>OZ018327.1:137724416-138324416 GCA_963969495.1 Ceratothoa steindachneri
AAAGAGATTGGAGCACGCTTCTTCTCTCTCTCTCTCTCTCTCTCTCTCTCTCTCTCTCTCTCTCTCTCTTTCACTCGAATTTAAAGTGAAATGAAAAAGAGATTGAATCACGCTTCTTATCTGTCTCTCTCTCTCTCTCTCTCTCTCTCTCTCTCTCTCTGTTCAACAAATTAAAGGGGAATAATAAAAAGGGCGGAGAACTCTGTCTCTCGTTTCTTCTCGAATTTAGAGGGGAATAACAAAAATGACGGAACTCGCTACCTCTCCCTCTTTTTTTTCAAATTCAAGCGGAATAACATGAGGACGGAGAACGCTGCCTCTTTATTTTCTCCTCGAATTTAAAGTAGAATAACAAAGACGAAGGACCTTGCTGCATCCATCTTTGTTCCTCGAATTTAAAGCGGAATATAAAAAAGACAGAGAGGGCAGCCTCTGTCTTTTTCTGGAGTTTAAAGCGAGATAACAAAGAGGACGTCGCACGCTCCCTCTCTCTCTCTCTCTCTCTGTTAATCGAATTTAAATCCGAATAACAACGAGGGTGTTTCAGCCTTCATAGCTCTTTTTCCTGTAATTTACAGCGGAAAACCAACGATGAGTGATTATCCTGCCTCTCTCTTTCCCCCCTCATGTTTAAAGTGGAATACCAACAAGAAAGGATCAAACAAATTCTATCTATTTTTTCTCGAAATTAAATTAGAATTCAACAAAGATGGAACATGCTGCTTCGCTTTTATTCATTATTTTTTTAGCGGAATACAAACGAGGACGGAGCACGATGCCTCTCTCTTAATTTCCTCGATTTTAAAGTGGAATACCTAGGGAGACGGAGCAAGCTGTCTCTTTTTTCCTTCATTTTTCCTTTTTTTTTTTCTTCGTATCTAAAGTAGAATAAAAAAAGAGGATGGAGCACGTAGCCGCTCTCTTATTTTCAATCGAATTTAAAGGGGAATATCAACATGACGGAACTCACTTCTTCTCTCTTTTTTACTGGAATTTAAAGCGGAATACTAATAAGAACGGTAACCGATTTCTCTCTCTATTTTCCTCGAAATTAAACCGAAATACCAACGAGGACAAAACACGGTGCCTCTCTTTTTTCTTGAATTTAAAGCGGAATAAGAAAGAGGACGTAACACGCTGCCTCTCTCTGTTCCTTGAATTTAAAGCCGAATAACAACGAGGGTGGATCAGCCTTCTTTTCTCTTTTTTATGTAATTCTAAGTGGGACACAAAAAGGGATGTAGCAAGCTGCCTTTTTCTTCTCTAATTAAATGGGAAATACCAACGAAGAAAGAGCACATTTCCTCTCTTTTTTCTTCGAATTTAAAGTGGAATACCATAAGAAAAAAGCACGGTGCCTCTCTCTTTTATAGCTAATTTAAAGCGGAATATAAGGTGGACAGAGCACGCTGCACCTCTTATCTAATTTTATACGGAATTCTAACGAGGACAGAATACGCAGAAATTTTATAAAGAGGAAAATTGATGAATCTAGGGAGAGTGAAGGTGCGTGAAGATATATGCCCCAAATCCTTCTGCAAGCAACGGGTCATAAGTGTAAATTGCAGGTGTTGCGACACGGAGTAAACACACTTTTACAGATATCAGCTACAGTTATGCTGACCATGCGCGTCTGGAGACTCTCGTAAGAGCGGAATTTACTGTAGCAGGGTGCGTAATACTCGTAGGTGGGCAATATGGTCAAACAAAACCCTCCGCAAAAACACAAGAAAATAAATAAAGCCTTCCTTGAATCCACTGCCCCAATAGACTTTTTTTACCTTTTGTAATAATATTTAACGCCTCCCCCACCCCCCTGTTAGGTCTTTTCAGGCGTGACAAAAGAGTGGGAAATTTAAGAGGTGCAAAAGATGCCCCGAAAGAGAGCACTGGCTTCCCGCAGGTATCGGGGTCGCGAGAGCGTGAGGCTCCTCCAAGTGTCATTTTTAGCGGGAGCATTCCCACTGATACACCATCCATCCCATTACAGAGAAGATTTTTCCGCGCCTTATGCCCTGGCTGTCAGTCGCCAGAGGGGTGGTAAAAATTTCTCACTATCCTTCCTGCGCCTGTAAAGACCAAACAAAGAGTCACATCGGGAGTTAAGCGTTCCTAAAATAATATTTACCGTGGATCAATTAAAGAACGAATATAACTGAATTCGCAGAACTAAATCGTAGCCTTCCTCTACACTGAAAACAGGTAGTCTCTTTTAGGGGGTATTTTATTAAAATGACGAGAGCCCAAAAGTAACCATGGAAACTTGCTCAAATGGGAAGAAGAAGATTGGCTGAATGGAAGACAACAGAGAAGTGATTGACGAGATTGAACTCTGGCTGTAATCTGGAACCAACCTCGATTGAATCGAGTGTGCCGAGTTCCCACAGATATCATATGCAGAGGTTACAGATGGTAATTTTTAATCTCTGGAGACCCACAGATTGAGAGGTGACCAGATTTAAGTTTTTAATTTAGCAACTCAAAAAAACCGGATTCAAGTAATGTGTTGTGAATCAATCATAGTTAAATGGTTTTTTAAATTAAGAGGGTAATCATTGAAGTTCCCTGCCTAGAAATATAGTGTAAAGTGTGGTATCGATATATTTAAAAATCGCTTCCAAAAGTATTACAGAGATAGATTTCTAAGTTCTAATTTATGCGTCTGGCGGTAAATTGACCGCATGAACTTTTCAGGAGATTATAACCTTCT
Source organism: Ceratothoa steindachneri (assembly GCA_963969495.1). Taxonomy (NCBI): domain Eukaryota; kingdom Metazoa; phylum Arthropoda; class Malacostraca; order Isopoda; family Cymothoidae; genus Ceratothoa; species Ceratothoa steindachneri. Next base: position 137,727,127 of record OZ018327.1, read on the forward strand.
AGAGAGTATTTGCTCGAGGGTGCCTTAAAATCGTTAACGCAGGTTGACCTGTTCCTTTTACTTCTGCTGTTACTCACCACGTTAAGGTTGTTTCGTACCGCCAGGGTTTCAGTTTTTTCCCTAACTTATATTAGCGGTCTTTGTGGCGCCATCAAGAATAATTACTTGTGCTCTTGCTCTACATTTCTCGTTTCAGTAACTCTTTCTTTCTTACTGATCTCACATATATGAATAAATATATATATATATATATATATATATATATATATATATATATATATATAGAGAGAGAGAGAGAGAGAGAGAGAGACAGGCAGACAGATAGACGGGACGAGGTACATGCTCAATAATTCATCTATGGTATCACGTGTATATTGTTATTTCCCCTTCATTACGAATCTGCTTTCTTCAACTTATAGGAACTTACCTCTCCTGTTCTGCTCTGAATAGCGAGTTTATTGAATGTTAATAAAAACCAATATATAGGAGTGTGGAAGAATAAGGAGAGAGAAAAGGATTTCTTTTTTTCGTCTTCCCACCTTCTCCGTTACCTCGGTTCTCAGTGATCTCCCGCCCCCGTGACTTCCCCAGTTCGCCGTTTCGCCAATGGCAAAACGCCATTGTCACAGACGAATTTAGTCGGCCTCACGTCCTGTTCGCAGCGCTGCATTTATCTCCCCTATATACTGCGGAAATTAGAACAAAATAACGACTATTAAGGTGGCATCGCGACTTCTCACTATGTCTCTCTCCCTGTCTAGATAATTTCGGAGTATATATTCGATAATTCGGAGTTCATAGGCAGATGTTCTCTGAAGCCGCCGTCCAATACGTTAGCCGTTAACGTCTTCGTTAGTCGAGAGGGAATTGAATACATTCTCGTCCAGAGAAGAATTTAGTGATTTTCGAAGAGCCAAGGAAGAGCTAGTCGTCACTCAGTGTTGTTCGTGGACATAGTTTTAGGCGCGTTTCAACCCTTCTCATTACGTCTCCGGATTTTAAGGATCCGAAAAGCCATCCTCGAAGCATCCTCCGCTTGCCTCTTAAGGATAAGAGGCCCCATCTTTAATTTCCCGAAGTTGGATTGAACGTCTCGTGAGACGCCCACTTGTTCAAGATTGAACTTACCTCCCTGGTCCTAATCGCCACACATCAATGTAAAAGGTATTTAACCCCCGCTTTGTCACGCTCCTCTCACCTTTACCGCGTCGAACTTTAAGGATCCCCTTTGCTCTAGAACTTGCATCATTTCCTTATTAATTATCCTTCGGTTCAAACTTAATTAATAGTGTCAATCATCTTAGTTGTGAACCGCCAATATTTAATTGCATTGCCATTTAGCTTGCTCCATATGTGTATGTAATCTTAAGTCCTATTAAAGTATATTTTTGTAGCCGTGCTCGAATATTCCTTTGCCTAGCATATGTTTATTTAAAGCACTCTTAGAGCCATCCCCAAGTGGAGCCTTAATTTCGGTCGGCCAGTAGGCCAGTGTGCGTATAACTAGGTACACCTGGTCATAGCAGGACAAGGAGCACAATATTTATTTACGAGACTAGTTTCGGTATTATGAAGTTTGCCATACTATATTCATTCGGAAAGTAAAGAAGACAGACATCCACACATGGATATTTCGAACAGAACAATGTCACTAATCTGTTGGGGTGGATGGGGGATTTTAAACTGATTACCAAAACATTAAGAATTAGATTTTGGACAAAGTGACTCCATTTAAATTTCTCGCCGAAAGGTCAAAATTGGGTATTTCTCGAATTAAAGTAGATTCAACAATATTTTTTTATCGAAATCATTACAGGTGTAAATTAACTGGGACCGAGTGTAATCCATTTCATGTTTTAAATTATTTATTATTTATATGATTAAAAGCACTTAATCCCCTACTGGCTCGTTTTTGGAAGGTGGTAAGAGTGGAAGGGCTCGACAATTCTTACCAATCTCACTGTTTTTAGTCGCGGGCGACTCTACATCTCAATATGGCGGTCGGTCCCCATTTTGCTTTTATTTTGTCTTGGTAATTACATGGTAACTCTTCGTCAATTCTAATAAAATTTGGAACCCTTATGTTGTTTTACATTCTCTTTCGAATGATATAATTGCCAAAGTCCTCCCAAGGTTAGCCCGGGAACTATTTGGTAATAACCTCCTAACTATTGGGCCGATTCTAACGAAATCTGACACCCTTAGGTTGTTTTACATTCTCTTTCGAATGATATAATTGCCAAAGTCCTCCCAAGGTTAGCCCGGGAACTATTTGGTAATAACCTCCTAACTATTGGGCCGATTCTAACGAAATCTGACACCCTTATGTTGTTTTACATTCTCTTTCGAATGATATGATGGCCAAGGTTCTCCTAAGGTTAGTCCGGGAATTATTGAAAATTTTGAAGGTCGTAAGGTCATAAATCAGAATAAGTGAGAGCACGCGACTTTTGGTCAGCAGACCTTGTTAACTTTTAAGGCAGTAAAATATTCATCTGGCTTTAGTAAAACTTGGGTTTATGAGGTGGAAGTGATATTTTAGTTCAATGAATATAAATATCGTAAATTTAATTTCATTTTGCAAAAGACTAAGATCATATATTCTAACTGCTCTAAAGAACATACGTACTACAACGGACTTTTTAATATTTACATCATAATGCCTGAAAAAATTAATACATAATAATAATAATAATAGGTATTTATATTGCGCCCTTCAGGGCTGTTAGCCCTCTCAGAGCGCATGTTGTGTAGCGAGTGTAGAGAAAGTTTAGAGGGAAGAGAAGGCAATTCTGAAGAGATGAGTCTTCGGGAAACGTTTAGAAGTGGCAAGGGAGGGTGTGGAATGGACTTGGGCAGGAAGAGAATTCCAGAGTATAGGAGCGCAAACTGAGAAGGAATTGTCACCTATCGAGCAGAGTACAGAGCGAGGAGTGTTCAGGAGGGAAGCGAGGTTAGAACGGAGTGCCCAAGGAGTATGACGACGGGAGAGAATACATGAATTGTAATGGGTCGATTCCTGATGAGCATTGAATGTGGTTTGATCATCGACTCTTACATTTTTCACATCAAAAAAAGCTAAATAATTTTAATTTTCCCATTTAACTTTAAAATTCATAGTAGAGTGGAGAATATTGAGACTGTTTAGAAAACTGTCAAAGGACTCTAAACTGTTTAAAGGCTACAATGAGATGACGTCATCTACATAACTGTACCATAGAAAATTTGGTTTGGAATAATAAAAGGGAGTAAGACACTTCAAAATGTTCCATGAAAAGATTACATAGGATACGCGATAGAGGAAGACCCATGGTAAGACCTTATTTTTGGCGGAAGAAAGTCGTTTCGATAAAGAATACTTTATTTCTCACACAAAGTTCTACGAGTTTAATAATTTTGTTTTTACATAATGGGAGGTTGAATTTTGAATTTCATCAAACACTCCATAGAACATGTAGGGCTTCATTTACTGGAACATTGGTAAAAAACTCTGAGGAATGAATTATGTGCAATGAGGAAGTTAATTCAACTGCTTCAGAGAGAATTGAAGCTAGGCATTTAGACCGTTTGTATGTATGGAAGTCGATGAATAACATATTATGGCTGAGTGGGGGACCTCTTTTGCGCCTTTTTGGCAAATTATAGATAGGGGGAAGAGATGGGTTGATTAATTTGAAACGTTGGTTGAGGTCTAGATTGGATGTCAAGAGTTTTATTGACTGACTGTGTTTTATTGTTAATCGGGTTGGAAGATAATTAATAATAGGTGTTTGTATCGCTGTGTAAATCATCCAAATTTTCGATATATGATGATTTGTCGAACAGAAAGATTTGATTAGTTATGTCTGATTTCGTTATTACAATATTTTTAATGGAATTAAAGAATTTAACGGCGGTCATTAGCCGTCTAGGAATATTTAAGTAGTTTACACTCTCACTCTGAGATAAGGCGCCAGGTACGATGCCACTTAAGAATTCTACACACGTGGCATCACTCGCAGAGAATTTATTAATAGATACGAGATGATTAACTGAAAATGAATGACAATTTTTTAACGCGAAGGATAGACCTTATCCTAGGATAGTTTTTTGATCGGGCGAGCCATTGTAAGATAAAAGATTAATAACATTCTTTGTTGGGTTGGAGGATTTCTTCCGAAGGCACTCTCTAAATAATCATCTTAGCTAATTTGTTAGGAAGGCGATGGGGAATACTTTGATGGATACGGTCGAGAGTCATTTGGCATTGCCTAACACAATTAGGCACTGCTGACCGACTGTCAGAAGTGTTCACCAAAGTACTAACGATCGCCTTCCTAAAAGATTACTATGGTTTTGCTCGTTTTTTTCCTGATGAAAGCAACAGAATACTCCAGTTTCTGGAGTAGTATTCTATATGTATATTGCTCCTCGTGTGTGATGAACTCCTGGCTGTAAATCTTCCGTGCGCGCAGGGAAAACCTGATGAAGGCGCTCATTATAGTCCGAGAGTCATAGGTCGACAATTAATAGACAAAGTAATCTTTGTTAGTTGGCTTCCGGCAGAAAATTTTAAGCCTTCGTCAGTACTATTATTTTGACGTCTAGCAATGGGAACTTAGCCTCGTCGTATATAAGCCGGCAGTTCTGTTCATTTGTTGTCTTGGTTTCTTGTATCTTCTCTCTTCACTTGTCGAAGAAATATATATATATATATATATATATATATATATATATCATAAGCGTGTGGCCATTGGAAGCGAGGAAATCAATGCTTTCCCTAATAATTGATTTTAATAATCCCATGGAAACAAGAAATTTTTAATTAATGATTAAAAAAAATGAATTCTGCAAAAATACAAAAAATACCCATACCTCTAATAATGACGTGAATCGCATTGTATGATATATTATTAGGTTGGAAACAAAGTTTCCGTACAACCCCCTTTAAAAGTTTATTTATTCATAGATATATATTTAGAAATTTATTTAAAGATTTCTATAAGGTGTACCACTAGTTAATATGTAGTGGCCTAGTCTTTCCTAGGCCACTACACAGTAAATAGTCTGACACCGTATATGATATCTAAAGTCTCTGTGATAGAACGTGTTGAAGCTGCGTTTAATTTCAACTCCTACCCCGTATTATTTAAAACCACGATGCTGCCCACGTGCATCTTCGATTCGAGGCTTGGAGTCTTATCTCAGCTACCGGATGCCAATGTTTAAACAAGGAGGTTATCGTCCCCCCGTTCGCCCCATACGCCGACCTCGCCAGATCGAGTTAGGCTTATGAACAGATAAGGCATTGTTCCCCGGCCCGGCTGTGCGTTCCCTCCAAGCTTCCACTCCATTTTCCCCCACGCCAAGGAGATGTCCTGGCTATTTATATGGAAACTTTACCACTAAGATCAGATTGGAGATCCAGATTTTCGTCGCGAAACATCACCACGACCCTCTCTCCCTTTGTGCGCCAAGGGACCTCGACCTCGAGATTCACCATCACTTGTCCAGAAGGAGGACAATATTCCTTGAGTGCCAAAGGTTCGAGCCTTTCCGACGCCAAGTCCCCAAGGCCCCCCCCCCTGTTGTTCAAGGAGAACAGCATTAGAACAGCCATTGTTCGTTTTGAGCCCTTCGCCAAGAAACGGTTCTCATCTTCCCCCCTGTTGTTCAAGGAGAACAGCATTAGAACAGCCATTGTTCGTTTTGAGCCCTTCGCCAAGAAACGGTTCTCATCCCCCCCTGTTGTTCAAGGAGAACAGCATTAGAACAGCCATTGTTCGTTTTGAGCCCTTCGCCAAGAAACGGTTCTAACCCCCCCTGTTGTTCAAAGGAGAACAACATTAGAACAGCCATTGTTCTTGAGCCCGTAGACAAGAGACGGTTCTCATCCCCCCCTTTGTTCAGAAGAGAACAACCTAGAACAGCCATTGTTCTTCAAGCCGTTCGTCGAGAAACGGTTCTCCTTCCCAAGACGCCTCGTCAGGATCCTTTTATCCCCCCCCTTCGGCTGGAACTCGCCAGCGGACCGAAACTCCTTTGCGCCACCTTCCACTGCACCACTAGTGCCAAAGTTACGTAAGCCAAAACTTCACCGTTGAGTATTGATCCCTTTTGTCAATTCTATCCTGTTCTTTAAATTGTTTATCGAACCATCCCATCTCTTTAACTCTATATTTGTTTTACCTTTTCTTGATCCCTTAAATCCTTGGATTAGCCCGAGTCTCCACGACCCTTTCCATTTTGTTTATGTCAATATTTTCCGTTTTTGTGTATTGTTTATAGTTATTATTAATAAAACTCTATTTTATTAATGATAGCAATATTATTATCCTTGAGCTCAGTTCCACTTCTTAAGCATATCGAAGATACATAATATCGGCCGCCAGACAGTAAACGCACTCTAAAGATAATTAAGGAAGTTCCCTCAACGAATAGATATATATGGTATCGTCGGGAGTCATTCTACGACATATATATATATACAATTTAAATTTGGTATCAGGTGTGTAAGCTTTAACGCTATATCTTTTCAAACACTGGTCTCAGTCGAGTAAAGCATAGTGTTATTCGTTATGATAATAGAATATAGTAGTTCCCTTTTGTTTTAACGATTGCTATCCCCCTTTTTTTTGAAACTTAAGAAGCTGGAGTAGCTCAAGGAACGGTTATAATAATTTGTTTGTGTTTTTTTTGTGATTTTAGTCAGTGGTTATTTAGATTGAGAAACCAAGTACGAATAGGTCAGTGCCCATATTTAGGTAGGCTAATTCTATAGAGGCATAATTCTTGTTGCAAGGAATTTTTTTGGTTGACTAGTGCGCCCCCAAGTGCAAAGATGACTCAGTTTGAAATCTTTAAAGCGCAAGGAGAGTCCTGTGGACTTTCCGGAAAAGAACTAACTGAGTACATTCAAGAGGAGCAAAGAAAAGAGGAAGAAAGAGAAAGAAAAAAGGAAGAAAGAGAAATACAACGAGAAGAAAGAGAAACCCAACGAAAAGAAAGAGAAAGAGAGGAACGGATAAGACAAGCTGAGCTTCAGATTGAATTAGGTCGGATTAAAGCAGAAGTTCAAAGAAAAAAGGTAGAAAGAGAAAGGGAAAGAGTAATCCGACAAGAGGAACGGGAAAAAGAAATCCAACGAGAAGAAAGAAGGACGGACTCGCGCTCCTTCCCAGGAAAGCTGACAAAGTTTCCGAGCCCCGTAAAACCCCAAAACTTCTTTCCCCAAAACCAACAACGGGACTCCAAACCTCCTGTTAAGACTTCTCCTCCATCTCTCTTCCCGAAGCGACCAATAATATGCTTCACCTGTGGTGTAGAAAACCACATGAGCTGGAATTGCCCCCAAAATTCTAGGCTTAAAAGCGGACCAGCCCACCAAGTTCACCAGATTAATGCAACCCCGGCTCCCCCGGTGGTGCAGACCCAAGCACTTACTTCTCCCCCTCCGTCAGGCCACCAGGTAAATTTTGTTTTTGGTAAAAGTTCATCGGGAACTTTGAAATATGAGGAGGGCAGCGTGGACAGCTGCCGAGTATTGATTCTCGTCAGGGACACAGGATGTACGTGTTTCATCGTGTCCGACGAACTCCTCCCAGTGGCCTCTAACCACGAAAAATTTGCGGTGGTACATGACCAACTTGGGCGGGCGAACCGATTCCCCGTCGCTAGATGTTACCTGCAGTGTCAATATTATAATGGCTGGGCTGAAGTCATTGTAACACCAATACAATTCTGTTCCGTACTTATAGGACAGAGCCCCCAAGTAAGTTTCGACCCTGTGTTTCAGGCCGCCCTTCCTCAAGGCCGAGATAAGAAAGAAGCCCAGGAGCCCGTCCCCATCAGAACCCCGATACCGTCCGATTTCTCGGAGACCCCTAACCAGGACTTTAGGACGGCAAAAGAGGAATGTGAATCACTAACACCCTTAGGTGATAAGGCCCCAGACAAGGACACGGAGACTGTCCCTGGACCCCAAGAAAAAAAGAACCCCCAACGCGCCCATGGAGATACCTTCGTAGAACTGGACGAAGCATCGGCGCTTGAAGAGGATTGCCCCGCGGAGTCCCTTAATGTAATCCAGACAGTGTGCATCCAACCTGATGCCGATTACCCTCCTCCTTCCCTACCAGGCGAGTCTTTAGAACCCTCTGACCTAGATAGTGACGCGCAGCTGACACCACGTCCGAAGAGCCAGCTACAAGAACTAATTAAATGGAATCACCATTTACCCGCCCTATTAGCTCTTTTCGAGCGACTGCGTAAAAATGGCCTCAGCAATGGCCCCAGCAAATGCCATTTTGCCCACGAAACCATCAAATATTTGGGTTTCAAAATAGGACGAAGCAAGTTAGGTCCCCACGAGAACAAGATTAAGGCAATCGCCCACATGCCCCTCCCGATTACAAAGAAGCCATTAAGATCGTTCCTAGGATCAGCTTCTCCCTATCAGCGATTTGTTCCGAATTTCGCTGCAATTTTGGCCCCCCTATGCCCCCTTCAGGAAAAGAATTTCCCCGATCGTTTACGTTGGAATGATGTCGCTGTTTCCCATTTTAATCAGCTCAAGAGTAAGTTCATTTCTGCCCCCATTTTAAAGTTGCCCAGCCCGGAAAAATCTTTTGGGGTTAAGACTGACGTGATCAACGAGGGCATTGGAGGTGTACTCCTTCAATACGTGGATGACGGAACGAGTCATCCAGTTGCATATGCTAGTCGTCAACTATTACCACGCGAAAAGAGATATGCCACTAGAGAAAAGAAAGCTCTATCAATTATCTGGGTCATAGACAAATTCATGCTGTACTTGATATGTAAAGAATTTCAAATAGGAACCGACCACCGTCCGTTAGCCTATATTAGGAATGTGAGACACTCAAACGGCCGCATCACGCGCTGGAGTTTACTCTTGCAAGAGTATCAGTTTAAAATAAATTAGATAAAAGGTTCCGATAACCAGGTCGCTGACGCCCTCAGTAGGAATGCGTTACCGAATAGCGTAGAATAATTGTATTCATAGGATTAGTATCTCCATGTAGGTATATACCGTCTTTTACGACTTAATTTAAGATTCTTTTGTAATATAATTAATTAATGTATATGTCTGAATTTTGTAACGCTCAATGTCTAATTTTTTGTATGCATATATATTTGTTCTTATTAATTTACGTATAAATTATTTTGTCCCGTATGTACTAAGTTTATATCATTTCATTGTTCTATGCCCTTTTTTTTTCTTTTATTAAGTTGTATTAAAGGTTATTTTCCCCTGTAATCTAAAATCAAAATAATCATATGTATTGAGGTAATACTAGTTAGGTGCAGGAAGGTACGGTTGGTACAAGAAAACAAGTTCCCCACAACGGAGCTCTATCGTTGTCCCTTCTCTCTTTTTTTTTCGAAGTGACAACTTCCCCTGGAATGGAGGGGTGTGATAGAACGTGTTGAAGCTGCGTTTAATTCCAACTCCTACCCCGTATTTTTTAAAACCACGATGCTGCCCACGTGCATCTTCGATTCGAGGCTTGGAGTCTTATCTCAGCTACCGGATGCCAATGTTTAAACAAGGAGGTTATCGTCCCCCCGTTCGCCCCATACGCCGACCTCGCCAGATCGAGTTAGGCTTATGAACAGATAAGGCATTGTTCCCCGGCCCGGCTGTGCGTTCCCTCCAAGCTTCCACTCCATTTTCCCCCACGCCAAGGAGATGTCCTGGCTATTTATATGGAAACTTTACCACTAAGATCAGATTGGAGATCCAGATTTTCGTCGCGAAACATCACCACGACCCTCTCTCCCTTTGTGCGCCAAGGGACCTCGACCTCGAGATTCACCATCACTTGTCCAGAAGGAGGACAATATTCCTTGAGTGCCAAAGGTTCGAGCCTTTCCGACGCCAAGTCCCCAAGGCCCCCCCCCCTGTTGTTCAAGGAGAACAGCATTAGAACAGCCATTGTTCGTTTTGAGCCCTTCGCCAAGAAACGGTTCTCATCTTCCCCCCTGTTGTTCAAGGAGAACAGCATTAGAACAGCCATTGTTCGTTTTGAGCCCTTCGCCAAGAAACGGTTCTCATCCCCCCCTGTTGTTCAAGGAGAACAGCATTAGAACAGCCATTGTTCGTTTTGAGCCCTTCGCCAAGAAACGGTTCTAACCCCCCCTGTTGTTCAAAGGAGAACAACATTAGAACAGCCATTGTTCTTGAGCCCGTAGACAAGAGACGGTTCTCATCCCCCCCTTTGTTCAGAAGAGAACAACCTAGAACAGCCATTGTTCTTCAAGCCGTTCGTCGAGAAACGGTTCTCCTTCCCAAGACGCCTCGTCAGGATCCTTTTATCCCCCCCCTTCGGCTGGAACTCGCCAGCGGACCGAAACTCCTTTGCGCCACCTTCCACTGCACCACTAGTGCCAAAGTTACGTAAGCCAAAACTTCACCGTTGAGTATTGATCCCTTTTGTCAATTCTATCCTGTTCTTTAAATTGTTTATCGAACCATCCCATCTCTTTAACTCTATATTTGTTTTACCTTTTCTTGATCCCTTAAATCCTTGGATTAGCCCGAGTCTCCACGACCCTTTCCATTTTGTTTATGTCAATATTTTCCGTTTTTGTGTATTGTTTATAGTTATTATTAATAAAACTCTATTTTATTAATGATAGCAATATTATTATCCTTGAGCTCAGTTCCACTTCTTAAGCATATCGAAGATACATAATATCGGCCGCCAGACAGTAAACGCACTCTAAAGATAATTAAGGAAGTTCCCTCAACGAATAGATATATATGGTATCGTCGGGAGTCATTCTACGACATATATATATATACAATTTAAATTTGGTATCAGGTGTGTAAGCTTTAACGCTATATCTTTTCAAACACTGGTCTCAGTCGAGTAAAGCATAGTGTTATTCGTTATGATAATAGAATATAGTAGTTCCCTTTTGTTTTAACGATTGCTATCCCCCTTTTTTTTGAAACTTAAGAAGCTGGAGTAGCTCAAGGAACGGTTATAATAATTTGTTTGTGTTTTTTTTGTGATTTTAGTCAGTGGTTATTTAGATTGAGAAACCAAGTACGAATAGGTCAGTGCCCATATTTAGGTAGGCTAATTCTATAGAGGCATAATTCTTGTTGCAAGGAATTTTTTTGGTTGACTAGTGCGCCCCCAAGTGCAAAGATGACTCAGTTTGAAATCTTTAAAGCGCAAGGAGAGTCCTGTGGACTTTCCGGAAAAGAACTAACTGAGTACATTCAAGAGGAGCAAAGAAAAGAGGAAGAAAGAGAAAGAAAAAAGGAAGAAAGAGAAATACAACGAGAAGAAAGAGAAACCCAACGAAAAGAAAGAGAAAGAGAGGAACGGATAAGACAAGCTGAGCTTCAGATTGAATTAGGTCGGATTAAAGCAGAAGTTCAAAGAAAAAAGGTAGAAAGAGAAAGGGAAAGAGTAATCCGACAAGAGGAACGGGAAAAAGAAATCCAACGAGAAGAAAGAAGGACGGACTCGCGCTCCTTCCCAGGAAAGCTGACAAAGTTTCCGAGCCCCGTAAAACCCCAAAACTTCTTTCCCCAAAACCAACAACGGGACTCCAAACCTCCTGTTAAGACTTCTCCTCCATCTCTCTTCCCGAAGCGACCAATAATATGCTTCACCTGTGGTGTAGAAAACCACATGAGCTGGAATTGCCCCCAAAATTCTAGGCTTAAAAGCGGACCAGCCCACCAAGTTCACCAGATTAATGCAACCCCGGCTCCCCCGGTGGTGCAGACCCAAGCACTTACTTCTCCCCCTCCGTCAGGCCACCAGGTAAATTTTGTTTTTGGTAAAAGTTCATCGGGAACTTTGAAATATGAGGAGGGCAGCGTGGACAGCTGCCGAGTATTGATTCTCGTCAGGGACACAGGATGTACGTGTTTCATCGTGTCCGACGAACTCCTCCCAGTGGCCTCTAACCACGAAAAATTTGCGGTGGTACATGACCAACTTGGGCGGGCGAACCGATTCCCCGTCGCTAGATGTTACCTGCAGTGTCAATATTATAATGGCTGGGCTGAAGTCATTGTAACACCAATACAATTCTGTTCCGTACTTATAGGACAGAGCCCCCAAGTAAGTTTCGACCCTGTGTTTCAGGCCGCCCTTCCTCAAGGCCGAGATAAGAAAGAAGCCCAGGAGCCCGTCCCCATCAGAACCCCGATACCGTCCGATTTCTCGGAGACCCCTAACCAGGACTTTAGGACGGCAAAAGAGGAATGTGAATCACTAACACCCTTAGGTGATAAGGCCCCAGACAAGGACACGGAGACTGTCCCTGGACCCCAAGAAAAAAAGAACCCCCAACGCGCCCATGGAGATACCTTCGTAGAACTGGACGAAGCATCGGCGCTTGAAGAGGATTGCCCCGCGGAGTCCCTTAATGTAATCCAGACAGTGTGCATCCAACCTGATGCCGATTACCCTCCTCCTTCCCTACCAGGCGAGTCTTTAGAACCCTCTGACCTAGATAGTGACGCGCAGCTGACACCACGTCCGAAGAGCCAGCTACAAGAACTAATTAAATGGAATCACCATTTACCCGCCCTATTAGCTCTTTTCGAGCGACTGCGTAAAAATGGCCTCAGCAATGGCCCCAGCAAATGCCATTTTGCCCACGAAACCATCAAATATTTGGGTTTCAAAATAGGACGAAGCAAGTTAGGTCCCCACGAGAACAAGATTAAGGCAATCGCCCACATGCCCCTCCCGATTACAAAGAAGCCATTAAGATCGTTCCTAGGATCAGCTTCTCCCTATCAGCGATTTGTTCCGAATTTCGCTGCAATTTTGGCCCCCCTATGCCCCCTTCAGGAAAAGAATTTCCCCGATCGTTTACGTTGGAATGATGTCGCTGTTTCCCATTTTAATCAGCTCAAGAGTAAGTTCATTTCTGCCCCCATTTTAAAGTTGCCCAGCCCGGAAAAATCTTTTGGGGTTAAGACTGACGTGATCAACGAGGGCATTGGAGGTGTACTCCTTCAATACGTGGATGACGGAACGAGTCATCCAGTTGCATATGCTAGTCGTCAACTATTACCACGCGAAAAGAGATATGCCACTAGAGAAAAGAAAGCTCTATCAATTATCTGGGTCATAGACAAATTCATGCTGTACTTGATATGTAAAGAATTTCAAATAGGAACCGACCACCGTCCGTTAGCCTATATTAGGAATGTGAGACACTCAAACGGCCGCATCACGCGCTGGAGTTTACTCTTGCAAGAGTATCAGTTTAAAATAAATTAGATAAAAGGTTCCGATAACCAGGTCGCTGACGCCCTCAGTAGGAATGCGTTACCGAATAGCGTAGAATAATTGTATTCATAGGATTAGTATCTCCATGTAGGTATATACCGTCTTTTACGACTTAATTTAAGATTCTTTTGTAATATAATTAATTAATGTATATGTCTGAATTTTGTAACGCTCAATGTCTAATTTTTTGTATGCATATATATTTGTTCTTATTAATTTACGTATAAATTATTTTGTCCCGTATGTACTAAGTTTATATCATTTCATTGTTCTATGCCCTTTTTTTTTCTTTTATTAAGTTGTATTAAAGGTTATTTTCCCCTGTAATCTAAAATCAAAATAATCATATGTATTGAGGTAATACTAGTTAGGTGCAGGAAGGTACGGTTGGTACAAGAAAACAAGTTCCCCACAACGGAGCTCTATCGTTGTCCCTTCTCTCTTTTTTTTTCGAAGTGACAACTTCCCCTGGAATGGAGGGGTGTGATAGAACGTGTTGAAGCTGCGTTTAATTCCAACTCCTACCCCGTATTTTTTAAAACCACGATGCTGCCCACGTGCATCTTCGATTCGAGGCTTGGAGTCTTATCTCAGCTACCGGATGCCAATGTTTAAACAAGGAGGTTATCGTCCCCCCGTTCGCCCCATACGCCGACCTCGCCAGATCGAGTTAGGCTTATGAACAGATAAGGCATTGTTCCCCGGCCCGGCTGTGCGTTCCCTCCAAGCTTCCACTCCATTTTCCCCCACGCCAAGGAGATGTCCTGGCTATTTATATGGAAACTTTACCACTAAGATCAGATTGGAGATCCAGATTTTCGTCGCGAAACATCACCACGACCCTCTCTCCCTTTGTGCGCCAAGGGACCTCGACCTCGAGATTCACCATCACTTGTCCAGAAGGAGGACAATATTCCTTGAGTGCCAAAGGTTCGAGCCTTTCCGACGCCAAGTCCCCAAGGCCCCCCCCCTGTTGTTCAAGGAGAACAGCATTAGAACAGCCATTGTTCGTTTTGAGCCCTTCGCCAAGAAACGGTTCTCATCTTCCCCCCTGTTGTTCAAGGAGAACAGCATTAGAACAGCCATTGTTCGTTTTGAGCCCTTCGCCAAGAAACGGTTCTCACCCCCCCTGTTGTTCAAAGGAGAACAACATTAGAACAGCCATTGTTCTTGAGCCCGTAGACAAGAGACGGTTCTCATCCCCCCCTTTGTTCAGAAGAGAACAACCTAGAACAGCCATTGTTCTTCAAGCCGTTCGTCGAGAAACGGTTCTCCTTCCCAAGACGCCTCGTCAGGATCCTTTTATCCCCTTCCTTCGGCTGGAACTCGCCAGCGGACCGAAACTCCTTTGCGCCACCTTCCACTGCACCACTAGTGCCAAAGTTACGTAAGCCAAAATTCCCCGTTGAGTATTGATCCCTTTTGTCAATTCTATCCTGTTCTTTAAATTGTTTATCGAACCATCCCATCTCTTTAACTCTATATTTGTTTTACCTTTTTTTAATCCCTTAAATCCTTGGATTAGCCCGAGTCTCCACGACCCTTTCCATTCTGTTTATGTCAATATTTTCCGTTTTTGTGTATTGTTTATAGTTATTATTAATAAAACTCTATTTTATTAATGATAGCAATATTATTATCCTTGAGCTCAGTTCCACTTCTTAAGCATATCGAAGATACATAATTTTGGCCGCCAGACAGTAAACGCACTCTAAAGATAATTAAGGAAGTTCCCTCAACGAATAGATATATATGGTATCGTCGGGAGTCATTCTACGACAGTCTCAAATGACCCTCTCGTGAACAGCAACGTTCTTTTTCACTGTGATGTAAAGTCCAGCTTAAACATTGCACAATCGCAACGTCGTATCAAACAAGCATTTGGAGATCGCACAATAAGTCGTCGCACAGCCAACGATTGGCTTAAGAAGTTTCACCCTGGCCAATTTGCTCTCTAAGATCAGCCAAGAAGTGTTTGACACTCACTCATTGACAATGACGGTTTGTGCGCCAGTGTCAAAGTTGATCTACATCTGACATCACACGATCTGGTTGGAATGTTTACCGTCAGCTATACAGCCATTTTGAATCATTTAGATTGTGAGGGAACCCCACATGGAATCTCTTGAGCAGCCGGAACTTCCGTGTGCTGCAGACGGCCCGGTTAGGCCTAAATTGGTAAGCCTAACTCCCACTCCCTTCCACAAGCGGTAGCCTCGAACCGCGTCCCCCACAATTCACCTTTACGCGGACTAGAATAGCCTCTGCAAGAAGATTCGAGGCCATTCGAGAGTAGAGCTGTGTCCCGCTTAACCCCCCCCCCCTACTCCTGAAGAGCCTTGGACATAAATAGCACTCGACTTCCATGAAGAGACACAGAGTTGAGAAGTCTCGCCCAGACCCCAGAAGATTCCCCATGGTCCCAAGTCAAGTGCTAGCAACAAAGCAAAGTGACAGCTGGACTATTTTGTGTATTTGAAATTAGCCCCAGCCAGGAGGTAATTCCACTGAACGATCCCCCCCGAGTGATTTTCCAGACTTCTCTCATCAACTCCTGTCGAATCCCTCCTCATTTCAGGTAGCCAAAATACTCTCCGCTGGACCGGAAGTTACCCCCCCTTTGTTTTTGGAGAACCGTCATCACTCCAACCTCCCGCTCAGACGTTCCGAACGGCCTCACCTCACGTGCAGAAGACATCCGTAAGCCAACCCCTCTCTCACTTCAGTAACCCAATTCAGTTAATCTTCCCCCCCCCCATTCGAATAGTCTCCTCCTGGAATACTCTAAGTTCTAACTTCATAGCCTGATTTGTAACTACAATTTCCCCTTTCGTTTACTGATGTGATTTTGTCCGTTAATTCTCTGAGGTAATTTCACCCATCAATTCTATCATTATTTTCGTGTAAATAAAATAATATTTTTGTCCATTCCTCTTTAAATAACCTTGAGCTTTTCCATTGTCTATAATATACCTGACCTTGTTGCACTCTCTCGCTACTCAGCCCGTCTAAACTCGTGGTTTTCCGTCCCTTTTGTCGGTTCGCTTTTAAGTTATTGGTCCCTCCCTCATAGATATAATATGGTATTGATATAATGTAATGTCATACCACAACATAGATGAAGGGGAATATTCAGCAAACTGAACATATCGATTACACGTTAATTGACCGACTGCGACTGTCAGCGAAACATAGACGCCTGCATGACACTAATGTCGTAAATATTTACTCCCGGAAACGAAAGTGGGAATTGTAAATAGACATTCCTTTTAATTTAGTTTTCTTTACTTGTTATAGCAAAGTAAGCTGGGAGTAGTAATAATAATGATTTGGGTTAATTAACTTTTAATAAGTGGTGGTGGTTGCGTTTTGCGAAGGTGTATTGTTTCGAGTTACCACCTAGCCCAGCGCCTGGTGGCCCGAGAAGCAGCTTTTTTTCTGCTACTAGGAATCAAAGCGACAAGACATAAATACAGATCCCGTTAAATATCCACTAAAAATTTCGCAAGTTATCAAGATTTGGTTCATACGGCGCGCAAAGCCGTATGATAATAAATTAGCTATTTGGTTTGTCTCGCTCCAAGATCAAGAATAATCACCATTTCACAGCTAACTATTAGGATCCTTTAAGTATATTATACTTAGACTGTGAATGGGATATTTGATAACCACCTTATATTAGAGAAAATAAGTGGAGATTTTTGTACTAAGTTTATATTTCAACCATTATTTTTTCCTTTAAAATTTAATTTAATTATTTTTATCGCAGTTTCTTGTTCAAATTATTCCCAGTGAACAAATTCATAATTGAAAATTAAACAGGAATTTCGCGATAACTACTGTCCAAGAAAGGTCGTTTTGATTAGATGAACAAAGTGTTTATTGCAGATAAGAAATGGAGTCTACACTCGAACATGGCACGCAGAAAAATCAGGACAAACAGTGTGCCAGCATAACTTCAGGCAAAGACCAACCGACATCAAAAGAAGCTTCCGGTTTGTGTTTGGTGATATGTAAAGGAAGTGATTTACTGGGAAATGTTAGAACGCACTCAGTCTATTGACGCTCAATTATAGTCAACAACTGCAACAGGTAGAAGATGCAATTGCGCAAAAATAACCAGAATTGACTAATGTCATGTTTCTCCATGATAACACCCGACCGCACGTTGCAAATAATACCAGTGAAAAACTCCTGGAGCTGGGGTGGAAAGTTCTCTCCTCACAAGCTGTACTCGCCAGACCTGGCGCCAAAAGATTACCATCACCTTCAGGCAATTAAAACTTCTTGAATAGCAAAACGTTCGCGAATGATGACGAGCTGAAAACTGCAGTTGGAGACTTTTTGATAACATATCAGTTGAATTTTACAACAAAGTTATTCAAGATCTATCCCGTTGTTGAAAGGAGGTGCTCAAATATAACGCTAATTATATTGATGCATTGTTTTGTTGAAAATCATTGTCAATAAAAGCTGTGCAAAAACTTTGTTTCCAATTTAACATTATATTCAGAGCACTTCCTCACGAGCGGGAAAATACTAGCGTAAACAGAATAGTAGTTTGCTTCATTTGATGAGAAATATTTGTAATAAATTTTTTCGAATTTATATAAAGACCAGGCAATGGCTCGCCACTTCCCCCGGCTTCGCTACAAAAATTATTATACTTCGGCAAGTATAATAATTTTAAAAAGGAACTCTAAACTATTTCCCCCCTTTCCAAAAATCACGTTGCTAAAATATAGTTATATATAAAATAAAAAAGCAGCCTTACTTAAATTCGAGAGTGATACTCGTACCATGTTTTTTTCGTCACTATTAGGATCTCTATCCGCCTGAATAATGTAAGTAAAATTCAATTTTCATTTTTTTATTTTATTTATTTGGGGGTTTTTGCTAATTCTTGTGTTCTTTAAATACTAAAAAAACGGAGCCATCGGAATTGAACTTGGATTTCAAACGCATGAATATGCGCGTTGAACGAAACATAGAAAAATAAGATTCCCAATACATTTGAGCTCGAAAACAACAAAAGTGGCCGAGCAGCGGAGCTTCAGCTTTACCCAAAGTTGTATCTTTAGAATTATGCTTAACCTTGCTTACTATTTTGTTTCGTTTATTTATTTATTTATTTTGTAGGTCTATGAAGATGATCGTATTGTGGTCGACACGTCATCGCTGATTAAAAGGAGATGACGCCAGCTACTTTCCTCGCCTTGAGATTTCTGGTAAATTTTAAATTTAGGCTATCTACTAGTCTTGAGACTAGTAGTGCGGGACATTGTTCAACAAGTAAACTTGTGTCTTCCTCGAAAACGTACTTCCTTTCCGTGGCTACCCTGTCCATCTTAAGGCTCGACTAAAGTCCACTGCATCTCAATTTAAACGGCTACATTGACCTTAAAGCCCCGAGAGAAGATGTAGGGAGGCATAACGTGACCCTCGCTGTTGACCACGCTCAGAACCATCATCGTAGCCACTTCCGATGTGTCTTCGCACCAACGGCGATCAATCTGTCGGTTCAGAGTCATAAAGCGAGTACTAAACAATGAAATCAATTATAAAATATCCCAGTGTGAAAAGCTTTCCGCTAAGGTGTCCGTTAATAGAAATCTATGTAGGGAAGTTCTTTCCTTCTCGGATTTCATAGCCCTCACAGCCTACTCTAAACGCAATGTAGATCGATATACTAAGGAAGTAAAAACTATCCATACTCGCAAGTTAACGAAACTTAATCTCTCCCGTCCTTCTGAACAGGTCATTCATAACTTTTTTAACCATGAATTAACTACTCGAGAGGTCTTTTTACTCACTTTAGGATTAAATCTTAAGCTTCCGTATTTTAAGCCAATTTTTGTAGGCCTTTTTTAAATATATCGAATATTTTATTTACGAGATAAAAAACATCCCTATTTTCGGTAAATTCCAGCTTTTTAAGGAGAATTTCTCTGCACTATCTCATGAAGTCTTTTCTCCCTGTCGGAAACTCAAATTTCTTAAACCTGATGACATTCGAGTTCTTAAGTTGCTGGGAGGAAATAAGGAATTAACAATCAATAGACCTGATAAGGGCAATGGAATTATTCTTATGAACATAACTGATTACATTAACAAAATTAATTTTATCGTTGAGGATTCCTCTAAGTTCTGCAGGTTATCTGAATCTATTCTTACTCTTGTCCGTAGGTTAGAAGACAAGATTAACTGCTTTCTCCTTAGCTTGAAAAAGTTCAAACTCTTTAACAGAGGATATTTATTTATTCAAAACGTACGTATCTGGTTCCTCCTTGGGGCAGCTTTATGGATTACCTAAGATCCATAAAGAGGGGATAACATTGCGACCAATCTTGGCGGGTTTTGAAATGGCCTGAATTTCTCTTGACAAATTTGTGTTCCACTTATATCACAGTTTACATATAACCATTACACAGTAAAAAATAGTTATGAACTTTACGCTAAATTTCTTCAACTAAATGGACATGCTATATGGTGAGTTATGACGTAAAGTCTCTTTTTACAAATGTACCCCTTGAAAGGTCATCAAAATTATTTTGGATAAAGCTTTTACTTTTGACTCTACATCCGCGATGCTTCATGGGTTCAATCGCCAACAATTTTCACAGATGTTACTCCTTGCCTCTAAAGAAAATATATTTAATTTCTATGGCTCCGTCTACCGTCAGGTGGATAGTGTTTCGATGGGGAGTCCCTTGGGACCAACCTTAGCTAATGCCTTTATGGTATCCCTGGAAGATAGGCTCTTTAAGGAATGTCCCTTCCCCTTTAGGCTGCTTTTTTGTAGGCGTTTTGTTGACGACACCTATGCACTATTTAAATCTAAAAATTAGACTTTAAGTTTTTTTCAATTTTTGAATACACTTCATCCTAATATAAAGTTCATAATTGAGAGAGAACATGAAAACTTTTTCTTTTCTAGACATTCTAATTAACAAAACGCCTACTGGTTTCTGCACCTTCATCTTTATAAAACCAACATATTCTGTATTAGGTGTAAATTTCTTTAGCTTTTGTGCTAAAAATTTTAAAATGAACAATTTGTATGTTTTGATACAAAGAGCCATACGAATTTGCTCCGCCTACACTTTAATGCACCTTGAATTTGACGTTCTAAGAAGTTTTTTTTGTGTCCAACTCATTCCCCCTATATTTAGTTAACAGAGTTATTAGGCAAAATATTAAATGACTCCTTCCTTTCAAAGTTTGCAAAAATCAATGTACCTAAGGACTTGCGATAAGTTCTTCTCCCTAATCTCGGTCCTCTGAATCAAGAAAAAGTTCTTCAGAGTTTTTTTCTGCATATACATTTCCAAATAACCTTCATTAACATTTTAAAAATAGGTAATTTCTTCCGCACCAAGGATTTAACCCCTGTTTGTTTGCACAATAGTTGTATACAATTTTCTTGCCCTGGATGTTCCCAAGGAACATATATTGGAAATACTATTCGCTCGTTACACTCAAGGGTTTGCGCACACCATGGCATTAGTTGCCGAAAAGGAAGATCTCTCGCCAATCAGAGACCACATTATAAAGTGTAAGGTTAATGCTAACATCGATAATTTTGAGATTCTGGGCGCAAATCCTAACATCACCCAGCTCAGAATTCTGGAATCTTTCCTTATCAAGACACATTTACCCACGTTAAATTCAGACTTGACCTGCCACCCATTGTCGATAATAGCCACAAGCAGCCAGTTTCAGACCTGTTAATATTCTTCCGACAACAAACTATCCATAATCGTGTCCGTTTTGGCTAAATTCCTATGTCATTCATTGCCTTTACTCGCTGACAGCAGGTATAAATTTGTTCCTCTCCTTTGCTTTAAGATTATTTGTGTATGTACTTGTAATTGCTTAATACTTTTAATTTTATAAGGTTGGTAAAGTTCACTATTTTAATTATCTGCTTTTGATTTGTATTTAGGTTTAATATTTAAATTTAATTTCTCCTTCACCAGGATTTTCAAAATCTTATCTCAAATTAAGAAAAAGTTAGCATTTGTTTGCCTCACAATTGTGTTTATCCCTTTAGCCTAATTATAGATTGGTTAATCCGAAACGTTGCCTACAATAAATGAGAATGTCACTGATGGTCGTATCTTTTCTACTAAAATTAAAATTACGCCTTCTTAGAAGCAACCTCGTTGAATATATATATATATATATATATATATATATATATATATATATATATATATATATATATATATATATATATATATATATATATGTATATATATATATATATATATATATATATATATATATATATATATATATATATATATATATTTATTTATATATATATATATATATTTATATATATACATATATATATATACATATATACATACATATATACGCATATTCCCATTCTCTTCTTAAATAAATTCGTGAATAAGCTTCCCGAAGTTTATTGAAAACTTGTTTTTGATCTTAAGGAAGGTAATACTAAATTAATGTACTTTCTCCCAATATTTTATTTCATAGACGCGTTTCGATAGGGCACGTATCATCTTCAGAGACAAAGTGGAGTGGACTCATCAATCAATCAATCTGTGTATAGAAAAAATAAATAAGTATCATTGTGGGGGCCACATACGATCGTGTAGTTGGAGAGGTAATGTTTCGGAAAAGTTTAAAGAGGGGATAGGGAGAGTTAAAAAGGTTGGTGGCTATACAACGATACTAGGTGTTTTTTACGTATGCTTATGCTTGTTAGCCAGGTGGGAGGTTTGGCGGAAGGAAAACTAGCATTTATGGAAACGCGCCATTCACATTGTTGATATATTTATGCATGTTTAAGTCTAGGTACTGGTAAGTCTCGTGCTGCGGGGTACCTTAATGCCTCCGCAGGGTTACGCCTTGTTTGTATGCGCGTGGATATGGCGTCTATTGCGAATTTCCACCAAGTTGTTTCGTTAAACGCTTGTAGACGTAGCTGTTTACGGGTTTTCGTTTGTTGATTTGGCGCAGTGTAGTTATGTGGTGTACATGCGGGAGCGACAGGCGCGCTTCAGAGCAGAGTTCTGAATGCGCTGTTCTTCCCTCTGTCTTGTGTGACACGCAGCTGTGAGTGTGATAGGGAGGTATGTAAGGAGTGGTCTGACAAGGGTTTTGTATAGGTGGAATTTTATTTTTGCTGGCAGGGTAGAACCTGCGCAGTTTCTTGCTTATGCTATTAGCCGTTGTCTGGGTAATAGTTTGGTGAGTATGTCAGTCTAGTGTGTTTCGGGTGGATGGGTCCAGTCTATTTGTGTATATTTGTATTTTTGCATGTACTGATCGCGTGCACAATATAGTGTCATCTGTGTCTTCTGAGAATTGGTAGAAATGAGCCACTCGTCCTCGTAAGCTGGCTTCATGCTTAGTATAGATTGTGCATGGCGTACGATTATGTCTGGTCCACGGCCGCAGACGAGTATAGTCTCCTGGTCGGCGTAGGACAGTGTCTATCTCTTGTCTTCAAGTGGGCGTGGGGTTTCGTTAGTGTATATGATGTAAAGTGTCGGTGCCAGTACGCTGCCCTGTGGTACGCATGAACGTGGTGTGAATGTACGTGGTGTTGTGTATTTGTAGTAGTGGTTTGCCAACCTTTCTTTATCTAGGTGAATCCCAGACCGGATAATTAAATATACATAAAGGTTAGTATGACAATTATTGATGAGCCCGGGGGCACCAAGGGCTGCTTCTCTTTGGGGTAGAGGTGCAGGAAAGTCCCCCATATCCCGAGGAAGAGGGATGTGAATAGATACCCATCGACAGGATTCTTTAGAACAGAGAATGTATGTGTGTTGTGCTACGAAGGCGGGAGAGGAAAGAGAGCAGTATTGTAATTGGCTACGTGTGTGATAAGAAGTGTAAGATCTACCCACGCCAGTACATGGCTAAGCCCTGCGCATCCATTATTGGTAGCCAGATCTCTACGTTCATTGACGTTTGTGTCCGCTCATGCCGGGATCGAACCCGGTATCGAGACGTTGGCAGACCAACGCCATATCCACTCGCCTAGCAAGAGCTCACGTGGTGTTGTGTTATTGTATTGAATGTGGCATCTCCGGTCCGTAAGGTAATGAGAGAGAAGCCTACTAGTGCAGAGAGGAAGCTCCGTGTTGTTGCCTAATTTCAAACGGAGTTTCACAATTTTTCTAAGGTCTTCTCCACGTCCTTACTGATGGAGACTGCCTTTTGTCGTACTTTTTCTATGAAGTCATGAACGATGGTCACAACCACCTGGGTAAACTGACCTCTCCTGAAGCCATATTGGCAAGGAAAGGACCAATCCCTTTCCTTAAGGAAGTTCAGCAGTCGGGTGTCAACCACATTCGTTCGAGTACTTTGCCTAGATGATCTAAAAGAGCAATAGTCCTGTAGTTGTTGGGGTGTGCTGGGTCTTTCTTTTTTGAGGAGTAGAATGTTATGAAATGCTTTAAATGTTTGTGAGACATGCGAGAAGGCGAGCGTGGCATGGTGTAAGTGTGTTGGTATGTGGTAGACTGTTTTGAGGGAGTGGTGTATTAAGGTATCTGGAAAACCGGAAGGGCTGGGGGCGTATTTTGTTGTTGACTTGATGTAGTGTTTTTTTCATGGATGGTGATAAGAGTAGTTAATATGTTAGTGTTGTCGAGCATCTTCATTTTTAGTCACGGGCGACCCTACATCTCACTATGTCGGTGCCCAGTCCCCGTTTTGCATTTTTTTTTTGCTAATAACATTGTAACTATTTGTCCGATTCTAACGAAATTTGAAATCCTTATGTTGTTTTACATTCTCTTTCTGATGATATAATTTTCAAGGTTCTCCCAAGGTTAGCCCGGGAATTACTGAAATTTTTGAATGACGTAAACTCATAAATTAGAATAAGAGAGAGCACGCGAATTTTGGTCAGCAGACCTTGTTATCAGAGGGACGGGCCTCAGCACTTCAGCGTAGAGTCGGGAGCATTCTGGTATTTCCCGGAAGTGCTCTCTTGCGTGTGGTTTTGGTGGGTTATTTGTGTGAATCGTGTCCTAGTGGGACGTAAATGCGTTGAGGATGTCCTTAGTGTCAGTGAGAGTTTGGTTATTGCTTTTGAGGGTCATGGGTTTTTGGTGGACCATACCAAGCATGAACTGTACGCGCCACCGGACAAAGGAAGGGTCAGTGCAGCGAGCGTCCTCCGCAATGCCGACCACCTCGCGCCATTGATGATCCCGGTCTAGCTGCACGCATTGTAGGATGCGGGCCCGTAGGAGAGTAATTTTCTGTTGTCTCGGGCCTCTGGTGTAGTGGTTGTTGTAGACTGTAATGAGGGCTTGTGTGTTTAAGGAGTTCGTGAATTATTTTATGTGATTGTATTTTTTTTTGTGGTATGTATCTGTCTATAGCGGTTTTTATTGTGTCTATTAGTGGGGACCCTTAAGTGTCTTGGTGGCTGGCGTTTGTGTCCTGTAGAGTGATGTTGTGAGGTGTGTTTTCTGTTATGTGTCTACTGAATTCCGTCCAGTACATGTTTTTTGTAGTCGAAGATGGGGATGTAGATAGGAGTATACGGGATGATGAGATTATCACGCATATATTATGTAGGTATGTGGTCAGAAAGGACGTGTGGCCTGCAGCAATATGGGTGTGGAAGCTTAGAGTAAGAGTGAAGAGAGAGGGAAGGAGGGAGAGATTCTTTGCTGTTTCTCTATCACCATCACTCCTACATACGTTTTTTCAAAGGATTTCGATCCAAGATAATTAGATGAATTGTTTAAAGGGACGGACCCCTCAAAGGATCAACCTACCCATTATGCGTTGCAGAGCCGGTTTGGCTAGTTCCGCTTAGAGTCATTGCTAAGTGATGAGGAGTGGTGTGTTTTAATGAAAAAAAGGTAAAAGGAATCAATCGAGAGAAAGTCTTAGTCAAATTTGGGGACATTTGTTGTATATACTTTATTTTTGCTCGCTCTCTTATCTTACCTAGAATAGCCCCAAATATTTTCTTTTTGGCTGATATATATATATATATATATATATATATATATATATATATATATATATATATATATATATATATATAATATATATATATATATATATATATATATATATATATATATATATATATATATATATATATATATATATATATATAATATGAGTCTGCAAGTTGAACGCATCTCTTCTTTTCGTACGACCGTTCAGGCTTATGCTTCCTGATAAAGGAAATGTGATTTAAATGTTAGACAGAAACAGGAGACGAGAGATCTTCAGGAGCTGACCCCGAGAGAAGCAACGAGAAAAAAAAATTTGCTATGGCAAAGACTCGAACCTCAGACCTCTGGTTATCTAGACCCAAACTCTACCGCTGAGATATCGCTCCCGTTAACTCAGTGGTAGAGCGTTGCTCTAGATCAGGGGTCTCCTTACTACGGCCCGCCGCTGCACTGTGCCACAAATGAGCTACAATATAATCAGGTGCAAATAACTTGTGCATTGCAACTTGCACTTTGCAAGGTTGACTGATGAACATTTGAAAGCAATTCTCTTGATTGGATGCAGCAATTACAAAGCAAATATTGATCATATCTTAAAAGCTAAACGCCAGTTTCACAAATATCGCTCCCTCCGTTTGCTGCTTAGTTTGTGAGACTCGGATATGTGCGCTCTGGGTGTCATAATACTATCTTATTGCTAACGACGCCTTCTTTAATAACTTTTTGGTAGAGAAATATGTTTGTTGTCTTTATTTTTTGTGTATTCACTATATTGTATTGAACAAAATGGTTATGCGGCCCGCGCTCGTCATTCTCTCAATTACCTGGCCCAATTTGAAAAAAAAGGCGACCCCTGCTCTAGATAACCGGAGGTCTGGGGTTCAAGTCCTTGCCGGGGTGACCTTTTTTTCTCATTGCTTCTCTCTGGGTCAGTTGCTGTAAAATCTCTCTTGTCCTGTTTCTGTGTAACATTTGGCGCGCACACAAACGCACACACACATATATATATTTATATATATATACATATATATATATATATATATATATATATATATATATATATATATATATATATATATATATATATATTGTAGGAATATCACGACGTATAGGTGAGAATGGGAGGAGGAATTAAAAACCCGGAAAATACACTGAAGTTCTTTATTGACGTTTCGCCCGGCTGTTGGCTTCTTCAGAATTGAACTAAACGAAGAATGCGAGATCGCTCCATATATATGCAGCAGATTTATCCCGGGTCACTCTGGCTCGAGCCTCGTAGTCTTCTCTGGTTGGATTTGTCCAGCTTTAATCTTTCCGCTTCATGTCTAATGGACGGTGCTGCTCCATTAGTCAGCCGAGCCGAAAGAATCCGTCTCAGTGATTAGTTGATCTGTTGGAAACGATATATAAAGCCTGAATTATCCTATCCTTCTTTCTCTTTTCGCCAACTTTTTGTGGATAATTCTAACCCTATCCTAATTAGACAAGTGACCGTATTCATCGATATGGGCCACTATAACATTCAAAGTTCTATGAGCGCTGACGTCTCTTCTTTGTTCACTAATACTGGTTCTAATGTCTCTACCCGATTCCCCATAGCAAATTTGGTCGCATCCTCCACAGGGTATTTGATAGATAATACCCTTATCTGTTTTGCCTGTTGAATTCTTTTGCTTTACTAAGTCTCTAATTCTAGTCCCCGGCTGGCTAATGGAGCAGCACCGTCCATCATACATGAGGCGGAAAGATTAAAGCTAGACAAATCCAACCAGAGAAGACTACGAGGCTTGAGCCAGAGTGACCCGGGATAAATCTGCTGCATATATATGGAGCGATCTCGCATTCTTCGTTTAGTTCAATTCTGAAGAAGTCAACAGCCGGGCGAAACGTCAATAAAGAACTTCAGTGTATTTTCCGGGTTTTTAATTCCTCCTCCCATCTCACCCATATATATATATATATATATATATATATATATATATATATATATATATATATAATATATATATATATAAATATATATATAAATATATAAATATATATATATATATATATATATATATATATATATATATATATATATATATATTATATATATATATATATATATATATATATATATATATATATATATATATATATATATATATATATATATATATATATATATATATATATATGAACTAACTATTTTTAGTTCAGCTTGAAAAGATCTTACTCAGCCACTCTTCCTGTCGCTGCTTTGCCATCTTACATAAGGTAAGCCTCTCCAACTTGCTCCAAAGCAGTTTATACCAAGTTACCTTTCTTGGACCACTTGAAATTTAAGCTTAACAAAGACATTGGTTCTCCTCTCTCCAGACATTTTCCCCAATGCATTTTTATCATCATTAATTACAATCCTTCTAACTTTTCCTTTTTTTACACTATAAATATCCTATTCCTAAGCTTATTAGGTCTTCAATTGATTAGTTATTTACATGCGTTATCTGCAATAGTGGCTACATCGGTCTAATAACCTACACTTGCGAGAATTTCAAAGCATTTGGAGATTTCATATAGAACTAGCCTTCCTTTTTCTAAAGTATAACACACTTTTGAACGTTTACATAATGCTAATAATGGATTCTACATTGATAGCAGTATACAAAACATGAACCGCTGAATTAAATAGCGATGCTTCATGCATCAAATTAATGATTCAGTAAACATATTTTCCAACCAAACATTTCTCTGAGATCGGACCCAACACAATTTATTCCGTCAACATTTACATTCCTCCACTCAGTCGTTTTCAAAACTCCAATAGTAAGTATATCTTTAATCTTGTAATGTTTTTGTTTCAATTTATATCATACTCACCCTCAGTCTAAATGCAGTTAGTGTATACTCATTTTAGTGTATGACTTTTTAATATGTATTGTGTATGTACTCGGATTATCTCACCTTTCGATGCATTAGTCGTTATAATTATAGTTAATTTCTATATTTGTGTAGTTTTTGATGTATAATAATAGTAATGTGTTTACAGTTTCACTTCCAGTGTTTCACTTATCGCCATTTCAGTCAGACTTTTGATATTTGTCTATTCTTTCGCTTAGTTAATTCCGGCAAATTTATTATCAAATTTTGGCTAATAAAGATAAACATATTACAATACCTTTCTATAATTTTATAGCTACTGCAATGGAACAAGAATATATATATATATAGTCATATGAGTTGCTGCTGACCAGTCTAATCTTCAATTTCACGGTGAAGGTAAGGACACATAGGAGTCTGAGGTACATGTGATTTATTTATGGAACAACGTTTCGGGCGTATCACCCATCTTCAGGTTCTAAAATGATAAAATAATCTAATACAGTTAAAGGTAAATAAAAAAATAAAATATATATATATATATATATATATATATATATATATATATATATATATATATATATATTAAAGACCATGTCTAGTTGAAACTTGAAGAAATTATAAAGGATGTGTCTTAAAGAAAGATATGATTTTGATTGGTTGGTTGTTAAATAAGAGAAGGTTGGTTGGTTGTTGCAAGACGTAATTAAAATTAAGAAATGTAACCACTATTAACAAGAAAAAAAACACAAAGGTAAATAATTACAGTATAATATTGATTTTCATCTTTAATTACAAGATATATATCGTCAACGAAACGGCAATAGGTTGAAGGTTTGAGATGATTCTCCGTCAATATTTCTTTTTCTAGGCGACCCATGTAGAAGTTTTCAAAAGTGGGTCCGAGTGGTGAGCCCATTGCAACTGCGTTAATTTGTTTGTAGAGTTTTCCGTTAGGTGCGCGAAATAGTGCTTCCATTGTGCACGCCTTCTAAAGATTCTTCAATATGTTGGGGTCTAATTTAGGAGAAGGTTTGTTCGAGTCTTTATATACTTCGTCAATTAGTATGTTTATTGTTTCTTCGGTAAGTACGTTTGTGAAGAGGCCTTCTACGTCGAATGAGGCTATGATTCCATCTGGTTTTGCAGTGAGAATTATATTAATAAATTCATCTGTTTATTTAATAGAATATTCATTTGGAATGCAGTCACTGATAGTTTTGTTGATTTCTTTTGAAACTTTGTATGTTGGCATGGGAATTTGCGAGATTATCGGTCTTAAGGGGTTGCCATTTCGTTGACGATATATATCTTGTAATTAAAGATGAAAATTAACTGAAAAGACTTAAAACAAGAATGGAAGAGCACTCTGTACTAAAATTTACGTGTGAAATCAATTCTAACGGAAAATTACCGTTGCTTTATATTGAAGTGACAGCAAGGGAAAATAAATACACAACCCAAGTATATACTAAACCAACGAATTCTGGGAATTGTCTCAATTGAGATGGCGAATGTCCAGAAAGATATAAAAAAGTGTCATAAGAACATACATTAGACGCGCATACAAATGCAGTTCGTCATGGGCATTGTTCCATAATGAAATTCAAAGAATAAAGCAAGTCCTCATCAATAATGGTTTCTCCAACACTATGGTGGACAAAGAAACAAATAAATTCCTGCAAAACTTACATGAAAATAACAATTATAAAAATGAAGACAATAAGAAACACAAAATACATATCTTCTATATGAACCAAATGAGTGAATCATATAAAATCGACGAAAGAACAATCAAGAATATTATACACTAAAATACAAAATGCACGAATCCAGAAGAAACGCTACAAGTCACAATATATTATAAAACCCCCAAAATAAGTAATCACCTCATTATCAACGACACAAGTACGAAAAAAGAATTGAAAACTTCCAATGTAATTTATGAATTCACCTGTCCGCATGAAGATTGCGAGCTTCATAATTCAAATAAATACATTGGAATGACAACTACATCCCTATCTCGTAGACTCACCTATGCACCTGCAAAACGGTGCTATCAAGAACCACTACATGCAACATGGAATTCAACTAACACGATAAATTTTAGAACAAAACACCATTACCAAAAGGAGAAGTGACCGCACACGCCTTCATATCCTGGACGCAATCCTAATCCAAGAAGAAAAAACCGAAGATTAATGCCAAATTGACTGCCACCCAGAGAACCTTAAAACTCTGTAGGGATTAACGGTCAATAAGGACCGAAATCCCATTCCCAAATGTACCTTTTCTAGCTACTTCCTGTCAACCACATTCCTCCTTCTTTTCATTATCTAAATTATCTTTAGTATATAAATGAAATACTTTTAAATGTTTCACCAGTGTAAAATTAATTATCTCCGAAGATGGTCAAATGTGACCGAATGCTCAGCTAGCTAAAATAAAACCATGAATATCGGAACACTTATCTATAACCTTTCGCAATACGAAAAAAGAATAATAAGGAAATTAGAAAAGCAAAGAAAGAAGCTTATCAAGGTTCAGCTAGACCTGGTCTTTAATAAAACATGCATAAAAGACCTAAATATACATACATATATATATATATATATATATATATATATATATATATATATATATATAAAAAATGAATGAATAACTCATAAAGTAGCACGTGAGGTTCGCAATGAATGCAATGTCCCGCCGCAGGAAATATGAAAAGGTGCTTCCAAGTACTTTCGAACTTTATTCAGTTCATTATCAAGGATAACTACAAGAGAAAATAATATAATTAAGGTATATATATATATAAGCTAGTAAAAGATAAAGAACCACCTCTAAGACAAGAAATCACGAATGAGGAAGTAGGAGAAGGATAGTTAATTTCACATTAAGATTTAACTATAACAGTTAACAAGGTCAAACCGAGAGGCAAGAAAGAGTCAAAAACAGAGCCAAAAGGGTTAAAACGATTAACGGATAGGAGGAGGGGACACACCTGCTCGACCCTTTTTTAACCACGCGAAGGCTATAATGAGATAGAGGCACAACTTCGCGGAAAACTGAGATGTGCTTACGAAGAAGAAATTTCAAGCGCTCCTACACCTTTGGAACCCCCGTGTACCCCCGAATTCCAGAGTGCGATGAGCAGTGACTTTGCTAAAAGTAGAGGGAATGCGAGTCTCTT
The DNA here is from genome assembly GCA_963969495.1 of Ceratothoa steindachneri. NCBI lineage: Eukaryota > Metazoa > Arthropoda > Malacostraca > Isopoda > Cymothoidae > Ceratothoa > Ceratothoa steindachneri. The sequence continues at coordinate 137,758,431 of OZ018327.1, forward strand.
CGCCCCCTGTCGACAAAGGCCCCGAAGAAAAGGAAGAAACCATCAGAAGGAATAAGGTGACTTCCTACCTCATCAAGGACAACCTCCTCTATCGCGTGGGTACTGAGGAAAACGACAGATTCCCGCACACTATGTCTACCTCGCTCTCACTTCCCTCCAATTCTTCAAACTGCTCACGATAGTATGTTTGCTGTCCACTTTAGCCACACGAAGACCGCCAAAAGGATCTTCAAATATTTTTATTGGCCTGGCGCGACCGACGAAATTCTGCGATAATGTCGTTTGTGCGACATTTGTGAAAAGACGGCAATAAAAAGGCGAGTTAAACCCGCACCTTTACAGAGGGATCCCTAATCTTTGAACCCTTCTCCCCAGTAGCTATCGATTTAATCGGGCCCATGCACTCCCGTCGATCTTAGGCCATAGCTACATTTTAACTCTGGTCAATTTTGCTGCCGAGGTTCCCCGAGGTTGTGTCCCTCAAGTAAATTGACAGTATCTCCTGCCCTGAAGCTCTTATTTCCATCTATTTGCGTGTGGGCCTACCCAAGGAAATTCTATGAGATCGTGGTCACCAATTTAACTCCGAATTGATGAAGTATGTTGCTAAATTATTTATGATTAAGCCCTTGTTTACCATATCTTTTTACCCGGCTGGGAATGGAATGTGTGAGAGGCTAAATGGTAGTCTCAAAGCCATTATCAAAAAGTTGTGTGCCGATCAACTAACTGAATGGCACCGTTTTCTTCGGGTAGCTATCTTTGCCTATCGTAAAATCCCCCATCGTACGTTACGATTCGCTCCATTAGAGTTTTTATGGAAGGAAGGTTAGAGGCCAACTGAGTATCCTATAGGAACTCTACTCCAATCAGATATTGGATCAAGACTTGCAGACCTCATACTCATACAAAGGCTGAAAAAGTGCGACGTAATTGCCTATCAGAATGCCGACATTAATTTGGAAAAGTATAAAAAGGAAATTTAACTCCTGAGAAGAAATTTTGCTACTCCCCAAGGACAACAACAAATTATTGAGCCAATGAAAGGGCCCTTACCAAGTAGTCAAGAAACGTGGCACCGTTGATTACCTCATTGAAACCTCCTCAGGAAGAAAGCTTTCTCATGTTAATATGTTCAAGCGGTACCACCGACGCGCGAGCATCAACCAGATAGTGGCCTTTGACGAAGAATCCCTAATGTAATCTAGCTAACCCCTGGACCCCTTTAGCGTAATTCAAGTCGCCTGCGTGGAGCAAGACAGGTAATACCCGTTGCATGTCTTGCCCGACTTTAATAATTCTCCATCTGTGGAAATTAAGATATGCGACCAGCTATCTTCTCTTCAAAGAAATCAATTGCAAGAACTCCTGAGTCGCTTTGGTGACGTTATCACCAAGATACGCGGTTGTGCCACCGATTTTAAGCACAACATTCAATTAACTACCCAGGAACCCATCCGTTCCAAACCATACCCCTTGTCCATAAACCTCTTGGAAGCATTCATTGACGAAGTAGATAAATTTTTAAGGTTGCAGATCATCAAACCTTCGGAGTCGAGCTATTGTTCCCCGTTTGGCATGGTAAAGAAGGCCCTCGAAAGCTTCGATTAAGGACCGTTGTCGAATCACAGCTATAACCAACTCAAAGGAAAGCTTCCATCCGATCCTGTCCTTCGTCTTCCTAACCCGGACAAACCGTTTGATATTCGCATCGTCGCTAGTAATGATGGGATAGGATGTTTTCTCCTCCAGTATAGGGATAACGACGAAAGATTCCCCGTCGCTTTTTCCCGCCGAAGATTACGCTCGCGCGAAAGAAATGCGGCGATTGAAAAAAAGAGGCGCTCACTATAGTTTGGGGAATCAAAAAATTTAAAAGGTATTTAGTAGGGAAGGAATTCTTAGTGGAAACTGACCATAAACTCCCTATCCTACTTGCACAACATCAAAAATAATAACGGTCGTTTAATGCGATGGAGTTTTTTCCTCCAAGAATTCCAATTCCGCATTTTGTATATAAAAGGTACCGATAACCGCATAGCCGATAGTTTAAGTAGAAACCCGTTGAACCCTCATCCAAACTAATTCTGAGCCATTTATTTGTTTTGTATTTATTTTTTGTTCGTAAAGTAAACTTGTATATTCAACCGTAAAATATGGGAACGCGTATCTTTCTTTTTTTCATTTTTGCTTTCTTTGTATATGGTGAATTCCTTTTGTATATTTTTATTGTTATCTTGGTATAACCTTAGAATGATATTACCCTTGGGCAAGTGAGCCATATTTAAGTATATCATTGATAAAACGTATCTTTTTGCAACGTTGCGGTAGTATTATATAATCTGTATATATGTACGGCACAAAAGAGAGACCCCCCCCACTAGTTCGACTATTTTGTATTTTTGTTCCATTTAAAGATTTGTTCCAAGTATCCTCAACATTAACCGCTATTGCACGTGAATATGAGGTAAAATCCCCTATTAATTATTTTCTTATGTAACTTCTTCTTCTGAAGTTCCATCTAGGGAGAAAGGACTATCAAAGAGAGAGAGAGAGAGAGAGAGAGAGAGAGAGAGAGAGAGAGAAAGAGAGAGAGAGAGAGAGAGAAAGAGAGAGAGAGAGAGAGAGAGAGAGAGAGACAGGGCACACTTGGTCGACCCTTTTTAATCTACGCTAACGAGGTGCAAGATCGCGAAGGCCGTGATGGTCGTGATGGACGCTTCGCGAAAGCCTGAGCGGTGCTTAAGAGCATGAAGGCTCCAGCCAGGGATTATCCTACGCCGGTGGGAATCGGGCAAAGTCCACCCTGCCCTGCCAATCGTCTGTTCACTGGAACCCTCCCCCTTCGGGCGTGGGGAAAAGCACCTCCATCTCACCCCTATTAAATGTCCGACGCCCGACTTGGACAGTAGTAAGTAGACGCCTGTGTTCCCGAATATCCATGAGTATCTGCTATCTTCCCGCCCCTGTTAGTTCCGCGCTATCCATTGCAGAAGCCCTCAAGTTCCGTGTATTCTCCTAGAACTCCGAGAGTTAACACCCTACCCCTTTGTACCCGTTACACAAACGCGACGCATTTAATTCTCGATTCGATATTCTAAACCCGAAGGCAAGATCTGAGTTCATCTCGCGCAATAGACGTTTGTCAAGAGGCTATTATTGTGGACATTACGCCGTCTCAAACAAGGCAGTACTAATCCCTCGAATTAAATCTTAGAGGTAACTTCAACGCACGAGTCGCCTGTGCAATGCCCCCTATCGTTTATGCCTCCGTCATTTGTCTTTGCGTGCGCTCAAGGTCATTTGAGCGTCCCATCTGTCATTGTCCGTTTGTGTTTACGGCTGTCGACACCGCCTAGGTAGATCTATGAAGCCGAGACTCGTGTACGTCTCTTATGTTTATATATATTAATCAAAACCTTTTTAATTTTGTAAATATATTATCTGCATAGTAGTAAAGTATATTTTGATTCTGGCTAACCTAAACTTCACTCTGATTTGTATTTATAACTTTACCCACGCTCATAACGGTCTAATCCGTTCATAGGCCTCTCTCCCTCGGGCTGAGGAATTTTCAAAAGGGTTGGGCTCTAACATCAACCTACGATATATATATATATATATATATATATATATATATATATATATATATATATATATATATATATGTATATATATATATTCGTATATTTGGGCAGAAGATTCTCTTCATGACATATTTTATTGAAGGCGACTGCGAATTCAGCATTAATGATTTTCTTTTCGAGTCTCTCGATTTCTCAAATAGTCCGCTTTTGGTCGTTGGTTAACCCGTGTTTCAGGTCGCCAAAATTCATTACAAATGGACTAATGAACAAGGGCAGTAAAATAATTCACTGGATAAAACGAAATGTTTTGTTTTATCTAGTGAATTATTATACTGCCCTCGTTCATCAGTGCTTTTGTAATGACTTTTGGCGAGCTTATACATGGGTTAACCAACGACCAAAAGCGGAATATTAGAGAAATCGAGACACTCGAAAAAAAATCATTAATGATGAATTCGTAGTCGCCTTCAATAAATGAAAAAAATATATATATATATATATATATATATATATATATATATATATATCGGAACGTCATTACTGCCTCAAGAACAAAGAAGACTTCCGTCTGAAGATTGCTGAAGGAAGGCGAAAGCTGACGGCGAAATATATTATCAGTACTCTCCAAACAGATAATAAAACTGCATTAGCATGTTAAAACGTTGCCACATGAAATTTCTAAAAGGAGAAATACAACCTGGCCTTCAATAAGACATGCATGTATATATTATGAGGAAAAGTGATACACATAAACAAGGGAGAAGAGATTCTGCTGGAGGTGCCCCCGAGAAAAGCAAAGCGAAAACAAATACATCGCCCGGCAAGGACTCGAACCTCAGACCTCTGGTATCTAGACCAGTGCTCTACTAACTGAGCTACGAGTACCAATAAGCCTTACATCATATTTCCTCAATTTAAATTTTTCGTTGGCACCTCCAAAGACCACCGCCCAAACGAAAACTGTGCCTGTAAGGATGGAGGGGATGAAAAAGAAAAAAGCACCCATCCCTTCTTTGAGCGACTGAAACCTATCTGTCTGTGTGGTTGGCGCGCAAACTAGCACGCATCCCCTCCTAAGCTTGACAGCTTGATAACGGAATGTGTGAGGAGAAGTGTTTCACAGAAACAAGAAATATGAGATTCTTCGCTTAGTGACCCCAAGAAAAGCAAGTTAAACGTGACCACATGAAATTTTCAAAGGCGAAATACAACTTGGCTTTTGCTTTTCTCGATGTCACCTCCAGTAGAATCACTTCAATCTTGTTTCTTTCCATCACCTCCTAACACATTCCGTTATCAAGCTTTTGGTAAAGATTAGTTTTAACACATTTTCCCAAATTAATTTAAAAATGTGTTTTTCTTATGTAGTTTTATGTTGACTTCTCAGACCTGACAGTCGTTATTTCCGGAAATTCATACTTTTCCCATAATCGAACAAAGTCCATACTAGAAAAAGTATGCATTTCCAGTGAAAACGAATTTCAGATCTGAAAACTACACATAAAACTGCATAAAAAAACGCATTATCAAAATCATTTAAAAGACCTAGAACCAGACGAGACCTAACCTGGAAATTTAAGACGATAGCGCTACCTACTTTAGGCTACTTCCGCTAAAATACTTACGAAATGAGAAGCTTCGGCCTAATACCTTCCACGCACCGCAACTTAAAAACACCCTCGTAATATTCCTAATTCAAAAGCCTACCTTCAGATTAAATTCAAAGGTCGATCGCTAAATGTCGTTAGGCCTCTAGTTTGAATCAAAGATTTCCGCAGAAAACAGTTTATAAATAAAAGGCTAGCACTTGTTTGAATGCGGCCATTAAAAAGCCACGTGCCCTTAAACGCATTAACAGAAAATTTGCACTGTGTTTTTCGACTTTTCGAATCCTCTAATCCCGACCTACCACAGCCGCTGCACATCATGACACCATATAAACTAAGAAAAATACAGCCGTAAATCGTTCGAAATACACGGAAATGTAACACGAAATGCTATTGGTGTATTGGCAAAGGACGATGTGCAAAGCGCCTGTAGATCTAGAAAAACATGGTATTGGTTGAATATCGCCAAAAGACTCATGCGAAAATCTACTCTAGATCTCAAAATTCCAGGTCTAGGTGATTGAATCCAGGTAAAGGTTGAAGAAGCTAGATCGATAATGACGCAGAAAGATTCGAAGTTAGCAAAGTAACAATATGTTTTCGATAAGTTCCGGAAGTTAAAATGGCATTGGCGAGCATCATTCTTAAAATTAAAAAAAGGTTATGTCTTTGAAGATTTTAAAATCGTAAATGTGTTAAAACGAATCTTTACCCAAGCTTTTAGGTTTGGGGATGGATGCGTGTTAGTTTGCGCGCCAACCACACAAGCCGATAGCTCTCAGTCTCTCAAAGAAGGGATGCGTACTTTTTACGTTTTCATCTTCTCCATCCTTACAGGCACAGTTTTCATTTGGGCGGTGGACTTTCTCGGTGCGAACGAAAAAGTTAAATTGATGAAATATGTCGTGAGGCTTGTTTGTCCCTGTAGCTCAGTCGATAGAGCACTGGTCTAGATATGCTAGAGATCTGAGGTTCGAGACCTTGCCGGGCCATGTATTTTTTATCTTTGTCTCTCTCGGGGTCACCTCCAGTAGAATCACTTCTCTCTTGTTTCTCTGTATCACTTCTCCTCATACATTCCGTTATCAAGTTTTTTAACATTGGGGTTGATGCGTGCTCGTTTGCGCGCTACCCACACAGGCCTATAGCTTTTGGTCACTCAAAGAAGTGGTGCGTGCTTTTTTCGTTTTCAAAAAATGAGAAGCGTCCTGCTTATGACGTCAAACTTGAACCTAATTAAGAATCTTTCAAAGATCACTAAAGACAAAGTTTAAGACCAGAAGCCTTCAACTGTGACGGATTTATGGACGAAAATCGAGCAAGAATAGAACAAACTAACACGAGAATTTTGAAAGGAACCTGTAATGTCCTGTGGTCGTCGTTGCGCCGAAGTAACAGAAACCAAAGGCTTCAACACCTCATATTAAGTGTTTTAATGCTTTGTTTCTAATGTATTTACTTGCTAAGCAATTCTGTGAATAACATTTCTCTTAGTTTCCACTTGTCAATATTTTATTTTATTAGTTTATTTGGTAAAATTTCTTGAAGATTCGATTGTATCATATGAAATCTTCAAAAATATATTAAATGCTCGCCTTTATGTCACATGGATGTTTTATTTATCTACTCATCATATTTTTTGATATATTTTAATAAAGGAAAATCATTCTCTTATTTTGTTTGGTAGTGTATATACATATTTCAACGAGCTTTCCCTATTTCTCTTTGTAAAATTTTAAGATGTAGCAATGAAAATAAATTACTTCCTAGGATAAACTATCCAACTGTCTGTGAAGACTTTCAAAAAGACCAATAGACTATTCAAATAGTCAGATGTATGGCAAATGCAATTCCACATCAGTAACCAGAAAGTAATCCACATCTGATAATCTCGGAAGTTATTGCAATATGAGTGGTAAAATTTTAAACACAATTCATCTGGAAAAGTATTAAGTTGTCTTACTCTCGACTAATATAAATTGTTCAAAACAATGGATTTTAGCTTCATATAAGACGCTAACATTTTTGACTACATTCCCACGCATTTTGCTTTTAAATCGCATGATATTATTCTTCCCCTATATAATTCGTTCCTAAGACCTCCAGTTTTGGAGCACGTCCAATGTCAAGCGATGAAATTACTTAATAGATCGTACGAAGACAGACTGATGCACTTCAGTTTACTGCCACTGGAAGATCGGCATCCAAAAGAGCAACTAATTGAACTCTTTAAAATACTAAACTGAATTGCTAATATGATTTATAACTTTATATTTGAGCTAAATAATCGAGTGACCACTAAAATAACGGTCTGTAGGTGGGAAAAAAGAGATTTAACTCTCTTAAAATAACTCCGACAGAAAAGCTTCTTTATAAATGTCGTTGAAAGCAGTACGGTAAATATATTAAAGGATAGAATATGTGCAAATTAATTAAAATTATAACTTTATAGAAATAAGAATCGTTAAACTAATTCTTTAACAATATCTTAACTTCGTTCTTCTTACCTTTCACCTTAGACTTCTACACTTTCCCTTATTTTTTTCAACTAGTCTCGAGTGTATCATATGATCTTTTCTGGTTTGTAACTCACCAATCCAGTGTACTCTATGCCGGTCAAGAGCACCTCCTCACTTTCAGCTAATTCCACACTGCCAACAACTTTTGGGGGGTGAGAAATTATGTTGATTGTGCTTAATGAAGCTACATCATTAACAATGCTGCCCTTGATGGCAGACGCCAGAAGGGATATATATATATATATATATATATATATATATATATATAATATATATATATATATATATATATATATATATATATATATATATATATATATATAGATATATATATATATATATATATATATATACATATATATATAAAGAAAGAGCAAATACAAGTTATGCGGGTGATAACAACCACCACCACAGGGCTTTCGCCATATTTTTATTTTCTGCCTTTCAAATAAATTTGAAGACAGAAAGAAAGATGCAGAAACCTTGTATAGCTGACTATATATGCATATAGTACAAGAAAAAGATAAAATTAGACGCAAATGAGCAATGAGACAAGAAAAGTTTTTGAAAATTCCTGGCCGGGACTCAAACTCGGGTCTGCTGATTGCTGGTCAGATGAGCAGACCCAGGGTCGAGTCCCGACCAGGAATTTTCAAAAACTTTTTACCCCTGGCGTTCTTTCTGTCTTCTCGGTAAAGTAACGCCTTCCTTGTGCCGCCCTCTGCTCCCTTTGATTCTGGATTCTTCTAATGTCCCTTTCTCTTGCCTCTAAAAAACTCCGGTTTCTTGTCTCATTTCTCATTTGCGTCCAATTTTCTCTCTTGTACTACATATATATATATATATATATATATATATATATATATATATATATATATATATATATATATATATATAGTAAAATATCAGTTCTTCAATATGTTTAGGCCTAACCCCCCCCCCCCCCCAGATTAGCCACAAGTAGGGGATTGGGGGAAAAAAGAGGGGATCTGGTGTTATGCTTATATGCACTTCTCTTATATTTTCTGCCCAGTGTCAGTTGAAAAAGGGTGTGAGATACACCGAAAATGTTCTGAATTAAATTGTCTTCGGAGAATGTGGTTTAATTGCTCATCTTTTCTTGCGATATTGCATTAATTTTCATCATATATATATATATGTGTATATATATATATAATATATATATATATATATATATATATATATATATATATATATATATATATATATATATATATATATATATATATATATGAGGAATTAAACCACATTCCCTGAAGACAATTTAATTCAGAACAGTTTCGGTGTATCTCACACCCTTTTTCAACTGACACTGGGCAGAAAATATAAGAGAAATGCATATAAGCATAACACAAGATCCCCTCTTTTTTCCCCCAATCCCTTACTTGTGGCTAATCTGGGGGGAGGGTAGGCCTAAACATATTGAAGGGCGGGCATTTTACTATTTTGTTTATTTGCGATTTCATTACAGGATTAAAAGAAAATTGACCATCAGGTAGATTTAAATTAGGAACTGACGATATCAAGCTCGATTCTACGATTCTTCTCTTAACATAGTTAGCCGATTTAAATACCATTTTACTTTCATTGAAATCGATCGTATGATTCTTGTCTCTAACATGGCAAAATATTCCACTACTTTCGCTGCCCACTCTAATATCTCTTTTGTGTTCATACAATCTCTTGTCTAGATTTCTCCCCGTTGTCCCTATATAAACTCTATGGCAATCGTTGCATGGTACTGCATATACTCCTATGTTATGATGTTCTTTGGGTTTCCTGGCCATCATCAATTGGTTTAAGGAATTATTATATTTAAAGGCTAGATTAATACCTGCTTTTCCAAATATGTCCTTTAAACTATTCAATTTATTATTAAATGGCAATGTTATACATTTGTTGAAGTCGTTAGTGCGAGAAGGCTTATTGCCATAGAATGTTTTCCTACCTGCAAAATGGGCAGACGATATGAACCAATCGGGGGAATACAAATTAGAAAAAATGGTCCTGATAATGACAATTTCTTCATCTAAATAGGAAGGATGACATATTTTGTATGCTCTTACGAAAAGGTTAGAAATTACCGATTTTTTAACAGTATTATCGTGAAACGAAAAATAATGTATATAGGCATTCGAGTCGGTTGGTTTCCTATGCACGTCAAGTTTTAATTTATGGTGATCTTTATTAATGAGGACATCTAAAAAGGGTCATCTATTATCATATTCCCATTCATATTTAAATTTGATAGAGACATGCAAATTATTCAAATTATTAAAAAAGGTATCAAAATCATGGCCATTAGGCCATACAGAAAATACATCGTCAATGTACCTTAACCATATAAAGTTAGGGGGAGAAATTGTAGGAAGGAGTTCAGTCTCAAAATATTCGATGAAGAGACATGCCAATATCGGAGATAAACTATTTTCCATGCTAAGGCCAAATAGTTGTCTATAAAACTCATTATTTACTCGAAACACATTGTCAGAGAGACATAATTCAACTAAATCGATAAATTTACTCGTAGAAATGGGAAGATACAAATTAAGTCTAGGCATGATTTCCTGCAGAAGGCCCATGGTTTGGTAAACCGGAACTTTGGTAAACAAAGATTTTACATCAAAGCTCAAAAGTTTTCCATCCGGTAATTGCAAGTGGTTGAGGTGGTCAACGAAATCTTGAGTGTTCATAATGTGTGTAGATGAGATTCTTCTTACTGCTGGAGATAAATGCTTGGCGAGCCATTTGGAGAGCTTATAAGTGGGAGAATTAATATTGGAAATGATTGGACGAAGGGACATCCCTCTTTGTGGGTCTTTGGAAGCCCATACATATAAAGAAGTGAAGGGTTCATACTCCTGAATTGATTAATTAAACCTGCGCTTTTCAATATTCTCTTCAATTTGTTGTTGAATTTGCTTCTTTGTTATTGAGCGGATCACTTTGTAGCTTTTCATATGTGTTCACATCATTAAGAAGTTCATAACTATGTTTGTCCAAAATGACTAACTGATTCGGTTATAACAATGTTGTTATTAAATTTAAGTTTATTTAACGCAATCTGAAATCTTTTAGGAAAACCAATTTAGGCAGATTTTTCAGAATATAGGGCACTAAGCATACAGCAACTAAGAAATTCACCACTTATTTGCTCATGTGAGGATTTGGCTATGGATACTAAATGGTCTAGTGAGAACTTATCGCATGACTTAATTGAAAAGCTTAAACCGTATCCTAACGCAAATTTTTCATCATCAGTCAGTACATGGGATGATAAATTCAGAATATTTTTAATGGGGTTTGAAACTTTAATCCAAAGACTGTTCATAAAAATTCGGTTAAGTTTCCACTTCAAATAATTGCTATGATGAAAGATTTTATTCTGAACACTTAATTCAATCACAGAAACTGCATGATGCCCTAAAAGTTCACCGCACTTATCAAACAGATTTCTTCTTGACGGTCTCACTTTGAATAGGAAAGTGTTCACTTCTCGCTTGGCGTTTTCTACACGTTCTTTTAATATACAGCTGTGTATAATGTTAAACAGAACATCACTGGACTTTCTTAAAGATGTTGTAAGTAGGGTTGTCAGAACGATTTTTTCTTGTAAGCGGTTATTTAAAAAGTCCCATTGAAGTTTGGTCTTCTTAGTACGCAGTAAGTTTCTCTCATATTCTCTAAACAGAGGAATATGCTCAGGATGGAGATGGAAAAGATTGCTGAGTTGGTTGTGTCTTCTCGTGGTATTCATGATGAAAATTAATGCAATATCGCCAGAAAAGATGAGGAATTAAACCACATTCTCCGAAGACAATTTAATTCAGAAGAGTTTCGGTGTATCTCACACCCTTTTTCAACTGACACTGGGCAGAAATAAATTAAATAGTTTAAAGGACATATTTGGAAAAGCGGGTATTAATCTAGCCTTTAAATATAATAATTCCTTAAACCAATTGATGATGGCCAGGAAACCCAAAGAACATCATAACATAGGAGTATATGCAGTACCATGCAATGATTGCCATAAAGTTTATATAGGGGAAACGGGGAGAAATCTAGACAAGAGATTGTACGAACACAAAAGAGATATTAGAGTAGGCAGCGAAAGCAGTGGAATATTTTGCCATGTTAGAGACAAGAATCATACGATCGATTTCAATGGAAGTAAAATGGTATTTAAATCGACTAACTATGTTAAGAGAAGAATCTTATAAGCAAGCTTGATATCGTCAGTTCCTAATTTAAATCTATCTGAGGGTCAATTTTCTTTTAATCCTGTAATAAGATCGCAAATAAACAAAATAGTAAAATGATAGCCCTTCAATATGTTTAGGCTCCCGTCCCCAGATTAGCCACAAGTAAGGGATTGGGGAAAAAAAGAGGGGATCTTGTGTTATGCTTATATGCATTTCTCTTATATTTTCTTCCCAGTGTCAGTTGGGAAAGGGTGTGAGATACACCGAAACTGTTTTGAATTAAATTGTCTTCGGAGAATGTGGTTTAATTACTCATCTTTTCTTGCGATATTGCATTAATTTTTATCATATATATATATATATATATATATATAAAGAAAAAGGAGCAAATGCAAGTTCTGCGGGTGATAACAACCACCACAGGGCTTTCGCCATATTTATTTTCTGCCTTTCAAAACAATTTTGAAGACAGAAACAAAGGTCCAGAAACCTTGCATTGCAGACTATATTACAATATCGTACAAGAGAAAGAGAAATTGGACGCGAATGAGCAATGAGACAAGAAAAAGTTTGAAATTCCTGGCCGGGCCAGGAATTTCAAACTTTTTTCCCCTGGTGTTATCTCTGTCTTCTCGGTAAAGGATTGCCTTCATTGTGCCGCCCTCTGCTCCCTTTGATTCTAGTCTTCTTCTAATGTCTGTTTCTCTTACCTCTAAAAAACTCCTGTTTCTTGTCTCATTGCTCATCCGCGTCCAATTTCTCTTTCATGTATATATATATATATATATATATATATATATATATATATATATATATATATATATATATATATATATATATATATTTAGCAGGGAAATGAAGATGTACGTGATGGTAGAGGACATAATTTATCATACTAGACGTTTTGGAACAAACCCTGTTCCATCTTCATAGGCTACAGACAATAAAAAAAATATAACATGTGTATTAGACAACATTCAACAACCGTTCAGTACGAATAAGAGCTTAAATTGAAATATTATGACTAAAGGTGAACCAATAAGAATGAAGCTTAAGGCAAAGTACACAAACAAATGTAACTTTCAATGCTAAAATATTAAAACTAGCCAAATATACATAGGAGGTGAGAATATAACATTTTTTGATTAAAGCTAATGATTCCAAAACAGGAAATAGTGAACTAACATAGTAAAAAATACTAAAATGAGTACACAGATAAAATGAAATAAAAAATATTTACATTGACTGCAATTTATGTGAATGAGGAAGATCGGAATTACAAGCAAAACATTAAAATTACTAGCCTTGAGTGTCAGACGTGTAAGGGACAACTAATGGTATGAAAAAGAATGGTCTAGGAGTAAGTTGTGTTAAGTGAGATATAAAAGAATTAGTTGGTTGAAAGATTTTTACTGGGTCATTAATTTAATTGATGAAGCGTAGTCATTTAATTCTGGGTTAAATTAAAAAAAGAGATTCAAGAATTTTAAAATCTATGGCGCTTGATGCAGTATGAACTACAGAAAAATTATCTTTATCGCTGGAATGACCACTTTTGAAGATATGTGAAAGTATATGGAACTGCTCTGGTTTGTAAATAGGACGACCAGTTCTATATAAATTACTAAGTGTCTACAGATGAACAGTTGTTGCTGCAAAGTGGTTAACCCAATGTAGCAACCTTTAAATAAAAATCAAAATCAAAAGAACTTACAACTCTATTAAATAAATTACTTTTTCCATACCAATTTTGAGTTAATGTTTATAAATAAACACCACAAAGGACAATACTTTAATTGTAAGGGCAGAATCCCGCATGAAGCGAACTGCTCCGTCATATATGAATTTACTTGCCCCAAATGAAAACAGGAGAAATATATTGGCCGTACGGTGCGCTCGCTAAAGGCGAAGTTCTGTTCCCATTTGGGAGTTAACCACTTGACTGGGCAGGTTCTCTCTAAGAAAGAATTTTAACCGGTTCGGTTTACTCCATAAATTGTAAAACCGATACCACAATAGATGATTTTAAAATCCTAAAAACCACCTCTGATACCACATGATTAAGAATTCTTGAATCAATGCATATTAAATACTTTTATCTTTCTCTAAATTCCGATTCCTCGTCCCATCAACTACTTTTACTTTAAAAATATAACCAACCTCCTAATCCCCTCTTTTTGTTCTTACGCTCATCGCCCTTTTTCCTCAGTCTTCCTCAACGGCTGATTGTATTTCGATGTGTTTCCAGTGTTTTCGTCTAATTCGTTAATTTCAATTCCCTACCATAATAATCCAAAAAAACCAATTACCTGTAAAATTTTTGCAATGCACCCTAAATACACCTTCAATTTTTTTATGAATTCCGCAATTTGATTGTTTTTAATTCTAACTTAAAATGTTTGTCTTCTTCATGAATTATATTTTCCTGTATAAGAAATACTAACAGGAAATTTGAGAAATTTAACCTGTGATTTGTTCTCGCTATTACTATCATAATATTCTTTTCTAGCTTTAAATAAAGCTTCCTTTATGAAATCATCTTTGTAAGCCAATTTGCAGCGCCAAGGAATATTAGACTAGAAATTCGAACAACTCGGAAAAAAAGGAATACTTCACTCACAACATGTATCTCATACATCATCATTGCAATATAAAATATGTACCAGGTAATCGGCGCACAATTCCCTGAGAAAGTTTAATGCATAGTTTTAGGGGATAAAATGCAATTTACTTTCTTCTTATTACTTTCACCTCTGCTTATTTTATAGGTACCCACTTTGTTTTAAATCCTAGTTAATCCTTATAATAAGCAAAGTATAATTATTTTTCTACATTTTTAGTGTTATTTGTATAATTACTCGGGCAATTTTAGGTAAACATAAACACCTAGCTTCTTTGTTGCACTTCTGAATCTTTAATTGTGACTGAAAATATCTATTCTTTTAAAATGATTCTTAATAGATTTGTAATAAATACAGGCTTGGGATCAACCTTGCATTATATTTTAATAACTTAACTTAAGATTGACCAGTTTGGCCATTTAAATATACTAATTTAATTTTAAATTTTAACTTTTATCTCAAGTTTTTTATTTGTGTTATTCTTTTTCCCTGGCCTGTTGCACCTCACTGGAACTTTATTTTTTGGTCTCTTAACTCCCCAAAGTGGTCCTTATTTGGTGCATAAAATAATAATAATGCCAATGAGGCTGCTGTGTATCCTACTGATAGCTTCGAATTCAAACTCTTTGTAAAAGTAAATTTCGACAACTTTGAATTCATGCATTGCTATTGCAGCCTTAACCATTCCAGATCTTCCTGTTTTTTCTTCTTTCTGTATTTAAACGATCTAATTATTACATTTTTAGTGATGTTTGCCTAGTTACAATACACAAATCTCTCTTTCTTTCTTTGCGATTGCTAAATGTTTCCCTATATGCTACGTGCAACCATGGATAGCTAATTTTTGTCGCATTACATTATCCAAATTCCTTTGCCATAATCATAATAAAAATATATAAGTAATAATATAAATTTATTTTGTAATGTATTCTTTAACACCACGGGTCCTTCACATTCTAAAAATAGAAAATTTAAGTGATTATATATTTTTCATCTCTCCCAAATCAACAAGATGCCTTCCTACTCTCAACAATGGGGTTAAAATTTGTAATTCTCAGTGCCTTCGTTTTTTATACGTTCATACAAACTTGTTCATATACGTATAATATATAATCCTGGTTATCGCATCCATGGTTGACAAGGTTGGATATTGTATTCCATCTTTACATTGATAAACCTGAGACAGGTTTAAGAGAGTTAGGCAACTCGGAAAATTGCCTTTTGTTTCGGTGGCTATGCAGCTTCCACAAGAGTTCCCATTTTCCAAATTCATCATTCAGTGAGCCTCTGCTGAAATGTTGTTTGGCTGACTCACTAGGCTAAGTTCATAGGCAAATATCGAAAATATTCCGAAAATGCTTTTGCCTGTCTTTTCTCATTGTCGCCATTTGTCAATTTCTCAAGAATAATGCGCTCAAGAATAGGAATAAATCACTTAAAAATCTAATGATTTACTAATTGGTTTGTCTATTATAAGGTAATGGGTAATTCACGGCCAATCTTAGAAGATAAGGAGCGTAGTTGAGGAGAGAAATTCGATGCTTAATACTGAACGCCAAGACCCGAGTAAGCTCAAAGAAACAAACCATACTTATAAACTATCGGGTGGTGGAAATATGGCGAAGAGAGGGAATTGCTACAGGTGTGCCTGAGAGTGAGAAGTCCAATTTCGAAACTTGCCAAAATTATAAGGTTTGTGCCTTTTGTTTTGCTCAAAGTGGCGAAAAACTTTGTAATTTTATTTCATTTACGCTTCCGTAAATTCCCTTTGTCAAAGTTTAGTGTGCGCTGTAGACAAGTCAAAAGGGTAAGGGAGGCTCATTCACCTCCTCTGCCATCCCACCTTTTTTCGTTTTATCTTCATGTTTGTTATGGCTTTATCTGTTTTGTTCCCTTTCATTATTTACTTTGTATTTTTTTATATTATTGGATTCATTACCCCTATAGCTGGTCCCTTGGCTTCGGAAAGAGTTCCTGCACTCTGACAGGCTGAGCTTACGAGTTCTTGGAGGAGGGGTAGAAAGAGTTGGGCCTCTCTCCGGCACCTGATCGTCCTTTTTTTTAGTCCTTGTTGTCCTTACGTTTTTGTCGATTCTTTAGTAAAAGGAGTTGTATTTATTTTTAATCTTCGATTTTAATTAATAATTTAGCCTAATGATAGGTGTCGTAGAATTCAGGTATCCTAAACCTGAACCTTTTGGCTTCCCTCCACAATGCAGGGGAGGGGAGACGACAGCCCCAAATTAGAAAAAGATTCCCTTTTCGAGTCCGATGGAATTTTAAATGGCTAGAGTGAATTAATTGTTGGCCGGTATTGCTACTATTTAATTAGGCTTTGGTGGTTGGAGGATTTAAACAGGAAAAACAAAAATATTATTTTAATCTTATGCAAACAACAATAGATATTTACATAATAATATACAGGCAATTTTGTTAACACAGTTTACTAAATGAATGAAATTGAAATGACAAGTAGGACTCGTCTTAACCGTACTAGGCTCAATGAGTACATTAATTACCCGAGTGAAAGCGTGAGGCGACTGCGAGGTGAGTCTTAGCCGTACATGGCTTAATAATTGCCCGAGAGGGACCGGGAGGAGATCACAAGGTGAGTCGCCCCGTCGGAGAGCGTCACGCATCTTCGACGATGGAAGAAAATGTAAGTCTTACGATTTTCTGGAGAAAACCATGAGTATGGGTACTCGGGGGAAGGTATTTCTTCGAGGAAGCTGGGTAGAGCGCGATATTCCAGACGTAGTCTTCGTCGTTCTGAATATGGATTACTGCTGCGAGACCGAATAGCACCGGGGTTGTCGCTCGAGGATTGCGCGTCATCGATGAATGATTCCAAAGACCTCTTATGATGCCGCGTGAATACCTCCTGTATTGCGTGGAAAGCAACGTTGGGAGAGCTCGCGACCCGGAAGCTCTAAGAATACTTAGAAGATTATTCTCGGGATGAAAAATATATATTACTACGCCGGAAGTTCCAATGTTAGCCAACGTAAGCGTTATCGGTTCGATCCCACAGCCTGGATGGCGCGAATCAGTGGTGAGGGTCGTAACACCATAAACAGGATGGGGTCCTGGCGCGTTATCGCTCCGGAAGTTTGCCGACGGTCTGGAAGCAGGGCTCCTTCGCTCGAGATCCCTTTCTCGTGACTCGATTAAACATGCTCTCTCTCTCACTATCCCTCAATTTCTGACAATAGGCTAATATTTCAAACTTCTTTGCTTAAGTAATTGGTGGCAGTCGCCAGACAGACATTTTAGAAAGATGCGCTTTTTAAAGCGCCGAGAGAGGTAGAGGGGGTTATAGCGACTGTCTGATCTTTTAACATCTTAGGGGACGTTCCATGCCAGGATGTGGGACTAAAACATTTCTCGGTGAGACTGCTTTTAGCGAGATAAACATCCACAAAAGAGTAGAAGGCAGGTTGGGGAAGTGTTAAATAATTAAATGATCTGGAAAGGAAGCAATGTATCAAAAGAAGGGAGCTTGACTCGTCAAGGTGAGTTGTAACGAAGCTGTAAATGTCGGGATCTAGGCTACTGTGATTAAAGAAACAGAGAGGAATCTTGTACGAGCACTGGGAGATTTAAGCAAAAGTTGATTATCTAAGGTGACGTTCACGTTCGTAGCAGTGTAATAAAATGAAACATGGGAGCCACCGAGGTTGAATAAAAGAGCAATGTATGTACAACAAGAAAATATTGACGGAATGTCTTTAACTAGCCCTCACCTTCATCACTACTGAGTTAGAGAAAGTTACTAGAGAGCTATTCTGATTGTGTGATATTGTAATGTAGTGCATTTGTACGAAGCTGAAGAGAACGATTCTATGAGACGCAGCGAACAAAAGGGAAATGATGAATGGTAGACTTGAGTTTCACCAGCATAACAATGAAATGATAAAACGAGGCGTCGCATAAAATATCAAACTCAAGCAGACACATAATAGCAGAAGACCATAAAACGAGACTTGGGAAACACCAAAGTGCTTCTTGGCCGACCCAGATGATTTAATCCGAATGCGGTAAATTCAAAGCGCGAGGATGAAGTACGACTGAGGGTAGTTCCAGAGACAAAGAAATTCGTGTATATGATGAGGAAACAAGAGCTGATCAAAAGAACCAAAGGCAAACAGGATGATAGGAAGGAATAAAATGAAAGATTGGAAAGCGTTGTACATTGACAGAGGCGGGAATGGACATTCAACACCACTGATACAGTGATAAAGCTAAGATTAAAAGCAAACACTAACACCTCACTAATGTCTCGATAACATGTTTTGAGAATTTTTCGAAAGGAACGAGAGATGAGGAATCAGGGGCTAGCTCACAGGACACAATGGCTCTAAGCTCTGTTTACTTAGAATACTGCAAATATCAATATATTTAAAGTCCAAGAAAAATACGGGTAATATATTTTTATAAAAGTTAAGGGAATCACGAAGTAGAAGGAAGGGATCTAACAAGAATTGTGTTACATTAGACAAAACGGGAGGTAATGAAAGCATTACTGTCGGTCTCGAAACTACTATGATTAAAATGTGGGCAGATACGGCAAGGATTTATGATAAAACAGAGAAAAAATGCACAAACAACATATGTATGTAGGTTTGAGCTAAAGATAAATTGAAAGTAACATGACTCTTAGGTTGGTAACAATGTCAGTACAAGGGACAGGAGACATTCCAAAGTTAAGAAAAAGAAGAATATCTTTACAATGAGAATAAGCGGACGCAGTAACAACAAAAATCTTCTCAGTTTTAGGCAAAGAGTAAAATATATGAGTCACAGCGTATGGGATCGTGTTTTTTTTTAGACTTCAAAGCGAAAAGCAACGAAAGCTTATCCCGCAGCGAACGGAGGGTCTTATTTTTTCCTTAGACTTTAAAGCAAAAAAGGAACAGGATTTATCCCGCATAAATTTGTATGGAGAAATGTCAAAGAAAGTGGCAACAATGTTACACATGCTGAAACTGAAATTGCCATGCGGGCGTGTAAAAAGCTGGATAAGGCGAGGAAAATTGGAGGGGTAGGGAGTTTCTGAAAGTTGACAAGAGTGGGAAAAATTTAAGCAGATTAAATTACACCACCCAAATAAGAACCCACCTGTCATCGACCATGGATGAATGGACGAAACCTTGTCGGTGCAAAATCGAGCAAAAAAGAATGGTTATTCAGGGTAGGTGGACTGCTGATTTAGCTGAGGGGCACTAATTAGGGGTAGATTGGAGTGACTTGACCAAGGAATATCTTCAGAGCAAATTTATAAAAAAAGTGAGTCGGGAGAAATACTCGGTTTACAAACCGTAAGCATTAGAAATACGCAAAATGGACACAGTTTTGACAGGAGGCAGAAAATAGTCTCCGTACCTCGGGTTCCCGCTTGAGTGAAATTGTTGACATCCTCCTCTCTCGGAAAACAATGGAGATTGCGCCATGGCACAGGCCTGGGCAAAGTGTAAGGATATCTTGGGTCGCCCACTCGTCAAGATCCACCTCTCGGCCTCGCCGGTGTCATCGAAAGGAATGCAGAGCAGTACATTTGGCACCAAGTTGGCTGCAAGAGCTGCCGGAGTCAGTGAGCACAGCGCACTGGTCCGCCTTCGGGGCTCCTCTCCTGATTTGAAAAGTTTACTCCACCACACTTAGCCGTTGGATCAGTCGAGGATCTACTCCACCCGGCTAGCCGTTGGCTGCTAGAGGAAGCTCCTCCGCCTAGCTTGATGATGTAGTGAAATAGGAGTATAGAGGTACATATTCATATACAGTGCTTTATAGGTAAATCGATACAAAGTTAAAAGCGTGCTTAAATGCTAATGGACGGACCAATGTAGATTAATTGACCTTAGACATGGTCAATAAGAGTTTAGCTTTCACTCAGGTATAATCATAAAGTTTTTTCTCTTAAGAAACGAGCTGAAATCGAAAAGCGGTAGCTTAATTTCGTTTACTCAGCACTAGGAGAAGCGTGAAAGAGATGAAAGAGATTGTTAATTTGTTTAAGTAGACGAAGAGTCTCGTTTACAAAGTAAAATTGCAGTATGACGAGGTGAGCATAAGAAAAAAATGCCTACGTTCATTCACAGCAAATTTTCTCTCTCTTTGATGAATCTGTGTGTGGCCACCAGGGAGAGCGACCTTATGGCTCACCACATCTTCCCCTATGGTCTTAAGGTCAATGCGTACGTTTACATTGAGGTGTTCGAGAGTTTTGTCAAATCTTGGATGGGTAAAATAGTTGCGGGAAGGACTTAAGTTATCCAACAGGATTCTGCTCTGACATACAAGGCAAGGAAGACACAGATGCGCTTGTTGAACACGTCCGAACGAGTGGTCCGCAGATTGTAGCTGGCCAACTCTTCCTGATGCAAACCTCAAGAGAATTTTGTATGTGACTTTGTTAAGAAGGATTTCAACAAAGCTGCTCACAACACTAGGATCTCTGAGGCGCGCTAATATGGGGGTAATATAATAAATTTACAAGGAATCAGAATCAAGCGCATGCATCTTGTTTAGGTCACGCTTGGAGAAGGTCGTGTAAGCAGATGTTTTTCATTTCAAATATATATATATATATATATATATATATATATATATATATGTTTATTTGTGTGTAGATGATACTAATGAGAATATCTTGTTTCGTTTGATACAAAATTTGCTTTCTTTTCCTGTGTAAAATTTCTATTGATTTAACTGACACCCCAAATCTATCTATATATATATATATATATATATATATATATATATATATATATATATATAATAATGATAATAATACAATCTCTAAATAATTGATTATGTTTTAAAATCTTCCCAGTCTTTTTACTGCAAATTTACGCCCCATTTCTAAAATTTTCATTCAACTCTGTCGCCAATTTAAAGCTAAAACTAGCTATCAAAGCTCTAGCTACACCTTTAGAAATGTGCACTCTGAACATTGCATAATATTTTGTTCGTTTATTTTTTTTAGGCCGAAGAAGATGACCGTATATATATATATATATATATATATATATATATATATATATATATATATATATATATATATATAAGAATAATTCTCAAGGCGAGGAAAATAGCTGGCGTCATCCTCTTTAGTTACTAGCGATGTTTCGACCACAATACGGTCATCTTCTTAGGCCTAAAAAAAAAATAAACGAACACAATATTATGCAATGTTCAGAGTGCACATTTTTAAAGGTGTAGCTAGAGCTTTGATAACTAGTTTTAGCTTTAAATTGGAGACAGAGTTGAATGAAAATTTTAGAAATGGGGCGTAAATTTGCAGTAAAAAGACTGGGAAGATTTTAAAACATAATCAATTATTTAGAGATGGTATTATTGCTAAAATCTGTAAGTTAAAGGCGCTTTGATTTAGGAGTCTAATGATTATCTAATGCTGTTTTAAAATGAATTTTAAAGAGGAGATAAAAGCACAATTATCAAACACCCACTGTGCAAAATCACAAACCTAGGCAACGCCCTGGTTACACGATGCTCGAGGTTGACCCGACAAAGACCAAACTGCACCCTGCAACTCACATCTAAAACAATTCAGTTAACTCGGAGGGGAACCGACGACAATGACTATTAAGTTTAGAGAAAGGTCTTTTCTGTATAGTATTTCTAAGATACGAAGGGTAATGGAACATTTATACGAATTTCAAAATTTCTATAGAGATATCACTTTTACATTTTATTGTGCGATCTTTTATCGCTGAATTTTCCTTAGTTTGAAGTATCTTTCCCGTTCTATTACTTATGCCCATATTGGAAGAGAATCTTGCTTTGAGTTCTCATGAAACATCCGATGTATTTGTATTGGTAACATCCAGGACATTTAAATAACTATATGTATAATCGAACTACTAATACTCTTTGGAACCGGATCCTTTATTGTAAAGAAAGATTTCATATTTCTTTTATCAACGAAGGCTATTTTAAATTTACTTTGACAAAACTATTTCTCTAACAATATGTGTAATTTTCGGCTAGGGACTTTATTGTAAATATCAGGCTCTGGCATTATTGAGTAATGTATATCTTTTGCCACTGCAATTTTGGGGTAGCCTGGTTGATACACATTTAAAAAATGTTCGGAATGACTTTTGTATAATATACGAGTATAAGGGAAAACCATTGTGTCTCCTTAAAAGAATTTGAGGTACTGAAATAATTAGTTTATAAGACTTTAAGATTAAAAAGATTGTATATGTGGTGAAGAAGGCTCTTAATGGATGAAATTTTTTATTTCAAATCTAAGCAACTACGTAAAATAGAATTAGAAGCAAACACGCCGAGTGTATTTAGGCAGGTATCTTTTGTCAAGAAGAAAATAAAGGCACTGGGAGGTTCCGTTTTGTTTAGCAATATCATCTGCCATTTTTCAAGGAATTTATTTCCTCTTAAGTAGAATTTTTATAATGTGCATGAATTAACAGTAAGTTGATTTAGGCTCTTTAAAGGAATAAGGTAACTGGTTAGCTTGATTATTTTGTAGTAGTGTAACCTTATACTCCCAAATAATTTTGCGTTGCAGGAAACTTTGGTTCCTTTGTGCGCACTGTCAAATAAGTTAAATCCCTTTCAGACTGCATCGTGCAGCCTATTTTAAAATTCATTCTTCTTATCAAACTTTAACACCTTTTTTTTTCAAATATTAAAGTAATCTTTCATCCCTTTCGAATTCTAAATACCAACTAACAAGAGAATTTGGAACTCAACTCGTCTCAAAGCATCTCTGGGAAGGCATTTAACTTTTGCAAAAGTATCATTCGAATTTATTCCTTACCATAAAGCCCTATATTAACTAGTAAATAATAGCCACTTTGACATCATGGGAGGTCGATATTAACAACTTGGAAAAGATAAATGCAGTCGGATTGATTTTGACTATCTGACTCTCCGGTAGTTCGTTTTCTCTTGCTCCACGCGGTCATTATTAACTTCTTTCCTACTTTCAAATATTTCTCTTTCGCAAGTCGCTTATATTTACTCTACCAAAATTGTGGTCATTGCGAGAACAAGTTCGTTTCATTGGAATGTCTTCGTTGGTTTACCACTTTCTCTTCTAGAACGCACTTTATTTGCTTTTCTAATTTAATTTTTATACATAATGGAGTTAGAGAATTTTAAAGTTCCATTAATCTCCATTTATTTCGGATCTTTGTAGAGTATAGCGCTCTTCCTTATTTCATCAGTGTAGCTTTTGAGAAAAAAAGACACATAATTCTGCCCAGTCATCATTAAAAATCAAAGCCACGGTTCAAAATCAAACAAGGAACAGGTGATGTCGTTTGGTCCGGTAGATAAATTGTTGAGGGCTCTAAAGCCATATCTAAAAATCAATCTAAAGTATCCGATTTCTACTTTAATTGAAGACATTGGATTGGGGACTGAGTTCGAACTTGTTTGGGTTGTTATCAAAACTTCTTATCATTATTTCCCGTGCCTGAATCATGAGCTACTTCTTTGTTGCCAACCTGGGAAAGAAAGCTACACTCAAACAACAACACGATCAAAACCTTCATCGGCTCTCAGAGCAAATAAATACCATGACGAAAGTGAGGCAATTCTCTTATATTGAGTTGTGTAAAGAGCGGCTAAAGTTTTAATCTAATCAAACCTAGGTGCTATACATAGTTTTAGCATAGGTTTAGCATTCTAACATCAATTCGATTTGAACGATTAAATTGTGTGAATAAACTGCTTACTCTGGGCGATTTCAACCAGCATCTGATGTTTGTATTTAGCACAACATGTGGAGGAGAGTCACTTTCAGCAGCTAAGTTTGGTTAGTTCCTTAAGTAAACCACAGCCTATTTAGTCATACTACGAGAAATTGGTATGAAGGGACCCTATTCTGCTCGTTGGTCTCTTTAAATCAGGAAACAGCCATGATACCCCAAGCAGGAAAAAGTAGCTGGTCTTTTAAGAAATTCAAGGTTTTCCTAGGAGCTTGTGGGCGCTGGCTTGAGTAGTGTTATCTCCTTCTGTATAGGAGAAAGAGGCACTGCAGGAGAGGTCTGGTCCTTCTAATATGCCCCGTCACTTCTCTAAATCATTAGACTCGACACTATTTGATCATAAGAGCTTTCTATCAAAAGGTAATCTAATGAGGACACTGAACTATTGAAAGGGTCGGAGTGAAGTATGAAGAAGTGAATTAAGTCCAACCGCCGGAAAAGTACATAAATATGGAGCCTAAAGTAGAGGAAACATTCGAATTTAATGACATCCTTGGACTGAAATTGTTCTCGATCAATTCGATCTATGTATATTTTCAAAATTCATTAATCACTAGTGTATGAGCTTGGAATATTTGTTCTGCTTAGAGTTGGCTGATAGCAAAGCTGAAAAAGAAACCTGTGCCAATGTATCGAACTTTAAACCAAGCGATTCACTTAGCTCAAACCATGAAAAATTGGGTCAAGTGGAGATTCCTCGCTACTCTCCGAAAGATCGTGGCCTGATTAAATTAAAGATTCTTTGTTGCCTTCGAACTTTACCCCTTTCTCTTCAATCATACTATGAGAAACAAGTGAAAATATAAAATTTAATCATCGATTATATAATTATTAGCTATAAGGGTAATATAAGTTAATATTTTAAAGTTTAAATTTAAGTTCTCTTAAGCCTAAATCTTTTCGTGAGTTGAACCTTATCCTATTGGGAAATTAAAGTAATTTAATTTTTACCAATAACTACCAAATAAACAGAGAATTTGGGATTTAACTCTTCTCAAAGCATCTCTGGGAAGGCATTTACCTTTTCCAAAACTAGCCAGCCTTATATCTGTGAGGTCGATCCTAACATAGTATAGTGTAGGAGAGTAGCATAATTCTCCCAAGTTTTGCCCACCTTCCTAGCGGGCGGGCCGCTTATCAACCCTTCCACTTCCGGCCCAATATCTGGTTGTCTTCAGCCGGAAGAAGCCGCCGGCCATTTCAGCTAACCACCAAGTTCCTTCTCAGACTGTTTATCGATAA
This sequence comes from Ceratothoa steindachneri, assembly GCA_963969495.1. Classification (NCBI taxonomy): domain Eukaryota; kingdom Metazoa; phylum Arthropoda; class Malacostraca; order Isopoda; family Cymothoidae; genus Ceratothoa; species Ceratothoa steindachneri. The sequence continues at coordinate 137,783,991 of OZ018327.1, forward strand.
ATAGGAGCCCATCTTTGCTTCCGATGGTTGCCGGAAGTTTATAAAGGACGAAATAGAGTAGTTTGACATCTAATCTACTTCCGGCGCCATGAGAACCTCTCCCGGGGTTCGAGTATAAAAGATGAATTCTTATAACCTTCAGTAGTAGAGCTTGCACAGCGTCTGGCGGGGTAGGAATTGCCATATATCGGTGTAGTGGTTATTCGTCAAAGCATCAAGTCTTCAGAGAGGAGATCGGTCCCAGTTAGGGAGGCTCCTAACCCCGTTGGTCTGCAAGGTAGTGCGGACCCAAGCTCGTACTCACGTGTCGGAGCAGAAGCTACAAACAGCCTCACTCTGGTTCCCTAAGCGAGAAAACTACTTCCCGGCTTTTCTCATGACCCTACGCGTCGATAGGTCACTTTGCTCCCCCTCACTGAAGCACCCAGGATTCCTCGGAGTTCACGAGCGTGGGGCCCTCTTTAACAAGAAGCTTCCGTCACCGCCTTCTTCCAGCAGAATCGTGACGGAATTGTGGGATCAGGTCGGTCCCTGGGAACCTACCTCATCGTCTTCACCCCTTATCTCACCACCTTCACTCACCAGCGCCACCCGAGCATCAGGTTCCAAGGTAACCCCTCCCTTTCACATTCCCCGACTTCACCGCGAAGCTTACCAGCATTACAAGTGTATAGGGATTTGTATGGTGAATAGTAATTTTCAAGCCAAGTGAGATATCCGAGATTCACTTATTAATTTATCTTTCAAAGCACATTATTTGTATATATATATATTTTTTTTTCTTGTTTAGTGTTCATTAAAACTTTCTTTTCGTAATGATGTGTATCTAACTTCCTTTAGGTCGCTTGCTGGCAAATTCATTTCAATCCCTCCGTAACCAACCTCTAAGCACTCTGAGTCAATAAACCCATTCAGGACACGGGCGGAACGAAGTATAAGGAGTAGTACGACGACCCCTCCACATTCTGAATAATAGGATATATATATATATATATATATATATATATATATATACAAGAGTCGGGGAAAACTCCAACCACCCCTCGGCCTATTCCTCGACATATAGTATAATAAACATTTTAGCATTGCATAATAAACGTTTTATTATTTTATAATAAACGATTTTGCATTGTATAATAAAATTTTTAGTATTTTATACTAAAGGTTTTAGTATTGTATATTAAACATTTTATTATTGCATAATAAACGTTTTAGTATTGTTTCAATGACTGGCGCCACAACCTGCTCAATATCATGTGAAAATGGGAAGCAATTTAGGTCTTTTTACTTCTGGGTCCATTTAAAATTTATATCAGCGAAATTATTTAAATAATAAACTACTGTAAAAAAAGACTTGATAGATTGATGATATGAGCCAATAAGAAAATTTTTAATAATTCCTGGCAACTTCTGTCTCAAATTAGTAGAACGAAGAGAAAATGACGACGCAGGTGAGGAAACGATACAATTAATGAAAATAAAAGAAATGAGCCACCATCATTTCTTATAGACTAGAATATCTAATTGAAATGAATAACATAAAGGAATGGAAAGAATTTAAGGATAAGCAACGTTTATATTTTTATTCAAATTAGGAGAAGTGCTCACCAATTACAGAAAAATACCCTTTCCATTTCACTCTTGAATATCCATTTAGACACAAAGTTATCCCTCAGTTTTCCAAACCATTAACCTTCTATAGCATAAAGCGATATGTGTAGTATCGTTTTGTCCAATTATGGTTATTCCCGGCTGAAAGACCTAAGCATATTTCTTCATAAACACTCGACATCATCCCATATATTCACTTGTCCCTTCCTCTTAAATAGTCTTTTAACAAAATCTATCAACGATGTTCCATACGGTTGCACACCAGACAGACTCTGTCACATATCACTTTTACGTGTATATTTTTATCCATTCTTCTTACATGCCGATAACACATAAGAACATTTTGGAACACAAAAAATTCCCCTCTTTCCTGACAGCATTTAAGAATATTTCGCATAGATAATCGTTCCTTATCCTATTTACCATCCTAAACCCCTATTTGTATAGCTAGTACTGCACCGCGATGCTTACCAACTAATCTTACTAAATCACAGTAACGTTGCTACCATTACAGTACAATGAAATATTGTGGCACAGTCCACACTCAAACCCTTAGTAATAAGACTATAATCTCCCATTATGCTTTCATATTATGAAAACTTTGTTATCGGGTTCTATCCCATCCGTATCACTATTACTGGCGACAGAGCGCACATGCTTAAAACGTTTTTTGTTTTATAGAGATGCACATAACAGCCTGCCCAATCACACGGGACTTCATTCATGCACCTAAGAAAATAACAAATAATTTTTTTTCTTTATTTACTTTTAGCACCATCTTCACATGACGTGACTAACGTTTTAATTTTCATGAGCATTTTTAAGTTACTCTCATTCATAACCACCCAAAGCAAGCAATCAGTAACATAAAGATATAGATAACCCATCCTTCATAAATTCACACGAATGTCATACGCTTATCCTTTTCCTCATCAACTAATCCACAGAGATATTAAAAACCATGGGTAAATTTGGATACTTTTACCTCACGTCTTAACTATGCTGGCCACTTGGTTTGGCATAATTAAGGGCTTATGTCAACACTGGTTTGAGGCCTAGCCCACAGAAGAAGCATAAGTCAGGAATCGTCTCGATACTGGGGCATAACTGCGAGTCCCGGACGGAGGAGAAATCCTCATGGCCCGGGGGACCCGGCCAGAATCATAGAGGGAAGTACACCCGTCTCTATGTAGTTGGATGCAGTTATGGCGTATGTACCCGTGAGGGGGTGGCAAAAACTTAGCGGTCGTTGATTCGGCCGCTATGCATTAAGTCCTCCAAGCTCAACCCTCTCAGGTTCCCACCCGAGACCCACCCCATCACTCTATCATCCACCAATCTGGCAGCATACGAGCGGGAGAGCAACAGGAGAAATGGACGGGGCGGTTTTTTTCACATTAATTTGAACCCATTACCAGCCCTACTCACACCATCCTTTACCTCTTTTACCTCACCCTAACTTTTTTCACATAGAAAAATACACATTAATTACACTTTGTTACAGAGAAAGAAGGAAGAAGAGGAACGTCAAGACCATGGAGGCCCTCACTAAGAGGATCCCCTTAAGGACCCTAGCCGGAAGAACAACCCCAACGAAGAAAAACCTATGCAACACCCTCTACATTGAACTTAAGGTGGCACTGGTGAAACTCATCGAAGTTTCATCTGGATTCATCGCCATGTGTGCCGAGACCAAAGATGTGGACCAGCTCTTATCGGAAGAGGGAGCGAGAGTCCTGCAGACAACAGGATTGGAAGCGTAAACCCCCCACAAGTGGCAGCGAACAGAAGCGTAATCTGCCGCAAAGTGGAGAGCTGGGTAGGAGAACATAAGACGGATGAACTAAAAGAGGAGATTACTAGAAGCAACCCGTGGGCACAAGTTCGTGAGATAATTAAATTCCGCGAACACACCCACGTGTTTAAGATAACATTCTCAACCACGGACATGGCAAGGAAGGCCACCCAAAATGGTATTCTCGTCTTCAATATGAGAATCCCGGGGGAAAACATCCAGCAAGAAAAATTCAGTAGCATACAAATGTGCTTTGTATGCTACAAGCTTGAAGAACACACCTCTACGACCTGCCCGGGAAAAAAAAACAAGCTGTGGTGCAGTGAGTGCGCCACAGAAGGGCACAGATTTGACAAGTGCGAATCTTCCTCGAAGAAATGCCTGAATGGCAAAGACCCCGAGTGATCCAAGGCTTTCAAAGACTCTGTCATTAAAAATAACAACATCAAATCGGGTTCGAGGAGATGATTGAAGCCCCATCATCGGAAAAACAGAGGAAAAAGAAGAAGAGGAAAAGGCTGAAAGTGAGGATGGATCTTCCTCATTTGACAGCGAAGAGGGCCCCTGCACTCGCACACGAGCCACCAAGAGCAGGTCAAAGACCTCGAGCTCCCCTCTGAAAAAGGAAAACCCTGGACTGAGTAAAATCACCCAACCAGCTTCAACTAAAGAAGGGGAAGAAGAAACATAGGTAAAGCAACTCATCATGTTACGTAACGCACTTAAAATAATGGAAATTAACACCAACGGCTGGACGACGAAAGGAATTCTTTACGGAAATGTATTCAGAGAAATTGATGCAGACATCATACTAATTTCAGAACACGGGATCGACACACGTAATGCAGAAATTAAAATCTGGAACTACGATATGTTGATCACCAATTTTTCGCAAGAGCGGTACGATGGCGCCGCTATTGCAATAAAGAAAGGGATAAAATACAAGCAGATAAGGAACTTAGAAGAATCCTACCTCGCGATTGAGGTCGAGCTCGACTTAGGAAAGTTGGTCATTGTAACCAGATATCAACCGCCAAGGAAAAATGTGTTGCCTATTCACACTCTGACTGGCCTATTTGGCAGAAGAGCCCCCATCATACTAATGGGGGATCTAAACGCCAGATGCCGAGAATCCGGTTACAGGACCTTCAACGGTATAGGGAGAAGCCTGGACCTATTGCTGGAGAGAAATATTGCCCAGTCGATAGGCCCCGACTCTTCCACTTATGTCAGAGAACGATGTGCCACAAAGCCAGACATCTGTCTGGTGAATCGTTAGCTACCGTTCAATTACTACATGGAACCAGTCCAGGTGCCATTTAGTGACCATATAGGGATCCTACTCACTATAAATAGGAACCCTATACAAGTCCCAGCAGTAGTCAGGAAGAACTACAGGCGAGCAGACTGGGCACGGTGCGCAGACCTTTTCCAGGCCTATGATTTGCCCAACCTGGACGAGGCAATTCTCAAGGAGATTGACGAGGCACTCGAAGACCTCAATAACCAAATCACCGACGCAAGTAGAGCTTGTATCCCTCGTTCCGCATATAGGACCATCTCGACCTACGAGTGGACCGAATATATGAAGGAACTATACCATGAACTGAAGATAATGTATGAATACAACATCGTGAATGCATTGGTTCACTCGATGCAAAGAAGTAAAGAAATCAAAGAAGAATTGAACCAGTTGATCCTCGAACAACAGAACAGAAGATGGAAGGACGCGATAGAGAGCCTCGATCACGAAGCAACTCCCAAAGAATTTTGGAAGAAGATCCGAATTCTTAAAGGATCAACTGGAAAGAAGCATAAGATCGAGCTACGGAAAGAAAACGGAGACATCGAAGAAGAAGAAGAAGAAAAAGTTGAAGAGATATTCCGAAGTTATTGGAAAAAGATCTTCAGTATAACTCAAGAAGAAAACGAAGACTATGACCTAGAGTTCGAAAGTAACATCATCGACGAGCTAAACGAAGAAATAGACAAGACGCACCCTCATCGACTCAAAAGTCCCAGGACTATCGGGGCTTACAAAGCCTAACTTTGAAAAGGCACCAGCCTGTGTCATCGAAGGAATGAGAAGAATATTTAACGCCTGTCTCAATACGGGATACTTTTAAGACGCTTATAAAACGGTGAAAATGATTTTCTTGCCTAAGCACGGAAAGAACCCCAAGTTGAAGGAGAGCTACCGACCAATTTCACTTCTGGAATTTGGTGGGAAGTTCTTTGAGAAGATCCTCAACAAAAGACTGGTGTCTCACCTGGAGGAAAACTCGCTCTACAACCCACACCAATTCGGGTTTAGGAGTAAGCGAAGTACGCAGATGGCGATTAACGTCATCACGGAAAAGCTAGCCCATGCAAAATGGGAAAAGAGTTACGTGGACATTCTTTGTCGGGATGTATCAAAGGCGTTCGATAAGGTGTGGCAAGGGGAATGCAGTACAAGATCTTACAACTAAGACTAAGTGAAAACTTAGAGAGAACTCTCTGTGAATATGTCATGGAGAGAGCGGCCTACATCAGAATAGGGTGCACGGATGGGCCAAAGTTTCCGCTCAATGCGGGCCTCCCACAGGGGGGATGCCTATCTCCTACTCTCTACTTGATTAACACCGTGGATGTCCCAGTCCCTGTAAGCCCCACTTGCCTAAACTTACAATTCGCCGATGATTTCACCCAGATAATAACTTGTCCATGGAGGAATGCGCCTTTGCAAGCTCGAATGACAGCAGCAGAAATTGAAAACCTTAACAGCTACGAGGCCCGGTGGAAAATCCAAACCAACCAGGATAAGTTCAAAGTAGTCCCCATAGGCAGGAGACTACTTTATGACGTCAGGGTGGGGGATAGACGATATCCCTACACCAATGAATGCAATTTACTCAGCATGAAGATCACCTCAACCGGGTACACAAAGCACGTCCAAGAACGTATCACCAAGGCTACTGCTGCAGTCAAGACTCTGTATAGGTTCAGAAATGTTCGTCAAAGCAACAAAAAGAAGATCTATACTGCACTAGTAAGATCGACGTTGCTATACCCCGCCTCTGCCCCTCGTGTGTATCAAAGACACAGAAGGGGAGACTACAAGTGGTGCAGAACAAATGCGCGTACCTAATTACAGGTACACGCAGAATAGAAAGAAGAACACAGCAAGAACTGCACCGGGAGGTGTGGTTAACCCTCATTAACGTTGTCATCAAAGAACTGACAAGGAATATGCTGGAAAAGGTCAATCGAGACTTGGACGAGGAAATCGTACAAATGATTGACCAGAATAGAAAAGCAGTATGTCGCGGCAGATTTCCAAGCTCCACTGGGATTTTAGCTGGCGGAGCAGAAGTGCCGTTCTACACAAGATGAGTTGATTTGCCCCAAACCAAGACTAAAATACCAACCAAGAAACCAACCGATTTTGACAAAAATTTCCTGATATCGACAAAAGCCATCAACTAAGACAAAAACTACCGAAGAAGGAAACCTACACAAGAAAATGAAACTCCCTAATCAAGACTACAAAGAAGAAACATAATGCACAAACTACACACACTACAAATTTACGAAAAAACAAAGACACTAAAACAAACATAGTGAGTTATAATTAACGACTTACCAAAACAACAGCAAAACGCGCACAGCATAACCAAATACATTAGCAAATATGAAGACAAATGGCTTGAACGCCAAATTATATATATTATATATACATGCATATATATATGTATAAACAAAATGATAAACAAGAACGGAACTACAAAACATAATAAATTGAAAGCGATAGGCCTGATCACCAGGCTCTAGCATCACTTTGCACCCTACCACACTTCTTTCTCTTTTCACCACTGGTCTACTTTCCGCTGTCTATCCACACACCCTTTCTATCCCCTCACCTGCATACTCTCACATACATACACTTCTGTCGCCTTTCCCCAATTAAACATAGTTTAATTACAATGTAAAACTTTTTATACTTCTATCATTTAATAGCTATTTAAATTTCATTCTCTGTATCTTGCTGCTCTCACATTTTCTCATTTACACACAGACAAAGTTAACATTACAAAATAAAATCATTCAGTTAGATAATCACACAAGTCCCTATCATATCTTTTACATCAAATACAACATTCACAATAATCTTTCCCTCCTAGAATCAAATCAATGTTTCTCTTTAATTCATTCTTTTTTCGCATTTTTCATTTTCATACAGGTGTATTAAAAATCCTGCATTATTACATCTTTCACCTTACCTTGCTAATATTCTTCTTCCGTTCATATTTCCCACAACAATCATCTCTTCCTAGCTCTATAAGCACTGCCCCAAGGTGTTCGAGAACCTCCTTTTTCAGCCTTACTTCTATCATAGCAGACTCCATACATTATAACTAGGCACATATTCACCCTTGTATATTATAATTTCATCCACATAATTCTCAAGTTTACATCTTTATACACAACAATTACATCACACCACTCCTCATTCGAAAGTACTCCCATTACCATCTTTCACACTTGATCATGTTATCCACTCCATCTCACACACCTCTTCATTCCTTCTTTATGTTCGTCTCATCTAAGGCGAGTGTCTCCACTATCCCTATATGTAACATGCACTACATTCCTTTCATCTTTCGTTCATTTCATTTACCCACTGCGTTCCACACGCCTACACGATTCACTCATTGACGCGAGTAAAATAGTAATTGGTGAGGAGGTTTCTAAGATCACGCTCCCCTATCCGGCTTAGTAGTCTTTCCCCCAGACACGCACCGATGGGTGGGTAACGTCATTCGTCCATTGAGATCCCTTGACCGGATAATGAAATTCCATAAAGATCAGGAAGACATGACTAGGGAGCCAAGTAGCTTCAGTGAATGGTCCTCATTTGGGGGGTAGAGGGGCGAGTAGTGTTTTACAACCAAACAGTGATGTTAGTACTACCCTACTTAACCCCACGGGGACACCCTTTCCTCGTCAAGGATATCTGGATATGGGTAGTGGCCCCATAAATGATACTAGTAATCTATCAGCATGGTTCCGGAGCAGAGGAGAGAGAGTACGTTGTGCTGTCAAGATGGGAAGGGAACGATTGCGGCGTTGTGATTGGCTATGCGCGTAATCATCCGTGTAAAGATATTTTCCTCCGCAGGGGTGAGTCTCAGCGTATCCGCCCAAAGGGCAGCCAGCTCATGACGCTGCCAAAACTTTGTGAGCGCAATCGCTGGGATTTATAGCTGCCTTGACGTTAGAGATCCAACGCCGTATACACGAGGCTAGCGAGAGCTCGGACAACGCGCAGGTTGGTGGAAATGCCTTTCTCCACCATCACATTAAATATCGAAATACAGTATAAATTCCTTAAAATTATTTAAATTCCAGTTTGCAGTCAGCAAGGGGCCAATGACTAATCGTAATTACCTGTTATTTATCTACGAATAAAACAACTTTAATATAATGCATACGCCTGCGATGAATTTAGCTTAGTGCGAGTATAATAATTTTGTTAATTTTTAGGCTCGATTATTCGATACCCTATAAATAACGGGGGGAAAAGGAACTTAAATTCTCGCACAGCTCCATAAAACTCCCCTCGAAGAGGCGACGGGAGGAAGTGAGTTATAAAGCTCGGGATGTTGCAGTGTTTTCGATTTTCTATATTAGTTCTAAGTCCAACAGGGAAAACTTTGGGTATTCTTTTTCATTACCAAATATTTGAATTAAAAATAAGTAGATATGAGTTTTGATAAGGAAAATAAATTTCTGATTTTTAATTAAGTTATCCTTAAAATGGTACTCAAGGGCTTATAGTGAGGAAAAACCCCACACTGTTACCAGCGTCGTTAACCGAAGCGTTAGAAGCGAGGATATTTTGGCCATTTACGGTACGGGCAGCTTATTTTCTAGCGGACCTAAAAATCTTCTGTTCTATAAACGCTGCAAGATGAGGCAATTATTCGCTTGGGTAAAAAAGTCTGTGTGTTCATCTCAGTATATGAGCGTCGAAGAAGTTTGTTTTTGTTATTATTTTGTCTCATTTATCGTCCTCACGCGAATTTTTGTGTACTATCCAGATTTTCTCATTACTGCTGGTTCGTACTAGTTTATTTCTGTGTTTCTTGCTCCTTTTTTATCTACTATATGTCTCTTTCACACCACACACTGTGGGTAGTTTTCAAAGTTTATAATAAATCACTCATAGCAAACCTCTACTATTATTTATTAAAAACTATAATTAATTATCAAAGAAGATTTGTAAAAAAGATGCTGCTTTTACTCTTATACCAACGAAGGTAAAAATTAACCAACTACCAATATATCTGGATTCATTATTGAATGCATAAATCTTAAAACTGTTCTTCCACTTCGACATACTGACTCATCCTCCTTTTCTTTTGTTGTTTAACTATAAAAGATTCCTAAACCTTTCTTAATGACCCATCGTTTCCTTTGAGACTCAAAAGCCCTTTCTAGAAGAAATGAGAAAATGATAAATAAAATGAATGAATATAAATAATGAAATCAACCAAATATCCGTAGATAAGTGTTAACCGAACTACGACAGAGATCTTCCTTTTTTACGGGGGCATGAAGATACATCTAAGATATTCCCTGAACTTTGTTATCAATACCTTATTTTGAAATTTAGAATAAGTAAAATGTTTTATAGAATATTATAGAATTAAGTTATAGTTCTTAAATAATTAGTTTTTGACAATATGTCCTTAGCTGCTTTAAGAGAAAAGCAATTTGGTTATTTATGAAATATAAACGTTTCACAACAAGAGCATGATTGTTGTAGAGGATTCTTCTACAACTTATGTATGCTGATGCTTTTTCATCCAGAACCAGACTTATTTTCTACACAGGTTTTATAGTGTTGGTGTAACCCAGGAAGGGACAATGTTGCTGGGGATCGTGGGTCACATAATACATTTCTATTGTTAATGCCATCCATACATCTACTTTAGATTTATGTGCGTGACGTAATTTATTTATTTAAGGAAGATGCGTCATCCGTCTATCGCTCGTAGACGAGATATCCCGACCGAATAATAAAATTTTCATTTAGATAAGAAATACATTTACTAGTAAGCTTAAAAGTACCATAGCTAGCTTCTCGTATTGGAGGTGGGGGGGTACTAGGTAGTATTTTTTTACACCAATCCACGATCGAAACCATTCGTCACAAGGCGGGGGGCACAGGTTCTTCACCAGTGACATGTCGCTTGGTCTGGAACGTAAAAAGAGTGGTTGTATAATTGCCTATGTTCGTGATATACACGTGTAGGAGTTATCTACCCAATCGGGGGTAGGCAATGCGCATACCCCAATTGGCGGTCAGTCACTGACAGGTACTGCGGTTTTGTGCATGTTTTCGCTGGGATTGAATCGCGTAACCTAAGCGTCGGAAATATTATTAATTTCTAAAATAATATAATATTAATTTAGAATTTAAGTTATAAAATTGACTCATCAGAAAATAATGGAACTCTAAATGTGGTCCACGGGACCAGTCTCTAATATGGTCCATGCAACCAAAATGTCCTAAATTTTAATTTGCATAAATGAGTTGATAGCGTTAATATTTGGTCATTGTAATCTATTGATTTGGGATTTCTCATGATTCTGAACTGATATGGAATAAATATGAAAGCTATTGTCAAATTGCCTATTTAAGTGAGATATATTTCTTCTCTGTTTATGTAATAGATGTGGATCTACGGCTTCATTTCACCCGCACTCATGAACAAAAAAGATACGTTTTGACTGAGGTCAAACTTAGGGGGTTACAAGTAATTACCTAGAGTTGTTGATGACAAACTCACCACGACTTAATATTGAGTAAAAGCTCTGTTTGCAAAGCTCAGAATCTAAAGAGTGGATATTGATCTTGGACAGTAGCTTCTCTCCAATCCTTTCAATTAGAATGGACCTAAGAATAGAACCAAAGAGTAGAGGAACTTGTTTAAGTAATAGTATTAAGAAAAGGAGCCAATGTATACCTTATCTATACTATATAACAGGATATACTAGAGGAGGGCTCCCGACCTGTTCATATGGAGGTTACACATTAATAATCAAAACTTCGAATAGGTTGGCATTTTATAATTATTTATACCCTCAAAGAATGTGAATGGCGAGAGGCAATGGGTTGATTTACGTAGAGGATAAAAAGAAGTGTGCATATTATCGCCTGATCTATTTTTACTGTACAGACTGAAATGCATCTAATCGCTGGAAGACTTTGAAGGTATCAGAATGGTAAGAAGGAATGTGAACTATACACAATACGTAGACGATACTGTATTGCTTGCGGATTATAAATGATTTACGTGAAATAACAAAAATAATCATAACTTCGGGAAACGCACGTCATGGGGATATCAAAAGAAATGAGATATTGAATACAAGGGTAAATGTTCAAGGTACATTGTTTCAGCAGGTGCAAATGTTCAAATATTCGGGGAGTATAATTTCAGGAAAATATGCTGACTGTGAAAGAAAAATAAAAATGGGAATAACTATAGCAAAAACAACATTTGGAAAAATGAAAAAGATAACGAATATTTATTTGAACTTGGATTTTAGATTGGAAATATTGAAATTTTATGTATGGACAACACTAATCTATGACTGTGTAACGTCAACACTTAAGAAGGATGTTATGAAAATAATCGAAATGTGGTTCTTTGCATATGCATAAGAAACATCTAGACTGTTCGAGTTAGGAAGGAAGAGATACTAAGAAAAGCGGAGGGGCGAAACTTCTGATGAAGGGTGTAGGGAGAAAGCAGTTCCTTGCTGGAATGAAGTTCAAGCAAAATATTCTCCCTAAACTTGGTTTTAGTCCATCACTAACTTTTATAGTTCTCTGAGCTTCTTCTGGTGATGCCATGGGAGGGGATAGAAACTTTAATTTCTGACCTTTATCATGAAAACCCTTGAAACTCTTTCCGAATTTTTTATAGAAGTTTTATTGCTTCGTTACACATTTTAATTGAGGCTGGTGGAAATAATTCTTGCTTCATTCAGCAAATTCAGCAACAATTCTTTGCATAAGGCTTCTTTACTGAACTGGTACATCAAAACTTTAAGTGTAATTTCAAAAGATTTCCTATCACTGAACATGTCTGATGACACCTTTCTACTGCATTGCAACCATGTGTTCAAAGTATTTAGATGATTCATTATAATAACAAGAAAACTAACTCAAAGAACAGTCGTGATCGAAAAATGCTTCTTTGCAAGCGCAAAACTGTCTGGCAACTCTTGCATTGCTGAACAGTCTCACTTTAATATGATACAGGACATTGTCACATTCTGCCAATGATTCCAAAAAAAAGTTCGATGAATTTTACACTTGATACGACAAAATACATGCCATCTTAAAATTTAAGGACCTTATTACCTTCTGTTTGGGGCGAGTGACCCAGTGGAACTTTAAAAGCTTTAGTATTTCGTCCTAAACTCTTCCGTATTCCATGTCTTGAATAATGTTAATAAATAAGCTTTCCATCGAAGAAAAAAAATCTTGAATGAATGTTCAAAGAAATGAGGAACGCCTGATTGAAAACTAATGCCCTAGTTGAATACCATTAAAATTATAATAAGGCAATAATGCACTTGCATGGCGCTATTCATATACATGAGGCCAAGCAGAACACCTGTTTAATAGTAAAAGAAAGCTTGATAAAAAAAGGCGTATTTGCAACGTATTTGAACTCATCAATAAAGGAAGAGGAGCGTATTGCGGCTAGCAGTTCATGCCATATCTTCCTGGCGTCTATTAACGAGGCACACTAGGGTCAGAAGTGGAGAGGACTGTTCTGGGGTCATGAGGTATTTAGTGAAGAGGACCGGCAGTAATAAGAATTTCTATGTAAGGTCCTGTAAGCAAGAAGAACCAGTTCTCATACTTTTAAACAAGTTAAAAGGGTGGGGAGCAGGAAAGTTGGCAAGACGAAAGTTGCAGTAGTCAAGTTGGCACATAATGAGAGCTTAGATGGCATTCTCGGACCTACTGAGCTCGCAGTGAAAGCTCATACGAAGAAAGCAGAAAGAACATTTACGGGGAAGAGGAACATGAGAGTGGAGCGAAATTGATAATCAAAGTGAATCCTTGGTTATTAAAAAAAAGGAAAGGGAACAGGAGAACCACCGAGGTAAAGAAAAGGAGCAATATTTCTACATCTATCACCGTCAGACTGATAGAGGTGCGAGAGGTATTTTTTTGGAATAGGTGGAATAGCTTGTCTTGCCAAGGGTTACTCTTCAATTGACGCTGTACTCATTCATATCCATTGAAAGGATGGCCCTACAGTTGTTTGGCTCATTTTTACAGTATTTCTTTTTGTCTTTTTTGTATTTTTCTTTGGCAAAAGTTATTTTCTAATTCGAAAAATTCCGTACAGGGGTGGGATTCGTACCAAGCACACTGAGGCACACTGTAGTGAATGCTGCCGAAAGTCCTAGAAGGATCGGAATGAAAGAATATTGAGCCTCCGAAGGTAATGAAGGCTGCTATTGACGTTTATGAGTTAAGATTTAGTGCTATGGCATCCTTAAATCCAATCTTGAATGTTTAAGGAGGACAGATGGTTAGTAATCCGGGCAGAAGCCGATTTCATTAAAACAGGGCTAAAGACAGCATATTTGAAGTCGGATGGAATTCTCCACTTCAGTTTTGTGCTAAAGGTATCGAGATGGTAAAGAATGAGAACAGGGAAAAATTGACGAAAAATAAGGAGAAAATATTATGTAATTTTAGTACCCTCATTTTGCAGCCCCATTCTCTTAGGAAAAAGTTTGACTTTTCCTCTATTGTAAAATAATGCGGTTTATCTTCATTCAATTCTAATAACATTTCTTTAATATTTTGAAATTTTCTTTGAGTTTCTTTGTCTTGTGTTGCAGATTATTTCTTGTGTTATGCATTTTCTCAAACATTCCACTTTGCTGTTACCCATTGATGTTTAAATATAAAATTAACTATTCATAAGTCTCAGAAGAAAAACATTACTTTTTCCCTCCGATTAAAGTAGGATATATTTGCGCCTCTCTTTCTCTCTTAAGCTTCAATAAACCAACAACAACAAGGGTGAGGACATCAAATCTTTTGATACATCAAATTTGAATTCCCTTAAAATATACTTTGGACTATTAATTTACATGAATATAAATTTGACACAAGAAACTAATCCAATAATGAGAAAATATCATTCGAAGGCCAGAAAGTGTCAGAGTGGCGAGATCAAAGTCAAATATTGGTGTATAAATTTGAATTCAAATAATTTCATTTGCATTGGTAATCTACCCAGTGTGGGATCTGACAATAATGCAGTGGAAAATATGTGGAAATTATGTTGCCTTTCAGCGCAGCACATTTAGGATTTGAATTAATAATTTTAGCTTGAATAAGATACGTTGTACAAAATTGAATACATAAGGAAAATAATTCCATTTGCATTGGTAATTTACTCAGTGTGAGATCTGGCAATAATGTAGTAAGGAATGCGTGAAAATTAGGTTACTCTTCAGCGCAATACATTCAGGATTTGAATTAATAATTTTAGCTTGAATAAAAAACGACGTACAAAATTAAATACATAAAAAAATATGGCACACTTATAACTCAATTCTTTGACTTATTTACGGATTATGTGTTGTTCTCAACTTCACAGTTTCCACCAACGTCTCCACATTCATCATAGCTCCTAATTCTAAGAGCTTTTGCGCCAAGATGTGGCTGTTGGTTTTCTCTTTCTAGTCTTTTACATAGGTGTTACCACCTTTGGGTTGAGAGCAGAGAGTGAGTGACCCTGGGAAACATGGAAGAGACGACAATTGTAATAATTTACGGAGCATCACCGAGAGAAACAGACGCAAGTACCTGGTAAAAGAACGGCAACACTTCAGTTTCGGGGCACACGGTAGGTGGCGCTGTTTATAGGCTACAATATATGTCTTATGACTTCAGACGGTAGCGTCAGATGTGAACAATTACGGCGTTATACTTTTTTGTATATGAGTATATACTGGGGGGCTGCACCACCCAGCCTCCCCCCCAATTCATTAAAACTCAGCATCATCGCAGGGGGGTCACCCCGTAGTGATATCTCCCCCACAAGCAGTCCCCTTGAATTTACTGGGGGCAATTTTCCCTCCAACAGCTTTTTACTGGCAGAAAAACCTAATCTAATAACAAACAATACTTACTTACTTTTATAGGTTTCTTGATTAGTTTATGCACCTCTAGATAATCTTAAAGTTTTTCGTGATTATACAAAATAAACCCGAATTTGAATAACAAAGAAGCACATGGAGAGCACGAAAACGCTATAACGAAACAAAAACATTTGCAAAACGGGTCCTATTTATAAGCTACGACGTTGCCAGTAAGAAGCTGTTATCGTTTGCAGCAAACAAAAAATACAAAAACAAAACAAAAAAACAATAAAAGACATCAAGAAACCTTACCTAACTTAGAAAAAACTATAAACGAGCAGAGGTGCAGATATTTAGTAAATAATACAGACTAAAAGTATCAAATCCCCAAAACAACAAAAAAATATAACGCCGTGATTGGTCACATCTGAAGCTACCGTTTGACGTCATAAGAGATATATTGTAGCCCAAAATTGTAGCCTACTAACAGCGCCACCTACCGTGCGCCCCGAATCTAAAGGATTAGCAAAAGAACATCCCCTCTGTTGCTTGAATACAAAAAGCATACAAATAAAAGGGCAAATCAATTTTTGTTTATATATTTAATGTTGAAAAGCAAAAAACAAACGATAGAATCTCGACGGCAAAGTTTAAGAAAACGGATCCAGAAAGAAACTGGTAAATTTTATCTTAGCAAAATTGTGTAAAATATCCCACATAGCTTAAATGACCTTACTTCGGGTCTCGGAAGGTGGTATCAAGGGCACGAAACTCATTTCAACAATCTCTTGGGCTGTCACGAAAATTGTAAGTCAGGGTGGAACATTTTTGCCTCCTCTGTCAATAAGAGCTTAGGGGATTCAATCAATGGCCTGCTGCTGTCAATTCCTTGAATTTTCGCGATACAAATTATTTAGTCATTTAGGATTTATCAAAAGCCGTAGGCCTAAAAAAGAGATGAAATTTTGAAATGCGCAAACAATTAAAATGAAGATAAAACTCACCCACCTTTAAATATCCTATAACCAAAGTGCTATCATTGACAGCCTTCTCTTCCTGGCATTCTTGAAATACATAGGGGAAATAGAAAGAGGGCATATCTATGGGCCCCATGTGCCAGCGATTTCCATTACAAATTCATTGTAAAATGATGATATAACCAAATCCATGGACTCTATAATCAGTGGGATTTTTTGAGTTGAGGTAAATAAGATTATTAGAAATTAATGGAAGCGGCCCCTTGAAGGAAGAAAGAGCCGAGTAAGAAGTGAGAGGGGGAAAGAGATTGCATCTGAACCAAAAATCATAGCGCAAACGAAGGACATTTTGTCATTGAACCATAAGAAGTTTGATAAAGCCCAACATTTTGTTCTCAAAAGTAGTTAAAAGATAAGAAACCATTTTTCCAAATGACCAAAATTTCATATCAAACATATTTGTAATAAGTGGAGTCCATTTCCATTTTAAAATATTTTATATAAAAGAGATAAGAATGAGTAGGAAAAGAGGATATGGTATGCATTTAGACATCTAGGACCTTCGAATTATAATTTCAGCAATGGAGTTTTGAGGTTCATCGACTGGAAAATGGACCCGTGGATGCAGCCATCCATGAAAAAGTTTGCATAGGAAGTGCGAATAAGGGCAGAGATACTGGAAAATGGTTATTTCCGAACTCTTAGCTCCACGCTCGAGTCTTTCGGAGTTTGAATATGCAATGGAAACTATATCTGTATTAAGGGAAAGATAGCTGAGTCATTGAAGAAAACAAAGGAAATTAATGGAAAGTATGAAAAAGAAAGAGTATAAAATATCAATACTGAGTAGATTCACGTATAAAAAGAAACGTGTATCTATACTACCATAAAACAAGTCCATTAACATACATGCACAAAGAAAAAGGGAGGCAGCACCCTGTTCAAAGAGCGAGATGTCCAAGATAGAAGTAGAATCCACTCAAATTTCATTTTGTTGATTTGTGCCTTTTCCATCCATTTACGAATTAATCGAATTCATCTAACGAGCTCTTAATACAGGATGAATAATTAATGGAATTTAGATTTAAATTCAGGAAATTTCTCACTTCATTTTTTGGCAAAAATGGTGAATTTTTGAGGTAGATCTAATATCGAGGATCTTTCTTTTTTTAATAATTTTTCCATGAAAATCATTCAATAATTTTTGTTGGTAAATATAAGATGAAATATATATCGCTTCCATATTTCTTTCTATTTAACTAACGAAATTTGGGGGAAAAGAGGTCCATAATTAAATTAGCGCAATCATGAGATATGAAAAGTTGTAGAAGGCAGATAATTCGCGGAAATAGGGAACGAAAGGGGCTCATGTCTCCGGCAATGGTCACTATTCTGCTACGGCCGCAGAATTCCCTAAGGCAATTTATTACTTTGACAAATGCCGCGTCAGATATATTGTACTACGAACTACCTATGATAACAAATGGAAAACTGGATGAGTGGAGAAAACCTAAGTTCTTTTTATTGCTTTCCCCAAACCCACCTTATAAAGGCTGAAGGCAAAGCAATTGAATTCGGCCAATGCTCTCAACCACCATCATCCTTATTGCTGCTGAAGTAGGGAGAAGGTTGGCGCCGACCAACAAATTAGTCATTAACCCTTAAAGCGTCCCGATGACCAAGATATCCCGAGTGTACAACCGCCGCTCGGACCAATTGGTCCTTTTATGGTTTTAGGTCTCTGAAAAATTCAATCGAATTCTTGATGGTAATTTTTCTCCTGTGCTGCTGGGGTCCTTTATTTTCTTATTGTGGTGCTTTAAGGGTTAAAGCAGGTGTCAAAATTGGTGACAATTGTAGGTCAGTTCTACCTAAGAAAGATAACTAGAACTTGATGGTATGCTAGGTCCCATGAGAGAAATATCCATTGACCTACAAACCAGGATAAGGACCACATACACTTTTGCGTTAGGTGGTTTAACAAAGCGCCACAAAACACCTGCGAGATGAAGACCACCGCATGAACTGCTTACCGGAGAACATAGTATCGAGGGTAAACAAAAAGGAAAGAAGACAACAACTAAGGTGGCCTTCGTAGCCATGTTGGAATGCCTAGCAGGCAATAGAGTTCGTCTCTAGTCCCTTGGCCCCGCCTTTTCCTACATAATGCCCCTTCAGTTTGAGTATACGACATAGAACAACTTGGCCGATTGTAACGAACTCCTAAGCAACCATAAATTTTGTTAGCAGCTAACTCTCTTCCGAAAAGCGGGTAAACTCTGAGTTTTGACTCATTTATTATTTGATTTCTTGTTGTTTCTTGTTATTACTTGAGCAAAGCTCCAGTAAAATGAGCATAACAGCTTAGGTTTTAGTCTCAAGTGGCAGAGCTCTTGAGTCGGTGGCAAGTAGGGATGATAAAATGTTTTACGCTATACTCGCGCTTGCTATATATCGTAGTGTACGTAGCTGTCTTATACGAGTACACAAATTTACTACAGATTGGACATACCACTAGACACACCTTTTCCATACTAAGAAAGTGATCACATATAATGTCAAATCAAAAAGAAATAGTTTAAATGGCACTCCACTCCTGGTCTATTGCCTCCAACCATAGACTTGGCATAGATGAGAAGTGTGCCCAAGGTACACCCAATTTAGAATCAAGATGGTTACTTATTGTTGTCTTTACGAATGCAGGAATCTCTCTTGTTGGAAGAACTTAAAAACGAATTTGAATAATTTCTCAGAATGGTTTCACAAGAACCAATTGCGTTGGAGGTAATTTTAATCGTGTTCTGGGATGGAGGGTTAATTTCTTTGAGATCACACTATGACGTGGAGTTGAATTATTTTCTAGCAAATAAATACGTACCATTTGATTTCTGCTAACATTTTAATTGAAATAAATAAACTTAATGACTGGGAACAATAAATCGAATGCTACGAAGTTGTTCAAGCTTGCAAAGGTAACATAGTGTAAGGGGAAACCTAAAAACTCGAGCTGTATTAGACTTGAAGCTACAAAATGTGCATTTTTTTTCCATGGGCAAAAGCTTCGGGACATGGCTTCTACTGTTGCTTAAACATTTCTAACGAACGCAAATGTCTTCAGTATATTATATCAGAGAGGAACAAGCCGAAAAATGGCACTTAGAATGTAAAAGATTGACAAAAAAAGGCCCCATGCAGGATATAAAAAAAAAACGAGCAAGTGTGTTCGCATTCGTGAGGTGTAGCTATTACTTTCAAAAGAGGCATTTTGCTGTTCATGGCCTATCATCAGTAAATATGCTTGTGAAAATTAGCGATCATACCAGGCACCTTTGAGTAGAAAGTCCCTTATGATGAAAGAAGGTTAAAGGCTGCGTATAATTACGAATAAATGTCAGAAATCGGGGCAATCCAATCAAGCTTTCTATAAAGAGAGGAAAATGTACATGAATGGGTCCTATTTCGTCTCTACATTTTATTTGTAGATATTGTTTAAAATTGAAAATACACGATTATATACTAAGTTAGTGCGTTGAATAAACACGGATATTCATGAAATTATGAGGTCTGTTGTTACATAAATTCGTTTAATTTATATATAACGCAATACGTAGGCTAAGCACTGCATCTTACTACCATTGAATACAAGGTAACTTTAGTTTTGTTTAATAAATATTATTTATCATACAAAACCCTTTGTAGACAATCATATACTGAGGGGAAATGATACTACTTGAAGTTATTTTAATTTAGTGCAAATAGAATCGAGTGAGGAGCTAGTGTTAAACATATAGAGAGTAGGTGAATAGTGAAAATAGAGTGAAAAGACTTCAACGGGGGAGGCGGGAATGTTATAAACATACAGGAAAAGTTCGAATAAAAGATAACAAACAGTTCACACTAAAAGAGCACAGCTCTGAATCACATACTTGGGGATTCTTTGATAACAGCGAATGCTTCGTTAGGCAGAATGGGTCTTATTTTAAATTGCTGGGGTTCACGCGATCCTAATTATATGAGTATTTGCATTTTGGTGGCGATTTTCTAAAATAGAAATATGAAAAAAGCACCAAAAAATACGGTTTCTAGCGAGTGAATTAATATGCCCGTCTTAAGAAGCGATACAATATTGGCGAAACACGGCACCCTAATCTCTCCCTAAAAACGTTCGCTAAACGGTTGTTAAACAAAGAGATAGCGATAAGGGATGAAAAAAGTTGTGCGAGGTACGTAATGTAAGTAGTCGAAAGATGGGATAACTGGAGGGTTAAGAGGAGTAGAGGGTGCAACATTGTAAAATCAGCTCTAATAATACGGAGAGGTAAGAGGTTAAAAGAAGTTTGAGGTTTGAGAAGCCTGCGTTTGCGCTATGCGTTTCGGTTAAGTTTCCATCTCCTGCCTCCTCTATTCTTACCCTGCCTTAATGGCCCCAGAAAAAACTGGTGTTGTTTCTCGGGTCATCTTTTGCACCGCTTTTAAATCGCCCACTCTCTTTTCGCGCCTTTTTAGACCACCAAAATCTGAATTCTCTTACCCCAGGCCTCTCAGTGCAGTGCAGATCTAAGGTTGTTATAAATTGTGTTTATTCTTTACTTTCCAATTATTTATGACCACTGTGCTCCACTATCCTTCCTAATCGATCACATTTCCCTTAGATTGCTTACCTCTCGTTCTCCCTCTATGAGTAACGGCAAATAATAAATTAGGGGTTGGATGAGATCTTCATAATCCTATTGAAGCTAAAAAGAAAATTTTTAAAATTTAAAAGACGGCAATTTTGACAATGAGGATTCGGACTCTTAGTTTTGGAACCCCCAAATCTGTTACTGGCTTACACAGAAGTCAATTCCTCCTCCCACCATCAGTAGTTGAATCTGTTGGGAAAACTGAATCTGAAGCCAGCATTTTTATTCCCACTTCTTCCTAAGCGACGAGCTGCTTAAATTGGATCCTTTATAAAATTGTACGTCGCTGTTCAATTTATCGGCATAATTACGAGGCCAGAATGAAAATAACGAATTATTTCAATATAAAAGTATTCTACGCTATTGCTAATTGCCTTCATATTTCTTCTCCCACATATGCGCACTCAAATATAGAGAATATTTGTGGATTAGGGTGATTTTTAAATGGAGGTAAACAAAAGAAAGAGAAAGGGAGTGAGATAGAAGGAGATAAATACGGATAGAGAGACTGCAATCAAGGCGATACACACCTGAATTCAAGACGTAGCTTAGGGAGAGGCACATTAAGAAAAACACGAAACAAGAAAAGGAATAACCAAAATTAATAAATCTAAAGCCCAAAGAAAAAGAAATCCTAATAATGAGTAAAAAAGCAGTCTTAGACGCAAAAATAGAGGCCCGCACCCTTAATGATCGAACATGCAACCGACACCTAAACTACTAAATATTGTGGAGGAAGCCTTCCTTCTCCATAACTATGTAATGCTACGGTTAGTTGTGTAGTAACTTTCCCCAAGCAAAATGGTCAAGTGGTAGCGACCAATCTAATCCTCGTATCAGAGCAGAGAGGGCAAGCAAAACTACCCCTGAATGCGACATTGTACAAGAATAGGCCCGGCATTATAGATAACCAATCAGTAGTCACAGGAAGGTTGATAGAAGCACTCCTTTACAGGCCGCTGCTTATCGCTTATGCTCGATTCGGTGGCGATACGCAACTTTAGATTCTCATTGGCCGTCTTTCATCTTATTGACTATGAAGGCCGAAAGGCTGACTTGATGTTTGCCATGTAGTTGCAGTTCATAAGAGCAAAACTTTGATCCGGTTACCCAGTGCCCTTATATGCGCACTCATTTTTCGCAATTCCTAAATAGGCAGTAGAAGAAAATCTCGACATCTTCCTGGCTCACAACAGCCTCCTAGCCCCAAGGATACTGCAAACCAGAAGGTGCGGAGTTTCCAATGCCTCAATGGCATTTTATGTGCTTTGAGAGTTGCTAGAGGTCACAATTTTTTTTCTACATAGATCTGGCACGCAGAGTGCTGAATTACAACCAGCTCGGAGATAAAGATAGATGCCGTATCCGGAAGTGCCCTACCGGCTTCAAAAAAGGACATGGAAGAATTGGAGCCGAACTCATTCGTTGGGGTCCGAAACAATTTTGGTATCATCTGACTTATATGATATTAAACTTACTGATATAGTCAAAGCGCTTTGGGATAACGTCAATATAAACAGGACCAGAAATAAAATACTAAGATTGGCGCATTTAATGGACTACCATTACCAAAAAAACAGCTCGAAAAGATTTTATATAAAGTTAGCAAGGGTGCAAAGAATTAACGGTGAAATGGGCTAATTTTACCTTCTCTAAAATAAATTGGAATAATACGCAATAAAATGATTGCAGTATCTGCATTTTGGTCATTGAATGCTTTCCGGATACATTTTTTGTCCAGTGTATACACTAACTAACCAGAGGAGGAGCCATTTTAGATCTGATTTTCTGTGAGCATGAACATACTATTCCTGATTTTCGTGTAGTACAACCTCCTTGTTTCTATCGATCATAGTATGGTATATTTTTTCACTAAATATAATAGAACTGAAATGGAGGCCAAATATGATTCAAATTCCAAAATATTCATGAAGGAATTATAATAGGTTTCGTCATATGCTTGCCCAAGTCGATTGGAAAGCTGAAAATATTGAAAGCAATGTTGTTGCTATCAAAACCAAAGTTACTCCCTTTTAATCGAAACTAGGTAATGTATAAACCAGACCTGTTTGATTAAATGATAATGAAAAAGAAGGCAGCTTCTTTAAGTTGCAAGTTCACAAAAAATAATGATAATCTAAATCAGGACTTACCAACTTAGGCAGTAGCGCTAACCTGTGGCCATTTTGTATAATTAGGTGCGTGGTAAGCACTTTTGTCATCCAATACAACATTGTTCGCAATCGACCAGGCAATCATATCTACCTATATTCAATTCTTCATAGCGTACGACCCCTTTAAATGAGGTTCTTTCGCTCCTATGAGTCATTTGTCTATTGTTGTCATTTTGGTAACTTTTCTCTTCTAATAGTTAGCTAACATCATTTCAAATTCACTCTCAGTTAATCTTTCGTCTCGTTTAAGAAATGTTGTTTTTTTTAAATTAACATGCTTTATTTTGCGAAAACTTACCTTTTACTATTCAAACTATGTGACCCAAGAAAAATATTCTTGTTTATATTCTCCAAAATACTTGGCATATGGTTTTATCGAATCGCTTGTAGATAATTTAATGTCAATGTGTTTGTTATACCATAAATCTTTTTCAAATAAAAAGATGAAGTCATTTTGATTGGTGAAACATCTTGACACTAAACATCTATAAGACAAAAATAAGCCTATATATTTTTTTCAAGATATTAGTGAACAATTTAAGAAAAAAGTAAAACAATAACTCTTATACTTTAAAGGTCCACTAACAAAGACAAAAAAGGGATCATTGCTAGTTATCGTATTTCAGAACTTTTACTAAAAGTGTCAGTGTGCACATTATTGGTAAAAGGTTATTAACACCATGCTTTAAAGAGCTAACCTCGACAATAATGCATCAGGGCTAAACAAATGTCCTTAAAACATTGCTACTTAGTAATAAGAAAGTAAGTCGAATCATTGATGAAATGGTCTGTGATGTTGAAATGCAATTTTTATCTCCACTTTAAACAAGATCTTTTTCTTTGTAATTAGATGAAAATACACTTACTAATAATGATGCATTGTTAATGGCATATGTTCCCTATTTTGATGATAGCATTATACTCCCAAAAGAGATGCTATTTGCTGATTAGCTTATTACAGATACAAAAGGAATTTTTGTAACGGTGTGAAATCATACTTCGAAAAGAATAACATCACACTGACAAACATTATTGCTTTCGCGTCAGACGGGCTCCATCTTTGGTTGGCCGCTTTCGGAGCTTTATAGCGCAGTTGTAAAGGGAAGCTCCTAACCGTTTGGTATATTCATTGCATAATCTATAGACATCTTGTTGTAAAAAAATTGAGCATAAGTCTGAACTCATCATTAAATATTGCAGTAAATTCAATTAACAAGGTTAAAGGAAATACTAAAAATGATTGTTTGTTTCGGCAGTTAGGTCAAAATCTTGATGAATAACATGTGGATTACTAATGCACACAACAGCTCGGTGTCTTTTAAGAGGTCAATGCTTGATAAGTTTTGTCGAGTTTTTCAAGTGTGCTGCATTGTTGGAAAGTGAAAAGAAATTTAGTATGTTCCATCAAGTAAGAGAGAAAAATAATCATGTACTTTACTTGGCTGACATATACATACACAAAGTTGATAGACGTTAATGTGCATCTTCATGGCACTAATTAGGTGGAAATAGACAGTCTGCTTATTTATCGACAAACTCATTTTTTGTCCAAAGAAACATTATTCCAAGGGAGTTACATCCGTTTCCACGATTGTTATCAAACAAAAATGAGCTTAAAGAAGCCGACTTGGATATATTTAGTAATCATCTTAATACGAACAAAGAAACATGAAAAATCGCTTTGAAGATATTATCAAATTTGAAGTCGATGAATAGATAGAAATGATGTTTAACACAGACGTGAGTGATGTTGAAGTCCCCTGCGAAGAAGAAATATCCCAATTAAAATATGATTTTGACGAAGCTGGATACCCACAACTTTGGTAGAACAAGAAAATGCTATAGTTCTATCCAAATTTATGCAACAAGATTTCCTAACTATTCATGGCTTATCCTATGTCATACTTGATCTAAAGTGGGCTCAGTGTCGTGAATCATATACTTATCAATAAAGAAAGGCTTGAAAATATTAGAAAATGAGACCTCCGTTTGTTTCTGGCAAAAATTAAATCTAATATCAAGTAATTAAACATTAGTTCAGTACAGTTTATATGTAGAGATTTATAATTTTTAACTAAAGATGGACGAGAAACTTCGAATTTAAAAGAAAATCGTAAAAGTGGGCAGTGAACTGACCAAGTTTGGTAAGTCCTGATCAAAATCAATATAGTACTCTCAAGGAAAACCATAATAAAGATATTATAACTAGAAGACAAGTACAAATAAATTTATGTAGACACTGAGATAGGGCCGCAAAGAAATTATTTTGTTACTATAATTTAAATCCATGGTTGCCAATCAAGTTGTACATCTCGAAGTTGAAGGAATGAAATGTGAAGGTAATGAAAATAATACTTTTGTTCAGTATTTAGAAGTAAAAGATTGGATAATTTTGAATTTACTAACTTTAATTTGCAACTAACTTCCATAACAAAGTTAGATTCTTTCAACTTTAAAAATCGGATATTACACAAGAATAAAAAAAAACGAATAAGGCAGCAAGACCAGATAATATGCACGCAATTATCCTGAGTGAAGGTGCAGATAGTCTCTGAGGCCTTAAAAAAACATTTTTCCTAAATTCTTTGTCTATCACACGATTTGAAAAGGGTAAATAAAAATAAGCCTAGTTTTCAAAAAAGAGGGGGAAAAAAGAGTTTGATAATTATCTTAAAATTGTTCTAAGTCTTTTGGAAGATCTTTGAGAAAATCAAGAACGATAAGATGTAATAATTTGTGGAAATCCAGGTTTAGTTTGTGACTTTCGTCAAGATTTAAGGAATAGCCAAAGCTGTCACATTAATTTACTTCTTTATCTTCATGAAATTTCTGCCAAAACAGGCTTTGCTCTATCAAGACTTTCAATAAAGTACCTAATGTAAGGTTATTATATAAAATTAATGTTACTAGAGTTATCATATATAGTACTAGGCTGAATCCAGGAGTGGCTGGGAGTAGCGAACAGAGAGTGGAATTCAATGACTACAATTCTGAGTAAAGGCCTGTGATGAGTGAATGACCAAAGTCTTCAGATTTATGTGATTTACTTAGCATCTTACACATTGCAAAGGGATTTAGAAAAATTTGTAGCCTTGTGGGTTAAGTGCAAGGTCTCGTATATTATGGCTACAGAAAGTTGAATATGAGAAGGACTTGGAAGTGATACTAGCTAAAGCTTTAAAATGTTTAGAAGTAGTTTGTTTGGCATGGCTAAGGTTAATATTAACAGCAAAAATAAGAAAGTAATTTGAAGGCTATAAAATGACTATGTTAGACCACACATAAAATATTGTATTCAAACTTGTACCGGGTAGTGCAAAGGTCCTGTTACACTCATTACAAAGCTCTTAACCAAGGAAACAATGATAGTTTTGATGCAGATAGACACGTTTTTATTGTTCTAACATATAAATATGTGTTCACATTGTAATATTAATCAATGCAGCCAGCCTCGGCAGCGAGCACGCTCTCCAGGCGACACCTGAAGGCCGCGCACACGTTGCGAACGAAGTCCTTCATCAGGCTGTCCAACATGCGGTTGACGGAAGCCTTCAATCTTCGACGTTGCTGTGACTGACCTTGCAGGCTTTGCCCTCGAAAGGCGCCCACACGCTGTAGTAGAGGGGACTGAAGTCGCGCGACTGCGACAGCCGAAATTCCTTCAATCAGAAGCTAATGTTCGCCTCCAACTTCTATTGCACGGTCTTAGCCGTGTGGGCCAGGCAACATCCCTTTTCGTGATCTATCTCACTCAGGGCAGGACTTTCGTGGCTAAGATGTCCCTGTAATCCCGGTGAGCCTCTAACCGGCCGCGAACTACACAGGCGGCATCTCCTCTCCATTCGAAGCCACAATGCCGGAGTTTATTACAGATGCCGGATGTTTGGTCGTCGAAACGTAACGGACTTCGGAGACGACCTAGTTGAAGCTTACCATGCCGTCGTCCTTCTTGTTGATGACCGGATCGACTGTGAAGTTTTTTCATCAGAACAATGAGAATTCCATTTACATCACTCTTTAGGTCGTTGAGAAGGCGACGAAAGGGCTCCCGATGTTCTTCTCGCATAAAGTCGGTAAACAATGGCTTTTCCGCGCATATCATGCACTTACCTCTCTCCTACCTGACTGTCATAGACACCCTGGCTACCGTGATATTCTTACTCGCAAGCACTGTCATTTTGAACTTCGGAACACATTTGAACGCCTTTCTCACAGACAAACTCTTGCCAACATGAGTTCTGCCTGAGCGAGGTCGATCATTAAGGTATTCTCCGTTCTTTAGCCTCTCCGCGTATCTGTACACGGTCATCCGCTGATGTTGAGCCGTTAGACGATTTTGGACTTCTTGTGGCACGGTCGCAGGAGATCAGAGTTCTAGATTTTTTTCACTTCCATCTCGACTATCTCTTGAACAATGGAAAAGACGTTTTAATGTCATATGATGGAAAAGTAGAACTTTAAGTTTATTCGACGGAATATTTCTATCTCACACGGTAAGCTCTAGAAAGATCAAAAACCTAGCGAAACAGAACTTTTGCAAAACCGGAACTACCAGTTTAAAAAGGTTTATGATTAGATTAGATAAATTTCTTTCGCAAAGTTGGAATTCTGATTATTTGTAACAGGTTTGTTATGAGAATGGCTAGAGTTAGTTAAAGTCTGCATGCAACTTATGTATGTGTGACTGTGTTGCTAGTACTTTATAAGGTTCCAGGTAGCCCTGTATCATCCATTAATAACTATACAATTATGCAATGGAAAAAGTATGAACTATAACACCCTAAGAAGTTACATAATAGTCTATATGCTATGCAGCTAAAATGAATATTTCTTACATAAGATAAGTTTTTATTTCTATTGCTAAAATTTCAAGATAAGTGGTGACAATTTATGAGGTGAAAACAACTTAAATTGGATATCGCCCTGACTCTAGCAAGGGAAAATGATAGGCAAAGTTTCCAACGGATCCAGCACCATCTCCGGACCTTCTTTTAAGGCCTTGTTAGAGTTAAAGGGATGTAAAAAGATGAAGAAAACATTTGGAAATTACTTTGGCGTCGATGTAATTCCTCGTACCCCCGTTTTAAAATACCACTTACAGGGTTTGGGCGTGCTTCCAGGTGAAGCATGAAAAGAAACGTGGAGAAAAATCCAAATCCGTCTACTGGCGGATTTGGTACTGGTAAGTTTTGGCTTCAATAAATGTGAAGAATACCGATCTTCAGTCACGTTCTGATCCATTCTTTCTCGTTTGGTGAACTGTCCAAATATTGTCACTTGGAAATGTAGGGCTATGCGTAGACTCATGGCATTAACAAACTAGGAAGGGCGGACCAAGTCGGAACCTCTCTACGTGAGGGTAGAGATACATCTGATCATACAATCCAAGGCACAGTTCCACTTCGAGGAAATCGTGATTAATTGGTACATAAAAATATGGCCTTTATAAATATTACTATACTTTGAATTTAAGTATATTAACTTATCGATCAACCCCCTAACAAATCAATGTGACTGATAAACTGAAAGGAGGGAAAAATAAGGTAGATATATATAAGACGCTTTATTATTTTTAATTTATTGATAAAAATCTTTTCTTCGTCAAAATTGAATAAAATATTTCTCTAATAAATTTGCACGGCATGTTATATTCGCTTTTCTCTTACACCACTTCTCACTTTGGTTTGTTGACGGAGACACTTTCCTTGGTTGTCATTTCTTCATTCTTTCGTCTTTCGGTCGTCCTGGTAGCGAGGCGATCGCTGTCAGTGAATATCCAATCGAAAGGAGGCCATTTGTCAACTCGCCCTTGTGACCTTTCCCTCTGTAATCGCATTTATGTTTGCTCTGAAGAAAAATGAGAGGATAAATTTAAATCTGGACCAAATGGAAAAGAAAATAATTAGGTAAAATGATGAAATAGTGTCTCGATGGTTATGAGTGCAAAATAATTTATACAAAATTATGACAAATGGTAATCATTTGGGAGCCAACACTAGGGTTGAGATCCTACTCCTTCCCTAATTTGTCTCAGATACCAAAGGATCAACGGCTATAAACTTCGCTCATTTACAGTCAGATGCATCTTCACGCATTTACTTGAAATCGTTACACACACACACACACACACACACACACGCACGCTCATAATTTGCTGTGCATTTATTACTTACTGTTCATTAGAACTCGAAACGTTATTAAATCAAAAAAAGAATGTTTAGAGTCAAACCACCCAAGTCTATATATATATATATATATATATATATATATATATATATATATATATATATATATATATATATATATATATATCTATACTTCACTGATTGTTACATATCAACTAAAGTGATCAAGCTGATATCCGGATCATCTCGCGCCTTCTCGGCCCGAATCTTTGCAGAAGATCTTCGGATATATATCTTCCGAGCATTTTTCCTTTCTCTATCAAACTGATTTCTTTACAAATCTCTCATTATTTTTCTGCGACCTATGTCTATTTGTGTTCGATTTAGATAAAAGAAAGTCTACTTATAGGCAAGTCATCGCTACACACAAACGCGCGTGTGCACCCAAAATGTGCCCCAAATAAACATAAATTGGATTGAGCAAACGAGAATTTAGTTATTTTAGCGAGTCAAAAACTTTTGAACAGCGTCTATTTTTGTAAGAA
This sequence comes from Ceratothoa steindachneri, assembly GCA_963969495.1. NCBI lineage: Eukaryota > Metazoa > Arthropoda > Malacostraca > Isopoda > Cymothoidae > Ceratothoa > Ceratothoa steindachneri. Next base: position 137,814,077 of record OZ018327.1, read on the forward strand.
AAATTAAGCATAAACCCAAAGATCCACGCAAGGGTTGTTTAAAAAGAAAAACTACCCAGATTATTTACCATGCATTTGGAGAAGCCCTTAGAGAAAGGAAATAGAGAATAACATCTCACTATTGTTTATTACTGTTATGATTTTAATTCATGACCACAAATAAAAGTATAGGTAAAACAAGGTCTCCTGACCAAAAAGTCGCGTGCTCTCATTATTCCAATTTATGACCTTATAACCTTACGACCTTCAAAACTTTCAATAATTTGTCCTATTTCGTTAGAATCGTCAGAATAGTTATGATATTATTACGAAAACAAAATAATTTATTGGCTAACCTTGAGTGGAATTTTGGCAATTATATCATCCGAAAGAAAATGTAACAAAAACATAAGAGTTTCAAATTTCGTAGAATCGGCTGAATAATTACAATGTTATTACCTAAACAAAAAATGGCAAAACAGGGACCGACCGACACAGTGAGATGTAGACTCGCACGCGACTAAAAAAAGCGACTGGAAATCTGGCGTTCTCATCACTTGTGGCGCAGTTGTTATGGTTAGTATTAAGATTACAATTTTTCTTATTACATTTTAAAATGACTTCTTGTAGCGATTCACCTATTTACACACACACACACACACAAATATATATATATATATATATATATATATATATATATATATATATATATATATATATATATATATATATATATATATACACTTTTTTAGCTAAAGGGTAATCGGTAAATTCTTATGATGAATCGTTCGGATATGAACAAGGATTGCCACGAACTGGACGAAAGAAATAAAATTTAGCATTTTATTATTAATTACACAAAAGCTGTTAAAAATTAGATCTCTGGTAAAAACGGCAAAGGGTACTGTAGGGAAATCGTCACTCCCCCGTGCTCTGTCAGTGGAGACACGGGACGGTAACCGCAAGAACATCCGGGCCAGGCAACGGTGGTCAAACTCGTAACCACAACGCCTCGCCACTCGTCTCTATGAAAAGCAGAAAGGTTGTAAACTGCAAGATCTTCCCTACGAGAGTATATTCAATTTCACCTCAAATAAGAAATTGGAGACGCGTTTCTCTCAAGCTCGAAGGCCAACGGGAGCCGAGGTAAGACTTGGTGAGAAAAACTGTTGGATTAAGAACGCTCCTGGGCCCGTCCACAAGCCCCCCTCCTCCTATCCCTACCCTAGTGGGATGAAGAGGTATAAATAAGAAACACTTGGGAAAAATGGGGTAGAATACGTCAGTCTCCAGGCTACGAAGTCCCCGGATTGAGGCCGGGCTACCGAGACTGGACAGGTAGAATACGTGAGTCACCAACTACGAAGTCTCCTGCAAGAGAGGCAGGGCTACCAAGGGGGCTAAGAAGCAGCTCATCCTCGAGCTAGTCCCAGGTTATCAAACCGAACGTTAAGTTAACTTGTTTAAGTTCAACTTACTCTCGTTAGAGAGACTCCTCATATCCTGGTGCATCCTAAAGCCCACGCATATTCCTCGCCCTTGAGGAATTAAGAGAAGAAGATGAAAAAGGCTCCCCCTCGAGCCCGTGACGTGGTGGCCACACCATACTCATAAGTTAACTTGGTTGAGAAACCAAGTTCAACTTATTCTCGTCAGAGAACCCCCGCTTTTATCCTGATGTATCCCAAAACACCGAGATAGGCCTCGCCCTTGAGAAAGACTGGACCTAAGAAGAAGCTCATCTTGAGCTAGTTCCTGGTTACCAAACCGACCTTTAAGTTAACTTGTTCAAGTTCAACTTATTCTCGTCAGAGAAACCCCCCTCCTCTATCCTCACCCTTGAAAAAGACCTCCCCCTCCGAGTACATTCCTTTCCTATGAGGAATTACGTAACGAAGGAGAAAAAAGCTCCTCCTCGAGCTCGTTACCCGGTGGTCACACTGAACTCTAAGTTAACCTGGTTTAAAGCACCGCGATTGTTCTCGCCCTTGACCCCCCCCCCTTCCTTGAATACCTTGTGGACCCCCATCTGCTACACTCGCCAAAGTACCTCGTGATCTCGACCACCTCCAACAATCTGGTCGAAGCACGCGTTAAAGGACCTACCATATTCCTGTGGTGTCTGGGGCTCATTGAGTTCAAGGTCAAACTCAAACCAGCCACCAGAGCAACTAAGGTATTTAAACTCCAGTAGAGACAATTAACCTAAATCTTGTATATTGAAGTGCGTATCGAATTTAGCCAATTTTAGAGGATCAAGTTAATTGAAGTAATTATTGTGTATTATAATATTCGGAGTATTTCGGTGTTTCATGTTTTGTTTTTGTGTAGCAACTTGTTAAATTTAAAATATAAGTTTATTTTAGGAATTCCTGTGCGTTGCTCTATATCCTTACGTGTTTGAAGCGGTTCTTCTTTAAAACAACAAAATTAGCACTCTTAGATCAAAGCCTACTTCATCAAAAAAGTACTTCACGTTCCACAAGGTATACCACGACAAAAGTGGTGTCAGGTGTGGAGTGATCAAAAGGGGAATTCTGCTACAGGTACCTTTGGCGCAAATCGGGCAAAGCAATTATAGAAAAGAACGTCGTTCCCTACTCTTTAATATGGAGGAGGTTCAATTATGTTGGAATGTTTTGCTGCTGCGAGCATCTGCGCAATATTATCGCAATACTATCAGAAAACTATCGCAGTATACCCGATAAAAACGTGAGGCAATCGGCAAGGAAACTGGGAACTTTGAACAAGACAGCGATCTGAAACATACCAGCCACTCTACACAGCACAACATTACTTGACTCATGCGGCCTTCTTAAAGCCCAGATTTGAACCCCGTTGAACCTGGGTTGAAAAAGGGAAAGAAACGTGTAAAAAGAGAGGCTCTCGCAACATTGTTGAATTGGAAAAGTTTGGATAAGAAGAGTTGAATAGAATCCCTCCAGAAATGTCATTGAGACTAAATGGAGTCACACCAGATATTACTTCCATGTTGCCATTATTTATGCATTTCGTGTTTTCCGATAAATAAATCTTTTTCATTTTTACATTTGCATTTAATTTACCATTTTGAATTGATATGTAGTCGCAATGGAGTATGAAGCTTATGTAATACCTAAAAATTATGCAATTGAAGTCTAATCTAGAATTCTTTTTAAAAATATGGATCATATATGTAGGTATTGCCTATACTTATACACGCATCTATCTCTGTCTGTCTCTCTCTCTCTCTTACAGTAACGTACAGGTAATTGCAAGAAAAGAAACCAAAGTGTTAGGGGTGATTTATTGCGAAATCAGGTGTTTCGATGAAGACAACCGTCATCTTCAATCGATAATAAACTAATGTCGTAGAATGGACTCTCGACGATATAACATATATAACTATTCGTTGTGGGAACAATTCAATTATATTTCGAGTGCGTGGTTATCTGGTTGACCGATGTTATTTATCTTCAATATGCTTAAGAAGTGGAACTGAGCTCAAGGATAATAATATGGCTATCATTAATAAAATAGAGTTTTATTAAATAAACTATCAACAACACACAAAACGGAAAATGTTTACATAAACAAAGAATGGAAAGGGTCGTGGGAATATCTGGCTAATCCGAGGATTAAGATTTGGGAGAGATTTAAAAAGGTAAAACAAATAAAAATTGAAGGGATGGGATGGTTCGCTAAACCATTTAAAGCACAGGGTTGGTTTGACGAAAAGTTGAATACTCAAAGGTAATGCTCAGCTTACGTAATTACAAGTTGTTGTGCAGAGGAAGGCGACGCGAAGGAATCTTTGGTCCACTGGCGAGTTCCAGCCGAAGGGGGGGGGGATTAAATTATCCTTACGTGACGTCTTGGGAATGAAAACCGTTTCTTGACTAACGGGCTTGAAGAACAATGGCTGTTCTAACGTTGTTCTCTTCTGAACAACAGGGGGGGTGAGAACCGTCTCTTGTCTACGGGCTCAAACAACAATGGCTGTTCTAACGTTGTTCTCTTTCTGAACAACAGGGGGAGAGGGTGAGAACTGTTTCTTGTCAACGAGCTCAAAGAACAATGGCTGTTCTAACGTTGTTCTCCTTTTGAACAACAGGAGGGGGGGAGGGTGAGAACCGTCTCTTGTCAACGGGCTCAAAGAATAATGGCTGTTCTAACGTTGTTCTCTTTCTGAACAACAGGGGAGCCTTGTGGACTTGGCGTCTTGAAGGCTCGAACCTTGGCACTCAAGGGATATTGTCCTCTTCTGGACAAAAATAGTGGATCTCGAGGTAGAGGGCCCCTGGTGCACAAGGTGAGACCGGATCGGCGTGATGTCTCGCGAAGATAATCTGGATCTGATCTGCTCTAATCGGTAAAGTTTCCATATAAATAGTCGAGCCATCCCCTTGGCGTAGGGGACAATGGAGTAGGGGCTTCGAGGGAATGCCCAGCTGCGCCTGAGAACATACCTTATCTGCCCATAAGCCTAACTCAATCTGGCGAGATCGGCGCATGGGGCGAAACGGGGGGAAGGGGGGGAGGATGAACGTCCTTGGTTAAATATTGACTCAGGTGGCGATAAGGCGTCCGGCGTCCAGCGTCAAGGCGAAGATGCACGTGGGTAGCAACGTGTTTCTAAATAACATATGATAGCGGTTGAAATTAAGCGGCCTCAGACCGTTCTATCACAACTAATGAATACAGAAATATGTTTATCCTAAGGACACACACATTTACAAGTCAAAATGTAATTAGGGGTTTGGGGTATGAAGCTTCGGAATTTTAGATCAGAGTCACGACGAGGCTTCTTCTTATTAAGGGAAGAGTGTTGAATTGTCCATCAGAAGTATTAAAGTTTGGAATTTCTTTTTTAAGAGCTCATTCTATTAGGCTCCTATGTATATAGTTATAGGAATTATAAATTATTTTTGCATTATCAATGTCAATTGAATGGTTTTCACTTCACATATGTAGGAACAACCTAGATGATAGGCTTCCACTACGCATGTTGCATTTGTGTTTGTTCATTCTCTTGGAATCGAATCTGTGTATAGAAAGCAAAAGAGAGGAATCGCTTTGGAGCACAGGAGATCATCATAGTCACAGAGGAAAATTTCGGAAATAACTTAAGAGGGGATAGGAGGAGATAATAGATCGGTGGCTATACACCGATGCAGCGTGTTTCTAGGCGACTGTTTGTGTGTGTGTTTTGAGGCTAATATTCACGGAAACGCACCATTCGCAACGCTGATACATTTATGTGTGTATGGGTGTCGGTTCAGGTTAGTAGTCTCTTACTGCGAAATACCTATGTGCCTGCACAGCGTTATGTTTCGTGTGAATATGTGTGTATATGGGGTCTCTTCCGAGTTTGCCCAGTTGTTTGGTTAGTCATGTGTAGGGGTATGTGTTTAGTGGCACGAGCTTGTTATTTTGGTATAATGTCATTTTCGTATTGAATTGCAACATTAATGTTGTATGCCCTTTTTAAAATTAATTAATTAGAGAGAGTATGGGAATATATCATTATTATTAGATACTTTTTCCTTAGGATTAGCTGGCTTGTAAAAGTTGTGTCCTTAGGCTAAGCATCTTTCTGTATTCATTACTTTGCCAGCGATTCCAGATGACGGATGACTGAGTCGAAACCGGGTGCTCAATAAATAAATTGATCCTAAAACTCTGTTTTTTTTCCTGCATTTTATATATATATATATATATATATATATATATATATATATATATATATATATATATATATATATATATATATATATATATATATATATATGTATATATATATATATATATATATATATATATATATATATATATATATATATATATATATATATATATATATATATATATATATATATATATATATATATATGTATATATAATATATATATATATATATATATATATATATATATATATATATATATATATATATATATATATATATATATATATATATATATATATATTCGTGAATATTTCATCAAGAAAAGGAGAGGAAACCCTTAAAATAACATAACATATTGGCCAACGTCTCGGGGTCTTTGCCTATCTTCTGGGCTAGAACAATAATATATATATATATATAATTTAAATTAACACCAATCTTTGTAAGCCCCTTAAAAATTGGCTCTTTGTTCATTTAAAAAGACCTCAAGCGTGACATCATGCGTTCAGGAGTTGTATATGAATTTGCTTGTCCCAAATGTTCTTTGGAAAGGTCCATTGGATGTACAGAACGCCTTTTACGCCTTGCGGCGTATAATAGCTTTGAGAATCATCTCGTCTTCCTTGTAGCCTGTGTTCCTTGTTGCATGTTAGTATATGTCTATTGATGTGAGGTTTTCTGGTCTGTCCATCGCAAGGAGGGTAGATTTTATCCTCCGCTTAACGATTGAATCGAATACGGTTTGTGAATAGCCATTGTTTACAAGGAGCTGGTTCACTCGCTTAAACTTAGCAAGCATCAATTGTTACCAATTGGAGGAGTGCGAGAATGCTCTGTTCACGAGGGCGCTAATCACCGATCTCTTATACCAATCGTGGCAGTCTGAGGAACCACTCATGCAAAAACCTAAATTTGTACTCTTGACGTATACTTCTGCTTACTAAAAGCTGGTTAACTACTTGATATGATTAAAAACAGGAACATTCGGGAACAATTCAAAGACATTGAGGAGAAATGAATCAACCTTTCGGAATACCGGAACAGATTATTCCAACCGAAACAGTCGCAGCTAAATATGGACGTAGTCTAAGCCTACCTTACCCGTTATAGCTCTCCCCTTCCTCTTGTTTATCGCCTATCAATCCTTGAGTCATTCATCTTCTAAATTCTATAATATTTATTTTTTTTAACTACTACACTTAACAAACTTAGGTCCTTATAATTCTCGCATTCAACTGTCTCCCTTTACTCTCCTGCAACAGGACCATTACTACATTTTTCTTGTCCTCATGGACTCTTCCACTTTCAACCATACATCTTCAGCCCTAAATGTTAGTAACAGTCAAAGTGGCCAGTGTACTCTAGTCACTTTGACTAATTTTTTAAACAAACTGACAATTATAGTTAGTAAGTTTGACTAATTTCTTTACAAAATGGCGAAAATGCTTCGGTTGTCTATGATTTATAAACACGTCTTTCTCGATCGCGCTCCTATTTCCTGTGGGGTTTGAACCAAGTAAACATTCGAATGAAAGATTTAAACGGTTCACACAAAATCTTCGGAGAAAGTTTATCATTTCCCGCTTGACTTTGCCTCCTTTGCCGAGAACACACATTCAGTATCTTGTGCTGGATCTGAGCTCTGATTAAGTGCTTAAAAATTCGGAAAGATCAAGATACATTAAAGCGATAAATATTCACTGAGGTTTTCCATTTTACAAATATTAAAATTAAAAATAAATACCTATATGTAAAACGAAAGAATAGATAGGTGTAGTGGTGAAGTTATATTTTTTATGAAAATTCAGGGAAGAAAAGTAAACTATAAGTATGAGTAGGAAAACAGATTGTCCCGGAATCAACGGGAAGGTCATCTTATTAGTACTATATATTGCTTTGATAAAATACCTAAAATGTTTTTAATTTTAGTTTTATATAATCTTAGTATAAATTTTTAGGAATAAATTTTTAAAGTAAAATTTTGATATAGACATATTACATTCATAAGAAATTTAATTTATTTTAGCATTTACAATTTTAGTTGTTGTTTTTTTTGTTTATTTTTCATATCTGGATATATAAAAAAAAAATTAAAGTAAATTTTTTATATAATTACATTACATTCGATTAAATTTAATTTAACACTTACAATTTTAATTGAGTTGTTCTTTTAGTCATATTTAGTTATATTAATTATTCTGGGTTTATTATTTCCTCTAGTTTCGTTTAACACTTTATTTTGAATGCACTTTATGTTATTATTATCTACACACTTGAGTTAAATTATTATCTTATCTGTTAACGAGTTGTACTGATATTTTTATTCTCACAGTTCACATATTATTATGGTAATTAATTAATTGTTAACTGATTTATGTTTAATTTGCGCGTTTTAGATTAATTTTAATGGTTTGTTTTAGTCTAGTTCCTTTTAACTTATTCATTAATTTATTATTCTATATTTTGCACTCTTAGACCATTTTAATTATTATTTTATCGATTCATTCACTTTTCACACTTTTGATTGCTTATTCTAGATACTTTACTTTGTTCAATTGTTCGCACTTTTGAAGAAATCGAGCCAGAACTTGGAATATCACATGGAAGTGTTTTTAACATCATCCACGAAAATTTGGCCATGACCAATGTCTTAGCCTGTTGGGTCCCTAGAAACCTCACGCCCAATGATCGACTTCAACGTCGTCAAAGTCCACAAGGCCAGAGTTGCACAAGCTCGCCGTCCAGGAGTGGATTGAAGAGCAGTCGGGAGATTTCTGGTTCTCGGGAATTCGAAGCGTCAGGGACAAGTGGCGCAAGTGCATTTATGTCAAGGGTAGTTATATTGAAAAATAATTAAACACTTTTCCTCATATCTCGTTTCCTTATATCCGAATTGCAAAACTTATTGACCGCCCCTCGTATATATCTATATTAACTAGTGTCAGGTGTTGGGTAGAATGACCCACCGCATATACGTCACTTCTACCCGAGATGCCTGGCACAATTTGCTTTTTAATCCTCATAATCACGTTGTCTCTTGATCAACAACATTTTTAAGGGTTGGCCAACGCCAAAATAGGTCATTATATTCATTTTTAATTCCAATAAGATATTGATAATAAGTGGCATAATAATTGACTACCTCTAGTATAAATTAATCTTCAAATTCATATATAAAATCACTTCTTTCAACTACAACTTTGACACTGAGAGGAATAAATTTTTCATTTAATCTTGTATGGACACAACAAGATCCTTTAACCATGAAACTACTTCAATGACTCTATTTGTTTGTTTTTCAATCCTTAAGAGAATGTGATGTCGAATGTGCAACTCATTAATTTTTTTGTCCCCCATCCGTTATCTGACAGAGCAGACTAAAAATTTACCTTCATCTAATGCCATGTTTTCCAGCCCTGGGGTAATGAATGTTCTCTGTGAGAAGAGGTAGCCTGACCAAATCAATCAGTTTAACTCTCGCCAATTATATATATGGTTTTCGAAAAATATTAGTACATACTTTGACAGTAGGTATAAAACCCCAAAAGAACGACTTTTACAGGAATAAGAAAATGTCCAAAAATCGATCGTTTTCGAGATATCGAATCGTAAAGTTGAGTATGGTATAACTAACTGTGATGGTGGCAGTCCCCAGAGTAGTGGGTAAGGGAAACACATTTGAGTACATAATTTATTATGGAATTGAAATTACAATAGGTGTTCGAAGTGTCCTCTTTGTACGTCAATGCAGGTATGGTACGTATGGATAAGCATTTCCCGAATACGATCAAACACTCGTCGATTATACGCAATGACTCCTGCAGCGTCCACTATCCTTCCCACAAGATCCGTCTGTCTCCACTGGGGTTTCATAAATTAAACTTATCATGTAGCCCCACAGGTAGAAGTTTAAAGGTGTCATATCTGGACACCTCGCTAACTATGACACTGGCTCAAAGTGTCCTATCCATTGGTTGGGAAAAGTACGGTCTAGATATTGTCGCATATCCCTTGAACCATGCGCTGGAGCGCCGTCATGTTGAAACAACATTTGACGTCGATTACCCAAAGGCACATCGTCCAAAAGGTCAGCCAATACCTCCAATAGAAATACTGCATAGTGATCTCCTGTTAAATAGGTTGGAAGCACATAGGGTCCAACCAAATTGGTACCAATAATACCAGCCCACACATTAACACTAAACCGGTGTTGGTGCTGGCTCTGATGTACAGCGTGAGGGTTTTCATTCTGCCACATGTGTAAGTTGTGTGTGTTAAACACACCAACGCGCTTAAAAGTAGCTTCATCAGTGAGGAGCACATACTTCTGAAACTCATTATTTTCAATGGTCTCATTCATGAACCAACGTGCAAACCGTTCACGAGGGTTAAAGTCGGCTGGAAGAAGCTCTTGCACTCTCTGGAAATGGTACGGGTAGAGGCCGTTATCATGAGTGATTGCCATACTATTGAGTGATAACGTATTCCAAGTGCATTTGCCGCGGCCCGAGTGCTTGTACGTGGGTTTGTATTAAAATGTTGTAGAATCCGCTCTTCCTTCTCAGCGCTAACTCGCCCACGACGACCACCCACTTTTTTTCTGTTTACCTGAAAACTGCCAGTGTCTCGCAGCCGTTGATGCACCCTGGTGAAACGCGATGATCAGGCAAATGACGGTTCGGAAAATGCTCTGCATACAATCGAGCTGCCAATCTAGCATTGCCATTCGCCGAACCATATGCCATGTGCATATCTGCAAAATCAGAATCTGTTAAGCGATCCATATTGTCGGAGCTATTTTACAATGTTCACTGAAGGCAGATAACCATAAAAAGTAAACCTCTGTTGGCATATTTGTGGATCTAGGATGATGCCGAAAGTAAGAAATATCCCTAGAGACCTCCAATCTTTACGATTCGGTATCTCGAGAATGATGGATCTTTGGACTTTTACTTATTCTTGTAAAAGTCGTTCTTTTGTGGTTTTATACCTACTGTCAAAGTATGTACTATTATTTTTCGAACACCATATATATATATATATATATATATATGAAGTCACTGCAGATAGGCGGGTACTTTTTAAAATATATATTATATATTCTCAAACGTACCCGCCTATCTGCAGTGACGTCGCTACATACGGGATAATTGGTCACGTGATCTGATCATCTGGCGCTGTGAGGCGACAGTTGGATAGTTGCCGTGCTGGCGGTAGGCTTCGTTTGGGGGGTTTGTCAAGGTGTTTTTATAGATTTTTCCTGGCGACAGTCGAGACAGTACGTGATTTAAACTGAAGAAACTGTGTGAACATCGCAAAAGGTATGTTTTCATATATAGATCGTGGAATATTAAATTTTGTAAACGTTACAGCATTAGAAGTGAGTAGTTTTTCGTGATTTACGCTTATTATGTAAAGTTCTATCACGAATCAGCCTCAAAATATAGTCTACCATTATGCTTTTATTATACGGAAACAGGCATGTATGCGTGCCGGTTTGTGTGCGGGCAGCGGTGAATGAGAGCACAGAGCGGTTGACAGCCAGTATGGTGGTGGTGGAAAGCTTGTCTGCATAGTTAAGAAGTGTAGTTAGAAAGGGCTGCAGCGTAGTCGATACGCGAGGCAGAAAATGACAGATAAGTATATGAGAGGCGACATGATCCAAGAACATGTAAGAAGAGAGTGGAGGTTAGTGTGATGCAAGGCATCTATGAGCGAGACAGAGCTGTCGGGCACCCAATGATGAGTCACGTTGGCGCAAGGGGCCGGGAAGGGATGCGGTAGTGGACTGTACAGCAAAGCGCTGCGGGAGGTGTCGCAGGGTAAGTTACTAAGGCGTTGCTAAACACTGACATGAAATAAAACTGGAGTACAGAGAATATTAAAGGAAACTACTATAAAAATTAAAGAAATTATTATTATTGGGAGTATTTTAATTGATATTATTTTGCTGTGGTTTTTATTATTACTAGTTGTATTTACTATTATTATTTATATTATTATTTTCTGCTCATGCTTTTGTTTCTTGCTATCATACAGGGTTTTTTGTTCACAAGATGGCAAGTAAAGTCATACGGAAACGAACCTACAATGAGGCATTTTTACAGCATAGCTTTTTGAATATGCCTGAATCTTTTTGAGATCGCCCACAATGTATGGTTTGTTACAAAGTCTCTAATCATTGAAAGTCTAAAAACAGGAAAGCTGAATGAAAATCTGATGAAGTGTAATTCCGGAAGTGTCTCCCAGAGTATCAAATTTTTAAACAAAAGGCAAACATTCTGCAGGCTGTAAAGTTTGAACAAACTGGACTTGCATCACCATAACTGGCGGCTGCTGTTGAAGTTTCGTATGAAGCGGCATATCGAATAGCAAAAACACAAAAACCACATACATTTGCTGAAGAGTTGATTTTATCATCCTCAATAATAATAGTTAAAAAATTATGTGGCTTGGACCAAGCCAAAAAGCTCAATTCTTTTTTATTCTCCAACAAGACAATTCACAAAAGGATAGACGATCTATCTTGCTGCAGCATTATTAAACATATTATCCAGTTCCTATCCAAAATTTTCAATGCACTTTGATGAAAGCGCGGATGTTGCATCTTGTGCCACTTTGGTTGTGTTCATTAGATATGTTCAGGGTGGTAGTATCAAGGAGGAAATGTTACTATGTGAAGAATTACCGACAACTACAAAAGGTGCAGATATCTTCAAAACAGTGGATGGGTTCCTGATAAAGGTAGGTCTTGATTGGAGCAAGGTTTCACAGGTATCGGTTGATGGAGCTCCACGCATGATGGGCCATGGCTTGTTGAAGGAAAAGAACCAAAATATCGAGGTTGTGCGCTGTGCATTGTGTATTGTTATTCCTTGGCTTCTCGCGGCCTGCCCGAGTCCATTAATGTTGTTTTGGATGACGTGATCAAGATTGCAAACTTCGTCAAATCAAAGAATTTGAACAGTCGCATATTCAAAGAGCTGTGCGAAGAAATGAGAGCTGATTATTAAAATATACTTTACCATACTGAAGTCTTTGTTCGTGTTGCTGACTCCGTGAATTACTCAGACCACGTAATTGGAACTTCGGGAAAACGTCGCTTCCTTTTGTAAGAAATCACAACTATTGATTAGACGTGTTGGAAAGGGAACTTTTGCACAATTTCCTAAATTGGATTCCTTCCTTGATAAGCTGTATTCTTAAGGTGTCCTCAACCACATAAAGACAGACATTATAGATCACCTGACCGGCCCCTTGGAAATTTCGTAGAAATACTTTCCAGATTTGAATAGTACAACAGTGAATGGGTAAGAAATCCTTTTCATGTGAGTGAAGATATCATTCTTGATGAGGACTGTCCACCAAAAGAAGAATTTATCACACTCAAGACAAACAATGCATGGAAACTAAAGTTTGAGGCCAACACTTGTCTAGACACCGTCTGGATCTCATGTTAGCAGGATATACCAACACTAGCCTCTCGAGCAGTACAAATTCTCATAGGATTTTCTACCACTTATCTCTTCGAGCAAGCTTTCTCTACTGTCCTTGGAATGAAGGCCAAGAAACGTAACTGACTCAACGTGTCATCTGACGCCCGTGTAGCCCTTTCTGTGACCAAGCCCAGAATAGAAAAAATTGCACATGCAATGCAAACTTAACTCCCACAATAAAGAATTATAGCAAGTATAAAGTGATGACTGATTAATATGTATTATTTTTGTATTGAATATTTTGCATTTATCATGGCTGATTTTGATATAAAAAAATCGAAAAGTTTGTATTTGTGCTGGGTTTTTAAATATGTACAGCCAATAGCGAGCTATATGACCCCTGCTGTTCATCACGTGACTGCGAAAAAAAGAAAACATCCGATATTACAGGGTATATGTTCAACTGAGGTAATTCATAATTGCTAAATTGCATTTAGAGGTAATCACTTCGAAAAGGTTGGGAACTACTGATCTAATGAGACCAGAACTCCGCTTTTACGTTGGACATAAACTATTTTTAATTTCACTTTGAGCTATTTTCTTGGAAATACGACTTGACCTTTCAGTACACTTGTAGCGGGCTGAGAATTGCAAGCAATCGGTTGAAAAACTTCGCTTGAATGAGTCTTTTATGAGCTTCAGGATGGCGCAGTAGATTTGCAAATCGAGATTCTTTGGGTTATCTCGGGGTCATCCTTTGTAAGACCGGTAAAATCATGTGTGTTGTAGCAAGAGCAAATTTGAGGCGACTGGCTTCTTGAGAATTGTGTGGCCCCAAAGCCCCTTGCCTGCAGGGTGATTTGCGGTTAAACATTTTGTGCACATTTTCACCTAGTCAAGCTTTGTCACTTTCATCCGGATATGTTCACAAACCTTTTACGTGATACTCAGACAACGTGCTATTAACTATCTTACCCGACAATCATTTACACAAATATACAACTCCATGAGTGAGGAAGAACTTCCGTATGTTTAACATACATTCCCTTTGAGGCACTTAACCTGAACAAAACATTCCTGATGAAGGCTGACATAGTAATAAAGCAAATTGCCATAACCTCTTTGCATTTATCGACAACATTTCTATTAATAAAACCCAGAAACTTATTCTCAGAATTTCACATTATTAAACACTGGAAGAGTTTATAGATCAGTCAATGATTGCTCGTTTTTTTACTCTCCCACTGCTTCTAGATAGTGCCCTTCCATTTCATAATTAAGTTCCAATATAATATTTTCCAATGCGTAAAACCTTGCATTTCTTGTATTGAAAGTAATTACTATTGATAATGCCACAACAAACAATAAATCTAGATCATATTGCACCCTGAATTTTCCATCAAACTCTCGTTCCAATTGTAGTTAATTTTGTGTCATCTAAAAACCCCCCGATCTTTACTCTTTTCTCCTGTTCCAAGGTCATTAATATACACAAAAAGTAATTAACATCTTCCAGCTACTTCCATAAGGAGCGTCCCATGAATTTAATTAGGTGCACTGGCTTTTTTGACATATTTCTCGCTTATAATTCATCTGATAGTTCTTCTTGCATTGTTTATACTACCTAGCTTGCCTCCCCTATTAGGAGAAGCTGATGAATTTGCAGTTATTGGGTCTCTTTCAATTTCGTATTCAAAAGAACCTATCTTATCCTGATTTCCTCGATCATTTAACTTATAATATCTAAAAATATTTAGCATCTTTACTAATAGTCAGTGCCTGTTATATTTCTGAGTGCTAGATAACACTATGCAACGAAATTTCACTTTTTCTTTGCTCCTGGTTAAAAACTCTGATTTCCAAGTTGTTTATAACTAAAGTATATGAAAAATGTTCATTTTGTTCCGAAAACCTTTCTTTTTTAGGTATCCACTGAAATTCAAAATTTGATGGTTTTGGAAATAATGTTAGGGTATTATTAGTTTTTTTTCAAAGCATGGTGGTAAATTGTAAATCTTATTTAAAAAAAAAACCATTGTGTGTTTAAATAAAATTTGTTTTAAGAAAACCTTCCAAAATATTCTAGATATAATGAGAAATGTTTCAGAACTTGCCACAACAAGTCCTGGAAACTTTTAGAATACAGGGGTTCACATCTATGCCATCATTTCATCTCTAGCTAAAAGAGTAAACACATCAAGAGGTGCAATCATTCTTTAGAAGCATTCTGTTATTCTTATATATGCGGAGAGATCATAAAAACAAGATCAAAAGTTCGGTGTGACACTGGAATGTATGAAGTTTCCAAGCATACTTTATCATGTCAGTTGGGGACCAAAACAAACCATGTGGACCTCATTTTGCTTGCGTTGCTTGTGAACACTACAATAAAACTTTGGAAGGTAAAATCTTTTGGTGGCAAAAGTATTGAATGTCAAAAGCATTTGAGGTATTATGTTTGTTTTCAAGCAAAACAAATAATAAAGTATTTTTTTCTATCTTTATATGATGGTATAGAGGAGAAAGGAGAGCCATTACGTTTTCCATTCCCAGAATTCGGCGTAAACCTACTGACAACTCAAATAACTGCCAATTTTGCATGGGGGACCCTTACAAACGCCGAAATGGTAAAAATGTACCTGCTATTTCCTATCTAAATCTTTTATCGACTATTCTACCAGTACCACACAGTGCTGATCTTCCTTGATATAAAGGAATATGTTAACCTCGAAAGCAACAATTTGTAATTTGAAAAGATCAGTGAAGATGTAGACTGCAGTTTCAGAGATATGGTTGTTTAGAGGAATCTATACTATCCAAACCAAAGAGACTTCAATGACCTTGCCAGCGAGCTTGGCTTTTCAAAGCCAAAGGCTAAGCTTTTGATTTCCAGGGGCAAATAGTTGGTTTTATTTGATGTATGAAAATATGCAAGTGAAAAGCCATAGGAAACGTCATAAACACTTTCAAGTTTCCTTAATTATCAATCTGGGCTATGATACTGCAATGATATATCCCTTTCCATGGTTCATTTAGTATATCTCAAAGAGTACCAAAAAATGTCAAGCCTGCTACAAGCTTTGAACTATAAGAAGTATGGCATTTTTTAAGGTGCTTCAGGGAGGTTTTACCAAGTTTCCTTCTCATCTCTCTACATGGGGTAGTAGGGATACTACAGCATATTACCACAGAAAGTACTAGCCACAAAGGTCTGAGTTTTGTGTTGGATGGCATAATGTCAAGCATGAGCAATTGATAAAAACTCAAAAAATGTTGTTTCCCCCATTGCATTAAAACTAAGTCTCATAAAGAAGCTTGTTAGAGCTCTTGACAAAGAGTCGTCACCCTTCAAGTACCTAAAGAGTTTTTTTCCCAAACTCTGAGGAAACAGTGAAAGTTGAGGTCTGTGTTTGACTACAAATCCAGAAAATTAGAATTTCAGAATTTCTTGAAATTAATTACACAGAGTGTAATTAATTCATAGCAACCTGAAGGTCATAAAGGTCTACCGGGTTATTTCTCTATTTCCGCCTTTGAAATGATGAATTGTTTTCTGATATTTACTGGATATATATTTCACCCATAATAAAAGTTTCCCATTTGTTTAACCAAGAACTTTTCCTGAATTGCACGGTTTTTGCATAGTTTATATGCTAAATTTGAAACAAATTTCACAAATCAAAGACATTTTTATCCCAAAACTCTCCCTTCAACTCTATTAGATCATGTAAGTTAGGTAGTATTTCATAATTTTCCTTGTAAAAATTTGGAGTTTTGTATTATTCCCAACTATGGTTAACTACTACCAAAGTAAAACAGATTGATGATGATTACATTCTAGTTTTTCCGGAAATGTTAGTTCTTTTAATAAGAAATTAGGCTTGGGTATGATGTGGCTAATTCCGTCATACGAGTACCTGGTTTTGCTGACTAACCCAATGCTAAAGAAAGTTATCCTGGAAACATTTTATCAAATTTTGATTCGCTGCATCTCTACATAAGAGGGGCAGGCAGTAAGTTTTGTGAATCGGTAGGGCAGAACAGAGGAAGGAGGATGGCTGATTGTGGGGGTGTTAGGACAAGTTATGATAAGTCAGGACCTGCTGCCGCACGCTCCTGCCTCATCAATTAAAAAGCAGTAGCTGATCGCAGATCGTCAGTCACAATTTTTCAACAATGGAAAAGGTTGAGTACCGCGAAGTGATCAAATTTTTGACCAAGGAAGGCAAGAATACAAAAGAGATCCATGAATGCATGGTTGCAGTGTACACCGACACCGCCCCTTCCAATGCAACCATTGCTCACTGGAATAGGGAGTTCCGCCATGGTCGTGAGTTCCTTGAAGATGACCCCCGTCCAGGACGCCCGTCAAACGCAACCAACGAGGACAATGTGGCCCGTGTGGAGAGGGTGATCCTCAAAAATCGACGGGTGAAGGTCGAAGAACTCGAGCGAGAACTTGGAATATCACATGGAAGTGTTATCAACATCATCCACGACAATTTGGCCATGATCGCGGTCTCAACCCGTTGGGTCCCTAGAAACCTTACGCCCCATGATCGACTTCAATGTCCTTAAAGTTCGAAGGAGCTGCTGCTCCTTTTTTAACCAAGACCCGGCGGGATTCGAATCACGAATAGTGACAGGTGATTAAACGTGGGTCCATCACTGGGATCCCGAGACTAAGCTCGAAAGCATGGCCTGGAAACACAGAGGCTCTCCGACCTCCATCAAGTTACGGACCCAACCCTCAGTCGGGAAGATCATTGCCACCATCTTCTGGGATGCTGAGGGAGTGTTGATGGTGGACTATGCGCCTCGTGGAAGAACCATCACAGGCCAATATTACGCCGAGGAACTGGCTGGGTTGAAGAAGTGCATCCGTCAAAAGCAGCGCGGCAAGTTGACACGTGGTGTCCTGCTCCTCCACGACAATGCCCCTGTCCACAAGGCCAGAGTTGCACAAGCTGCCCTGCACGAGTGTGAATTCAAATATCTCAACCATCATCCCTACAGTCCAGATCTGGCCCCTCGCGACTACTTTTTATTCCGCCAGCTCAAGGCTGCACTGCGTGGACACCGGTTTGGGGACGATGAAGATGTCCAGCTCGTCGTCCAGGAGTGGATTGAAGAGCAGTCGGGAGATTTCTGCTTGTCGGGAATTCGAAGCCTCAGGGACAAGTGGCGCAAGTGCATTGAAGTCGAGGGTAGTTATATTGAAAAATAATAAAACAATTTTCCTCATATTTCGTTTCCTTATATCCGAATTGCAAAACTTATTGACCGTTCTGGTATCATATCTCCCAATCAGTTAATTTTATATTGAAATCCACAAAAATCACTGTTTCAGATTTGCATCCCAGGTTTTTCTTCTATCATAACCTCATTAATTTTAAGGGGTTAGTTTGGTGGTCAAGAAAATACTCCTAGTCTTATTATCCTTAATATCTATCCAAAGCGATTCGACCCTTTGCTCATCTTTTTTCCCTTATTTTAATTTGATTCGCTGCTGCTTTACCATAAATATTTAGACCACCAATACTACCATTCTGATGACGTCCATATTGTACCAATTTACTTCTTATTCCTTTTAACTTTAATTAAGTTTAGCATCATTAACCGAAGCCAAAACTTGGCATACAATATCCTTATGGAAGCAGTTTAACTGTCTTATAGTTGAGATAACTTTCGTAAGGCTAAGTTCAGTTTTACTTTGTTTTCCTTTAAAGCATCACTGCTTACCAAAAATACTGCATTTCTCGAGCAGTAGTAGAAGAGAATTTTAATCTTCCTATTTTGTTACTATTACTTAATCGATGCTTCACCTAAATCATGTTCGGGGTTTGTAAAATCCTATTTTCATAACTCCCCTCTAGACAATCACTCAATGTTCTCTTAGCCCAGCTCAAAGCTATCCATCCATTCACCAATAAGCACCAATACAATACTCTCGCAGATTTCTTACACGCAACTGCTTGAAACAGCCATTCCCCACCTATTTTAAACCTAGACTAAATATATGACACTAATAGAGATCACCTACCACCATAATGTGTCTTTCTTAGCAGCTCTATAATATCTAGACTTTATGAGGTCTTGCCAAACCAAAACTCTAACACCTTTTCTCAATTAATTGACTTCAGAGATGTTCGTTCACCTAGTGATAATATATATATATATATATATATATATATATATATATATATATATAGTCATATGAGTTGCTGCTGACCAGTCTAATCTTCAATTTCACGGTGAAGGTAAGGACACATAGGAGGCTGAGGTACATGTGATTTATTTATCGAACAACGTTTCGAGCGTATCACCCATCTTCAGGTTCTAAAACATAAAGTAATCTAATACAGTTAAAGAATATTAAAAATATTAAAAATAATTAGGTTATGACTATGTAGGTAAATCAAAAATTAGAAAATAACTCAGGAATTTAAAAGTCTAGAGAATCAAATTATCAATCTAATATAACACTATTGAAACGAAAAAAACTCACAAAAAACAAAAGTAAATAATTACTGTATAATATTGCTTACCGATAATTCAGGAATTTAAAAAGCAAGAGAATCAAATTATTAATCTAATGTAATCACTATTAACACGAAAAAAAAAGAAGCAAAAACACAAAAGTAAAAAATTACAGTATAATATTGCTTACCGATGAAGTTCAGGAGAAATCAGAAAGTGAAGAAATTATAAAGGATGTGGCTTAAAGAAGGATAGGAATTTGATTGGTTGGTTGTTAAATAAGAGAAGGTTGGTTGGTTGTTGAATAAGGTAATTAAAATTAAGAAATAAGAAGAGGAACAGCGGTATTATCTATGTTGAGTGTAGGAGATTTTGTACGTATTTGTAGGGATTCCAAAATTCTTAGACTATATTCATTGTTATTATGACCAATTATTTTGAAGTTATCTATGGAACATTCTGTCTTGCATTGTATACTATGATTTCTTATTACAGAAGCTTCCTTCTTAGACAATATTTTACCAGTGCGATGGCTTATTCCCATGTGAGAACAAAACCTCTCTTTCAATGAGCGAACCGTACTACCAATATAGGTTCCTTGCAAACAACAAGGACAAGTAAAAGCATAATATATATATATATATATATATATATATATATATATATACACATATATATATATATATATATATATATATATATATATATATAATTATTTCCGGCATTTGCCTCACACTTTCGAGAGAAGCCCGTTGCCATCTCTGAATTTTTAGCATATTTTTTGAACATCACCTCTCCATCTTGTTTTTGGTATTCTTTTCGGTCGTTTTTTTATTAAGTGGAGTCCAATCGTAATTTTTGTTCTCCATCTATCGGTTTGGAATCTTACCACATGGCGAACAGACGTGTTTACCCGTCGCTCTCCCTCAGCTTCGCGTAACGGAATTCTGCGGCAGAAAACCAACCGAACCGAGGAGTACTATTATCCTGTAGGTAGAGTTTGGATCTTGTTGATTCAATGGAAGATTTTGCAGGCGGAGATACCCAAGACACAGCTTACATTTATAATATATATCGGTACCAATCATGTTTTATCTACAAGGTCCGATGAAGTTCTAGTCTACTGATGAGGAAGCTGAAATAAAGAAGTGGGAACATGGCGTTTACAGGTATCCTTCCCAGAATAGGTAAGGCAAAATTTTCTATCGAAGAGCATCCTATGTATGCTAACAACTCTCTTAAATTTCTTTGCCAAGAGAGGGAGTGTACTTCATCGATTTGTGGGATTACTCTTTAGAACAAATGGAGCTATTCTGGGAAGACGGCCTTCATCGAAATTGAGTGGGTGCGGCAATGCTGGGAAGAATAATTAATAATTCTCTTGTAAACTCTCAGACAGAACAGCATCGGACATAGGAGAGCACATAGGGGAGAGTGTATCAGCATACCGTAATAATAATGTACCTGTTCTAAAAAACAATTTACATGTCTACCACTGTAAGGCGCGTAGTATTCGAAATAAGCTCGACGAATTTAAATGTTTAGTGCACTTACGTAGCTTCGATATTATAGCAATAACGGAATCATGAGCGGAAAGATCGAGGAGAGACTATATCGGCGAATTGCAACTAACAGGGTATAAGCTAATCAATAAAGACCGTAAGCATAAACGAGGTGGATGAGTACTACTGTACATAAAAAATCATATATGTTTAACCGAAATTAAAATAGACTGCCAAAGAAGTTGAGGTAATATGCGCTGAAATGAAAACGAATGAATTTCCAATAAATATCTTTGAAGTGTTTAGACTCATAACACAACAGATTGAGATTGACACTTAATTATATATTATTAGAAGTAACATTAAAAATAAATGCCCTTTATTACTTTGTTATTTAAATTTTAGAAATATTAACTATGAAATGTTTATTTCGGACGGGAAGGAGTAGAGGTTATTGGAGTTTATGGAAGAAAACTACTTAACACAATTAGTCAATGAACCTACCCGAGGGGAAAATATCCTTGACGTAGTTCTAACTAACAACGTAAATTTTATCTCGGGTATTAGTATTAGGGAATGTATAGGATCCAGCAATCAAAAATCAATAGAGTTTGATATTAATATAAATCTAACAAGGAAAATAATGATATTAAACTACCAAATCTTGAACGTGCGGACTATAGTGGCTTCAACCGCAAGTTTAGATAGATCAAGTGGGATCAAACTTTAGGAAATGTTAATTAGTGCTGGTAGTTTTACACCGAGCATTTTAGAGAATTAAATAAGCAGCTCCTTCGGCGAAAAAAACAAACAAACGAAACGCCTTAATTAAAGAAGAATGATGGAACCATGATATCGATGTCAAATTGAAGGATAGGAACAGTGCATACAAACGTCACAAGCGTAACCCATCCGAAAAAAATAATCAGGTTTATTTAACCCGCCGAAGGGAATCCCAGAAGGAAATACGAAGTGCTAAAAGAAAATATGAAATTCAACTTGCCAGAGAAAGTAAGCATAACCCTAAGATGTTTTTCGATTATAGATCCGTTAAAGAAAACAATAAGACCTATCAAAAATTAAATAACGAATTAGTTTCGGATACAGAAAAGGTGGCCAATATATTAAATTATTTTTTTCATCGGCATTTATAAAAGAAGACAAGCATAATATGCCCAAAACGAGCGTCGTGATAAACTTTAACGAGCATAACCTTTTAACCGATATCGAATTCTTCGAAGCAGAAAAAGAAATTCAAAACGAGTTAGTGGGAAAGCTAACGAATTTTTTTAACAAATGTTTAGAAGGAGGCGTCGTGCCATTAGATATTAAGCTATCGAATATAACTCCTATTTTTAATAAGGGAAAAAGAGAACTTCCGACCAATTATCAACCCATAAATTTAACATACATACATTGTGGGTAAATTAATGGAATCCGTCATTCGCTATAGGGTGATCGATTATTAGGAAGCGCATAATCTGATAGATGATAGTCAACACGACTTTATACAGAAACGTTCATGTTTAACTAATGTCTTAGAATTTTAAGACAGCATGATTAAAAGCTATGATGAAAGTAGATTTTTGGACATAGTCTACTTAGACTTCGCTAAGGCATTCGACACCGTTCTTCATAAGCGATTACTAACTAAACCTTTTGCTCATGGAATTAGGGGAAACCTCCTACAATGGATAGAGTCGTGGTTAAGTAATCGTAAGTAGAGACTAGATTTAAACTGTAAATTTTCGGAGTAGAAAAATGTAACTAGTGGTGTGCCCCAGGGGTCTGTGTTGGGACCATTGTTGTTCTTTATTTATGTAAATGATATGGACGACACAAAAAATTGCGGGTGAATTTTTGGAATGAGAATGAGAGCAAAATATTTCAGCGGGATCTAGATAAAATCTTCGAATGGTCTAATAAATGGAACATGAAATTCAATTTAGGCAAGTGTAGAGTTTTGCACATAGGTCGAAATAACCCAAGTTTTAACTATGAAATAGGTGGAAAAATCTTTTCTCCGTGGACGAAAAAAAAGATTTAGGGGTGCGGGTTTCAAAGTATCTTAAGTTTAACAAACCATGTGACGAAGCGTGTAACAAAGTGAACCAAATGCGTGGATTGATTGCGAGTTGTTTTTTCTCTATATGAAAGTTTAGTAAGGCTATACCTAAAATACGCGATACAATTCTGGTTACCTCATACATATATAAACCTAAATAAAATGGAAAGAATTCAACGACGGGCAACTTAACTAATTCACTCGATTATAAAATAAGTCGTATATCGACAGATTAAATATACTAAAACTACCGACTCTCGAAACTAAGCGATTGCGAGGTGGGCTTATCGAAGTATTCAAAATTTTAAATAAATTTGAAAATGTAAATTATGCGATCTTTTTAAGTATGACCATAGTATCACTCGTAACAACGGTTTTAAACTGAAATGACGGAGGAGATTTCAAACGAATATAGCTAAAAAAAAATTCATCTTTAAAATCATCGATAATGATATTATTTAAATAAAGATCCTTGTTGTGGATTGAATGTTGCGTAAGTGAGCATCGTGGCGATAATGTCCAAATGAGACCTACTAGCATACTACTAGAGAATGGGACTGGTTTTGGAGTGGACTAAGTAGTCCTCGTTTGGTCCTTGTAACTATGTAACTACGTATACAGGGGCGAATTCCCCTTCGCGCCAAGTTTTCCCCTTCATAATGGTTTCCTTGTTTTGTTCGATGTTTTAAATTAGGATTTTTGGTTATGTTCCAAGTTTTTACTCCATTGGTATTAGTTGAGATTATTCATTGGTTGTATATTTTTCATTTCAAACATTGATTCTGTTTTACATGATTACAATGTCCCCAGTGACATTGGTATCTCTTGAAACAGAGAGATATGTATGTCCACGAGTTTAATTTTATCGTCAATTGTGATGGCTATCATATTGACCCCTGGTTGGTTTGTCATGAATTTTGTTTTTCTAAGATTTATTCTTAGACCGACTATTTAACTTTAATGGTTAAGTTCGTGACGCATTGTTTGAAGATCTTCGGTTATCAGGTATGACTACAATATCATCTGCGAATCTTAGGTGATTGAGTTTAATACCTTTGATTTGATAGTTTAGCATCCTTAATATTTCTTCTAAACCGGACGTCAATAATTTCTGATAGATAGTATCACATTCTATTATTCCTTTCTGTCATTAAATGATGTCTAAAACCTATGCTTTCTAATGTAGGATCTGTAATTTTGGCATATGTGTTATTTATGTAGATGAAACTATACCATGATTACTAAAGCTGTTATGACCACTGGTGTTTCTATTGAATCAAATGCTTTCGGGTAGTCTAAAAATTCTGAGTCTAGACGAAAATTGTATTCTGAAGTTTTTGCAATGAGCTGGTTGACAGTATGTATGTGGTTAATCGTTGAAAAGCCTCTTCTAAAGCCAGCTTGTTTTCTCGGTTGATGATCATCTAGCTTGTTTTGCAGTCGTTATTAATGACTCTTGTGAATAATTTATAGACACAGGAGACAAGGCCGTTTGGTCTGAAGTTTGTAAAGTCTGTTTGATCGCCCGTTTTTAGCAAAAAGATTAATATGTCATTGTGGCATTCCTCTAGTATATTCCCTTGTTCTAGAGATTCAGTGAAGAGGCAAGCTGCTTCGTCCACAATGTCATCTCCAGAATCTTTCAGCAAGTCCAAAGTGTTGTTGTGATGACCTGGTGGTGCTTGTGGCTTTTCATTTGATTGATTGCAATTTGATTTCTGATTTGAGATCAGCTGGAACATTATTGAGTAATGATGGTTGGATGTGGTACTGGATGATGATGTTGCTTGAATGCAACGTTTCATAGTACTGCCTTAGTTATTTTAACTAGTGTTTCTCTATCATGGATGATTGTAACATTTTCCTCTTTTATAGCTGCTATCGTGTTTTTCCCCGTTTGAAGTTGATTTTTAGCCTTTTATAGCTCTTTCAAAGCTTTTTCGATGGTATCTTTAACGATAGCTTTATTATATTTTATTATGGCAGCTCTCTGTTTCTTTTTAATGAGCTTGTTTAGTTGTGCTTATTCTTTTTTTTTGATCGGGGTGGGGGTGCTTTAAGTGTTTTGCGATTCTTCATTAAGTTTAGAGTTCTGGATATTATTTGAAGGTGATATTTTTTGTCGACCAGCATGCAATCAATTTCAGTGAAGAGCTCATAATTTGATTTTCTCCAAGTCCATATTGCCGTTCCTTCTTTTTAAATATAATGTAGGCAACTTTGAGCTGTTGGGACAGTATAAAGTCAACCAGATCTTGTCCCTTTTCATTTTGTTTCCACATTAAGAACTTTCCAATGCATGACTTATTATCTTGCCCGACTTTTGCAGTGAAGTCTCCCATGATGATGTTATAATGGGATATTTGTTTAATTTTTCCTCTTTACTAGTGAATATTGGTGCGTACACTTGAACTCTTTCAAAGTTATAGATCTTAGAGACTCGAAAGCTTACGTAAGATACTCTTTCCGATACGCTATCCAACTCTAATATCAATTCTTTGTGCTCTCTATGTATCAAGAATTCAACACCATGCTGCCTTCAATCATTTCTACCTTTGTAATAGATTAAGTGATGTTCGCTTGTCTCAGTAATACGTTTTCCGTTTCTCGTGTTTCACTGAGCACAATTATATCTAATTTAATAATTATTGATTTCAGTGAGTTCTGTGAGATGTACCTCCTCAGATAGTGTTCTGCCGTTGCAGGTTGCAATTTATATACAGTGAGGTAAAACAAGCATTTGTACACTTAAATTTTAAATATTTATGAAATATTTCGTGGTTTTGTCTGGTTATAAAATTTAGTGAACATACATTTAAAAGAAGAAATACCAAGAGATAGAGAGAAAGTTTTATGGTATATAACACCAATTTTTAATACATATATTTTATATATATATATATATATATATATATATATATATATATATATATATATATATATATATATATATATATGTGTGTGTGTAGGAAAGAAACTACAGTGTTAGGATCAATTTATTTGCGAAACCAGGTTTCGACGGTAAACTAATGAATACAGAGAGATCCTTAGCCTAAAGATACACAAATTTCCAAGTTGGAATGTAATTAGGGGGGTGGGGTGGAACAGCGGAATTTTTGAGTGTTCAACACTAATCCCTTGATAAGCAGAAGATCCGTGATTCCTCTGCCCGAAAGTGCGGCTGCTCCATACCGCTCCCCCCCCCCCTAAATGCATTCTGAATTGTAAATTTATGTCATTAACATCTCTCTGTATTCATTAGTTTACCAATGATTGAAGATGAAGCAGGCCTCCGTCGAAACCAGATTTCGCAAATAAATCGATCCTAACATTGTGTTTTTTTTCATATATATATATATATTATATATATATATATATATATATATATATATATATATATATATATATATATATATATATATATATGTAAAATAACAACCACTAACCACCCTCCCCCAATTTATCGAAGGCCATGTGCTATGCTATCATGCCATGGACAACGTCATTTTCTGTTCCAACTTTCTCGAATTTTCGACTCCTGAGCACGTTGGGAAAATATTTCCCCATCCTGCGAACTTATCCTAAGCCCCCCCCCCCCGCCTGCCGGTGACGAGGTGAGGAAGAGCCGCTCTGTCTTGCACCTTGCTGCTAAATGAGGAATAGACTCCGCCTCCGGATTACGATGTCTAGGACTTGTGACTCCTATCTCCAAATTCCCCCTTTCCCTTCAGAATCGGCCATACAAATACTCGCGTTATTCTGTAGCTCGAAGAGTCTAGCCTGCACCTCAAGGCCGTCCTCATCGTCTCGTCTCCTGAGTGTTCGTCAGACAGCAGACTTCTTCAGCCGTGATTCTACCGAAGTCAATTGGTAGCTTCTGTGAACGGCAAGCCTTTAAATTTGCGCAAGAGTCTCTCTTCGTTTAATCGAACCGAAGAAAATCTCCATCGATTACCTTTGATGAAAAGAAGTTTCTTCTTTCAGTGGAATTACGATAATTCCCACATTCCCCGTTGAACTTCTTCTTTGAAGTTTGTCTATTTTCATCGGAAGGTTGGTTTGGATCGTGCTCCACCTGCCTCACTCAGATCGTGCCCCACTTGCCTCATCGGATCTTTCTCTACTCGCCTGATCGCAAGAAGGTCCTTCCTCGAAGTCATTGACCCGTAAGACTGAAGCCCCCTCCATTATTAGTATTGCCAAGTTCCCGCACTTCATCTGAGCCTAGTTACATTAATTAATTAATTCAATTCGAGAATCCCTCCTCATAATAATTATCAAGAGACTCTTTCAATTTAAATAATTCCCCTTTGCCTATTACAGTGGCGGCAACAAAAAAAGTGACATGTGACAATTCGGGGAAAATGAAACAGAAAAATGTAACTTACATATTTTATTATGAATATTTCATGAAAGTTAATACTTGGTCATGTTGCCCTTGCACTTGATGACCATCCTGAGTCGATTGGGCATTGATTCAGCGAGGTTTGCGAAGTAGGTGGGGTCGATCGTAACCCAGATCTTCTTCAGTGATTCTATCAGGTCCTTGATGCTGCCGGATGCTGTCTCTTGAACTTTGGATTTCATCAGATTCCAAGCATTCTCAATAGGATTTAGGTCCGGGGAATTACCAGGCCACTCCAAAACACTAATATTATTATCATTGAAGAACCTTTTTACTAACTGGGACCTGTGAGCAGGGGCACCATCATGCATGAAAAATTCACACCGATGAATTTCCCAAAATGGCAGCATGTGCTGCTTCAAAACTTCGAGATAGTTAGTCCCCCTCATGGTTACATTCTTAGGAAGGAAGTACAGACCTCCTCTGCCCTTGTTTCCACTAAAGGCACCCCACACCATCACACTATCAGGGTGCTTCACAGTTTTCACGGTATATTTTGGGTCATACCGAGACACATTGCTGGGACGACGCACGATCTTTGACTCTCCTCTGACCAGCCTAAAGGTGCTCTCATCACTGAACATCACCCTCTTCCAATGGGCAGCTGTCCAATGTTTATAGGTCTTGCAAAAATTGAGCCTTTTCATCTTCATAGCCTTGGTAAGAAGTGGCTTCTTGGCAGCGCGGCGAGCCGGTAGGCCTAAGTCCTTCTGTAAGCGATGACGGATGGTCCTGAGGGCGACGTTCTGGAGAAGGTCTGGGTGTTTTTTCTTGATTGAAGCGGAGGTTACAGAAGGGTCTGACATCACTTCATGCCTTAGGATATTATCAGTCCTTGGAGATGTCTTCCTAGCTGCACCAGTGCCCTCCTTCCTCTTTGGTAAGGTACCTGGTGGCAATAACTCAGCTGCCCGTTTTAGGCGATAAATCGTATTTCTTGAGGTTCCTAAATCTGCTGCTACATCAATAAAAGACTTTCCCTGCTCTAATAGGGTCAAGGCACGGCTTTTCTCTGTCATAGAAAGCTTTTTCCGCCCCATTGTATCCACTTGCACAGAAGTTATAGCACGTCAAATGTAGGCACGAATGCAGGAAATCAGCACGCTGGAGCATTGTACACCAAAACCTCACTGTACGAGCTCAAACGAGACAGTGAGTTCCAATAAAGCGCAGTTCTGTTGTCTTAGCTCAGGAGAGTCATCCACTCGTGGCATAAGCCCCGCCCCTTTTCATTGGCTTGTTGGCAAGTAAAATCGTGAAAGTGATTTTATGTATCGATTTCTATTGCCAATATTCAGTGTCACTTTTTTTGTTGCCGCCACTGTAGTATTCTTATTTTAATCTTTGTAAATAAAATTAGATTTTTGTTGCTTCATCTTTAACTAACCTTAAACGATACTCTCGGCCTATTTAAGTAGATCCCGCCAACCATTTCCTCACCCTGTTTAAATATTATAGGTTTGAAACCCAACGCCTCAAGTGTGACCTCCTAGTCAGTCGTTAATCCCTACGAACAGTCCTTCAACGGTTCGCTTTTCAGTAGGTGATTAAGTCCCCCCCCCCTCCATGTAATATAGGAGTAGTGTATTGTATGGAGTGGTTGTACCAAGACACATATTATATATATTAATTCTATATTATAAAAACTGGTGTCAGGTGTAGGGTGTATTACATAGTAAATCAGTTTAGTTTATTTACATCCCCTTTGATTTTTAGTAGTTCCAATCATTATTGAAGTTGCTTTATTTTTATATTTTGGCCGAAATACGTTCAAGTTAGTTCTAGATCATTGGAACTTTAGTCGATTAACTATTTAAAATTTAGATTATTAGTTTGCACCCGCTCTGTGTGTTTGTGAATTCCATTTACCGGAATACTTGAGTTAATCCTCAACCGGATTAGAAAGATTAACTCGTCCTAACCGTGTAGGAAGAACTTTAGTGTTCTTTTAGTCTAATAATTTTTGAATATTTATTTTGGGGAAAAGTTAGGCTTCAGGTATATTGCCGAGTAATTTCGTTACCTCATTAGCCCCATTCGCGTGTTACGTTCCCCCTAGTAAGCCAACAAGATGTCTTCTTCGTTTGACCGTTTCAAGAGTCAAGTAGAGTCGTTGGGCCTTTCGGGCCGAGAATTATTAAGTTATATTCAGGAAGAAGACACCAATGAAAGAGAAGAGAGAATAGCGAAGGAACAACAACTAAGAGAAGTTGAAGAGAGAAAAAACTAAGAGCGACTGAAGAGAGAAAAACAACGAGAAATGGAAAAGCGTGAAAGAATAAGGCAGCATGAACTGGAATTAAGCCGTAATCAATTGGAGTCAATCTTGGCTAACTCCACAGCCCCCGTCGCTAAGATTACCCGTCTTTAAAGAACTAGAAGAATTTGGATCATATCTTACGCATTTCGGGAAAATTTTTAAAAACAACAAAAATCTTGCACCCCCTGCTAAACTCACAGTTGAGTGACATATTCATTTTGATTTCCTCAGAGACTGTGAAGGAACCCCACGTGGAATCTCTTTAGCAGACGGAACTTCCATGCGCTGCAGAAGGCCAGGTTAGGCCTATATTGGTAAGCTTACCCTCCTCCCCCCACAAGCGGAGGCCTCGAACCGTGTCCACCACGATTCACTTTTACACGGGCAGAATAGCCTTGCAAGAAGATTCGAGGCCATTCGAGAGTAGATCTGTTTCCCGATCCCCCCCGACCCCACCCCGCCCCACCCCTGGGAGAGCCTTGGACATAAATAGCGCTTGACTCCCATGAAGAGACACAGAGTTGAGAAGTCTCGCCCGGACCCGAGAAGATTCCCCATAGTTGCAAGTCGGGTGCTAACAACAAAGCAAAGTGACAGCTGAACTATTTTGTGTGTTTGGAATTAGCCCCAGCCAGAAGGTAATTCCACTTAACGATCGCCACCGAGTGATTTTCAGGACTTTTCTCATTAACTCCTGTTGAAGCCCTCCTTCGTTTGCCCCTTATTTCGGGTGGCCGAAATACTCTCCCCTGAAACGGAAGTTACCGCCCCCCACCCCTGTTTTTGCAGAACCGTCAATACTTCAAGTTCCCGCTCAGAAGTTCCGAGCGGCCTCACCTCACTTGCAGAAGACATCCGTAAGCCATCCCCTCTCCCCCTTTAGTAACCCAATTGAGTTAATTCCCCCCCCCCCCCCCTCATTTGAATAGTCTCCTCCTGTAATACCTTAAGTTCTAACTTCATAGTCTGATTTATAACTACAATTCCCTCTTTCGTTTACTGATGTAATTTTGTCCGTTAATTCTCTGAGGTAATTTTCCCCATCAATTCTCTCATTATTTTTATGTAAATAAAATTATATTTTTGTATATACCTCTTTAAATAACCTTGAGCTTTGCCATTGAAGAGCAGTGGAACGTAATCAATTTAGATTTTGTGTTGGACCCCAGGTAATTAATTTTTTTATGGTGTTTGAATTTTGGAGACTCTCCTGGTTATTAATCCAAAAGAGTTAAGGTCTTTGGTGTCCTAATTCCGGTAGGAACATTTTATTTTTTTCTCCGCTTAGAAACAGCAGAGGTAGGTAGCTGTATCTTATTTTTTATTTTTGTGATCAAGGCCTTCACGAATATTCAAGTATTCGTTTTGCGTGGGTAGTGTCCTAGCTCGTTCGCGTATCAGTGTTCCCTCATTTAACTGGGTAAAAATGTCATCCTTCAAAAAATTCAAGATTCAGGGTAAAATTTTAGGTCTTTCGGGCAAAGACCTGCTAAATTACGTACAGGAAGAATAGAGGAACGAACGGGCAGAGCGAAGGGAAGAAGAACTAAGAAAAACGGAGATGGAGAACAAACTGAAGAATGAGATGGAGGAGAAAAAACTGAAGATGGAGATGGAGAAGAACAGACTGAAGATGGAGATTGAGGAGAACAAACTGAAGATGGAGATGGAAGAACGTGAACAAATTAGGCAGCATGAGCTGGAAATGAGCCGAAATCAAATGGATTCCCAGTCCATCGGTTCCCGGGCTAAAATTCCCCAAACCCCTTCAGTCCACCTTCCCGTTTATAATGATGGAGAGGACTTTGGGTCTTTTTGGCCCATTTTGAGATAATCTTTCAGATCAATAGATGGGATCTCGAAAATGATGGCCTCGCTCGCTTACTACCCCTCCTAAATGCCAAGTTAAGGGATATCTTCGTATCCCTTGCCCCGGAAGCAACCTTGGACTATTCCACGTTAAAGTCCGAATTGATAGCCTCTGTTCATATTAATAGCGAATTCTACCACTCCTGATTCAGCCCGGAAAGAATCCTCCCTGGCCAAACATTTCGACAACACGGCTACATCCTCCAAAGACACCTTCAGTGTTGGCTAGATGCGTGCAAAATTCCCTAGGTTTACGAGTCCCTTCTGGACTTCTTCCTTAGGGATCAGCTTTTAGCTGCCGTGGCTCCCGAAATTCGCGCCTTCATTAAGGATAAACGTTGCGCCACTTTCAAGGAGTGCTGGGAAGAGGCCGATGTCTACGCGGGTAGTCACGATTTATACCCTAAGGATGTTAAAAAGGCTCCCAATCGCCCCCAAAACTAAATTTTATGGACCTAAGACCCCCCCTAAATTGGTTCCAAAATTTACCAAAGTTCCTAGTCCCTTGAAGGCAAGAAACTTCCATCCATCGGAACACCGAGACGTTAAGCCCCTAGTTTCTTCTCCCCCGGTTTTGCCGTACCAAAAGAACCCGATCGTCTGCTACACCTGCGGAGTTCCCGGCCATTACCGCACGAACTGTCCTAAAAACTCCCGATTCGTAAACTCTCAGTCCCACCAAGTGCACCAAATCTGGGCCACCCCTGATCCTCCTCCGTCGCCTCAGGAGACCTCCAATCCTCCCTCGCCCGCCAAAGACCCGGTCCATCAGGTAAACTTTTTCTTTAATGAAAACAATCCAAGTGGATTGAAGTTCGTGAACAGAACTGTGAACGGTCTCCGAGTATCCATCCTCGTCCGTGACACCGGGTGCACCTGTATTATAGTGTCTGAGGACCTACTCTCCCCTGTTGGGCCCGACCACAAGAAATTTGCGGTGGTCCATGACTACCTTGGCCAGGCCAGTCGTTTCCCAGTAATTCTTTGTCACATCGAGTGTGACTATATTTCCGGTTGGGCTGAAGTGGTAGCGGCCCCAATCCAGTTCTGGTCCGTTTTATTCGATCAGAACCCCGTAATTCACGACCATCCAGTGGCCCAGCCCGTGATTACCCGTACACAGGCAGCCCTGGAATCCCGTGCACCTGTTCCCCTGAAAACCCCTATCGACCCGGAGTTCCAAGCCCTCCGGATCGATAAATTTTCCCGCGCCCAGAAGGAGTGCGCAACTCTCGCCCCCCCTTTGGGAGAAAACTAAAGCCCTCGAGCGTGAGTATACCCGAGGTAACAAACGAGTCTCGTATCCCGTGAAGAAGGACTTATTGAGAAGTTTGAGACCTAATTGGACCTTAAGTCACGAGAACGAAAATTCAAGCCTGGCGCGAAGGTGCTGGTGCTACTTTTCACGGCAAGCAACAAACTCCTTAGCCAGTGAAAGGGACCCTACCCCATCCTCGAGGCTAGAGGACCCGTGGATTACCTCATCCATACTCCGGCCGGAGCGGAGGTTTTCCACGTGAATTGTATATATATATTATATCATCAATGTTCCTAATTATGATTTTTTTCTTTTGGTTCACTAAATTTTTTATTCTTTAGTCCCATATTTATGCCTCCATTTAATTGTATTATTTTTTTTTTAGGAGACAGGTCCACTAAAATGTCGCCAATGATCTCCTGTGATTTTTCTGTTGTTTAAAAATTGTATTAGTTAAATTCTCTAGAATCGACCTGTTTAAGGCTTATGTCCGTAAATTCCCCGCTGAGCACACATTTACGTTTTTTTTGTGTCTACATCTGTCATAGCAGGTCATAATTTCCCTAGAGATTTGATAATTCTAGTTTGACGGGTTGGGTTGATCCTTTCCTACGCAACTGCTCTGTAAAGCATCATCTTTCGGTTAGGAGATGTGTGAGGGAACCCCACGTGGAATCTCTTAAGCAGACAGAACTTCCATGCGCTGCAGAAGGCCCGGTTAGGCCTAAATTGGTAAGCCTAAACCCCCCACAAGTGGTAGCCTCGAACCGCGTCCACCACGATTTACTTTTACACGGGCAGAATAGCCTCTGCAAGAAGATTCGAGGCCATTCGAGAGTAGAGCTGTTTCCCGCTTACCGCCCTCCCCCCTTCAACCCCGGGAAGAGCCTCGGACATAAATAGCGCTCGACTCCCATAAGGAGACACATAGTTGAGAAGTCTCGCCCGGATCCCAGAAGATTTCCCATAGTTCCAGGTCAGGTGATAACAACAAAGCAAAGTGACAGCTGAATTATTTTGTGTATTTGGAATTGTCCCCAGCCAGTGAGGTAATTCCACTGAACGATCGCCACCGAGTGATTTTCAGGACTTTTCTCATTAACTCCTGTTGAAGCCCTCCTTCGTTCGCCCCTTATTTCGGGTGGCCGAAATACTCTCCCCTGGACCGGAAGTTACCGCCCCCCTCCCTGTTTTTGGAGAACCGTCATCACTTCAAGTTCCCGCTCAGAAGTTCTGAGCGTCCTCACCTCACGTGCAGAAGACATCCGTAAGCCAACCCTTCTCCCCCCTTCAGTAACCCAATTGAGTTAATTCCCCTCTCCATTTGAATAGTCTCCTCCTGTAATACCTTAAGTTCTAACTTTATAGTCTGATTTATAACTACAATTCCCCCCTTCGTTTACTGATGTGATTTTGTCCGTTAATTCTCTGAGGTAATTTTCCCCATCAATTCTCTCATTATTTTTATGTAAATTAAATTATATTTTTGTAATGCCTCTTTACATAACCTTGAGCTTTGCCAAGGCCAATTGTTACCTGACCTCGTTGCACTCTCATCTCGCATTCCAGCCCGTCTAAACTAGCGGTGTTCCGTCCCTTCGTCGGTTCACCTGTAAGTAATCGGTCCCTCCCCCATAGATATAATATGGTATTGATGTAATATAATGTCATACTACGACAGAGTTCACTGTGGACTACTCTATCCTTAAGTCTGAACTCTTAGCTGCCGTTAATATGACCCCAGACTTCTATCGTGCCCGTTTCTGTCATAAAAAGATCCGCCCCGGTTAGACCTTTCTCACTTTGGGTATAGCCTCCAGAAACACGATCAATTGTTGTTAGATGCGTGTAAAGTCCTCCAAGAGTACGAGTCCTTTCTAGACTCCGTCCTAATAGATCAATTCTTAGCTTCCCTGACCCCCGAAATCTATGCCTTCGTTAAGGAAAAGCACTGTTCTAAGTTCAAGGAATGCGTAGAAGAGGCTGATGTTTATGCAAGTAGCCATAACTTGTATCCCGTTGGTAATAAGAAGCCTCTCTCGTCTCCTCCCAAGTTTAAGATTAATAAATCCTGGCCCCTTCCAAGAAATACCCCTAAATTCGTGAAAGTATAAGGCCCCTCGAAACCCAGGAACCTCCTTCCTCCGGAACCAAGAGACATTAAGCCCATAATTACTACTCCTCCCGCGTCGTTATTCCCTAGAAGGCAGATAATCTGTTTCACGTGCGGAATAGAAGGTCATGTACGAACAAAGTGCCCTCACAATTCTCAATTTCGAAGCGTGTCCTCCCATCAGGTACCCAAAGTTAGTGCCACTCCTGTTCTTCCCCTGTCTCTTCAAGATACCACTACGTCTCTTTCGTCGATCAACAACTCCGGTCACCAAGTAAATTTTCTCTTTAATAAGAGCTCCCCCGGTGGTTTGAAATTTTAAAATGGAGCGTGAATGTATGCCATGTGTCCACCTTTGTACATGAGATTGGGCGCACATGCATCGTGGTATCCGAGAATTTACTTCCTTCAGTTGGTCCTGACCACCAAAAGTTCGCTGTGGTCCATGATTACCTCGGCCGAGCGTATCGTTTCCCTATTGTAAAATGCCACTTCGAATGTGAGTATTTGACTGGTTGGGTCGAAATGGTAGCAGCCCGAATCAAGGTTTGCTCTGTACTGATTTGTCAGAGCCCCCAGATTACAAGTAATCAGGTAGCACAACCCGTGGTAACCCATGCCCAGCCCGCCAAGGCTTCCCTGGAACACGTTCCTTTAAAAAACTCCGTCGATCTGGAGATTGAGACCTTCCGGAACGATGATTTTCCCCGCGCCTAGAAGGGTATGCAACTCTCCTCCCCCTTTAGAAGAAAGCCAGGACTCAGGAGCAAGAGTCTTCCCGTGGTGGAATAAGCATCTCATATTTTGTCAAGGATGAGCTGTGAAATCGTAAATGTTCCGACGGAACCGAACCTGAAACACTCACATTGTGTATTCCCCGCTCTCACGTCCCCCAATTCCTCCAGATTTCTCACGATAGTTTATTCTCAGGCCATTTTAGCCATAATAAAACCCTTCGGAGGGTTTTTAATTATTTTTATTGGCCAGGTGCAGCCAGAGAAATTGCAGAGTACTGCAAATCATGCGATGTCTGCCAAAAGACATCTGCAAAAGGGAGCGTCAAGCCAGCCCCCCCTTCGGAAAAGCCCGATCATTTCGGAACCTTTTTCTTGTGTGGCCATTGATCTTTTTGGCCCTATGCATTCCCCGTCTAGTGAAGGTCTCACTTTGGTAGACTTCACTACCCGTTTTCCTGAAGCAGTTCCCCTTAAGCGCATTGATGGCGTTTCGTGCGCCGAAGCCCTCATTTCTATTTTTTCTCAGGTAGGAATTCCTTAAGAGATATTGTCGGATCGAGGAAGACAATTTACCTCCGAGTTTATGAAGTATGTCGGAAAGCTCCTCATGGTAAAACCTCTGTTTACCACCCATACCACCCAGCCGCAAACTGAGTTTGCGTAATGCTAAATAGCACATTGAAAGCAATCCGCAGAAAATTGTGTATCGATCAGCCCCGAGAATGGCACCGCTTTTTACCCGTTACACTGTTTGCGTGTCGTGAAATCCCCCATAGGACCCTAGGATTCGCCCCCTCGAATTACTGTATGGCCGTAATGTTCGAGGCCCCCTTGCTATTTTAAAGGAACTTTTCACCAATCCACGTCTAGATAACGAAATCCAATCCTCCTATTCGTATCTCTTAGACCTCCGAAAGCGCCTCGAGATATGTGCCAATATCGCATACCAAAATTATGAGGTAAATTTGGGGAAGTATCGAACTTATTTTGATTTAAAGGCGAAGGAAATAAGATTTAAGCCTGGCGAGGAGGTGCTGTTGCTACTTTCCACGGAGAGTAACAAACTTCTGAACCAGTGGAAGGGCCCCTTTTCCATTTTAGAGGTAAAAGGACCAGTGTAATACTTGATTCGAACCCCTTCAGGAGGTAAGGTTGTCCACATCAATATGTTAAAAAAATATCACCGCCGTGCATGTATCAACAATATTGTGGCCCTCGATAAAGAGTCCCCTTTGGAAGCGGTGTATCCCGCTGACCCCCTCAATGTTGTGCAAGTAGTATACATTGAACAAGATGGTGATTAACCTCTCTCATCTCTATCTGGACCCCTGGAATCATCATCCCCCGTGCTGGATATCTTCCCAGGCTAGCGCCTCTTCAAAAGAGTCGCCTGCAGCAGTTGCCAAATGGATTCGAAGATGTTATGTCCGAGACCCCCGATTGTTCCAATCAATTTGAGCATAACATCGTCCCTACTACTCAAGAGCCTGTTCGCTTGAAAAATCAGATGGGCCCCCAGGACGAAAAGGTCAGAGCCATTGTTGAGATGCCACTTCCCCGCACGAAGAAACATATGAGGTCATTCATGGGATTAGCCTCCTTTTACCGTAGATTTATCCCTAACTTTGCCTCTATTTCAGCCCCTTTAAGTGCCCTCTTTCAGAATAGATCCCCAGATTTCCTTTCATGGTATCCCGAAGCTACTGCCAGATTCCAGGTGCTCAAGAACAAGCTAGCGTCCGCCCCCATTTTGAGGCTCTCTAATCCATGTAAACCTTTCAGCATCAGGGTGGATGCGACTGACGAAGGAATTGGATGCGGGCTGCTCCAATACACCGACGAAGGTGAAAGCCACCCGGTGGCTTACGCGAGCCGAAAGCTACTGCCCTGTGAACGTATTTACTCGGTAATAGAACGGGAAGCTTTACCTATAGTATGGAGTATTACCAAGTTTAGCATGTATTAAATAGGGAAAGAGTTTATTGTCGAGCCTGTCCATCGCCCTTGGTCGTACCTCCGAAATACTAAGAGCAAGAACGGACGTATAATGCGATGGCTTTTGATATTCCAACAATATCATTCAAAGTTTGGTATATACGTTATACCGAAAATTGTATAGCTGATAATCTTAGCCGGAATCCATTAGCTGACAATGCTGGTTAATCAACTAAATTATAGGTCGCCTGTAAACCCGTCAGCTAATTATGTAAATATTAATTTTCTTTTCTTTTTTTACTGTGTACATACATATATCTCTGGTCCCTGAAGATACTTATTTTATATACTGTTTTTTTTTTTTGTTGTTGTTGTTACACACCCCCTTTTAGACGAAAGTTCTAATTTGGTTCCTTGATTTAAATATTTTTTTTTGTGTCGACCCATTTGCATTATGTTTTGCTCAGATCAATATCATAGCCTTTTTGTAAGCTTTTCGAATACAGGTCAGGTCCCCCGTTTTTTTTTCGGGCTGTCGCCTCAATAGTAATTCCTCTTATTCAAATTTGCGATGTCCCTTGTTCTTCCCTCTCTCTCAGAAACGTTCCATCGCATGGAATGGAAGGGTGTCAAAGAACAACCTCCACCCCACTTAAGCACAATTTATGGGAGACCACGTGCTATGGTATCACGCCATGGACAACGTCATTTCCTGTTCGAACATTCTCGAATTGCCGACTCCTAAGCACGTTGTGAAAATATTTCACAATCCTGCTCACTCGTCCCAAGCACCCCCCCGTCCCCTGGTGACGAGGTCTGGAAGAGCCGCTCTGTCTTGCACCTTGCTGCTGAATAAGGAATAGACTCTGCCTCCGGATTAAGATGTCTAGAGCTTGTTACTCCTTTCTCCAAACTCCCACTTTCCCTTCAGAATCGGGCATACAATTACTTGGGTTATTCTGTAGTTCGAAGAGTCTAGCCCGCACCTCAAGGCCGTCCTTATCGTCTCGTCTCCTGAGTGTTTGTCAGACAGCAGACTTCTTCAGCCGTGATTCTACCCAAGTCAATTGGTAGCTTCTGTGAACGGCAAGCCTTTAAATTTGCGCAAGAGTCTCTCTTCGTTTAATCGAACCGAAGAAGATCTCCATCGATTACCTTTGATGAAAAGAAGTTTCTTCTTTCAGTGGAATTACGATAATTCCCACATTCCCCGTTGAACTTCATCTTTGAAGTTTGTCTATTTTCATCGGAAGGTTGGTTCGTATCGTGCTCACCTGCCTCCTTCGGATCGTGCCCTACCTGCCTCATTGAATCGTTCCCCACTCGCCTGATCGCAAGAAGGACCTTCCTCGAAGTCATTGACCCGTATGACTGAAATCCCTTTCATTATTAGTATTGTCAAGTTCCCGCACTTCATCTGAGCCTAGTTACATTAATCAATTAATTCCATTTGAGAATCCCTCCCCATAATAATTGTCAAGAGACTCTTTCAATTTAAATAATTCCCCTTTCCCTATTATTATTCTTATTTTAATCTTTGTAAATAAAATTAGATTTTTGTTGTTTCAAGTAAATCTCGCCAACCATTTCTGCACTCTGTTGGATTATTAAGGATTTAAAACCCAACGCCTCAAGTGTGACCTCTTAGTCGTCGGTCGTTAATCCCTGCGAACGTTTCGCGTTGCAGTAAGTGATTAAGTCACCCCCCGCACATAATATAGATAGGAATACTGTATGGTATAGAGTGGTTGTACCACGACAATATATATATATATATATATATATATATATATATATATATATATATATATATATATATAATATATATATATATATAGGGTTTCCCCCCAAAATGTATATACACTTTAAATAATTGTAC
This sequence comes from Ceratothoa steindachneri, assembly GCA_963969495.1. Taxonomy (NCBI): domain Eukaryota; kingdom Metazoa; phylum Arthropoda; class Malacostraca; order Isopoda; family Cymothoidae; genus Ceratothoa; species Ceratothoa steindachneri. The sequence continues at coordinate 137,853,663 of OZ018327.1, forward strand.
AGTAGGTGTTTATTAAAATACATTTCATCTTCAAAATTTAATAGAATCTACAATCATTATTATATTGTTTTGTCGACGCCTGTTCCCAAACTGACGTTCGTTCTGGTCCAGACACTGCTGACAACGCGATGCATTGGAATCGCAAACATCACGAAACAATTCGTTTGGTATTTGTGTGCATTCACGTTTAATGGTTGCTTTCAATTCAGTGGCTGTTGCATGTTTTATAGCGTAGACTTTCTCATTTAGGTATCTTCATAACAAATTTCAGTAGTGTGAGGTCTGGTGAACGCGGAGGGTATTCAACGAAACCCCTCCGTCCAAGCCACTTGTTTGGCAAGTTCTTATCAAAGAAGGATCTTACATCGTTATGGCAGTTTGGGGGTGCCCCATCTTGCTGAAAATAAAACTCCTCATCTTCATAGTTATCCCTAATACTTGGTATGACAGACTGTTGCACCAAGTTCATGTAAACGGGACCAGTCACAGTAGCATAAAAAAAAAATGGTCCAATTAATCCTTTTGATGATAAGCCACACTACACTATAACTCCTGGTAAATGAACATAGTTTTCGTCCATAACATGCGGATTCTCAGATCCCCAATAGTTGCAATTGTGTTGGTTAATTGAACCATTGCATTTGAATGTGGCCTCATCACTACACACAATCTTTGTTGGAAAGTGTGCATTTTCGACACATCGTTCCAAGTACTACTCGCAATACTACACTCTTCGGTTTGGATCATCCTCATTAAGAGCAAGAACTAATCTTGGAATGTAACTTTTCCATTGACAACGCTTCATAATGCGATGGACAGACGATTTTGAGATGCCTACCTCACGACTGGCTTGCCACACAGATGTTCTTGGGTTCGGTGATACGTTTCCAACACTCTTTCCTGCTTTGTAGTGGGTGACGATATTCGTTGTCTTCTGAAACGCTTCTCTTAGACGTTCTGAACAGTTCCATCGGCTTCAAACTTATCTCTAATTCGACTGATGATAAGGCGCGATGGTGGTTCTTTTTGAAACTCCCTCTTAAAAAGTCTTTGTACTTCAACTGCGTTTTCACACTTCCAGTAGCATTTTAGAATGAATTTCCTTTCTTCAAAGTTTAAGTCTGACTGCCATCATTAATTCTACAAAGAAAAAAATATCATTTAAATAAACACTTACTTTACAATTATTTAAGCTGTCTATACATTTTTATTTTATTGAAAAAAACAATAAAATAATGTTTGTAGATTCTATTAAATTTTGAAAATGCAGTGTAATTTAATAAACACCATCTTTACAATTATTTAAAGTGTGTATACATTTTAGGGGGACACCCGGTATATATATATATATATATATATATATATATATATATATATATATATATATATATATATATATATATAATATATATATGAGAATGGGAGGGGTAAGTTAAAACCTGGAAAATAAACTCAAGTTCTTTATTGACGTTTCGTCTGTGGGCTTCTTCAGCTCAATTCTGAAGAAGCCAACAGGCGAAACGTCAATAACGAACTTCGGGGTATTTTCCGGGTTTTTACTTTCTTCTTCCATTCTCACTTATACGTCGTGATATTCCTACAATATATATATTATATATATATATATATATATATATATATATATATATATATATATATATATATATATATATATATATATATATATATATATTTATAGAGGGTGTTCCATTAAGACCGATCGAAGTTAGCAGTAAATAAAACAGTGTAATTGGTGAAAATTTATTGATTTAAATATTGGATCATATTATTTGAGTCATGGCAATTATGTGTAAAAAATAATATCGCCTAAATTTCCGCCAAGGCTTCGGCGGCACACCTCCACTCTATGGTAAAAATTTTGATGACGTCTATGCATACTTGCTTCTCGATCTCACCAATATGACTTATTATCTCATCCTTTAGCTGTTGAATTGTTGTTGGCTTTTTGACATAGACCTTATTTTTGAAATGACCCCCAAAGAAGAAATCTAAAGGCGTCAAGTCCCACGATTGTGGTGGCCAATTGACCTCGCTGTTTTGAGAGATGATACGACCGGGGAACTTCTCATTCAATAAAGCCATTGTTGCATTGGCTGTGTGGTATATGGCGCCATCCTGTTGAAACCACAAATCTTCGACATTCATAGAATCCAATTCAGGCTATAAAAAGTTGGTTATGATGGCACGGTATCGCTCGCCTGTCACTGTAACAGAATTCCCGGCATCATTTTCGGAGAAATACGGCCTAATGATTCCGCTATCAAAAAATGCACACCAAACAGTGACCTTTTGTGGATGTAGTGGCTTTTCAACAATCTTCCTGGGATTTTCATCAGTCCAAATGCGACAATTCTGCTTATTAACGAATCCACCAAGATGAAAATAGGCTTCATCACTAAAGATGAATTTTTACGAAAAATCATCATCAGCTTGTCTTTGCTCTTCCACCTAATTGCCGAATGTATGGCGCTTCAAATGGTCAGCAGTCTTCAGTTCTTGTGTCAATTCAATTTTGTAATTGTGTAGAGACAAATCTTTTGTCAAAATTCGATGTAACGTTGTTGTGGAGAGGTTCAATTTCTGCGCGTGATGACGAATAGAGGTGTCTGGATCTTTGGCCACATTCTCGCGCCTTGCAGCAATGTTTTCAGCTGAACTGCGTAAACGAGCACGCAATGGCGTTTTCACATCTGTCACCGACCCCGTTTGTTTCAATTTACGAACAATTTTCCTAATTGCACTCTCGGTTAGTCGATTATATTGACCAAAAAAATCGTACAGTGCCCGAAATGCGTTTCTGTTTGAACTTCCATTTTCGTAATAGGCTTCGATAACTTTAACACGTTCAAATGCTAAATTTCCATGGTTGAAATTACCAAAGACTGAAGTTGTTAAATTTGAAAGAAAAAGAAAAAAAATCATTGGACGCTTAAACTTAACTCACTTTTAAAATCGGTCCACGTTATTGGAACACCCGTTATATATATATATATATATATATATATATATATATATATATATATATATATATATATATATATATATATATATATATAAATATATATATATATATATATATATATATATATATATATGTATATATATATATATATATATATATATATATATATATATATATATATATATATATATATATATACACTGGACCAAGTTTCTGCTCATTAAACATAATTTAATATTCACGATAATCCCAAGGACGAAATAGAGTGAGATTATTATGCTCTACTTTTATTGATAACGTTTCAGGCTTCATGCCCATCGTTGGTTCTGACAAAAAAAGAAGCGTTTGTTAATAAATATTCAAGAATTGAAGTGTTAAGATTAACATTAATGCATATTATAACTTAAACAGATTGCATTATTTATTAAATCTTTAAATTTTAGATTTGTAAAAACAATAGCTTAATTAAAGGAACGGTTCATGCAGGATTTACCTTATTGAGGTAAAAAGAATCGAGTAGGAATGAATGTAGCGGAGTGACTTACCAAGTTGGGCTCATGGAGAAACTCAACTATATAAAATACAGACTAGAGGCTAGAAGAAAACAGGGCTAGGAATAGAGAGAGTTAAGTAAGAGGAAAAGAACAGCAGCGGAGTCATTGTTCAGGGAAGGCATTAACACTGTAATCGATATTGACTCTAAAGTTGGAGGTAATTCACATAGTTGCAATAGGCTGGGATTATAAAATGATCGGCACTTTCATCGAGTTTACATTTTTCGACGCGTTTCCTGATACCTGATGGTTTTCTCCTCATCAGAGGTCTGCCAGTTCTATTGGTAGTGACTAAATGAGAAAACACTTTTCTCCAGAGACCGAACGGTGCTACCTATATACTTGCCTCAATGACAGCGAGCATAAATCAAATGATATAATAGGCAGCTCCACCGATTTGCTGGGAGGGAGTATTTAGATTAGAAATTGAGCCAATTGAAGAATGATTAGTGAATATTATTTTAAATTGAAGATGGATAAATTATTGCCGGATAGTCTAAATATGATAATGGAACAAAATGAATCTTTGGTGGCAGTACTTATGATTAACTTGGGCACGTATATTTGGTTTAAAAAATTCTTAACGACGAGCTCTTATAGATAATTAGGATATGAATTATTTTTAGAGAAATTGTGAAGAAAGTCAATATCTTTGTGGAGAGATGAGTAGGCAGGAGATAAGTAATAACCGTGGTGGATTAAGGTTTTTATGATTTTGATTTTGAAGGCTCTATTACAAAACCTGAAAAAAAATGTCCAGCCCTGTGAAAGTGTGGTATTCTATATAACCTGGTATTTATTTTATTACCCGTCTTATCAATTCAAATCTCGAGAAGTGGAAAGGCATTATCATTTTATAATTCAACGATATATTTGATTTTGGTGTGCAAAGCATTGATATAATCTAATAAATTATTGAATATGACGAAGCAATCGTCTACAAAACGGCGATAACATAGGGGGCAAATTTGATGGCAGTTATCAAAAATTCTCGTCTCCATGTTTGTCATGATGATGTTTGTGATGATGGGAGCAACGGCGAGCCCATACAAACACCATCTATTTGCTGGTAAAAATTGTTGTTCGAATATGAATTAATTGTTTTTACATATGCGATGGAAGGACTATTTAACTGATAGCTTGGTGAAACTATTAAAGGAGTTAACTTAGAACATGTTCTCTGAAGGATAATTTCTAGTACTTCGTTAACAGAAATGTTAGTGAATGCGATTTAATGTCAATACTACCTAGAAAGGGCACGGGAGAAGAACGGGTATGGTAAAGACGAGGTAGGAAAAGGTTGAAAGGAGAACGGATCTTTGTACGACGAGTAGAAGGGAAGAATTTGGGTCCTCAAACGACCCATTGGCGAGTGAGGGAAGGTCGAGAGGAGTAAAGGGGGAACTCCCTGGCGTCCAGGAATTAAGCAGGAAAGGGGATAACTACTCGGCGTTGAGGAATAGAGGAGGAAAAGAGCAACCTTCCTGTGGTTGAAAAAAGGAGAAGGAAAACGGGAACTAACCGGTGGCGAGGAATGTAAAGAAAAAGGGGAACTACCTGGTGTTGAGGAATGAAGAAGGAAAAGGGGAATCTCTGTGGCGTCGAGAAATAGAGAAAAAAAGGGGAACTACAAGGCGTCGAGGAATGAAGGAGGATAAGGGGAACCTCCCGAGTGGAGAAAGAAAAGGAGAACAACACTGGGTCGCAGAATGGAGGAGAAAAATGATAAACTCCTTGGCGTTGAGAAATGGAGAAGGAAAGAGGAACTACCTGGGGTTTCAGAATAGAAAAGGAAAAGGGGAAATACCCGGCGTCGAGGAATGAAGCAGGAAAGAGGAACTACCTGGGGTTTCAGAATAGAAAAGGAAAAGGGGAAATACCCGGCGTCGAGGAATGAAGCAGGAAAGAGGAACTACCTGGGGTTTCAGAATAGAAAAGGAAAAGGGGAAATACCTGGCGTCGAGGAATGAAGCATAAAAGAGAAACTACCTGGGGTTTCAGAATAGAAAAGGAAAAGGGGAAATACCCGGCGTCGAGGAATGAAGCAGGAAAGAGGAACTACCTGGGGTTTCAGAATAGAAAAGGAAAAGAGAAATACCCGGCGTCGAGGAATGAAGCAGGAAAGAGGAACTACCTTGGGTTTTAGAATAGAAAAGGAAAAGGGGAAATACCCGGCGTCGAGGAATGAAGCAGGAAAGAGAAACTACCTGGGGTTTCAGAATAGAAAAGGAAAAGGGGAAATACCCGGCGTCGAGGAATGAAGCAGGAAAGAGAAACTACCTGGGGTTTCAGAATAGAAAAGGAAAAGGGGAAATACCCGGCGTCGAGGAATGAAGCAGGAAAGAGAAACTACCTGGGGTTTCAGAATAGAAAAGGAAAAGGGGAAATACCCGGCGTCGAGGAATGAAGCAGGAAAGAGGAACTACCTGGGGTTTCAGAATAGAAAAGGAAAAGGAGAAATACCCGGCGTCGAGGAATGAAGCAGGAAAGAGAAACTACCTGGGGTTTCAGGATAGAAAAGTAAAAGGGGAAATACCCGGCGTCGAGGAATAAAGCAGGAAAGAGAAACTACCTGGGGTTTCAGAATAGAAAAGGAAAAGGGGAAATACCCGGCGTCGAGGAATGAAGCAGAAAAGAGGAACTACCTTAGGTTTCAGAATAGAAAAGGAAAAGGGGAAATACCCGGCGTCGAAGAATGAAGCAGGAAAGAGGAACTACCTGGGGTTTCAGAATAGAAAAGGAAAAGGGGAAATAACCAAGGTCGAGGAATAAGGCAGGAAAGAGGAACTACCTGGGGTTTCAGAATAGAAAAGGAAAAGGGGAAATACCCGGCGTCGAGGAATGAAGCAGGAAAGAGAAACTACCTGGGGTTTCAGAATAGAAAAGGAAAAGGGGAAATACCCGGCGTCGAGGAATGAAGCAGGAAAGAGGAACTACCTGGGGTTTCAGAATAGAAAAGGAAAAGGGGAAATACCCGGCGTCGAGGAATGAAGCATAAAAGAGAAACTACCTGGGGTTTCAGAATAGAAAAGGAAAAGGGGAAATACCCGGCGTCGAGGAATGAAGCAGGAAAGAGGAACTACCTGGGGTTTCAGAATAGAAAAGGAAAAGAGAAATACCCGGCGTCGAGGAATGAAGCAGGAAAGAGGAACTACCTGGGGTTTCAGAATAGAAAAGAAAAAGGGGAAATACCCGCGTCGAGGAATGAAGCAGGAAAGAGGAACTACCTGGGGTTTCAGAATAGAAAAGGAAAAGGGGAAATACCCGGCGTTGAGGAATGAAGCAGAAAAGAGGAACTACCTGGGGTTTTAGAAAAGAAAAGGAAAAGGGGAAATACCCGACGTCGAGGAATGAAGCAGGAAAGAGGAACTACCTGGGGTTTCAGAATAGAAAAGGAAAAGGGGAAATACCCGGCGTCGAGAAATGAAGCAGGAAAGAGGAACTACCTGGGGTTTCAGAATAGAAAAGGAAAAGGGGAAATACCCGGCGTCGAGGAATGAAGCAGGAAAGAGGAACTACCTTGGGTTTTAGAATAGAAAAGGAAAAGGGGAAATACCCGGCGTCGAGGAATGAAGCAGGAAAGAGGAACTACCTGGAATTTCAGAATAGAAAAGGAAAAGGGGAAATACCCGGCGTCGTGGAATGAAGCAGGAAAGAGAAACTACCTGGGGTTTTAAAATAGAAAAGGAAAAGGGGAAATACCCGGCGTCGAGGAATGAAGCAGGAAAGAGAAACTACCTGGGGTTTCAGAATAGAAAAGGAAAAGGGGAAATACCCGGCGTCGAGGAATGAAGCAGGAAAGAGGAACTACCTGGGGTTTCAGAATAGAAAAGAAAAAGGAGAAATACCCGGCGTCGAGGAATGAAGCAGGAAAGAGAAACTACCTGGGGTTTCAGAATAGAAAAGGAAAAGGGAAAATACCCGGCGTCGAGGAATAAAGCAGGAAAGAGAAACTACCTGGGGTTTCAGAATAGAAAAGAAAAAGGAGAAATACCCGGCGTCGAGGAATGAAGCAGGAAAGAGGAACTACCTGGGGTTTCAGAATAAAAAAGGAAAAGGGGAAATACCCGGCGTCGAGGAATGAAGCATAAAAGAGAAACTACCTGGGGTTTCAGAATAGAAAAGGAAAAGGGGAAATACCCGGCGTCGAGGAATGAAGCAGGAAAGAGGAACTACCTAGGGTTTCAGAATAGAAAAGGAAAAGGGGATATACCCGGCGTCGAGGAATGAAGCAGGAAAGAGGAACTACCTGGGGTTTCAGAATAGAAAAGGAAAAGGGGAAATACCCGGCGTCGAGGAATGAAGCAGGAAAGAGGAACTACCTGGGGTTTTAGAATAGAAAAGGAAAAGGGGAAATACCCGGCGTCAAGGAATGAAGCAGGAAAGAGAAACTACCTTGGGTTTCAGAATAGAAAAGGAAAAGGGGAAATACCCGGCGTCGAGGAATGAAGCAGGAAAGAGAAACCACCTGGGGTTTCAGAATAGAAAAGGGAAATGGGAAATACCTGGCGTCGAGGAATGAAGCAGGAAAGAGGAACTACCTGGGGTTTCAGAATAGAAAAGAAAAAGGAGAAATACCCGGCGTCGAGGAATGAAGCAGGAAAGAGGAACTACCTGGGGTTTCAGAATAGAAAAGGAAAAGGGGAAATACCCAGGGTCGAGGAATGAAGCAGGAAAGAGGAACTACCTGGGGTTTCAGAATAGAAAAGGAAAATGGAAAATACCCGGCGTCGAGGAATGAAGCAGGAAAGAGAAACTACCTAGGGTTTCAGAATAGAAAAGGAAAAGGGGAAATACCCGGCGTCGAGGAATGAAGCAGGAAAGAGGAACTACCTGGGGTTTCAGAATAGAAAAGGAAAAGAGAAATACCCGGCGTCGAGGAATGAAGCAGGAAAGAGGAACTACCTGGGGTTTCAGAATAGAAAAGAAAAAGGGGAAATACCCGCGTCGAGGAATGAAGCAGGAAAGAAGAACTACCTGGGGTTTCAGAATAGAAAAGGAAAAGGGGAAATACCCGGCGTTGAGGAATGAAGCAGAAAAGAGGAACTACCTGGGGTTTCAGAATAGAAAAGGAAAAGAGAAATACCCGGCGTCGAGGAATGAAGCAGGAAAGAGGAACTACCTGGGGTTTCAGAATAGAAAAGAAAAAGGGGAAATACCCGCGTCGAGGAATGAAGCAGGAAAGAGGAACTACCTGGGGTTTCAGAATAGAAAAGGAAAAGGGGAAATACCCGGCGTTGAGGAATGAAGCAGAAAAGAGGAACTACCTGGGGTTTCAGAATAGAAAAGGAAAAGGGGAAATACCCGGCGTCGAGGAATGAAGCAGGAAAGAGGAACTACCTTGGGTTTTAGAATAGAAAAGGAAAAGGGGAAATACCCGGCGTCGAGAAATGAAGCAGGAAAGAGGAACTACCTGGGGTTTCAGAATAGAAAAGGAAAAGGGGAAATACCCGGCGTCGAGGAATGAAGCAGGAAAGAGGAACTACCTTGGGTTTTAGAATAGAAAAGGAAAAGGGGAAATACCCGGCGTCGAGGAATGAAGCAGGAAAGAGGAACTACCTGGGGTTTCAGAATAGAAAAGGAAAAGGGGAAATACCCGGCGTCGTGGAATGAAGCAGGAAAGAGAAACTACCTTGGGTTTTAGAATAGAAAAGGAAAAGGGGAAATACCCGGCGTCGAGGAATGAAGCAGGAAAGAGAAACTACCTGGGGTTTCAGAATAGAAAAGGAAAAGGGGAAATACCCGGCGTCGAGGAATGAAGCAGGAAAGAGGAACTACCTGGGGTTTCAGAATAGAAAAGAAAAAGGAGAAATACCCGGCGTCGAGGAATGAAGCAGGAAAGAGAAACTACCTGGGGTTTCAGAATAGAAAAGGAAAAGGGAAAATACCCGGCGTCGAGGAATAAAGCAGGAAAGAGAAACTACCTGGGGTTTCAGAATAGAAAAGAAAAAGGAGAAATACCCGGCGTCGAGGAATGAAGCAGGAAAGAGGAACTACCTGGGGTTTCAGAATAAAAAAGGAAAAGGGGAAATACCCGGCGTCGAGGAATGAAGCATAAAAGAGAAACTACCTGGGGTTTCAGAATAGAAAAGGAAAAGGGGAAATACCCGGCGTCGAGGAATGAAGCAGGAAAGAGGAACTACCTAGGGTTTCAGAATAGAAAAGGAAAAGGGGATATACCCGGCGTCGAGGAATGAAGCAGGAAAGAGGAACTACCTGGGGTTTCAGAATAGAAAAGGAAAAGGGGAAATACCCGGCGTCGAGGAATGAAGCAGGAAAGAGGAACTACCTGGGGTTTCAGAATAGAAAAGGAAAAGGGGAAATACCCGGCGTCGAGGAATGAAGCAGGAAAGAGGAACTACCTGGGGTTTTAGAATAGAAAAGGAAAAGGGGAAATACCCGGCGTCAAGGAATGAAGCAGGAAAGAGAAACTACCTTGGGTTTCAGAATAGAAAAGGAAAAGGGGAAATACCCGGCGTCGAGGAATGAAGCAGGAAAGAGAAACCACCTGGGGTTTCAGAATAGAAAAGGGAAAGGGGAAATACCTGGCGTCGAGGAATGAAGCAGGAAAGAGGAACTACCTGGGGTTTCAGAATAGAAAAGAAAAAGGAGAAATACCCGGCGTCGAGGAATGAAGCAGGAAAGAGGAACTACCTGGGGTTTCAGAATAGAAAAGGAAAAGGGGAAATACCCGGCGTCGAGGAATGAAGCAGGAAAGAGGAACTACCTGGGGTTTCAGAATAGAAAAGGAAAAGGGAAAATACCCGGCGTCGAGGAATGAAGCAGGAAAGAGAAACTACCTAGGGTTTCAGAATAGAAAAGGAAAAGGGGAAATACCCGGCGTCGAGGAATGAAGCAGGAAAGAGGAACTACCTGGGGTTTCAGAATAGAAAAGGAAAAGGGGAAATACCCGGCGTCGAGGAATGAAGCAGGAAAGAGGAACTACCTGGGGTTTTAGAATAGAAAAGGAAAAGGGGAAATACCCGGCGTCAAGGAATGAAGCAGGAAAGAGAAACTACCTTGGGTTTCAGAATAGAAAAGGAAAAGGGGAAATACCCGGCGTCGAGGAATAAGGCAGGAAAGAGGAACTACCTGGGGTTTCAGAATAGAAAAGGAAAAGGGAAAATACCCGGCGTCGAGGAATGAAGCAGGAAAGAGGAACTACCTGGGGTTTCAGAATAGAAAAGGAAAAGGGGAAATACCCGGCGTCGAGGAATGAAGCAGGAAAGAGGAACTACCTGGGGTTTCAGAATAGAAAAGGAAAAGGGGAAATACCCGGCGTCGAGGAATGAAGCAGGAAAGAGAAACCACCTGGGGTTTCAGAATAGAAAAGGGAAAGGGGAAATACCCGGCGTCGAGGAATGAAGCAGGAAAGAGGAACTACCTGGGGTTTAGGAATAGAAAAGGAAAAGGGGATATACCCGGCGTCGAGGAATGAAGCAGGAAAGAGGAACTACCTGGGGTTTCAGAATAGAAAAGGAAAAGGGAAAATACCCGGAACCGAGGAATGAAGCACGAAAGAGGAACTACCTGGGGTTTCAGAATAGAAAAGGAAAAGGGGAAATACCCGGCGTCGAGGAATGAAGCAGGAAAGAGGAACTACCTGGGGTTTCAGAATAGAAAAGGAAAAGGGGAAATACCCGGCGTCGAGGAATGAAGCAGGAAAGAGGAACTACCTGGGGTTTCAGAATAGAAAAGGAAAAGGGGAAATACCCGGCGTCGAGGAATGAAGCAGGAAAGAGGAACTACCTGGGGTTTCAGAATAGAAAAGGAAAAGGGAAAATACCCGGCGTCGAGGAATGAAGCAGGAAAGAGAAACTACCTAGGGTTTCAGAATAGAAAAGGAAAAGGGGAAATACCCGGCGTCGAGGAATGAAGCAGGAAAGAGGAACTACCTGGGGTTTCAGAATAGAAAAGGAAAAGGGGAAATACCCGGCGTCGAGGAATGAAGCAGGAAAGAGAAACTACCTGGGGTTTCAGAATAGAAAAGGAAAAGGGGAAATCCTCGGCGTCGAGGAATGAAGCAGGAAAGAGAAACTACCTGGGGTTTCAGAATAGAAAAGGAAAAGGGGAAATACCCGGCGTCGAGGAATGAAGCAGGAAAGAGGAACTACCTGGGGTTTCAGAATAGAAAAGGAAAAGGGGAAATACCCGGCGTCGAGGAATGAAGCAGGAAAGAGGAACTACCTGGGGTTTTAGAATAGAAAAGGAAAAGGGGAAATACCCGGCGTCGAGGAATGAAGCAGGAAAGAGAAACTACCTTGGGTTTCAGAATAGAAAAGGAAAAGGGGAAATACCCGGCGTCGAGGAATGAAGCAGGAAAGAGAAACTACCTGGGGTTTTTAGAATAGAAAAGGAAAAGGGGAAATACCCGGCGTCGAGGAATGAAGCAGGAAAGAGGAACTACCTGGGGTTTCAGAATAGAAAAGGAAAAGGGGAAATACCCGGCGTCGAGGAATGAAGCAGGAAAGAGGAACTACCTGGGGTTTCAGAATAGAAAAGGAAAAGGGGAAATACCCGGCGTCGAGGAATGAAGCAGGAAAGAGGAACTACCTGGGGTTTTAGAATAGAAAAGGAAAAGGGGAAATACCCGGCGTCAAGGAATGAAGCAGGAAAGAGAAACTACCTTGGGTTTCAGAATAGAAAAGGAAAAGGGGAAATACCCGGCGTCGAGGAATAAGGCAGGAAAGAGGAACTACCTGGGGTTTCAGAATAGTAAAGGAAAAGGGGAAATACCCGGCGTCGAGGAATGAAGCAGGAAAGAGAAACCACCTGGGGTTTCAGAATAGAAAAGGGAAAGGGGAAATACCCGGCGTCGAGGAATGAAGCAGAAAAGAGGAACTACCTGGGGTTTCAGAATAGAAAAGGAAAAGGGAAAATACCCGGCGTCGAGGAATGAAGCACGAAAGAGAAACTACCTGGGGTTTCAGAATAGAAAAGGAAAAGGGGAAATACCCAGCGTCGAGGAATGAAGCAGGAAAGAGGAACTACCTGGGGTTTCAGAATAGAAAAGGAAAAGGGGAAATACCCGGCGTCGAGGAATGAAGCAGGAAAGAGGAACTACCTGGGGTTTCAGAATAGAAAAGGAAAAGGGGAAATACCCGGCGTCGAGGAATGAAGCAGGAAAGAGGAACTACCTAGGGTTTCAGAATAGAAAAGGAAAAGGGGAAATACCCGGCGTCGAGGAATGAAGCAGGAAAGAGAAACTACCTGGGGTTTCAGAATAGAAAAGGAAAAGGGGAAATACCCGGCGTCGAGGAATGAAGCAGGAAAGAGAAACTACCTGGGGTTTCAGAATAGAAAAGGAAAAGGGGAAATACCCGGCGTCGAGGAATGAAGCAGAAAAGAGAAACTACCTGGGGTTTAAGAATAGAAAAGTAAAAGGGGAAATACCCGGCGTCGAGGAATAAAGCAGGAAAGAGAAACTACCTGGGGTTTCAGAATAGAAAAGGAAAAGGGGAAATACCCGGCGTCGAGGAATAAAGCAGGAAAGAGGAACTACCTGGGGTTTCAGAATAGAAAAGGAAAAGGGGAAATACCCGGCGTCGAGGAATGAAGCAGGAAAGAGAAACTACCTGGGGTTTCAGAATAGAAAAGGAAAAGGGGAAATACCCGGCGTCGAGGAATGAAGCAGGAAAGAGGAACTACCTGGGGTTTCAGAATAGAAAAGGAAAAGGGGAAATACCCGGCGTCGAGGAATGAAGCAGGAAAGAGGAACTACCTGGGGTTTCAGAATAGAAAAGGAAAAGGGGAAATACCCGGCGTCGAGGAATGAAGCAGGAAAGAGAAACTACCTGGGGTTTCAGAATAGAAAAGGAAAAGGGGAAATACCCGGCGTCGAGGAATGAAGCAGGAAAGAGGAACTACCTGGGGTTTCAGAATAGAAAAGGAAAAGGGGAAATACCCGGCGTCGAGGAATGAAGCAGGAAAGAGGAACTACCTGGGGTTTCAGAATAGAAAAGGAAAAGGGGAAATACCCGGCGTCGAGGAATGAAGCAGGAAAGAGAAACTACCTGGGGTTTCAGAATAGAAAAGGAAAAGGGGAAATCCTCGGCGTCGAGGAATGAAGCAGGAAAGAGAAACTACCTGGGGTTTCAGAATAGAAAAGGAAAAGGGGAAATACCCGGCGTCGAGGAATGAAGCAGGAAAGAGGAACTACCTGGGGTTTCAGAATAGAAAAGGAAAAGGGGAAATACCCGGCGTCGAGGAATGAAGCAGGAAAGAGGAACTACCTGGGGTTTTAGAATAGAAAAGGAAAAGGGGAAATACCCGGCGTCGAGGAATGAAGCAGGAAAGAGAAACTACCTTGGGTTTCAGAATAGAAAAGGAAAAGGGGAAATACCCGGCGTCGAGGAATGAAGCAGGAAAGAGAAACTACCTGGGGTTTTTAGAATAGAAAAGGAAAAGGGGAAATACCCGGCGTCGAGGAATGAAGCAGGAAAGAGGAACTACCTGGGGTTTCAGAATAGAAAAGGAAAAGGGGAAATACCCGGCGTCGAGGAATGAAGCAGGAAAGAGGAACTACCTGGGGTTTCAGAATAGAAAAGGAAAAGGGGAAATACCCGGCGTCGAGGAATGAAGCAGGAAAGAGGAACTACCTGGGGTTTTAGAATAGAAAAGGAAAAGGGGAAATACCCGGCGTCAAGGAATGAAGCAGGAAAGAGAAACTACCTTGGGTTTCAGAATAGAAAAGGAAAAGGGGAAATACCCGGCGTCGAGGAATAAGGCAGGAAAGAGGAACTACCTGGGGTTTCAGAATAGTAAAGGAAAAGGGGAAATACCCGGCGTCGAGGAATGAAGCAGGAAAGAGAAACCACCTGGGGTTTCAGAATAGAAAAGGGAAAGGGGAAATACCCGGCGTCGAGGAATGAAGCAGAAAAGAGGAACTACCTGGGGTTTCAGAATAGAAAAGGAAAAGGGAAAATACCCGGCGTCGAGGAATGAAGCACGAAAGAGAAACTACCTGGGGTTTCAGAATAGAAAAGGAAAAGGGGAAATACCCAGCGTCGAGGAATGAAGCAGGAAAGAGGAACTACCTGGGGTTTCAGAATAGAAAAGGAAAAGGGGAAATACCCGGCGTCGAGGAATGAAGCAGGAAAGAGGAACTACCTGGGGTTTCAGAATAGAAAAGGAAAAGGGGAAATACCCGGCGTCGAGGAATGAAGCAGGAAAGAGGAACTACCTAGGGTTTCAGAATAGAAAAGGAAAAGGGGAAATACCCGGCGTCGAGGAATGAAGCAGGAAAGAGAAACTACCTGGGGTTTTAGAATAGAAAAGGAAAAGGGGAAATACCCGGCGTCGAGGAATGAAGCAGGAAAGAGAAACTACCTGGGGTTTCAGAATAGAAAAGGAAAAGGGGAAATACCCGGCGTCGAGGAATGAAGCAGAAAAGAGAAACTACCTGGGGTTTAAGAATAGAAAAGTAAAAGGGGAAATACCCGGCGTCGAGGAATAAAGCAGGAAAGAGAAACTACCTGGGGTTTCAGAATAGAAAAGGAAAAGGGGAAATACCCGGCGTCGAGGAATAAAGCAGGAAAGAGGAACTACCTGGGGTTTCAGAATAGAAAAGGAAAAGGGGAAATACCCGGCGTCGAGGAATGAAGCAGGAAAGAGAAACTACCTGGGGTTTCAGAATAGAAAAGGAAAAGGGGAAATACCCGGCGTCGAGGAATGAAGCAGGAAAGAGGAACTACCTGGGGTTTCAGAATAGAAAAGGAAAAGGGGAAATACCCGGCGTCGAGGAATGAAGCAGGAAAGAGGAACTACCTGGGGTTTCAGAATAGAAAAGGAAAAGGGGAAATACCCGGCGTCGAGGAATGAAGCAGGAAAGAGAAACTACCTGGGGTTTCAGAATAGAAAAGGAAAAGGGGAAATACCCGGCGTCGAGGAATGAAGCAGGAAAGAGGAACTACCTGGGGTTTCAGAATAGAAAAGGAAAAGGGGATATACCCGGCGTCGAGGAATGAAGCAGGAAAGAGGAACTACCTGGGGTTTCAGAATAGAAAAGGAAAAGGGGAAATACCCGGCGTCGAGGAATGAAGCAGGAAAGAGAAACTACCTGGGGTTTCAGAATAGAAAAGGAAAAGGGGAAATACCCGGCGTCGAGGAATGAAGCAGGAAAGAGGAACTACCTGGGGTTTCAGAATAGAAAAGGAAAAGGGGAAATACCCGGCGTCGAGGAATGAAGCAGGAAAGAGAAACTACCTGGGGTTTCAGAATAGAAAAGGAAAAGGGGAAATACCCGGCGTCGAGGAATGAAGCAGGAAAGAGAAACTACCTGGGGTTTCAGAATAGAAAAGGAAAAGGGGAAATACCTGGCGTCGAGGAATGAAGCAGGAAAGAGAAACTACCTGGGGATTCAGAATAGAAAAGGAAAAGGGGAAATACCCGGCGTCGAGGAATGAAGCAGGAAAGAGGAACTACCCGGCATCGACAAATGAAGAAGGAAAACGGGAACTACCTGGCGTCAACGAGGGGAGGGGGAAAAGAAGAACCTCTCCGGCGTTCAGGAATGAAGGACGAAGATGGTTTCCTGGAACATATATTAACCATCTTGTTAGAGAAGAAGGAAGAGGCTCGTGGATCGGGGACAGGGAGACGAACAGGGGAAACGATTTTTACAAAGAGATAACTAATAACGGCGTCTGTCGGATAAAGTCGTTAAGAAAGTAATGAATATAGAGGATGTCAAAAGGTGGGGAAGATGCATATATGGTCGTAGATCCTCCTGCAGGTATTGGGGTGAGGGAAAATGAACGCATGTGTCAGATTTTAGGATTAAAACCTAATGCAATCATTCAGATGTCAGCTGTAAAATTGTTTCCATGCTCAAAATCACCCCCGGTGGTGGGGACTAATATTATACAAAAGGTTTATGTGCCTTAGAATGTGGAAAAAAATTACAAAAGCTGGTCGGCGACTAGCCTACAAATTGTGAGAACGTAGAGGAAGGAAAAAATTTTAGGTAGTCTTAATCTAATTTTAGATTAATAGGGGGGCACTTAGGCCAGGAAGAGGAGACAATCCTTCAGGCCCTTGGTGTAACAGTATAAATTCTCCCCCCTCCCATTGCAGGTGAATCGGTCGAAAACCATTTTGTGATTTGCTAATTCGAGATTTTAATTCGTCCTCCTCACACAAGTATTTTGAGTTGCCAAAGTGGGTTTCTTCGGCCTTATTTACCCTTTCTGTTTTTGTACCACTTTCACTTTTCCTTCAGCCCCCCCCCCCATCCCATCCCTATCACACGCCTCATTTGGTTAAAAGTACGCACGATAAAGAGAGTAGTTTCTACACTGTTATGAACCACCCAAATAGAATTACCTTCCCTTGAGAGATTCGATAATAATAATATTTTGATGGTTTTATCGATTATAATCTTGCAAACATTTTTGTTTCGCTTATCATCGCGTTCATTTCAAAACATTTCAAACTCCTGGTGGAGACTACGTTAATTGCACGGTTCTTAGTTCTAATTAAAGAATATTAATAATCTATTTTTCTCGAAAAAATAACCAATTGGGCGAAATAGAGATCAATAATGGGATAGAAGCGCAGCGGCTTTGTGCTTTCTTATAATCTTGGCAATCTTGGATTGTATCAAAAGTCAGAATTTAAAACAAATTTCAGTTCCCTTTAAAACAGCCTCCAAATCCTAAGGTCTTTGACCCCTTTGTTTCCTAAGGATCGATAGGTTGGAATGACCTTTTAGTCTACATAATTGAATCATTTCCAGCGCGACGGCACTAATTCTTCTTTAAGCTATTTCTTTGTTATGCTTCCTATACCAGTGTAGGGGCGGGGCTTTTATTCCGGTACTCGAGCTGTATAGGCGTGGGTCCTACCGACCATTTTTTTTAGCGTGTATTCTACTAGGATATTGTATTGTCTGGTTTTGGTTTAGGCATTCGCCCAGAAAGCATAACCCTTTCTAAACTAACCTAACCTAACCAAATTTTTTTATATAATATTTAAAAGTCAATGTCAGAATGAATAAACGTTTAAACCTGATTAAATTGAAGATTTTAATATTTTATGATTTCAATAAAGCAAGAGCATTTTGGTTGAAAGATCCTTTATAAAACAGATTTTAAAAGAGTTTAAACTTTTTTTATCAAAAATAACTAATCTATTTTTTTATTTTTACTCTAATGAAGATACATGCGAAGGTAGGACACAAAATTGGTAGGACACACGCTAAAAGGGCACCCGTTACTCCTTATCTCATTAATATATTATAAATACTTTATGAGTAGAATTCTGTGTGACGAAATTAACTAATAATAAATTTCTTTTACATTATTAGATCTCGTCCACGATTTGAGGGCAAAATGGCCAACTAACCTCCCCCCTAATGGTCTTTTCTTGACTTTTAATTAGGGTTCCATCAAATTTAATTACAAAGAAATATTACATTATGATATTTCATACTGGTTAATTTAATATTTTTCTATCTTTAATTATTAAATTTATTTTATTAATACTACAGATTTTGCACTACACTACAGAAACTTAGAGAACCTCTTACTTGCTACTAAATTAAACATGTTATCATCATCATCATCATCATCATTATCATCACTCTATAATTTAATAACTGGATTTTTTGAGCATTTGAATAATAATTTCATCTTAGTTTGGTTATGAATTATGTAAGTATATTTTAAATTTTTATCAAGGAAATTTCTATGAATTTCTTTAGAGTTTTAAAAAACAAAATATTTAGTTCAGAAAAAATAAATATAATTATCCAATGTTTTATAATGTTTTAAAAAAGGCTGTTTTTTATTTTATATATAACTATATTTTAGCAACGTGATTTTTTGAAAGGGGAGAAATAGTTTGAGTTCATTTTTAAAATTATTATAATTGGCCATTTCAGAAAATTTATAAGTATTTTAAAATTGCTGCTTTTTGTTAGATTTTAAATTGTAATCTTAGTAGTGAAGCGCAAGCTCCCTTCGTAGGGTGGAATGGCGAAGCCATTGCCTGGTACTAATATATTTATTACTCTGATAACTTAACTAAAAAATGAAACACGATACAATGAAATATCTGCTTCAGGTACAATACAAAATTTATTTTCTTCATAAATATATTTATGGTCCTGCCCTGGAAAGCTGTCTGATGTAGCTGGGTGGGGGAAGGCAATGGGGCAATTATATGGAGAATCAGCTTCGATTCTCCTCCTTACAGTAGGAGCTTGCACTTCGCAGGTAGACTTTCAGTCTGTGGCCTACTGAGTATCCGGCCATAGTCACTTGGTTTTGCTAAATTTTTTTTTGTTTTTTTCAATTTTCTAAGCCTAAAGGCCCCTAAATTTTCGGAGTTCTTTTTGATATTCGGAAGAAAACAATCCTGAGAGCTCTTTTTTTCCCATCCTAATTTGTTTTTATTTAGGGTTAAAAAACATTTATAGTTAGAGATACTATATAGGACAAGCAGATTTTTCAGGCTTATATGTATAAAACATTTTAGTAATAATTTTTGTAGTATAGTATTATAATTTAGTAATAATATTATCTTATGAACAAAATATTAGCTTACTGGATAATGGTTGATAACACAATTCAATGGTTGCTGATTAGAGCATGGTGGTGGCTTTATGAGCTTATGTATAATCTGACTGGTATGAGTTTGGTGCCTTTGTCATTCTTTATTTTTGTTGTTATAATACTCCATCTATGTTTAAATGAGTAAAAGAAAGAAATATTGAACCTAACGACCCTTTCTGACTAATTTGTTTACTTTTTCTAATGTACACGTTAATATTTACTCTGTCAGTTAATATAAGCCATATATGGGCAACCGCTGGCCCGCAGGCCCAATTTGGCTACTGGCAACATTTTTCGTGGCCCGCATCCAGTTTAGGCAATTTATTTAAAACACTATTTGAGTTGTATCAGAAAGTCAATGTTGTAATTTATATTGTAAAATAAATTTTGTATATTTGTTTAAAAAATAGGATCTTCAAATCAATGTTTATAATGAAGTTTAATCCCATACTCTAAATTTAATCACTTAATCAGATTGTAGTAGCATGCATCCAGCAGAATCACACTTCCAGTCTTTCACAAATGATGAGCGCCCAAATATTTGCTTCTGAGCCGAATCAAGGTGACTCATGCGTCATTTCTAATGTTCTTTTATGTCTTACGGCTTCAATATTTTGAAATATAAGGTAGCAATTCAGTGATTACTTAAAAATCTAAATTGCATTGAAGTGGTAACTATCTTTAACCAATTACTTTGCATAATAAAAAAGTGTTTTGTTTATGCATGCGTATTTGCCTAATTTCATTGCTTCCACCACTAATTGCCAACTCGAATAACTTTCCAATGTTTTTAAGGGGGCATCTCTTATCGTCCACCAGCAGTCGTAAAATTGTGCGTTGTGGATTAACACAGTAATTTTTTTGTCTGCCGAATGAGTGTTTCAGGAACAGTGGACAAATGATTATTTTTTTTATTGCAGCAGACTAAAAAGATCACAACTTATTTTTTAAAAAGACAGAAAACGTCTAATGATATTGTACTTACAAGTTATATTGCGTATGAAAAAATTGCCAAACATTCTAAAAGCTATTCAGAGGGTGAATTTGTTCAAAGAGTGCTTAATCTCTGTTGTTGGAGTTTTGTATCCAGAGAAGAAGAAAGAGTTCGATGATATCAGTTTGTTTCAAAGAACTGTTACGAGACAAAATGAAGACATTTCAGAATATATTGAGAAAAAGCTTAGCAATGCAAGCTTACAAATTTGAGATATTTTTATTCGGGGAATTGATAACACCTTTTCTGTGACTGAAGAAATGTTTTGATTTCGTAGTATGAAAGATATAACGACAGGTGATGATATTTTCAATGAACTGAAGACATCCATTAAGAAATTTAACCTTTCTTTTGATAAGCTCGGAAGCATGACGATAGATGGGGCTCCAACGATAGTCGGAAGTAAGGTAGGCCTAATTTCAAAACTAAAATCTGAATTAAATACTCTCAACCTCGAACAAAAAATTTCATTTCTTTTTACTGTTTGATACACCAGTAAAATTTGTGTGCAAAATCATTTAAATTTGCAAATACAATGGAGGTAGTTGTGATCTGAATTAATTTAAGAAAATCGAACAGCTCAACCATCGCTAGTTTAAAGTGTTTATTGAAGAACTTGAGAATGAATATGGAACGCTGTTGTATTACCGGTAAGTTCGTTGGCTAAACAAAGGGAAAATGCTTCAGCGCGTTCAATAATCTTAAAGAAGAAATTTATCACTAACTCTATAATTTAAGAAGGGGATTTTTTTGAGTACTTGAATAATAATTTCATCTTAGTTTGGTTATGATTGGTTATTATCTCTAATAATTCGTTTATAATATCAAAAAACAAAATGGTAGAGTTCAGAAATAAATCTAAGTATCAAAATTTTGTGATTTTTTTAAAACTCAAACAATTAGAAATGGTGAAGTTTAGAAAATTTATTTTTATACATTTTTTTCTATAACTATATTTTAGCAACGTGATATTTTGAAAGGGGAGAAATTTAGTTTAGAGTTCCTTTTTAAAATTATTATAATTGGCAAAGTTCCAAAAATTTGAAAAAATAACCATGGCTGCATTTTCTAGATTTTAAATTTTAGTCTTAGTAGCGAAGCCATTGCCTGGTGTGTTCATGGAAATGAAAGATAAATCTGTTCCAGAAATTGAAATTAATGACTGGAATCATGATTTTGAATTTGTCGTTGATATTACGTCGCATTTGAACGACATAAATAAAAAATTGCAACCTCAAGATCAGTTAGTTCATGAACTTTATTCTGATATTTAAAGCTTTTCAAAGTAAATTTCAGCTTTCGGAAGGACAGTTGAGAGATGGAAACATGTACCACTTTCCAACATTACCAAGTCACACGAATGAAGAAAAGATATTTTAAAGAGGTTTCTTTCCTAGAATTCTCCTCCTCTCTTCTGTTAATGAGCTTTCCTCAAATAATAACATTTGCCAAATAACACGCCTCAATCTTTGGCAGTACCGACAAAAGTGAAAAGTTGTTTTCAAGAATGAAATTTACCAAATCAAAATAATGATCAAGGCTTACTGATATGCACTTGGGTTGAAACTTGAGAGGTGCAACACCTTCAACTTCAACAAACCTTGAGAAATTAGCATAAGATTCTCAAGCCCAAGTATCTCACTAATTGTAAGTAATGTGGTGACAAATTATGATAGATAAATTTGTTTATACATATATATATATATATATATATATATATATATATATATATATATATAATATTTTGTATTTAGAACTTTACTCTCATGGAATTGTTATAGAATATTATACGTAAATACCTGACAACTTATCAAATTTTTAATTTAATTATTACGGTATTCAATTGTTCCAATTTTGGTATAGGCCTAGGGTTATAGGAGTTATAAGTATTATGTGAATAAATTTGACATTCTTAAAGGGAAGTTTGGCCGGAATTAAGCTGAAAAAATATCGTCTGTGTCCCGAAAGATCATAAAGATTGCCCAGTTCTGATATAAGGCTTACAGTTTTACTGCATCCAAGTGATATTAATTTTAAATTTAGCATTAGCTGTAAACAATTGTGAATTATTTTATTTTTAATTTATCACAAAAACTTTCGCACTGGAAATGGCAATAGTCATGTTAATGACAGAATGTTTAAAATTATATTTATATACATACGTTAGTCTAAAAGATTTATCAGGAAAAACATGGATGAAAATTAAAATTCGAAAGTAGATATATTTGTGTTATATAGTTGTAATAATAATAATAATAGAGGTATTACATGGTACCCTGAAAAGACCTTGAAGCCTTCGCTGGGTGCCCTTCAAGAACATATAGCCTTAGCAAGGTGTCCGTACTTCGAATATGAAAAGCTCTGACGCAAGTGTTGAGAATTCAGTGGCCGCTTGAAAGCACCAAAAGAAGTAAAATAGCATATGCTAGGGGGCAGATAATTCCACAGCTTAGGGCAACTACAGAGAATGCGCGATCCCCCATGTAGCAGAGACGAATACAAGGAAGCGACAGCAGGAGGGCACTTCCAGAGCGAAGGCCTCTCTGTTGTGTGAACCCAGCCAGATGGAAGATAACTAAGGGCAGGCTGCGGCGTTTAGGATTTTAAATGTGAGAAGGTGAACTTTAAAAATAATCTTAACTTTAATGGGCCGACAGTTGAGTTCATGGAACTGGCAACTGGCACGAAAGAACCGTCCTTGATGAAGAAGAACTTGAACCGCAAAGTTCTGGACAAGTTAAAGGGGAGAAATTGTAGCGTGTGTGTGTGTGTGAAGGGGGGAGGGTCCAGTGAGAAGAGAGTTACAGTAATCAATGCTAGAGTTAACAGAGGCATAGATGTCTATCTCGATACTGTTTCTGTCAAAGTTGTATTGGATAGACTTAGGCTACGGAGGAAGCAGATTTGCTGATATTAGCAATAAGCGATTTGAAATCTAGTTGACTGTCAAAGGAAACACCTGAGTTTCTAACGTTTTCAGAGATCGCGATCAGTGAGTTTGTAGGGGTGCGAAGATGTATAAGAGAAAAACTTCCTTTCATAAGCAAGAATATAAATAGCCCATTGAATTACCAAGTCAGTACGGACTAAGCCGTGTCGTAACGCTAGAGTGCTTGCCTCGGGATACAAAGACCCAAAATCGATCCCATACAGTCCACAAATTTTTACGGAGAAAATTCTCGAAAAAAACGGAGAATGCTTCAAGGACTAACTAATCCAGAAGGACCAAGAAATCGACTCAAGAGAAAACCGCGCTCAAAGAAAACGGAATTCAGGAAATTCGACTTTCAAGGGCTAACTCGTCTCAACTCATCTCATCCCATCAAAATCGTCAAGAAGCATCAAGAAGTCATCACGTCATCAGAATTGGAAGGAATTATCACATCGTCGTTAAAAAGGGAGATACATAAAAAAAAGAAGATCAAGAATTAACCCAGCCAACCCAACTTAAAGAAGAAAGAATCTCAGCCTACAAGATTACGAAGAGTCAGATAATAGAAGACAAAATGTTTCAAGGGCATCTTCATGGACTTTGGGAATCGATCGCGGGCATTTGAATCCAGAGGCCAGCACCCTGCCGTGACGCTACGGAGAAGTCCGTTTTGACTTGGTAATTCAATGGGCTATTTATATTCTCGCTTTTGGAAGGAAGTTTTTCTCTTATACATCTTCGCATCCCTACAAGCCACTTATATTGAGAGAGGCCGAGAGACATAACCCTTAATGTGAACAGAATAAGTACAGGATGACAAATGAGAGCGAAACCAGTTTTCAACAGTTGAGAAGAAAGGAAGGGTCATTGGTGCCAAATGATGCGGCCAAGAGATTAGGAGCCCAGAATAGAAGGCCTCCTAGCGTCGGTCTCACTGCGGATTCGGTCAGTCACATGTAGGAGAGCCAATTCAGAGTTGTGAGCTGCCTTGAAGCAGGACTGGAAGGTTTCATTGATCGTGGAGAGGGACATGTATTACTAATGCGGGCAGCTACTTATACTCTTAAGATCCTTAGATAGGAACGAAAGTTGAGAGATTGGATGATAATTTGAAGAATTATTATGGTCTAGATTTTGTTTCCTGAAGATCGATGGGAAAACAGCATATGAAAGTCAGAAGACACCTCACATAGCAACATAGAGGCATTGAAGATAGCCAATCGGTGTGGTAGGATGACAGGTAGGAACTAAACCTAAAGAATATACGGGAAATTGTCAAGCGAAGAGCAGGTGTCTTTCGATAAATGGGCTAATGAAGCCTGCTCTTTAGGGGAGACTGTGGTGAGGGAAGTGAAATTGGGAGGTGGAATAAGAGAAGTTAGATGGGGAAGAGCCTCAGACGAAGACCCAATCCCATAGCGAATATTTACTACCATTTCAGAGAGAGGCGGATTGAGAGATGAAGGAAGGATTTTGGGGTAGCCTGGGACACGAGAGACAAGCGAGGAGCTTGAAAAGTACACGAGGATTAAATTTGTTTTCGTCAAGGATTTTACGAGTATTGGGAATAAAACGAGGTCAAGAATTGCATGAAGTTGACCATAAATAAACGAGTCATTTAAATGCCACGTCTGAACTGATATAATCAAATGAATCTTATCTTGGCACATAGCTGTGCGTTATTAAGCAGCATGAGCGGTGAAAGAAATTTCTGCATGGGAGGATTGAATTTTTAAAAACGGTGGACAATCTTCCTTTTTTTAAAGATATAGAAAATTCATAATAAGTTTACATAATTTTCTTAAAGCCTATTGTTTTTAACTTCTTGCTAAATATAATATAGCTAAATTGTTTATATAGTTGCAAAAACACCATAATTTCATAATCCCTTATACATTTATTAATTATCCTTAAGCCTTTGAAGATTTTTGCCGAATAAGCTGGAGTTGATTAGATTTTGAGCGGGCGAAGGCGTATGGGCGTCAGTAAAATAAGGTGGCCTTTCCATATCGCTGCCTCTCGCTTTTTTTCTCTATTCCATAGTAAAAATTAGCTAAAAAAGCGATAAATCTTTTTTCGCAGCATAACAATATAGGTATCAAATGAATAAGACACCAGCCTTTAATACTATGCGAATTAAACGTAGCTTTCCGGATATGAGATTCCTGACAATACTTGGTAGGTGAATTATATATAATTACATCACCATATCACGTTTGTGTTTTGGAAATCGATTTAGATGCTAATTTACGAATAATTTCCCAACCATAGTGTAAGCAAATCGCTCTCGACATCCTGTTC
Source organism: Ceratothoa steindachneri (assembly GCA_963969495.1). NCBI lineage: Eukaryota > Metazoa > Arthropoda > Malacostraca > Isopoda > Cymothoidae > Ceratothoa > Ceratothoa steindachneri. The sequence goes on from OZ018327.1 coordinate 137,878,981, forward strand.
TTTGCATGTGTTTACAGCAAATGTGCTGCAAGCGAGGGAGTATTGGATTTCGGTATTCGTTTATCCATGTATAAATTATCTTGGCAATTAGAAAAGAAATCAATGTAAACCACCTCCCAACTTCACAGACTATATATGACGCGTTAGGTGGAAGAAGGGTTGAAGCCACATTTTCAAATTTTTCAGGAGAGACTTCCAAAGTTTGTATATTATGCATCTTGCAGTTAACTGGTATAATCCAAAGTTTTATCGGTTACGTCTATATAAACATTTTCTTGTTTGTTCTTTTTAGTTCCCATTTGTTCTAACAAATTTGTATAATATTTCGCTGCGTCTGTTGGCATTAATTTTGTAAGTTCTTGAATATCAATTTTCTTTGCCTTTGTTATTGGGAGCATCTTAGAATACTTTGAAGGCAGTGGCTCACGAGCTAAATTGAACAAATTTCAGCTGTAAGAATTTCTTCCTCTTTGCAGCCTGACAGGATGAGTATTACTGGTTGGGCTTGTTTGACGTCTAGAGGAAATCACGTACCCTTCTTTGTATTGATGATCCAAAACAAATTTTCTTGCATCAATAAATTTAATTGCGTTTGATTTCCTTTTGACAATCCGCTCTTGTAAAACGTCAAACTCGAAAAAAATACTTTGTTCAAGTTCTACAACTTTAAAGCGCTGAGAAACAGACTTAGTTATTGCTTTTACATAATCTTTCTTTGTATAAATAATATCATTATACTGTTTTTTTATATTTTGTTCAATTTGTCAGAACTGACCATCACAAGGCATTGTTGAAATTTGGATCTGAATTAGTTCGAATTAGACTGATATTTAGTATAACGATAAACTAAGTTATAAGGATCTCTTATCCGTGAAAAACGCCATTTTCAAATTTTGTGGTTTAAGCCTTTCTTCCACCTAACGCGTTTTATATATATATATATATATATATATATATATATATATATATATATATATATATATATATATATATATATATTTATTTAGGGTGATTTCTAAATTAAATCTATTTTTGTAATAAACATGCAATAAACGATAACTAGGCTTGAAAGATGTTTGTATTCTTCCTTATTTCGACAATATTCTGTTTTTCCTTTAATCTACATGGAAAAATCTATGCTCTTGGATCGAGAGCTCGAATTTTTAGACTAAAGATTTCATTGGACGAATTTTTGGGGAAAAATACTGATCCATTTCTCTCAGTGTTTTCGCTCATAACAGCTAAAAAGCACTATTCCACGCCACATCGGTTTCAAGTTCACGAATTGCTTATTTTAATGTTTCAATTTTACATATTATTTTAGGAGCTGGCGTTTTGCAGGCAGACCTTTGGTCTGTGTTCTAGTACCTATCCGACTCTGGCAAATGGCTTTGGGTCTAAATTTTTTTTTAATGCTTCCAGTGCATATGTTCTAATGATTTCCTTCTTGGTCTATATTTTTAGATCAAAGTTTATTTTCTAGGCCTAAAGCCTCAAAATATACTTATGGTCATTTTTTTGAAGTATGGAAAAAATAACTCACAGGGCTTTTTCCGATCTAAATTTGCTCCTATAATTTACTAGTAGTTTACTGTGTTTCAGAGGCAGTAGCTATTTCTTCGAACTAATGATTAAAATTTCAAATCTATTATAAAAACATCGTCGATAAAACCTTCGAATATACGAAAAAAGACACTAAAAACAGCCATGGCTTAATTTTATTAAATTTTCTAAAATATTTTCTGAACGTGACTATTTATAATTCTTTTTGTTTTAAAAATTTCCAAAATATTTGATGATTATATTTATTTTCTTTAAATATTGGTTTATAAAAGTAACAAACATGGTCATTTTCGAACTTTAAAAAAAAAGAACTTATTATTTTGTTTGCTGAAGTGAAGATGTTTGTTTGTTCAAAGCAAGTAAGTTTCTTAGATCAGCAATTCATTTGCTGGATGTAGCCTCAGGGTACTAAGCTCGTTTACTGTAAGTTTGTAAACTTACTACTTTTTTGAAATTTATATTTCTGGCAAGTGGGTTATTAAAGCCTAAATTTGATATTCTGGTTCTAGGGAGTAAAATATGATGATGAATTTATTTCAGGAATAAATTTGAAGCCATCGTCGCTAGTATTGTGAACACGTGCAATGACAGCCAGAAGAATTATTTGTAGTCGATGGAATATTCTTAACTTAGAATATATCTAAACTCTTACTTTGTTTTAAATCGGAGCTGACTACGTGTAATTTGTTTTTACAAAGCTAGTTCGGAACAATTTTACTGTTTACCTTCAAGTTACTATAAGTAGCGGTTCATAAACTGCAGAGATTTCCAGGAATAAGAAACGAATCCGAATGAGAGTCGTTCGCATCTGCTAGCATCAAAACTCAACCTTTATTAAATTGATTTTTACGAAATTCTTTCAGTGTTTAGTAGCACAAGGAAGAAAGGTGGTAAGTAACTTTTGTTCATTATTTTACATCGACTAAGTGTTTTTTTAACATTTCGGTTGGACGCTCTCTAATTATGCGGTTATAATTTTCTTTGGGAAACATCTACACTTCAAACTGAAAGAATCATAAGGCTATAAGAGGGAAACTAGAGACCATGCAAACAAATTATGAAACTAGTTTTTAAGTTTAATTTGCGACCCCTAATGTCAAAATATTTTGTTCTTGCCCTTTTAGGTATCCTTTCCCTTTGTCCACATTTATTTATCTTACTATTGCCTGTTCTTTTACGTTCTCCTTAAATTAATTTTCATATTCTGTTGAAATGTGCTACATTTATTTGCCTTATTGAACGCAGACTACTTATCTTCTTTGTTTCTATGGAAGTTTCCATTCTCACGGAAACACTCCTCAAAGTAGGAGAAGACATCTAATCCTCTTAACGAAATTGGAATATAGACGGCTTGATTGCAATAATTAAGATCACTTTTGGCAGATTTGACTATTACACATAATATATATATATATATATATATATATATATATATATATATATATATATATATATATATATATATATATATATATATATATATATATACATTTACTATTCATTCAACCATTTTTCGCATATATGTACAGATGATACTGGTAAGGTCACCACATCAATGATCAAGTCCGATATAACGAGTCAGGTTTAATTTTGCTCTATGGCTCAGAACTTTTTGATTCACATTTAAGTCCTCGTTATCATTTTGCATTTAATCCGGTGTGGCATCAAGCCCAAAACCTCATCCGATGGAATTCGGATCCAACCTACATCAGATTTTATGGGAACCATCCTATATAAAAAAAATTGCAAAACAAAACGTAAATTTCAACTCAATAATTTAGAATAGGTTCATAGACTGGTGAAATTAAGAGATATGAAGCTACCTTCATTTGAGGAAGCACTAATTCCCCGATGTTAGAACGCATTGATATATTTTCGGGTGTGTTTATCTTTTTCGTAAAATACCTTATGCTTTTATGCCAGAATTAGGGGCCTGTAAGTAACACGGTCAAAGGATTAAATTACGGGTCTAATGAATTGTATAGACCAAACCTCCAGTTTGCTTAGAACATATTTTCGTGTACAGAAAACCTCGAGGAAAGGCCAAAAAGAACAAATGGTAGTGGTTTCAAAACCGATGAACAGTCATTTATGAAGCCATTATTCCCACTGCAGACCAACTGATTAACGGCGGATCCGAACCATGGCTATCTACCGAGTATGGTATTATTATGATTATTATTCAGCGAGCTACCAAAGCCTCCCTCCAGGGTGCAAAAACAACTGCTAAATTGATTCCACACAAAATAAAAAACCTAAATGAATAAGAAATATTAGAAGAAGAGCAAAAGCTACTGTTTCAAGAATGCATTCACACGGGACTTAAATGAAGAATTATCCCTTGAGTGTACAATCTCGTTGGGTAAAGCATTCCACGTTTTAATTAAAGATGGTATAAAACACCATGAAAACTGTGTCCTACTAACATTCATAAAACTCATAGCCAAACCATTAAGATTAAGAGCTAACCTTGTCACGCGAACTGGATCAAAAGATTCAGGCAGAGCTGTGTGCAACGGATGCTGAATAGTATTAAATACCTTGAAAAAATTCTAAGGGCACCAACCTAACGCCGATTATCCAAATCAAAGAAAACAGCTGGTGATATAGATTTAATTGAATTTAATGCTCTTCCAACAACTCAAGATGGCAATTACTAGCAGACATCCAAACAGGAGCACAATACTCAAAATGAGGCAGAATGAAGGCATAAATAATTCAGTCTTCTGTGATATTTAGGAGGACAAGAAATGAATGTCCTTCTCAAAAGTTAGCTTCGAGTTAAGAATTACTCCAAAAAGACGCAAATCATCCACTTCCTCAATAAGTTAACCTGATATGTACAAACTGGGATGAGCTGGATCCAGTTTAAGCGATCTACTAATGGTAATATGTAGAATGCTTCTTATTAGCATTTAAGCTTCATACCCCAAAGTTGACACCAAGAGGCAATCCTGGCTAAATCCCTATTTAGAGATGCTGCAACTTCTCCTCTGTTACAAGAAGATCGAATTGAGGAGTAAAAAGTTGTATCATCAGCATACGATATCAGTTTATTTCCAAGGTTAATGCCCGACTCAGAGGTGAAAATTATAAAAAATAAAGGAGCAAGAACGCTCACTTGTCGAACGCCTGAGACCACAGGCACAGAAGCAGAATAGGTCCCATGAACAGAAATACGTTGGGATCTATTTGTCAAAAAATTCTTAAAAATATTAAGAAGGCTTCTACCAATACCATAAAGTCGCAATTTATAAATTAGATCCTTATGATTAACAATGTCGAAGGCTGAGCTGAAATCAATACCTACAACACGCGACTCATGCCCACGGTCCAAAGAGGACTAAAGGTCATGGGTCAGTGTTAGGAGTGCATCGCAAGTTCCTAAACCCTTGCGGAACCCAAATTGTGAATCAGGTATCACACCGAATTTTTTTAGTAGGGAACCTCTCAAAGATCTTAAATAAGATAGGTATGATTGAGATGGGGCGGCATATAGATGATAAGGTTAAAGACGATGCTTCCTTTGGAATGGGAGTAATGTTAGATTTACGCTAACAAGAAGGAAAAGAACCAGTCTTCAGAAAAAAACTTAAAAAAACAGCCAATTTGGGTGCAAAATGGTGGCAATCTTCTTGAAGAAGAGGGGAAAAAAGCAATCCAGGTCCGTCCCACCATAAGTATCCAGATCAAGAAGATACTTTTTAAGCTCAGTTAATTTAAGGTCAACTGATTTTAACTTAGGAAAAGGGAAACAAGTCAAGGGACATTGCAACTTCTGATTTGAGAGCAAATTAGCTATATTTAAGGGCTCAAAAGACATGGAACCATCAGGTTCACGTAGTGAAGGCATACTGCATTGGATACCCCATCCAACGACTAAACGCACCCTCATGATTTAACTTCTCTTAAAGCGTATTCAGTGTTTTCACTCGTATAGGCCGTATCCCACGAGAGGATGAAGTGAGTAAACAACTTTAAGGGAAAGAAAAATACATTTCAACGCTAACGAACGCGTTTGGTTATAACTCAAAATTTATTATTAATTCTTTCTCCCTCCTTCCATTCCGATGTCTTTCTCTTTTCTTCCACACCGATGTGTTTGTCTTTTTTCTTTCTTACCGATGTTTCCACTCGTATAGGCCGTATCCCACGAGAGGATGAAGTGAGTAAACAACATTAAGGGGAATAAAAATACATTTCAACGCTAACGAAAGCGTTTGGTTATAACTCAAAATTTATTATTAATTCTTTCTCCCTCCTTCCATACCGATGTCTTTCTCTTTTCTTCCACACCGATGTGTTTGTCTTTTTTCTTCCTTACCAATGTCTCTCTGACTTCTTTCTTCCTTACCGATGTTTGTGTCTTTCATCCAATGTCTTTCTATTATCCTTCTTCCTTACCTACTCCTTTCAGTCTTTGTTCTTGTCCTGTAAAATGTTGTATTTACGGTCGGCTATTTCAGGCTAATTGAAGTTTAGCTATAGCAGGACTCTAAACCAGGCTTTAGAGTAAAATGCTGCGTATTAACGAGGAAAAACTCAAGATTAAATGTTCTTTTGATTCTCGAGTCTGGTTATGAACGTTGAAATGTATATGCTTACTGGTGGTTACCAGGATTATTTCTCATAGAGGCCGTTCCCAAAACCAGCTTTCCCCATTCTTCAGAACAACATACAAATTAATAAAATGTAACATTTCTCTTTGCAATGCATAATACATTTTTTGAAAACCACATAAAAGAAGGCAGAAAAGCGCTCAGCTACTCAACTGTGGTTGTCAGTCTGTAATAAAATGTAAATATATCTACCTTTTAGCTGACTAATCAATGCCTACACATAATGATGAGATTTTAATATACTGAACTTATAATTTAATTACAGCTGTACGAGTGTATTAGTATTTTTCTCTTGAGTATTTCTGTTTAAAAAGTCATAATAAAACGGGATTAGAGAATTTGAGTGCTACAAAGCAGATTGCAAATGGCGATATGTAAAAAAAAGCGCAAACAAGGTTGGATACGAGTAATGATTAGAACGGTATAGATTACAATGAAATAAAACGAGCAAATATAAAGAGAATCTAATGAAATAGAAATGCATGGAATGAAAACATGAAGGTATTATTAAAAAAAATATAACGATAAAATACTGGTTATTAAGACTTATAAAAAAGGAAAAAGGTGGAAACGCCCGAAATTGAAAGAAGAACAATAAAACAAAAAGTAATTAAGCGCCTGGATTTAGCCTTTAGGGTGTGTGCGAAGATTTCTTTGCTCACAGAATTTCATTGGTAGCTCTCCTATAATCTGATCGGCGCAAGTAGTTACCATGACTTTTCTTCTACTATACGTCTAAATTCTGTTTGATTTCCAAATTTAGGCACATGACAGGAATATTGAATATTGGAATGAAGGATAATAGAGGCTGTCTAACATTTTGAATGACCCGATCATCAGTCGAGAGAAAGTCAAGCCAAGTCCATCTCAAACTTGGCTTGATGAAGCAGTGTGCGAACGGATTGAGTAATGAAAGAGAATGTTTTCGGCACATCCTGCCTTTCCTGCTTAGTCTTTTGAGAAAATCTAAGTATGCCTTTTGATGGATCTCAAATTCGTGGTCTCCTACGCAATGTGGAATTTCTTAGTCAGATGGAGCTTATACAAAATTTACTTAGTTACAAAAAAGACCCATAATGCTGGGGATTTGGTTGCTATAATAATGTTAGTTTTTCTTGCTCATGGGTGCAACAAGAATGTCATATTTCGTGAATAGTCCCAATGACCATTTCCCTGCAACTTTGTAAGTGTAAGATATAAAAAGGGAGAGTGCTTCCCTCAAACCTCATGACAATGGAAAGGCGCTATCAAGGGCAATAGGAGAGACATATGATGGTGGACTACTGTTGCAATAACGAACAGGATGACCCCGACAAAGACTTCGAATGTATGGGCTACAGGGACAATTCCTGCCTTAATAGGAACAATGGAACTTCATTTTTTTCATCTACTATCTTTCTGAATCGTATTGGTGCTAAATTATATTTGAGCGTCAGATTTTACTAGTAATAATGCACATTTTTATGTTGCATATTTGATTTCCTTTGCTTTTATTTCAAATTCGAGTACGCATTGTGAGGAATATACACGCTCTTGAGAAAATAGCCATTCTTTGCAGAAACGGTTGTTTCAAGTCTAATTTAAACATATTATGACAATAAATGGCTTATGGAAAACATGAAAACATATCATCATGCAAAAGGTGTTTAAATTTTACAAGAAAAAGTAAAAGATGAAAAGCACAACATAAGTACTTATAGATAGAATTTGACTTAAGATTTTAATTCAGCACACCAAAATGATGTTAAGGAGAAGTGTCTTTACTAATGCAACAAAATTTTTGTTTTTCAATGTAATCCTTCCATATTATAAAAAAATCGAATTTCACTTATTTAATCTTTTTATCATTTTTAATATATTGATTTGCTAAGTTACCCTATCATATTCACGTTAAGGATCGACGGTTAGAATTTCAATAACTCCAACTATTTATGGATTTAAACACTGCCTCTCTATTTCCTAAGTTAGGAGAATTCTGGAGCTATGTAGTAGGAAACTTATTTGTTTTATAAATAAAAGCAACTACAAAAAAAATCCAAATCACTAAATGTTCTGTCTCTCTCTCTCTCGAAAAGACGAAAGTACTAACTTCAATCCGCCTTTTATTCAGTTTCCTTCCGTGGTACATATTCATATTTATAGTTCTCCCGCGTTAACTTTCGTGATATTTCCCATATATATATATATATATATATATATATATATATATATATATATATATATATATATATATATATATATATATTATTTCGCATTAAAATAATTTAGTCAGTTTAATGCTTGAAACTCACAACCTTGGAAATATTTAACAATTTACCTGTTTCTATATTTCGCATTTCATATGTATATATATGAGGACTTTCACACCAAAGACCTGAACCGCTGAAATTCATTATTTGAACCTAGGCTCCTTGCCATATTTTGGCTAAGAGCAAAAAAACTTCTGATCATCAATATTCTCACATCCTCAAGAATTCTGAACACCGCTATTAGTTGAACATGCAGTTTCAGAGTATATAGCAAAGATATACCGAGTTCTAGCAGTCTCAATGCCTAATCGACATGATCAGTCTCGCCTCCCTGTTCGGCATCCATTTCAACCTTTCAATATATTTTCTGTTGTTGGTTACCAGAACTGAACGGTGTACTCCAAGTGAAATCGCACTAACGAATTATTCATGGAAAGAAAAAATTAACATCAGAAACTTTGTGTTAAAAATAAATTTCTTTCTCTACCTCTTTTTGTTTATCCTAAGACTATATATATATATATATATATATATATATATATATATATATATATATATATATATAGGGTGATGGAAAATGGGGTCGAAGATCTCTTTGTTTAGAACACCTAGCTAAATTTCAGGTCAAAATTCAAATATCTTAAGGTCGCACCCGCTTTTGAAAATTTGCTGATTTCCAAGACACCCAGGAGGTATCAGCAAGTGTCTCGTTACTTTTTTTTAAATAGTAAGTTCCCCAGGAGGCTTCTTATACCACTTCTCTTTCATTTATTACATCATGATTCAGATTAAACTTGATATAGTTTTTTGTATCAAATTTACATCTTACTCTTTAGTAAGAGATATTAGTGCTTTTGTGTTTTATGTGTGACCTTCTTTCTGTAATTTGATACAACTTGCAGCAAATACTGTTTCTGTTCTTCATCATTAGTGAGAATTTTGTTGTAATTTTCTATTAGTTTTACTCCTCTTTCAGCAATGTCATTAACAACTGCCATCGGTAACAACATTTTTTGCCACCCCAAAACTCTTCTTGAGGTCAATCTTCCACCGGTTTATCCCCAAAGGAAGATGACAAACTCATAATCTCGAAGAAAGACATTGTGTTAGTAGTAACCAAAATATTCAATTTGCTTCTTCTCCTCAGTTTTAATATCTACTTGTGTTTTCTTTGGTCAATCTGGATCTGATAGTGTTGTAAGAGCTTCTTTCATTTTTTGTTGTCTCATGGCTGATTTCATTGTCAAAGAAAGCCATAGCAACTAACGCTTTTGACCACTACCACAAATGATTTTTTAATTTTTAAAAATTTCTACTAGCTAGTTCTTCATTTATACTTGTGTAATTTTTAAGGCTCTTCAGTAGGCACAAATCATTACGTAGAGCACTTGCAGCACTGGGAGCAGAGAATCAATGTTTCATATGAATCGAAGCAGAAAAAAAACAAATTTCCCTTATACCTTTCTTTTGTTTTGCTGTTATTTTAAATTGCTTTTTGAACATAATGACTTTTATCGAATATATAAGCTTCGCGATCCAACGTGCTCTGTGGTAAGCTCCTGGTTTTTTGAAATTTATTCCAGTGGATGGAGTGCCGCCTATTAAGATTATTGTCAGTTCTAAAAGCTCTTTATAATCATCATGAGGTTGCTGTTTACTTAGTTGTTTGGATGCAAAAGCAATCATTTCTTCCCTTTTTTGCTGAGAAAAGTTTTCTAATAAATCAAATGATTTCAAGTCCAATGTGTTTTAGTTTGATTTAAATCGTTTTAATACCTCAATGCTAGGACCTGAAGATGGTTGTAATGTAGGAGTCACCGCTGCTTCTAAGAGTATTTCAAAAATATGGTGTCTACAAGGAAGCCATAGCAACTTTTTTTCCATATTTTGTTTTATTAGGACACAAGCTCTATTTTTATGCCTTGTGTTTGATGCTGTTGTATCAAAGCACATTCCTTTTACCTTCTCTGTTAAATTCCAATCACAAATTTCTTTATATACAGCAGTTGCAGTAGTATTGCCTGTTCCATGATCTATATTTGGTACTTCCAGCAGTTGTTTCTTGACTACCAGATATTAGAACTAAAAGACGATCAAATACCTCATCCCCCAGTAATGTATTTTAAAAGCTTACCATCCCAATGTACAATAGTTTGTCAATTTCAAAGCTTCAAGTGATATTTTCATTCATACTTTTTCTTCCATGCTGTATTGCTCTAAGAAATGAAGAGTATCTTACGCTGTAATCTTCAGGATTTTCCCCCACATTTAGTATAGCTGGAATAAGAATTAGAGAAGCAGATCGATCACTGACTTTAGTCCCATCTAATGTAGATAGTAGATTTTCATTAATATTTTTTGCTTCTTTCTTGCTAGCCCTTGTTTAGATGTTGAAGGTTGGTTTAGATCAATCTTTTCTGCAGTTGATATTGTGTCACTGCTTGAAGCACTAGTGCTGGCACTGCTGTCTCTCAAAACTACAGTTTCATCTATATATCTTGATTGACGAATAGGCAACTTTTCTAAACATGTTTGCTCATTTGCTGCTAATTCTCGGCGCTTTTCATCTTCCTCATCTACTCACATGATCTTACCTTTAAAACCTTCCCTCTGTAAATGTAGAAATTCTCTATCTCCTCTAATAGTTATTAGTTCGTCAGCCTTGGCATGCGCAATGTCAAATAATTGACATAAATTTTCCTTCCATTTATTGTCTTTGATTTCTTTACTTGCTATTTTTCAACATTTGCCACACATTGTGCAATTTGCTTAGTTTCTTTACAGCAATACATTTCTGTCTAGTTGGTATTGCTGCCTTCTGCCCAACGTTCATCACATCAATAACAGTTAAAGTTAAAGCTTCTTTAATGCTTTCGCTTTTAAAGTTTCTGTAATTCATGAACAAGGAAAGTACTTCTTTATTTGATGGCAACAAACTTTGATTTAATGTATCTATTTGTTGACCAATCAGCCACACATCAGTTGTGCTTCTGTTCATGTCTATACCAAGATGACAAAGTAATTGAGGGAAATACACAGTAACACCTCACTCTGAGAATGCCAAACACACACTGAGCTCAGTCCCCTCAGTGGCAATGTCCTACTGCTCAGTTCATACTTATCCCTAGGGTCAGGACTAGCTAGTAGTATAAAACAGGTCAATATTCTACATGCAATTAACCGTTTATTTTCACTGTATATTAGTTTAAATTTATACTAACACTTCCTATATATTTCAACCTGTCAATAGAAAGGAAAATTCAAACTTAGGTTTCGGCCTCAATTTTCATTTTCTTAAATATTTTTAAAGAGTGGGAGCGATCTCTGAATATTTTTTATTTTGTCTAAAGTTTTGCAAAGAGTGTTCTTATAACATACAGAATCATATTAGAGAGAATCCCCCAAATCCAGAATGGTCCACTCACTAATTTGCATCCCCTTAATATATATATTAACAGGGGCGGCTCGTTATTAAGGGCCAGAGGGACCAGGCCTCCCCAAATTAAAAATATCAGACTTTGTTAACAAACACATACAATGTAGTAACTATCAATTATAATTCCATAAAAGTATTATAATTACCGAGCTTAAAACATTTTAGATTTTCTTTAACATCGGTTTGGGCCTACATTGAGTTGACCCTTAGACCGCTAACAAAATCCAATGGAATCGGGACATTAACGAGTTGCTACTTAGCCTATTTCGATAGGTTAAGTTTTCCTTTAACCTCTGCGTACAAGGATCATGGTAAATAAATGAATTATTTTATTTTTCTAAGTGGTGATAATTAAATTTAAGAAACTATTTTACAAAGTCGCAACCATTGGAAAATAAGTTTATATCCACTTTTCGAATTGTTAGTTTCAGAGATACAATAATATTTTTATTCTATTTTTATTGCCTTTTATTTAAAGGGGGAATGTTTGTGGAACAGTACTGGCTGTAATGACTTAAAACATTTATCAGAGAGAATTCAGAAGCAGGAAAGTTGCACAAATCACATAAATAATGCTCTTCAATTAAATATGCTGAGAAAACAAAAGTTTTATCTGCATTTGATGCTGGTTAGCGCCTGAGCATTCGAAAGCATAATGAATTAGAAGATAAAAATACACACACTCTATCAAGAATTGTTAATTGCTTACATTTTTGTGTTTCACACTAGTTGACTTTACGAGGGCACGATGTAAGTGAGCAATTTGTTAATAGGGAGTATTTATAGATATGATCTATACAGCTACTCTTGACAGTGAATGTAGTAAATGATCATCAATCAAATCGTAAAGTTGCGAAAAATACATTTAAAACAATTCAAAATGATCTTTTAGACTGTATATATGAGGTTTACATAGATGAAATAAAAAATAAATTTCTGAAATAAATATTTTCTCTACAAGCAGCCGAAACCATCAATGCATCAGGATGTTCACAGTTTGTAATAATATTGCGATTTTAAACCTTTTTAAAAGTTTGTGTCTTTCGTTCAAATTAAAGATAGAACAGCGAGTGATGTGACTAATGTGCTAGTTGAACCTTTAAAAAATCACAATCTCACAAACAAACTTGTTGTGTAGGCTTATGACGGATCGGCCGTCATGAAAAGAGTTGATAATGGTGTACATATACATTTGGAGTTTTCTCTGCACGCTCATTACATTTATAGTTATCCACATCAGTTGAATCTGGTAATAAAAAAGTATGTTCTTAAAATAAAAGTATTAAGCTTTTTATTAAACTTTAAATAGCTTTGGTGTTTTCTTTGTAATTCCAGAATTCCTAATATACCTCAAACGCCTTGGAATTTTCATCATCAGATTGTTGCTAGCGTTAAAGAGACAAAAAAATAGATAATAGAATGTTTCACAAGAATTCAAAATGATGATGGCTGGGATGAGAAAAGCATATGCCAATTTACTGAGTTCAAAAGAGCAATTCAAGATAAAGTGTTTACTATTTAGCTGTCATTTTTTATGTTGCGCTTAAACATGCCGACATTCTATACAATGTTTTGTAAGCAAAGGAAATTTAATGGTGTTGCTGTTGTACAAGTAGTAAAAGAATTTGAATCTTCTATGAGTCAATTGCAAAAATGACGTCGCTGAGGCCATCTCTAAATCTGATGAAGATTATAATCCCATCCAAACACAAGAGAGAGAGAGAAAGAGATGCAGGGGTAGGAAGTAGGGGGAGGGGAAGAGAGAGTAACAACAAAGAGTAACAACAAGGAAAGAAGGTACCCTAGGAGACCTTACGACCCATTCAAAGACGGTACCATTAAACTTGCAATCGAGCGGGTACAAGGCTGCTCAATTGTTTTGCGTCCCTAAACGGCCACTTTTCAAGACCTTGTCTAGTCTTGACTTGAACTGGTCAACAGATTCACTGTTGACAACTTCCACTGGAAGTGCGTTCCACTTACCGCAGATACTGTAGGTGAAAAATTTTTCACATAGATTGCGGTTGTAACGCTTCAGTTCAAGTTTGAAGCCGTGATTGCGCGTTCTGTTCTCACTCAGTATGAAAATATCCCCGTAGTCAACATTGTCGAACCCTCGAAGTATTTTGAAAACTTCGATGAGCTGACCACGCAGTCTACGGGTTTCCAGCGAGAACAGATCTAATTCCCTTAGTCTATCCTCATAACTTTTATGTCGGATAGAGGGAATCAGCTTGGTTGCCCTGGCTTGTACGCGTTCCAATCTCGCGATGTCCTTTCGCAATGAAGGACTCCAAAATTGTACGGCATACTCCAGGTGCGGTCGGACAAGTGAGTTGTACAGGCAAAGTACAATCTCCTGGTTCCGATAACCAAGTCCTTCTAAGTGTCACTCGATTCAAGAGCAGTGCCCTTAAGGATATACTGAGATTGGGGGTTTCTCTGGCCGATATGCATCACTTTGCATTTGCCCACGTTAAAAGGCATTTGCCACGTGTCCGACCACTCCCCAATCTTTCCAAGATCTTCCTGCAGGCAAGCAGTATTTCCATCTTTTGCAACGTTCATACCAAGCTTGGTATCGTCGGCAAATTTGGAAATCTTGGCAACCATGTCACCGTCCATGTCATTGACGTAGATGATGAATAGTAGTGGTCCCAGGACAGAACCTTGAGGCACCCCGCTAGTAACGGGCACCCACTCAGAAGACTGTCCATTCACCACCACCCGTTGCCGTCTGCCACTTAGCCAGTTCTCGATACAGCCGGCTACCTTTCCGTCTATGCCAAGCGCTCGCACTTTCCGGAGAAGGCGGCGGTGTGGTACCTTATCAAAGGCTTTTTGAAAGTCTAGGTAGACCTCATCCACCGCCTTGTCCTGATCGTGCTCACTGAAAACGAAGTGGAAGAATTCTACAAGGTTCGTCAGGCATGACCTTTGCCTTCGGAAGCCGTGCTGGGAACTCCTCAGTAGCAGGTTTGACTCTAAATACGACGTCACTTTGTCCACCATGATGCTTTCCATGAGTTTACCGACTATCGAAGTCAGACTGATAGGTCGGTAGTTCCACGGTTGGTTTCCCTCTCCTTTCTTGAAGATAGGAGTCACCTCCGCCTCAAACCAGTCTCTAGGAATGCATTTGGTCCGGATTGACATGTCAAAGATAGCGCACAGATGTCGTAATACTTCATCGCACACTTCTTTCAACACTTTAGGTAGAAACCCGTCCGGTCCAGGGGACTTATTCGTCTTTAGGTCAGCGATCTTTTTCTTTATTTCTCCTTCGGTGAAGTCCATTGCCTCCAGCTTTTCCCCCGAGTAGGAATCCGTCGGCTGGGGAATGGGACCACACTCTTCAGTAAACACTGAAGAGAAGTAGTCGTTGAGGAGGTTAGCATTTTCTGCATCTGAATGCTTTAATGTCCCCTCCTCATTCCTCAAAGGGCCAATCATTCGACGGATTGTTTTACGGCTGTTCACATATCCAAAAAACTCCTTGGGATTCTCTTTACAGAGTCTCGCCACTCGGAGTTCCTCAGACCGCTTAGCCGCCCTTATGCTGGACTTCACTCTCCTGGCTAGCCTCCGGTATTCGTCAAAGTCACCCGAGATCTTCGATTGCCGGTACACATTTCTCTTCTCCCTAAGCAGTTGCCCGATTTCTCGATTAAACCACTTTGGTTGAACAAAAGACCGACGGGGGCATTTCAGAGGGATAAAACGCGATTGAAGACTTATGAATGTGGTTTTGAAACTGTTCCAAGAGTCTTCAACAGCATCGCACTCTTCTAGCCTCGCGTCAGTCAGTCCCGCGCGTAGACCTGCAAAGTCTGCTCTTCTTAAATCGAGTTTCCTTGATTTACTAATTGCAGGCTCTGCCTTATGGACTTTGACTACAAATCTAATTAGTCGGTGGTCACTGCCACCGAGCTCTTCGCCGACAGAGAGGTCCTCAACGATGTTATCTTCAGAGGTGAAAACCAAGTCGAGGATATTGTCTCCTCTCGTTGGCTCTCTCACCCATTGAGTGAGGAACTCGTTGTTCGTGAACTCCAGGAGTAGTGCGTTCTCGCCACAGGGTTATCTGTTTCCCAGTCAACTTGTGTGTTGAAATCACCCATGACGATACACACTCTGTCTTCGACAAGTTCTCCTAGTCGCTGGTACAGATCTGTGTCCTTTTCAACACGTTGGGCAGGAGGTCTATAAAGCACCAGGGTCCTGTATTTGGCAGGACCTATCTCTAGGTCAACACATAGTAGTTCATGGTCGGATACGATGTTGCAATCCGTCGAGTTGAGAGTATCCTTGACATACAACATCACACCGCCACCCTCTCTGTCTGGCCTATCTTTCAAGAAGAGCTGGTAACCGGGAATCGTGAATTTGCCTTCAAAGTCTCGGTTTGAGGTTTTTATCCACGATTCTGTTATGGCTACCATTTCGGGTTCTTCCGTCGCTACGAGGCCACGGAGCTCAGGAAACTTGTTCCTGATTGACCTCGCATTGAACAGAAGAACTTTCAGAGAGTCCCTGACTGTAGGACTCCCTACGCTCTTCCGTTTCCCGGCTTGTTTGTTTGCAAGGCACCCCTTTTTGCGACCTTTGAGAACGTCGTTCCTGGAGTGACACGGGCATACTGGCGTACGTCCGCCCTCACTCTGGGCCGAATACTCCTTTCGGTCCTCTCTACGACATCCTGGATCATGTTCGACAGAAAGGCCTTTCCTTTAAAGGAAAGATGTACCCCATCCCTTTGGTAGAGATCATTTCTACCATAAAAGGTGCGGTACGGGTCCATAAAAAAGACCCCCTCTGCCGTACACAAATCTGCCAGGCACCGGTTTAAAGACACATTCATCGAGTGAGCGGTCCGTGTTGGAACTCTCCTCGGGAGCATCACGACTACCACGCGCTTGCGGGTTTTTAGCCCACAGTCGTCCACGGCACCCATGACCGTGTGGAGGATTTTATCTGTAGGGCCTACCCTACCTCCTCTCAGGTAGAGGTCGTTTCCACTGACCATCAGATCAACGACTGAGCTCTCAGAAATCTGTGATTTCTCAGCCTCTACTCTGATGTGGTGGTTACCACATCCTGGCAGGCAGCTTACCTTAACGCTTGTGCGAAGGCAGGCCGCTAGCAGGGGCTGCAGGTCCCGTGCTTGGGAATCACCCACAAGGATGACCCTGGCACATTTGCCTGCTGATCTTGGATTCTTTATTTACGGAGGCAAGCTCTCTGATTCCTCTCTCTTCCCCATCATGGTCTTTTCAGGCTTTTCTTTTTTCTTCTTCCTCTTATTCTTCTTCTTCTTCTCTATCATAAAGAGGGAGGGGGGATATATATATATATATATATATATATATATATATATATATATATAAAAATCAAACAAAAGATGACAGACTGGATGGGATTGCAAAATAGAGCTGCACTCCAATTACGAATGATATGAAGACTCGATTTAGTAATTCAGGAATATTTCGCTCTTTTGCTGTTGTACAGAGAAGGTAAGGAGTAAATTCTTCATCTCCAGGAGTTGCCAATTGACCACTGCACTCTCATTAAAACGAATTTTCCTATCCTGAACAGGCGCGGATCCAGGGGAAGGGGTGTCACCCCCTCCCCTAAATTTCAGACCTGTTTATGTTTATATTTCGTGTTTAAGCGATACTTGTATTCTGCTATTCAGAAAGAGTTATGTAATAACAGAGAATATATATATATATATATATATATATATATATATATATATATATATATATATATATATATATATATATATATTAAACCGTTGCGATCAAATGCATCTTATATGATACATGTCTAAAATAGAGGTAAATCTCACAAATAAATATTAAATTCAGTATTATACTTTAGCTGACGCCCCAAAACTGACAAAAAACACAATTCATAATTTTCTGATTTGTGGAAAAGAAAATTGATCTGACAGTTATTGCTCATTCCTGCGTGATATACTGTTATTTAATATCAATGCTGTGTAAGATAACCATTATTAATAATAGATAGCCCTCCTGCCCAAACCTTTATCCTGGATCCGCCACTTAAGCTGCACAAAGTCAAAATGTCATCTGAATTAAAAGTGATGTAATCTCACAAAAGTTTCACTAGTATTGCTCGTGTTTGTGATTCCTAAATAAAAATAAACTTGTTAACATTTTCTCAGAAGTATCAAAGTTATTGAAGATTGTTTTAATCAGGCCTTTGTCTAAGGCCGATTCTGCGCTTTCTTTTAGCACTCTGAAATGCCTCCAAAGACTGTCGAGAAATACAATGACGCAAAAACTAATTAAATGTTTTTACTGTTCTTTCCAAACCACTGTGATTGTATATTGCAATTTGTTTTCAAGAAAAACAGAAGAGCAGAATATTTATAGAAATAGATGTAGATTATAAGTTTTTGTAATGTGTAATATGTACATACTGTACAGGTACAGTATATTCCAGAAAGTTTTAATAGCATATGGGTTGTCACCGGTTGTGCATTTTTAGACTTTACGTGCTCACCGGACCTAATAAGCAAGAGCCGCCACTATATAAATACATATGTATATATATATACTACCATTTTCTGAATGATGAGTATTGTATTACTGCTTTTTTCAGTCCTCCTCATTTGGAAAGCAGCTTTAAAGGGAAGAAACTCGGTATTGATAAATAAGCATAGGCATATTACATATTTGTACTTGCTATCATTTCCGAATGATGAAATAGAAACTTTTATGAATACTTAAACAAGATTTTGTATTAATACGTTTTTCACGATATGGATGTGTGAAATCAATTTGGTAATTGAATTGAATTTCAAAAAAAGTGATTCGTGATATGGAGATAACAGTAAAAACTACCACAGCGTTCAAAACAAACATATTTACGATACAGGAGGGGAACATTCAGGAAGTTTCTGAAGGTTAAAAATATGGTTTCTCAAAAGTTAGAAAAAGTTTTGCACTTTTTGTCGTTGTAGTTTTTCACGCCACAAACTTTCTATCTAAGGTCTATACCTTCTATACTTTCTCACTTACCCCTAATTTCACACTTTTATTTAAGAAACTCTTACAAATCATTCTAGGTAATATTCTCTTGTAAGTTTAAGCTCAATTGCTTTCTTTAATTTACTGAATGTAAATAATTCTTTGCTCGCTGAAAGCACAACTCTTTGCTGAAATAATACTCTACAATAGAATCAGCTTATTTCGCAATTCATTAATTGTAGGCTTTGGAAGAAATGTTACCCAACATTTTTATTTTTTTTAAAAAGTGTCTTATTGACATTTGGGAAGGAAGTAAAAGCCACCCATTCTAGAACTAAACGAGTGCAACTGTACCGATGTGTGAATCCATGGTTGCGTGGTATATTAAAGTAGCATCGGATTAAGGGGCCAAGATTCCTTGACACCATGTTTATCTAACGATAACTAAAGTGATAGAAAACTGCTAAATAGCAAAACGTATGGGCGATTTCGGTCTGCTAATTTGGTAGATAATAAGAGGCCGTAGAATGACATGTGGATAATGTGGAAGTGAGCTAAGGTGTTTTAGTAGTAAATATCATATAATAGTGTTTATTTTGTTTGATAAAACATCTTAAATAAATTTGCTATCTAGAAAATGGAAATAATTGTACATAATGACCTAGCAAACCATAAATAAACAATAAAAATAGATATCTTTCGCCACTGCAACAGATCTCTCGCGCAAAGAAAGTGAATCGAACATAAAAAAAGATAAAATGAACAAACAAAAAGATCAAGTTTTTTCTTTTTATTTATTTTCTTCTGTTTCTCAATTTCTTTTCAATTTCCTTCAGTTTTGTTGGACAAGCCGTTCGTTATAGCATTAAAAGTTCGCAATTCTTTCGCTTTCTTGTCGGTTATATATATGTAGATAATAAATGGTAATGGCTAACAGTCGTTTTTCAATGATTAAACAATTTATTTATCTTTCGGGATTGAAAGACGGGCATCTGCACCGTTTAGCATGCGCCCTGAGGTCGACCCAAATCGCCAATTCATCCATTGACTTAACAAACCAGATCTAGCTTAACATTGATGCAATGAGAAGGGGCATTTCAGCTATGATAAATTAAAAAAATAGAACTTAATCAGTATCTCGTCTTTAAATAAAATAATACCCATTGAAAAGGGCGAGGATTGGACTTAACCAGTGCCATGGCACATTTAAAGAGTACAATGGCCCTCTTCAAAGTTTGTTTTTTATCAAACGGTGTAATTTTAAAAAGAGATGAACATAGGAGAGGTAATCTACCATCTACAATACGGAGCTTCAGTTTAATTTGTAGGGTGAACGAAAGGACGTATTGAGGGAAGCTCGTTCACTGAATAGGTACCACGTTTTGGGTGTTACTTTCACCCATCTTCTGCTACTGGAAATTACAAATTCGTGAGAGACTAATTAATATTTTAAGTTAAAATTTAAACAGTCTTCCTTTAGCAGCTGAAAGTATGAGGTTAGTGTTTTCTCGAAATTTATCTAGTGTTTTCACAAAATAATATACCTAAACTTTAGTAATTAAAATCTAGATCATTAAAAAACACCCAATAACCTCTAAGTTCTGAATTACCCCCATATTAACGGTCTGAATATTCCACTACATCCATAATTTGAATGTTTGAATTCAAACTTAAAATATTAGTCTTTTCAAGAATTTGTAATTTCCAGTACCAGAAGATGGGAGAAATTAACATCCGAACCATTGAACATATCCAGTAAATGAAATGAACTTCTCTCTATATGTCCTTTCGTTCATTCTACAAATATATATATATATATATATATATATATATATATATATATATATATATATATATATATATATATATATAATGTATATCTTTCATGAATGTGAGAGAATAATGAAATAAATCCAATACACCGCAAGAAAGAGAAAATGGAATAATTTCTTCTTGGGAAATAGTTGTTTCCTACTTTGAAGAAAATTCGTGCTGGGGTGAGTTTCGAACCAACCATACTGAGGCAGCGAATAACCTCTTTGATCCCAATTAAAGCGAGCCTTTCACCACTCGGCTACACGGAAATCCAAAAAATCTTCCGAATATACAAGCTTTTAAGGCACGCTTTGCAAGGTCGATCGGGAGTGCTAAAGAGAAAAAAATTATTTGTGAATCTAAAGGGCAAATGAGAAATTGAGTCAAACACGCGGGAAATACATAATGCATATCTCTCATGAGTGCGAGAGAATGTTGAAATACATCCAACACAGCGCCAAAAAGAGAAAACGGAATAATATTTTTCTGAAATAGTTATTTCCTACTTCTCAAAAATCCGTGTTAGGGTGGGATTCAAACCAAGCACACTGAGGCAGCGTTTTGTCCCAATTGGCACTGTGGATGCTTGCACACATATGTTAAAAGATGACATTGTACATGTTGCCCGTGCGCACAGAACAGAATATTTGTGTTCATAAATCATCTGAGATATTCTACGTCCAGTTTTTCCTATGTAAACTGTACAGTTCATCGCAATTTTTACGTGAAATCTGTATATGGTTTCTAAGGAAGACCAATTCACTTGGACCTAGTTTCATTTCTGTTGTGGTTGGATGAATTATTTTTTATATTGCGCTAAAAGTCTTTTCTGGAGTGTAGATGTGCTTCTTCAATGACAAATGGTGGATATGCGAGACTATCGAATATTTCCTTAATATTATGGATTTAATCATTAATAAATTTACTCACATACTCTCTACCCACGGAGGAGGAACATGGTGGAAACAACTGATTACTTATTTTATTTGATCACTAGGGCTGGAGAAAGAATGAGTATGGACATTTGAATGATCGGGTTTAAGGGAAACAGGAAATTGCCGAGAGTTAGAATCAATATCACGGTGGATAAACACATCAAGGAAAAAGAGGGTGAAGTTTGATTCCCATTCTAATTTTAAATAAGTGGAAGGTTGAAGATAACTAAGTTGAGTAAGAGAATAATTAAAATAGGCACTTTAGGGTCATAGTAAAAAGTAAGTCGTTTACATAGAGCAAGGGATTAATTTGGATAATATTGGCCCATAGTTAAAAATCAGTCGTCTAACTAGCGCAAAGGATTCAAAATATTCCATAAAAAAAGACAGCAAAGAACAGGAGGAAACGGGCTCCCGATAGGAAAGACAAATTTTGCCAATAATGGGCTCCCTTTTTATAAGAAAACGTTACTTAATTAATTCAGGGATTGCTTCATTAGGGTCAGGTGTATATTAAGCAAAGGTAATTTTATTTTTAACCCATTAAAGGCCATAATTCACTACACAATTTTAAAATATTGTTTACCTATTCTTAGCCATAAGGACTTTAATAATATTTTTTTGTTATATTTTTTATTTCTATTTTTCTTCTACCAGAAAAATATCGTTCAATTTTGGGGAACATTGCCATACACTCAGTAGAATAGACAACCCGACTTTTGGAAAAAAAGTCCATTTGTATTTATAATTTCATTTTTTATGATAATTAAATACATTTTCATTTCTTGTGTGTAAAATCTTTCCAAACGTGCATCATGAACATCACAACCACTGCATATTCTTTTTGTTTTTTTCCACATTCTATACAGCATCGATGAGTTTTATTACACAGGTCACAAGAGATGATCATCAAGATCAAATAAGATATCTTCGCTAACTTTTCTTTGTAAAACTTTGTTTTTCTGTTTTTCATGTCGTTTGCAAGATGAAGACGAAACTGGAAATGTAGATTGAAAGAACTTTCTTCTTGCAACACACGTGTTTTTCTTTTTTACTTCCAGATACATGGTTATAGACTCTACATGTATTCACTACAACTATATAGAGCATTTGTGTAAATATTGGAAACCACCATTTGTTGTCGACCTGTAGACATCAACCTGGTTTTTGGAGAGGCTCGAGATGGCGAGGCTTCATCCGCGGCTGAAGGGAGCTACCGAGAAACCCGTCTGTTAGTGCTTGCCTATAGGCACTATCGATCCTCGTTTGTGGCCTAGGTATCCTTCCTCTAGTTTCTGCCTAAATAGGCAAAACCCTCAAGGCAGTGTGTGTGTGTAAGGGGGGGAGGGGTTGGTAGGCGTCAGGGTGTGTCCATACACTGGTGGGCCTGAATTTTAGTGTTAAATGCCTGTTTTGCTTGCATTCTCTCTTTGCAGCTTTTGCCGCTGGCTTTCCCTTGTGGTGAAAAGGTAGAGCGAGTACGCAAGCCGTCTGTCCTCTGTAGGTACATAGCCTTTCCATTGCCAAGACTCCTGCATTTTTGGTAGGATTTTCCTGAATTGTACTAGTTGATTTAATTTTTTTCTCTCCAAGTGCTTTTTGGGTACGATTGTAAAAGAGTTATCATAGAACAATATATGTTCGATAATTTATAACTAAATCCTAAGGGGTCAATCAAGTTTCATTATAATGATCTTTCTCAAAATACATCGGAAATTGCATATGTAGCTATTAGCAGAACACAGGCACCAAGCCTTCTAAATAACATAATATCTATCATCATCACAATCCCCAATCACAAATTTTGGAAATTTTTTAGTCAAAGCATCAATATATATCATATATTTGATCCAATCTATGAGACTTATTCTTTGGGGGAATTATCATTGAGGTGAAGATTTTTCTTGTTCAAGATATTTTGAGATCATGATTTTTTTGAATTTTTGTCTTGATATAAGATTACAAACAATTGGCACCCTTATATGCAGAGACTGCTTTCAAAATACATATTCTACTGTGAAAGTTTATGATATCTACTAAAGAGGAGAAACCTTTAATAATATTTTGAATTCAATTGTTTAAAAGATAAAACTAGGATAATTTCATGTTTAGTATAAAGTATGGTCTACTTTATGATCAAATTTGGAAAGTATGGTATACTCCATGATCAAATTAGGCAAATCCTCAGTGAAATTCTTCTCAAATATTTACAATGCTCTTTCATACATTTCATAAACTATAATTTATCAGAGCTGTGTTTGGATGGCATATTCATTTTTTATTTTCACCTTGGAAGCAATTTTGAATATTCAGGAAGACATGTGTCATTTTTCCATAATTTTTAGGTTTAGATGTTGAAGTTTCTGCAGTATATTCTTCCTTGCTCTTAGGAATAATAAATTCAAGATTGACATCTTGAAGATGGTCTTCTTCCCGAAGCTCTTTATTATTAACATCATCTTCATCTCTCACTTTTTCATTTAGTGGAGGAATTGCGGCAAATTCAATATCTATTGTTTAACCTTCATCAAAATACCTGAAGTGCTTTCTCGACCTCACTTTATGTAAAAAATAGCTTTGGTTGGATTCGATTCATACAGGAGATCTAGAAATTCCAGCACATACAAACAAAAATTTTATATATTGCGTAAAATGTATCGATTGCTCTAAATATTACCTTGGCTAATCAGGTAAATGTTTAAAAAACGAATTTCTCAACATAAATATAATGTCCATCGTGGCGAAGAAAGCAGCTCATTTTATTTTCATATGTCATATCTTAATCGCAATATTGATTGAAATTTTGCTAAAATCATCTGTCATTATAACGATACAATTTTCCGAAATATGATTGAATTAACCTTTATTAGTAAATTTCCAAATTTTAATTTCAGTCGTGGCTTGTATAAACTTGATGGTTATTTTTAAAATTATATTCACAATGTACTTTCTAAACTTTTAATTTGAAACTAAATATTTATATTAATCTTAATAAACAATTTAATTTTATTTTGTGTGCATCTATGTAGATTTATGTTTGTGTCTGTATTTATTTTTATTTGAGTCAAGTCTTTAGAACATTTGTACTTATTTTACCTTGGTTTTTAGATCCTGACCTCTGGGGTTAATCTCTTGTTAAGATTCTCTCCCTCCTTAATGGCCTAGGCGGTATTTTAATCCTCTTGAATTTACCTGTTTTAATGATCTTATTTTGTATTTATCTTCACTCCTCCTAAGGTTTCCATTTCATATTATTTCATTTTGTTGATTGCTTTTTTGCTTTTTTGTGGGCGTTCCCTCTCCTCTGTATTATCCCCATAAATATTACAATTTTCAATACTTCTCTTACTCCTTGATAAAGAACTCGAAATAAAGTTCAAAAGTACTTGGAATCCTCGTATTATTTTTCACTGTGGGCTTTGTTGCATATATATATATATATATATATATATATATATATATATATATATATATATTATCTCTTTAGTTTTTAACGTTTTCATCATTAAGATTTCTAGAATTCCGAAGAATGATGTTCTTTCCACAATATCAGACAAATCTGTTTTGCATGTCATGATTTTGCTTGGTGGATTATAGAATGAGAACGCTAATCGTTTTTTCATGGAATTTAATGCAATAAATTATTAAAAATTTTTAGGCAATTCTTTTGAAAGAAAAGTTAGCCTCTTTTGTTTTATCCAAAGGGAAACCATATTTCAAAAGTATGTGTAATCTTTCCTTTCAAGATTTATCTATAATTAGTTGCGATATTTTTGGGGGGTATATTTGACAGTTTCTCTTAATCAGCAGATTGCAGTGTTATTGTAATTCCATAAGTTAGTTACTTGCATTATTTGTAACAGAAGTGTGCTGGGAAAATGAGTGTGAGGACAAATAAATATAAAACGTCACAAAATGTATTGTAATTTGGAAGAAAAATCTGCGAAATACGAATGTTTGCAAAGAAAACAAACTTCTCGCCAATAATAATTCAGGAATTAATAATATGAACATATATAGATATTATTAAATGAGAGAAGAAAATATTTGGACGGAATTCATTAGTAAATTGAATTTTGTTTCTCGCTGGTAAATAATTTTATTCATGTCCAAACTCGACTTTGTCATGTCTCTTTTCTCTCTCCCACGTCATTTGTGAATCTCCGATAAATTAGCTTTCTTTCGTCACTCTTTTAGCTAGCACTTTTATCATTCGTGTTATTATATTCGTTGTTTATTTTTGTATCCTTTTTTTCGGTATTGTTTGTATGGTCTATATGTCATAGTTCTAACATACAATCCTCTTTTTCAGAAAAATTGACTTGAGTTTCCTAAGACCTTTTGATTCCAGTGTTCAAAATTCATTTGAGTGTTTCAGAAAAAATAAGCCTCATAAGTAATATACTTTCACTTTCATAGATATGTAGCACTTTTATGATGTTCTTGTGAAAGTGTCTCATGTCTCTTATTACTTGTATTTTTTGTTTTGTTAATTTCCTTTTTCGCGTTGCCAGCAGGACTCACAACTGGGCCTAATCGTGGTTCATTTTTAGCAGTTCGACAACTTAATCATTAATTTTAAATAAAATATCTTCAACAAAGTTACTGTTCACTAATTTTTTTTCTCACAAAGTAGATTTTTAATTCGACAGTGAGACTAACCGCTGATGCGTCCGGCATTTTTCACTCTATTTTTCTAGGTTTAGTGTAAAGGTAGCTTAATCTTCACATTGGTTATGATTTCTTTTATCTCAGTTTCGGATATGTTCTCAAGCAATATTTTAGGCGGTGTCGCGAAACCGAGAGCTCTTTGTCTCGATTATTTTAATCTAATTTCCCTGGCGATTAAATTCCAATTCAAATAAACGTAGAAGAGAGCTTTTTATAGTTCGTGAATAACATACCTGCTGCGTTCAAAAGGTGTTCGTGAAATGGTAATAAAAGAAATAAGATAAAGAATAGAATGGTTTTATTCCAAATCTGAATTGAAAACTCTTCCAAATCATGTTTCCAAGTTTCTATCTCTATTGTGAAGAAATCAGGCTTTTCATTTAAACCAGGGTTGATTTTACCCGCGGCGAAGCGCCAGGTCTAGGCATTGCTTTTTTTTCAAAAGGAGTAAAGTTCATTTTCACAAGGGTTAAATTTAATTGTACCCATTTAGAACTATTAAATGACCCATATGACCATTGGATGTATGATTATTCACCCTGAATATTTCAAATCTGCCATTGGATTTGGCACTGGGTTGTGCCATCTAGTGGCAGAAGACTCATTTAGCTATTCAGGGGAACTTACTTATAAGTGATTTGAACCATAGGAAACCATTGATACAATAACCATTTATCATCTTATTACAAAAGGCCGCAGGTCATTGGATGGACTTTCCCTCTTGTTCCATTTTGAGTTACCCGTAGGGAGGGGATGCTGTTAATGAACCCAGGGAAATGACACACCATTTCGATCGCAATGCCCCAAGAGAAACGAGTGCGTTCATTTGGGTCTTCTTATGCGCTCATCTTAAATTTTACATTATCGTTTTCACGTCTGGATAGAACCAACCAACGCTAAAAGAGGTTTTTAAAGTATCCTAAAATTCTTTGAGGTTTTTCTTCAAATTAAGATAAAATAGATTCAAAAGGGACCGGATTAGGAGTGTAGATTGGAATTGGCACCATTTCAAATAGAAATTTGTGCAGCTTTGACGACACAAATCTCGAAGATTAAGCTAAAAACATTGTCTCAATGCAAGCGGAATATGGCAAGCTTTCCTCCCAGTTTCATTTGTCTAATTTTATCGTCTAACACATTCTCTGTATGTTGCATTGATTATTTCCTGACCATCAAGGAAATCGGGTCTTGTTCGGAAGCCGACTGGCAGTGAATTAGGCGTTCGAAGCTATTGCGAAGTTAAGGTTAGGCTATGTCGTTCGAGGCTCGTTGTGGTAAAATGCCCCTTTTGATCACTCCACATCTGACACCACTTTTGTCGTGGTATACCTTGTGGAACGTGAGGTACTTCTTTGATGAAGTAGGCTTTGATCTAAGAGTGCTTATTTTGTTGTTTTTAAGGAAGAGCCGCTTTAACACGTAAGGATAAGAAGGAAACACACAGAATTACAAAAATAAACTTTAAATTTATTTTAAATTTAACAATTTACTACCCAAACACAAAACATGAACCACAGAAATACTTCGAATTTGAAAATACACAAAAATTACTTCAATTAACTTGACCCTCTAATATTGGCTAATTCGATGCTCCCTTCATTTCTAAAAAAAAAAAATGCTAACGGCCTTTACTGGCCGTAACTACCTTTGTGGATACCCCTTGGAACGGTTTTGCGTCTGATATTGAACTCTATGAGCACTTTACCTCGGGAATGTTATTTGCTCGAAGACGCGTGCCGACCGGCCGGATGGAGGTTGCGAACGAATAACTTGAAAGCCACAACTGACTTTGGAGAGTGTGGTAGCTGGGGTACACACGCTTTCGGCAGGAAGGGATATCATTACGGGATAATGACGTCGTAGAATTCCCCCCTTTCCCCTTTTTGTTCTTTTCTAAAAGTGCTAAGAGTGACTAATATATTAATATTATATGAATATCTTAACGAACAGAGCCGTTACGAAACACGTTAGGATATATAAGGGAAACGAACATTAATCCCAAAATAAACTTATATTTTATCTTTATCAATTGAATACATAACCTTTATACATTAACTACAGCAATACTCTGAATATTATCCTAAACAAGAATTAATTAAATTAGTTTACCCACAAAATTTGGTTAACGTTTTCTCTACACCCAACAATAATATAAAAATTAGGCTTACGGACTCATGTGGAGTTTAAAGGCCTAAGAAATGTTATTTACTCTCGACGCGTGCCGCCGGCCAGATGTAGATGAGCGAGATCACACGGTTGTTTTGGCGAGGGTGGCAGCTGGGGGGGGGGGGGGGTCCACACGTTCTTCCGGGGGGGGGAGGGTTCTTCAAGGACGAGAACCAATACGGTGCTTTATGCAACACCTAGGCAGTCGTGGTCTCTCTGGCGAGAGTGAGTCGAACTTAGTTCTTAAATTAAGCTAACTTGGAGTGCGGTGTGACCACCGAGTAACGAGCTCGAGGAGGAGCTTTTCTCCTTCGTTACTAATTTCCTTATGGACGAAGATTGAACTCGGGGAGGGTCTTCTTCAAGGACGAGGATAACGGAGGGGGGTTTCTCTGGCGAGAATAAATTACTTAAAGTTCGGTTTGATGACCGGGAACTAGCTCGAGGATGAGCTTTTTCTTAATTCCAGTCTTCCTCAAGGGCGAGTATAACGGAGGGGGATTTCTCTGGCGAGAATAATTTGAACATGGTTCCTTACCAAGTTAACTTAGGAGTTCGGTGTGGCCACCAAGTAACGGGCTCGAGGGGGAGCCTTTTCCTTCTTCTTAATTCCTTAAGGAAGAGGAATACCCCTGGTGTTTAAGGTGCCCCAGGATATGAGGAGTCTCTCTGGCGAGAGTAAGTTGAACTTACCAGAGTTAACTTATCGTTTGGTTTAATAACCAGGGACTTAGCTCGAGGATGAGCTTCTTCTTAGCCCCTTAAGGTAGGTAGCCCTGCATCTCTTGCAGGGTACTTCTTGGTCTGGCGAGCCAAGTACACTACCTCTCTAGTCTCGGTAGTTCGGTTTGATCCGAAGACTTCGTCACCTAGAGACTGACGTATACTACCTCTTGAGAATCTTCTTTCCTCTATTTCTATTTTCAGCTGTGTTCGGGCTTCTTCCCTTTTTCGGTTCATCCATATTTCCATTGCTTACCGTTTTCTTTTATCCTCTCTTTTTATATGTTCCCTCTATCTATCAAACTCTATTATTTCTTCTTCTTCTTCTCTTTGTATTCTCAATTCTTCAAGGATGTAGGCATCCATATCCTTGCCTTCAAATCCCAGAATTTGGGCTTGTAGGTAAAATCTTTTGACCGGATCCATTTTGTGTTGGTCCTTCGAATTTTCCTTACTGTACTCTCAGGTAATTATGCCACCACTCACCAGGTAGTGCTCAGCATAACTTACCCTTAATCCCACTACTATGCTGATTGAAATACCACTCCCGACAACAAATTTACCACATCGCCTATTAATTACCTTTAGATTGTTACCACCCCTAACTTTACCAATTTTCCTCTTTTTAATTATTCTCTTATTCCTGATATTCCTTTACGTGTTGGCTCTTTCTTAATTTGACACTGCTGGGTTCTTTCTAATAACAACCTACAAACCTGACACCACTTTAATTTATGTCGTAGAATTCCCCCCCCCCCTTTTTGTTCTATCTCTAAGAGTGCTAAGAGTGTCTAATATATTGATATTATAAGAATATGTTTCAGAACGGCTCTGTTCTTCAAGATATTCTTATAATATCAATATATTAGACACTCTTAGCACTCTTAGAGATAGAACAAAAAGGGGGGGGAATTCCACGACAGTGAAAGAAGGTTCCTTTCTCCTCTTCGGATTTCTCTGAGGAGTAATTCGAACTGTTTAGCGATGCGCTAGGCTTGGTACCTTAACTCACAGGAAAGTGCTCGAGGGAGTGTACTCTGGGGGGAGGTCTTCTCCAAGGGCGAGGACTGTACTCGGGGAAAGAGACTTCTTCAAGGGCGAGGATAGAGGAAGGGGGTTTCTCTGACGAGAATAAGTTTAACTTGAACAAGTTAAATTAAAGGTCGGTTTGGTAACCAGGAACTAGCTCGAGGATAAGCTTCTTCTTAGTTCCAGTCTTCTTCAAGGGCGAGGCCTATCTTGGTGTTTTGGGATACACTAGAATAGAAGGCGGGGGTGGGAGGGGGGTTCTTTGTCGAGAATAAGTTGAACTTGGTTTCTCAACCAAGTTAACTTATGAGTTTGATGTGGCCACCAGGTAACGGGCTCGAGGGGGAGCCTTTTTCCTCTTGTTTTAGTGATTCCTCAAGGGCGAGGATTATGCTTGGGCTTTAGGATGCACTAGGATATGAGGAGTCTCTCTAACGAGAGTAAGTTGAACTTGAACAAGTTAACTTAACGTTCGGTTTGATAACCAAGGACTAACTCTAGAGTGAGCTGCTTCTTAGCCCCCTTGGTAGCCCTGCCCCTCTTGCAGGGGACTTCGTAGTCTGGCCATTTACGTATTCTACCTTTCCAGTCTTGGTAGCCCGGCCTCAATCCAGGGAATTCGTAGCCTGGAGACTCACGTATTCTACCTATCCAGTCTTGGTAGCCCGGCCTTAATCCGGGGACTTCGTAGCCTGGAAACTCACCTATTCTACCTCGTTTTTCCCAAGTGTTTCTTATTTATACCTCGTCACCCCACTGGGGTAGGGGTAGGAGGACGAGGGGGGGGGGGCTTGTGGACGGGCCCAGGATGGTTCTTATTCCAACGGTTTTTCTCACCAAGTCTTACCTCGGCTTCCGTTGTCCTTCGAGCTTGAGAGAAACGCGTCTCCAATTTCGTACTTAAGGTGAAATTGAATATACCCTCGTAGGGAAGATCTGTCCGTTTAAACCTGTACGGCTTTTCATAGAGGTGAGTGGCGAGGGGCTGTAGTTACGAGCTTGACCTACGTTGCCTGGCCCAGATGTTCTTGCGGTTACTGTCCCGTGTCTCCACTGGGAGAGAACGAGGGAGTGACGACTTGCCTCCACTCGTAATATAAGTACAGCCTCTAGGTTAGGTTATGTTAGGTTAGGTTTTGGACCAAAGAACTGGTGCAAACTTCCGGCAGAAATACTTTCCATTATTTATGGATTCTTTTGACTTTTTAAGCTCTTTAACATTAAAAACAGTAGTTATTATTCCCTTGCACCATGCGTTATTGTAATAAAGGATTATTTCAAGTAATAACTTTGAAAAAATTAATGTAATAAAATTGCATTTGCCCTTATTACAGCGCCAATAGCAACGTAAAGATACTAATGAAAGTTTCATAATATGTCCATATTAACAATGTCGCTGTCTTAACCTTACCTAACCTAACCTCAACCTCGCCATAGCCTCGAACTCCCAATTCGCTACCGGGCCTGCTCCGAGAAAGACCAGGAAATCTATCAAGAGCACATCATCGGAATTCCCTCCAAATGTGCTGTCGACCTTCCTGACTTTCCTTTGGCGAGGCTAATAGAGCCTCCTTGGTGACATTGCGTTAATTGTTGTTTCTGTTCATAATCATATCACAAAACAAATTTTCGTCACGGGTATTCGCTGGAAAAAATAACCAGCAAAATCACTTAACCATTTGTTCAAAACCTATTCTGAGAGCTTTGCCCTGATTACTAGTTGCCTTCGAGCAACAATTTTAGTATCCATCGAACAAAAAGTTCACTCAATGGAAGGTGTTTTTTTAAAGACTATTATATAAACTGAAAATAGTGGTAGGTTCTGTTTTCGTTTTATGATATCCACGAAAGCTCTCAGAAGATCGATATTTCCTTCGTTGATGGAGATTGAAGGTCTGCCACATAGGTTGAAATTTTGTAGTTGTAGGCAATTTGTCTGAAAACTTTCCTTCCATTCTTTTAATCTCCTCTTTTTAACCAGTTTTAACCAAATAAAATTTGTTGTCTGTCTCTAACCTTCAATTTCTAAGCATACAACGAGTGTATCTCATTCTAAAAAGTTCGAGAAGGTCGTTTTCTGTCTCTTTACTGTAGTAATGTACCCAGTTTAAGATTTATTTGGTCAATATTGGTTCGCTTGGTTTTAACAATGTCTTGCCCACCTCCACTTCTGAACATTATTATTTTTACCCTATCTTGTACAAGTGATTCGATTTATCTCAACATCTTTAATTTATTGTTGCTGAGAGTTATTTCTATCTCATAACATTTATCGTTTTATGTTTCTTGGAATTTACCTTAGTTTCTACCAGCTGTTCGTGTGCAGTGTACAAGTTACATTCCTATAAGCTAAAATTGGTAATATGCATTGATTTAATACTTTCCGTTTAATCATATAAGCGCGCTGCTTGTAAATTTATTCTACTGATTTCCTTTGCTATACGTGCATTAGGATTCGCAGCTGATCTTGTATCTGCTCGAATAGTTGATCGTCAATTCAAATTGCTTGATCTTCTCAAAATTTATTTATCACTATTTTTGTCTATCAAAAGTTCATTTTCATCCAATTGTAATAATAAATTTTAGACATTATGTCATTATTGATTGATTTATTGGATGAGACAAATGCAAAGTGAAGCCGAAGTAAATATCTCCCATTATTTCGCTTTTCCTTTTGATCCTACTTGAAAGTCCAAAAAATCTTGATAGGAGATTGTATCCTTTTTCCTTCTTATTATCATTTATTTTTCATAATTAAAGCGTAGATAAAGGTTATGCAAATTTGGAAGGATCAAACGAAAGTTATCTACAGATAAGCAATTTGCTAGAAAAATGGAACTGTCAAAAATGATTCCAACGCCAGCGGAATTAAATTACTTTGGGAATATAAAGATGCTTTGAAATCTGCCACAGAATCGAAATAACTGTTTACACCATTGCGCAGTAATCTTGCTCCATTTATCTTGAAGAATTGACCAGAGCTCTTGATCTAATTTCAGATTCTTTTCTTTACACCTCTTAGAGAGTCTTCCAAAGGTTTGCAGCCCAGTTCATAACAATGATGCTCTTGTCGTTCAGGTAGGTTCTTCATCGACTTGGTCGTGTGGTAGGAGCCGTTAACCTTATGGAAATTTCAGATTGGGCATAGGAGCTCCCATATGTGGCCAAGCATGCAGTCACAATAATTCCTAGTACACTTTCTCATTACTGTGCCTCGTAATTGAACACACTTTTAGTCGAATTGACAGAGAATCGTTTGCCTGCTCTGCGACGAACGAACCTCCTGCTCTAAGATCCGAACAAAGTGAACTAAGAACATTTAAGAAATGTACATGGCTCTATTGGTCATCTGTCCATGTAACGTGCTTAGTGTCGGATGCGAGACGAGCCTTCTTATTCTTTGGATTGATCAATGGTTTGACCGCAGGTATTCGAGCGTGATGATTGTCTTCCTCTAGCAGACGGCACAAAGTCTGTCTAGAGTCAATGATGACTAAAATTACACTAGTATCCGAGAAACGGCTGTTGCCATCTTGAAACGGTTCTTCATCTTAGTTAATGATTACGTTTGAGGTCTTATTTGTTGTCTTACCCATTGATATACCAACCTTAAATAAAACTTTTGCCATAAGTTGACACAATATTAAGGACTACATTTTTATAGCGTTTGACAGTCTTTGCAATGGTTCCAATTAGAATCAAATTATGAGGCAACGTTTAATGATCAGCTTTTTGATACAGATAGAAGGGCGACAAATTTTTCAGACATGATAACTTGACAATAGCTAGCAAAACAAATAGCTAACTTATATGTGAATGAGCTGAAGTTAGCTGCCTCGCAAACTATTCCTCTTCTATCTACAACAAATCTAAGCGTTCGGATTATTTTGGATACATCAAATTACTTATTTGCTAATAACTTTCACTTTATTCATCCTAATTTGCATAACTACTACTTATAAATAGTTCATCTCAGTAAGCTATCGTACAGCAATTTTTTAAATCTAGAATTATCTATGGCAAAAGTTATTAAAAATGTTTTTAAAAATAGAGAGCGTTCTGATCTTTGGGGGCGCTGCTGTAGGTAAGATGTTATATCATTATTGTTTTCATTCTAATTCTTGCTTTTCAAGTGCTGTTATTCAGTAATCCATTTGCCATTTTGGGAGCTTTTTATTGATGGCCAACCTGCAGGCTGAGTTACACAATCGATAAATATATTTGATACCTCTTAAAATAGCTTATTACTGTACTAATTTCTGTCGACTTTCAATGTTGTCTGTTGGTTATGACCTTTGTAGGTAATTTATTTGTTGCGTTTGAACAAGCGATTTAAATTCCAACTTTCTTTGAATAATTTGTAAACAAACTAGCTTGTAATTTAGAGAAACTTTAACCTTTCAGCCTTGGTAAATTTGATTGGTATTCCATCTTCTGCGTTATCATTTCTCATATATTTTTCGATATATAGATGACTGTTTCATTTATCATTTCTATGTTTGTGATTTTGTTTCCTTAGTTATGGTTTTGTTTTCCTCTTTACTGTTTCGAAAAGCTCTTACTCTAGATTTCTTTTTCATACTCTATGTTATATCTTGATTTTGATATTTTACAGGCAGAGCCAGGTGTTGCTAGCAACCCCATGATTGGGACACTTTGCAACCTTACACCACACAAGTTTATTTAATGCCTCGCCACTCATTCTACCCTCGCTCCATGTCAAGTGTCAGCTTCACACCTTTAAACATAAGCTATCCATTCACATGAACAACAGACATTTTACTTAAGCAATCAAGAAGAAGTCCCACCTGACATTTCCAATGATAAATAATATACTACATAATTGCAGTGTGTTTGTATAAGCAAACGGTTATAACAATTTACTTCTAATAACCAAGTTTTTCAAATTGTTTTCTAGTGAGGTTCGAAGGTATTCATTTCAAATTTAATGTCAATTTTAAGTGGGTTTGTTCTTTTTATTATCATATTGGCTCTCATGTTATGGAACTACTTTGGTTTTGCTCATGAGAAATATATATATATATATATATATATATATATATTGTCGTAGAATGCCCCTCTTTTCTGTTCTAAGAGTGCTAAGAGTGCTAATTTTGATATCTTAAAGAAGAGAGCCGTTGGAAACAGGTAAGGATATAGAGAAACGCACAATAATTCCCAAAATAAACTTATATTTTAACTTTAACAATTAAATACACAGAATTTAAACATTAACCACAGCAATACTCCGAATATTATCATACACAAGAATTAATTCAATTAGTTTGACCCTCTAAAATTGGTTAATTTCGCTACACACAGCAATATATAAGATTTAGGCTTCGGACTCTACTGGAGTTTAAATACCTCAGGAATGTTATTGTCTCACGACGCGTGCCGCCTGGCCAGATGTAGGTGGGTGGGATCACGAGGTCCTTTTGGCGAGGGTAGCAGCTGGGGGGTCCACACGGTATTTCGGGGGGGGGGGGGGATGGTTCTTCAAGGACGAGAACAATTACGGTGCTTTATGCGGCACCAAGGTAGTCGTGGTCTCTCTGGCAAGAGGTACTCGAACTTGGTTCTTAAACCAAGTTAACTTGGAGTGCGGTGTGACCACCGAGTAACGAGCTCGAGGGGGAGCTTTTCTCCTTCGCTACTTAA
The DNA here is from genome assembly GCA_963969495.1 of Ceratothoa steindachneri. Classification (NCBI taxonomy): domain Eukaryota; kingdom Metazoa; phylum Arthropoda; class Malacostraca; order Isopoda; family Cymothoidae; genus Ceratothoa; species Ceratothoa steindachneri. The sequence goes on from OZ018327.1 coordinate 137,914,846, forward strand.
TTCCTCATGGGCGAGGACTGAACTCGGGGAGAGTCTTCTTCAAGGGCGAGGATAACGGAGGGGGGTTTCTCTGGCGAGAAAAAGTTGAACTTGAAGGTCGGTTTGGTAACCAGAAACTAGCTCGAGGATGAGCTTCTTCTTAGTTCCAGTCTTCCTCAAGGGCGAGTATAACGGAGGGCGGTTTCTCTGACGAGAATAAGTTGAACTTGGTTCCTCAACCAAGTTAACTAATGAGTTTCATGTGGCCACCGAGTAACTGGCTCGAGAGAAGCCTTTTCGTTCTTTTTTCCTTAATTCCTCAAGGATGAGGAATACCCCTGGTGTTTAAGATGCACCAGGATATGAGGAGTATCTCTGACGAGAGTAAGTTGAACTTAACAAAGTGAACTTAGCGTTCGGTTTGAAAACCAGGGACTAGCTCAAGGATGAGCTGCTTCTTTGCCCCTTAATGTAGGTAGCCCTGCCTCTTTTGCAGGGTACTTCTTGGTCTGGCAAGCCAAATAATCTACCTGTCCAGTCTCGGTAGTCCGAGGTCTTAATCCGAGGAGTTCGTCACCTGGAGAGTGACGTATTCTACGAATCCAGTCTGGGTAACCCCTTATTTATACGTCGTCACCCCACTGGAGAGTGGTAAGAGGGGGGGGGGGCTTAAGAACGGGCCCAGGAGGGTTTTTATGCCAAACGGTTTTTCTCACCAAGTCTTACATCGGCTCCTCGTTAGCCTTCGACCTCGGGAGAAACACGTCTCCAATTTCTTATTTGACGTGACATTGAATCTCACTCTCCTGGGGAAGATCTTGCATTTTAACCTTTAGGTTTTTCATAGCATCGACTGGTGCGGCGCTGCGGTTACGCGCTTGACCCAACGGTGCCTGGGGCTGGATGTCTTTGCGGTAACCACCTCGTGACTCCACCGCGAGAGAACGGGGGAGTGACGATTTCCCTATATATATATATATATATATATATATATATATATATATATATATATATATATATATATATATATATATAACCTGTTAAAGACTATTTCTTGTATAAATTAGGTTAAACCTAGGTGTAGGGTTAGGTTTCATTGGGCGAAAGAGACTGATTTGAACAGAGCACCTGCCACAGCTAAAGATACTTTTTTCCCCAAACTCACTTTGCGCGTCCTTAGAGGTGCGCTATATCTAAATTGAGAAGTTATTTTTCAAAATACTCATATATACAGAACTATGAAGATTTCTAGTATGATTAATAGATAACTTAAATTGCCCCATTGTGCTGAGCCGATTGGAAAGGACATGGACATAATCCGACCTGAAAAAAAGGGAGCAGACCATAAACAAAATAAGGTTAGAAACTAAGATTTTCCCCACACATCGAAGCTCAAAGTGTCATCAAGTGCTGTTATTGGCCTGTGTAGCAGCGGATCTAGGGTAAAAATTAGGGGGTAAGAGCTTACCTGAATTCTTACATATGAGTAGTCAGAGAAAAGGACATTGATGATTAGTAATGGTTATCTTACACAGCTATGATAATAAATATCAGCATCTCACATGGCCTGATCACTAACTCTATGATCCAACTTTTTTCACATATCAGAAAATTATGAATTGTGTTTTTTATGTAGTTTTTGGACGTCAGCTAAGGTATAATACTGAATTTAATAATTATTTTTGAGATTTACTTCTATTTTAGACATGTATTTTATAAGATACATTCTTTCACAACGTTTTTAAATATATATATATATATATACGAAGCTCCAAGTGTCATCAAGTGCTGTTATTGGCCTGTGTAGCAGCGGATCTAGGGTAAAAATTAGGGGGTAAGAGCTTACCTGAATTCTCACATATGAGTAGTCAGAGAAAAGGACATTGATGATTAGTAATGGTTATCTTACACAGCTATGATAATAAATATCAGCATCTCACATGGCCTGATCATTAACTCTATGATCCAACTTTGTTCACATATCAGAAAATTATGAATTGTGTTTTTTATGTAGTTTTTGGACGTCAGCTAAGGTATAATACTGAATTTAATAATTATTTTTGAGATTTACTTCTATTTTAGACATGTATGTATTATATAAGATACATTCGATCACAACGGTTTTAAATATATATATATATATATATATATATATATATATATATATATATATATATATATATATATATATATATATTATATATATATATATATATATATATATATATATATATATATATATATATATATATATATATATTGTCGTGGTATGACATTACATTATATCAATACCATATTATATCTATGGGGGAGGGACCAATAACTTAAAGACGAACCGACAAGGGACGGAACGACACGAGTTTCGACGCGCTAAACAGCGAGAAAAGAGTGCAACGAGGTCAGGTAAAATTTGGGCAATGGCAAAGTTCAAGGTTGTTTAAAGAGGCATGTACAAAAATATAATTTTATTTACGTAAAATAAGAGAATTAATAGGCAAAATTAAATTGGTAAACGAGGAGGGGGAATTGCAGAGTTATGCATCAGACTCTGAAGTTAGAAATTAATGCGTTACGTCAGGGTAAGGCTTAACGGATGTCTTCTGCAGGTAATAAACGTGAGGGCGAGGGCGCTCATAGCTTCTGAGCGGGAAGTTGACGTGATGACGGTTTTCCAAAAGGGGGGGGGGCGGTAACGTCTGGTCCAGGGGAGAGTATTTCGGCCACCCGAAAACGAGGGGTGAACGAGGAGGGCTTCGACAGGAGTTGATAAGTGGAGTCGGAAAAATCGCTCGGTGGCGATCGTTAAATGGAATTACCACAGTGGCTGGGTTAATTCTAAGACACAAAAGTTCAGCCGTCACTTTGCTTTGTCGTTAGCACCTGACTTGGAACTAGGGGAAACTTCTTGGGTCCGGGCGAGACTCCTCAACTCTGTGTCTTCCACCTGGAAGACCAGACCTATATTTTCGAGGCTCCCCACACAAGGGTGGGGGAAACAGCGCTACTCTCGAATGGCCTCGAATCTTCACGTCGAAGCAATTCTAACCCGCGATAAGGTGGTCCGAGGGGGACGCGGTTTGAGGCTTCTGCTTGTGGATGGGGGGGAGAAGGCTTACCAATTTAAGCCTAACCAAATTATAGAACCTTCTCCAGCGCATAAACATCACTTCCGTGCTGGAAAAGAAATTTTACGTCGAATTCCCCCACATATATATATTCGATATTATTATATACCTTTTTCTGAATAACAGAATACAAGTATGTCTTAAAAAAGGTGGGGCGGGGCACGGACTTTGGCCAACCTCCTGATCAAATAGTTCGGAGAACAATCACTTAACAGAATTGCAGAAGAAATAGATAGAATTCGGTAGTTTGCCAGGATCTCAGAAGTCATAAACTTTAAGAATAGAACAAAAAATACTGATTACTCATTCCCCAATCAATATATTTTTAAGGGAAATAAAGTGGCTCTTAGAGCAAAAGAGACAGACCTGCTACGTTTTAGTTTCAACTTAACACTTGAACAGATCAAAAATGAGGAATTTGTAATGGTATACACATGCTTAGCTTTTTATGAATTGGAAAGCTACATCGAGTGATTGCTCTAAAAATAATGTAATTTTTTGCCCAAAATGCAGAGAAATCAAGCACCCATGTAAAAAAATGCAAGAACTCGATGAAAACAACGCAGTGACTGTGGTGGTAACTATAAAACCATAGCAAAGACATGCGCAAAAATATCATAGAAAGGAAGAAAGTAGAACAGAATTAGAGAAGCAGAAAAAGCAAGTGTGACATATACCAAGATAGCGCAGGCAACCTTAGAACAATGTAATAGAGCAAAAACAAAAGAAGTCCCTCCATATCTTAGCTGCTACACGTCACCTTTTAAACCTGGTCTGATCAGGAATTTACACCAAGGATCGTAATCATATGTTTAAGCATAACGTCTCGTAGAGAAAAGTTGGTTGCCTAATGCTCCAACTTCGTCCGATAGCCTTTGTATCCATTATAAACGATCAGAAACGTAAATGGAACCATGGAAGAAGGATACTGATGATTCTATGAGGAAAGAACAAACTAATCTAACAATCAATCAAAGAACCTCTATATTTACCTCTAAACGGAGGCACGAGGGAAGAGCGTGAAATAATAGCAAAAAATGGAAACAAGATGCAATCATGAGCGAAAGCTATAAACTATACTATCAAAGAGAAACCGTTCCATAGTAATAATCTGTTTGAATTAATACGAGGAATACAAAAATGTTAATACACACCCGAGTATGAAGTCCCCGTACCGGAACGAGAAGTTGAAAAGCCAGTATTAACAGTACACCTCATATAACAAAAGATATATATATATATATATATATATATATATATATATATATATATATATATATATATATATATATATATATATATATATATATTATATATATATGTGTGTGTGTGTGTATATATGTACATATATATCAATTCCCAAGAACTCATTTAGGTAAAAGATGTGCAAAAGAGACTTCCCAGCCCAGAGAACCCGAAATCCGATAGAAAGTTGAGCAAATAAATAGTCAAGCTCCCAAACGCAACATGATAAATAGAGTATGCACGCCAACGAGGAGACTCAAACTCCTATATCATAACTTAGCCGGAAAAAAAGGACAAAAGGAACAGTATTTACAATACATACAGTGATCTGACTTATCATTTTCTCAGCATATAACAACAATTGCTAATAAGCAAAATTTAGCAAGTGACACAACGATTCAATCACCCCAATATCACGCAAGGTTATTATTATTAAACAAACGAGATCTTATATATTCGATGAAAATGCTCACGTATAAGATCTGACAAATTTATAGAAACGAAACTGATTAACTACCGATATTAGCAACGTAATTCATTTTAGGATCCAATAGAAGAAGGATGTTTATTTTGAATAGTACTAAAGGCAAAAAAGATATTTAAGCTATTCGAAGGCAAATAATTTAACTTCATCCAGATTGATTTTACTATAGGACTATTTCTGAGCGAGTTCAAGTGCCTTATGCAACTGGAGGTTGGTTCAATAATTCAAAAGTAACCTATGTATTGAATCACCTCCAACTTGCCAAGGGCCATTGGTACTCGCAAGATTAACATCGGTGTCGATTTTACATGTCTCGAATAATTAATCCAATGATTTCACTGAAAGATCAACAAAGCTATCTGGAATTGGCAAGGAGTAAAGTGAGTAAAATAAGTATTAGTAAGGAGATCTATCGTAATAATCTGCACTATTTTACTCCCAGAAAAACTAACTTCCTATTAAAAAGCAGGCAATAAACAGAATAAAGTTTTTCAGAAAGCAACTTAAAAATGAAGTGAATTTTGGAACAATGTTATATGGTTCCGTTTTGAGTGCAGAAGCCTATGATCATAAACACGCTATACGACCGGTGACACAAGGAGGTAATCTCATGGGTTGCGCTTGCTTTATTAAACATGGCACATGAGCGATTTGTGGCGAATATATGAGCACATGGGATAATGGATAGTGCCACATATAGAAAGATACTGGACGAAAAGCATGAAAGAATTATAAAGCTAACATCAATGGATGTTTTAGCAGGATAACAATTCCAAGCGCACGAACAAATCTACTTATTATTATTATTATAGAAACCACTTAAGCTCCCAAAAAGGGTGAGGGCACACATAGCAACCCCACAAAACACCCAAAGGCACCTTAGAGGAGCATTAGTAGCATAGGAAATGACTAGAATACATACACAAAGGTAAGAGACATTAATTCACTAAAATATGTATTTTTTTAATTAAACTAAAAATATAAATAACAATTTGTCTGCCTGTTCCGGTTAATCCCTCTGAAAAGCATATAAATTATGGAAAAAACAAAACATCAACAGAGCAAATTTAAAAGCATTCAGGTTAGCACAATGCACAATTTAATTTGGAAGATCGTTCAATAATTTGCAATAATATGGAACAAAACATTTAGAAAACTGATTAGTCTGAATTTAATATTGGAAAATGCATAGTCATTCACGGCTAAGTTATGCCTAGTAGGTCTATTGTGTATAAAAGGATCAGGTGGGCTTAAGTACAACATTATAGAAAATCTTCTACAGAGAGACAACCCATCAAATTTTTCTACGTTTCTCCAAATCGATTGTTAAATGTGGTCAGATGACACGAATATAATTCAAAGCTTGGTCTAATAATTTAAGATTACACTTAGCTGTATGTGATAGAACGGGTTGAGGCCACGTAATTTCAACCACTATGACATGTTATTTAAAACCACGATGCTACCCAAGTGCATCTTCGCTTTGAAGCCTGGCGCCTTATCGCAGCCACCTGAGTCAATGTTATAACAAGGAGGTTTATCTTCCCCCGTTTTGCCCCATGCACCGACCTCGCCAGCTTGAGTTAGGCTTATGGGCAGATAAGGCATTGTTCTCAGGCTCGGCTGTGCATTCCCTCGAAGCCCCCACTCCATTGTACCCCACGCCAAGGGGGTGTCCTGACTATTTATTTAAAAACTTTACTACTAAGATCAGATTGGAGATCCAGATTTTCGTCGCGAAACATCACTACGACCCACTCTTACCTTGTGCGCCAAGGGACCTCGACCTCGAGATTCACCATCACTTGTCCAGAAGAAGGACAATATCCCTTGAGTGCCAAGGTTCGAGCCTTCGTGACGCTAAGTCCACAAGGCTTCCCCTGTTGTTCAGAAAGATAACAACGTTAGAACAGCCATTGTTCGTTTGAGCCCATTGACAAGAAACGGTTCCCCCCCCCCTCTGTTGTTCAGAAGTGAACAACGTAAAACAGCTATTGTTCGTTTGAGCCCGTTCGCCAAGAAACGGTTCTCACCCTTCCCCTGTTGTTCAGAAAGAGAACAACGTTAGAACAGCCATTGTTCGTTCGAGCTCGTTGACAAGAAACGGTTCTCACCCCCTTCCCTGTTGTTCAGAAGAGAACAACGTAGAACAGCCATTGTTCGCTTGAGCCTGTTCGCCAAGAAACGGTTCTCACCCTTCCCCTGTTGTTCAGAAAGAGAACAACGTTAGAACAGCTATTGTTCGTTCGAGCCCGTTGACAAGAAACGGTTCTTACCCTTCCCCCTTGTTGTTCAGAAGAGAACAACATTAGAACAGCCATTGTTCTTGAGCCCCTAGACAAAAGACGGTTCTCACCCTTCCCCTGTTGTTCAGAAGAGAACAACGTAGAACAGCTATTGTTCTTCAAGCCGTTCGTCAAGAAACGGTTCTCATTCGCAAGACGCCACGTCAGGATCATTTAATCCCCCCGCCCTTCGCCTGGAACTCGCCAACGGACCGAAATTCCTTCACGTCGCCTTCCTCTGCATAACAAGTATAATTACGTAAGCCGAACGTTACCTTTGAGTATTTAACCCATTTTTTCAACTCTATCCTCTGCTTTAAATGGTTTAGCGAACCATCCTATCCCTTTAACTTTATATTTGTATTACCTTTTTAAATCTCTTAGTCCTCAGATTAGCTAGATTTCCCACGACCTTTTCCATTTCTCTGTTTATGTCAATATTTTCCGGTTTGTGTGTTGTTGATAGTTTTTATTAATAAAACTCTATTTTATTAATGATCGCAATATTATTATCCTTGAGCTCAGTTCCACTTCTTAAGCATATCAAAGATACATAATATCGGCCAGCCTAGACATCCACGCACTCTAAAGATAATTAAATAAGTTCCCTCAAAGAATAGTTATATATGGTATATCGTCGAGAGTCCATTCTACGACACTGTAGAAAACCATATCGGCGTGCAATACTCAAAACATGGTAGGATGAATGCGCATAAAGATTTTAAAACAGCGTCATCATTACGTACTTCCCTGAAGCACGTGCGAAAAAGTCCAGTTTTTCGTGCAATAGAGTGAGCCAAAGATCTTAGATGATTATCAAAAGTAAGCTAATCATTTATCAAAACAACCAAGAGCTTAAGAGATTAAAAGTCCATCAAAGGAGACTCACAGAGAAATAATGATGAATGAGGAGGGTCATGAGTCCTTAATCTACTAACAATTATAGATTGTGTCTTGCTTGGATTTAACTTCATGCCCTATTTAAGACACCACAACTGTATTCAAGAAAAATCTCTATTCTGGAAATCAGCCACAGAAGCACGATTACTAGGAAAGTTAACTAAGGCATACAAGGCATACAAAGGATACAAAGCACTAACTTAAGAACAGTTTGAATTGAGAAAAAAACTCCCTTCCATGGCCGACACAACCGGCAAACCTCCCTCACCTTGAGCATTTGTAATGAATACTGAAGGTCGTAGGAAAGAGAACGCCACAGTAGCTTTACTCTCTGAAAGGGAGTTTCGAAGAGAAGTGGAACAAAACATCCAAAAATGATTTCTAGAAGCTAATATCAACCTTTGAGAAACGTCTTCGAGCTGTTATTCCAATCATAGGTTATTAAATTTTGAATTTAATTTTAAATTTTCTTTATTACCAATTATTGTTATATACAAAGAGAATCTTACTTATGTGTATTTTATTTGTTAAATATATGTTTAATGAGTTTTGTGTTAATTTTTTAACCCGCCCATACCACGAAATATTTAAGAAATATTCAAGTTTAAGTGTACAAATACTTGTCACTTCACTGTATATAAGCGAACTCACATATATAATAAATTTGAATGAACAAAATGTAGACCCCATCAACAGCACAAATAATACATACAATTATTATAACATATCCGATATCATTATTGACCTAGTATATGTAAATAACGAGTGGATATAAATTTGCTATCACTGATCAACGAAACCAAAACTTTTAATTCGCGGGATACGTTACACAAATAGTCCCCTGTCCTTCAGGTATGCAGCAATAATAGCATAAATATCAAAGAAAGGAAATTAGTAGGGTAAACATCTTTGAAAAATGATGGAAAAAAAGACAAACAAACAAATTTAGAGTGATTTCAATGAAAAGACAGATGAAAATAACCAGCTTAGTGGTAGATGAACTAAAATATTGTGCTAAGATAAAAACTATTATCTATTAGTTAAACAAAAAAACAGATAAGCAAATAAATTATCAAACTCAAAGTCAACCCGACAAAACTATTTCAAATCCGCGATCTAACCCTGAAAAAAATTGAGGAATTATACAATACATTTATATAATCAGTACTGCTATACCTAATTTTACCCCTCAACACAACCAGCCAGACAAATATGATACGCCTGGAGATATTAAAGTATAAAGGGGTGCTCATAAAACCAAAATTAGAAAAGGAGAAGACAAATGGCAAGATGATCTACCTAGGCAACTACAGCTGCATCCCGTCAACCAAGTCCTACATACACGACCGAAAGTCATATGTCAAAAATTAGACCACCTTTAACAGTGGAAAAAGAGAAGAAAGTAGAAATACTGCTCAGAAATATGCGACAACGTTGGGGAAATTCTTGAGTGGAATACTATCTTAAGACGAACTCCCACCGAAATTTTCCTGAAAAGTAAAGGTCAAAAGAGTAAGTGAAGTCCAAAATCATTACATATACCAACTGAATTAGCTAGATAGATTAGGTTAGTTATTTAATTAGTACAAACTATTTTAACTTGGATAAATTTTGTAAATAGATAGTAAAATATGCTCTGTATATGGAATAAACAATCCTAAAACATGTGACACTAATAATATAGGCATGAAAAACATAATGAATTAAGTGTATATATTTTATTTTTCTTAATTATTTTGTAAGCAGTCACGAAAAGGTGGAGTAAAGTAATGTTTAGAAATCATATGCAATACCTCTTTGGCGTCTCATTACTTTCCAGCAAAAGGTTCTGAATTCATTTGCTTCAGATATGATGTAATGAGGATAATTTATTAGATAAAATAAATGATTGATGAATTGGCATGCAATTATTTGGAGACGAGTTAGTAGGATCTTTCAAAAGGGAGGGTGACGTCAATGTAGATTCGAAGGCCTAATTATAGCTTACGAGGAAAATATTCATACCTTGAATCAAAAGAAGGCCAGTGAAGATGAAGAAGTCACTTGTCTCAATGCAAGACAATGTACCTAGCCCTACCTGCAAGTTCTTTAAGAATTTGTTAGAGATGAATAGATTTGTAGGAGATTCCATCATGGGGAAGCCTCTTAATGGTTACTTTTTTAAATCCAATACAAAGCTTTTGGACCATCCCAAACAGAGATGTTTACGCAGATGGGATGCAATTCAACCAAAATTTGCCTTTGAGAAGCTATTTAATATGCTGAAAAGAAAATTTCTGCTGCTTTCGTCAAAGTTATTCAGAAAAAAGTTCCTTAGTCGAGTAGCTCTTGATTAGTTCTTATTTAAAATTATGTTTAATCTAATTTTCCTTCAGGGTATTTACAAGATAAAACTGTCATATATTCTTATTAAATTTTTTCTTCCAAAATGAAGTTTGATAACTGTTCTCCGACTAATAAAAATCTGTAAATGATCTCTTGACATAATAATTTTATTATTTTCCTTTCATATGGCATGTAGTTTCCCTATATTTATTACATAAACTTTTCCTTATAATCATATCTATGAAGAACGTTCCACTTAAATGCATAATTTTTAACAGAGCTTGTACTATTTACAATAATTGCACATAATCTCTACGAACACTTTATTTAAACAACTAACACTTTTCATCTTCTCACACTATATACACTTGATTAAATATAAGCTTTCTTGCTTAGGACTTATAAATTAGGTAATTTCAACAGTAGATTCAATCCCCCAAGCTGATCTTTAGCTGGTGTCAAGTGCCTTCCGCACTTCCCCTATAGATGCCTCTTAGTCGGCACCTGTGAGATGCTGCTTGGTTTAAGACGTGCAGGGTGCAGGAAATAATGATAGTCGTGAGTTCATTGTCTCCTTTAGTCTCTAACGAATCTCATTTAATCCGTGGTCAAAATCAGTAATGCTTATCTCGTTGAAGAACGCCAATCATGATTTTAACGTTTTAAGTTTAGGACCAAGAAACTCATTCCCTAGTTTTCTTTAATTCTTGCGCCGGCGGCGCCTATGTTTCAGGCAAATACGACGCCAAGGAGGTTACCACCTTAGGAACATTTGTCGCCTCGCCTTTGCTCCCAAAGTTTTTAAACTTTCTGGTGTATTAAAATCGCATTTCTTACAATGGAACTGTGAAGATGTGCATAGATATTCCCAAATCCTATGAGGGCTTGGTTCCATACTACATCCTCTTTGCTCGAAGCAGGCAGTGCTCTCCATGGCGCTGCCTCGCTCATCACCGCCGAGTTGGTTGCAATGTATCGGTCAGAGCTGGATTTTACCTACCATGAACGATTAAGAACCAATGCCCCTGAGACATAGGAATCTCCACTTCACTTTGTTTGCTGTATTATTACGTCATTGATTTTGTAAACAAGGAGGACGTAGAGATTGTCCTCTTCTTTGTTCCTGGACATGTAACGGTTACTGGAAATTAGCGTTTATGAAGGGGCTTGGCTATCTGCACAGACTAAATAATAAGTGTGGTTATTTACTCTTAACTACTCTGATTATATGGCTTAGAACAAATTAGTCCCTCGTGTTCAATGAAATGAAAGATGGGAGTTATGTGCCATTGCACCCACCTTCTCCGTAAAACTATCAACAATAATGCCCTAACGCTATCACATCATTGTAAGCTTATTCCAAATCGGGATGCAATATCATTAAAATTGAACGTTTTACCGAACATTTCTTTGAATAAATAGAACTTAGTACTCAGGAATGTACGCCACATTATAGATGAATCTCTTTGTCTGAGGGGATTTCATAAGGGGTGCCTTTCCAGTGATAAGCAGAACAGCCATCTCAAATGCACTCGGATTTTAATAAAATACGAATAAAAATAGGAATTGAACTGGATGATTTGATTTTTGCAATTTCCTTTTTCCGGCTTAGGATCGGGAGCAAAAAGGATTAGAATCGTCTGTGTGAAATAGTTAAATGAAGAAATATATAGATATAGGGGTGTAAGAAAAATGGCGGAGAGAAAATAAAAAACGCAAGTAGTTTAAGTGAGTTACGAACAGCTTCCTGCGTCACTGGACGAATGTTAGCGAGCGGCGAATCCACTGCGCCATCCTGAGTCTCAAAACAAACTCAGTCAAATGAAGAATTTAAACCACTCGCTTGCACCTCTCTGCACGCCACAAAGAATGACTTCAATATACTTTTACAAGTAATTTGCACATGCAGGGAATAATTGGACTAACAATCATTATCTAGAATTCGTCATTTTCATACCATAAAGGTTTGAAAATAAAGCAAAAGAATTAATAATAAATAAAGGGTCTTTCAACAAGGACGCTCGAGCTTTGTCAGGCGATCGTGGACATATTATTAAAGTGACATCTGGCAACCTCACTGTGAACTGTTCAGTAGTACTTGGCAAGTCATGATGGAAGGTTATAGCGTTAAATAGCGTGTGCAAATGATCAAATGTTATTATCGAAATCAGTGTTCCCTTCGACAAACGGTCAGCGCATTACGTGATTTCTATCATCTTCAGCGACGAGGCCCATTTTTGGATGAATGGATTTATGAAGAGGCAAAATTGTCGGATTTGGGACGAAAACAATCGACATGAGATACACCAGGACCAATTGCATCCCAACAAAGTCAGTGTTTGGTGCGGATTTTCGTCTAACGCAATCATCGGTCCTTATTTTCTTTAGAACGAATATGAGATTTCCATAAGCGTCAACGACGAGACCTACAGATCGATGATAAGCCACCTCTTGTGGCCTCAACTGGATTATATGGATACTCACGACATGTGGTTCCAACAGGACGGCGCTACGTGCCACACTGCGCACGCCACGATAGACATTTTGCACCAGCGATTTCAGGGCAGGGTCATCTCGCGCGGCGGCGACGTCAACTGGCCATGGAGATCATGCGAGTTAACACCATTAGACTACTTTATTTTGGGCTACCTTAAATCGCAGGTCTAAGCGAATAATCCCAAACAGTTAATATCCTCATAGTCAACATAAAGAACACGATCCAGCAAATTCAGCCAGATTTTTGCGACAAAGTCATCGAAAATTGGGCCTCCCGAATCCGTTGCACTGAGCAAAGCCGCGGCGGATATTTGAACGACGTCACATTCCACCCTTAATGCCATAAAATGTACTTTCAAATTTAAAATAAATTGAGTGCAAATATCACATAAAACATGTTTTATTTATATTTAAAAATCGAGCGACCTTATTGAAAGACCCTTTACAAAAGAATGTGCGTTGAGTTGATTGATTTTGCTCTATTAATTATATTTTAAAATATAGGGTAAGAAATATATTTTTTAGCAATTATCTTACCTAACCTTCTATGCAATATAACTTAATAGTTCTATAATCATATAGTTTGGGAAAATTTAGTCCACAATACTTTTCATATTGCCAGTTGTTTTCGAATCAAGTTCACGGATGTATATTATAATAGAAACAAAAAACAAATCCTGGTCTTGTCATAGGCACCAGATATGAAAAGGTTGTTTTTTAGTACTGATTCGACCTTGCACTTAATTTGAGGCATTTTTTTCCGGTGATTTCCGTTTTAACGTGAAAAGTTACCTCTACTCAATACAGCTCTGAACTGGGAAGCTTGTTTATATTCGAGAAGAAATGAACAGATAAGGATACCCCTAAAATATAGCCTCTAATTACTTCCTTCATGAATTTAAAATAAATAGAAGAAATATGTTTCCCAGTTGTGGCTCCCCTGCGAGTCAATTTCATGTAAAATCAAAAACACTTTTTAAAATAGAATTTCTTGGTGACGAACAAATGGAGCAGAAGATTATTCGAGTTATTATGAGTTTTCTTTTCAATTGTTTGATTGGGAAAAGTTATTCATATCCCTATAATGGAGATGAGCATATAAAAACATGCGTGCCCACATGCTTAAACACATAAAGCTAGGCAGGCCTACACTCACACATACCTATACATTCTAAATTTCCCTACATTCTATCTTTATGAGTAAACAAATAAACTGGTCTTTAATGGAGAAATGGGACAAGTTTGAGAGAGTTGCGTTCACTTTGGATGCATCTTCAATCATTTCCTGTTAAAACCATCTCTTTCTGAGGTTTATTTCTTAGACTTTTCTTTGAACATAAAACCCTCTCTTAATTAGTACATATAGGGTAGAGAATTTCTCAAAAGGTCGTTTTCGTCTAAACTACGTAATTTTACACTTATTGTTCTGTGTGAGTATGTGCGTGTGTATGCGTTTGCCTCATATGGCTTCCTTTCCTCTCCTTCCCTTGAGATATCCCTAAAGTAAATTCGATTTGCCTCCAAAGTTTTCTTTCACCCGAGTATCAACCATTCACTCGAGAGAATGGAGATGTGCTTTAACATAGTCCTGCTCTCTATTTTACCTCCCCTCCCCATCTGTCTTCTCCATTACCTCTTCCTCGTCCTATAATAGCCTCCCCCCGGTGCTGTCTTTGACACGCATCCCTCTCTACGATATTAGAATATATGTATACATTATATTCAACTCCATTTCATTTGTTGTTGTTCCTTCCATTATAGTTATATTCAAACATTTACGTGCCCCTAGGGTTAATTTCTCTACGCTCATAGATCGTTGACTCGGTACATTGGTTGTACTCATTTTCCTGCTTCCATTTCTTTTCACCATTCATTTATTCACCATCTTTTTCACTTTCGAAATCATAATCATCTTTCTTTAAACCCAGGCCATTTGACCTGAAGGGTGCGTACTGTATTCGTTCGTAATTTTCAACTACTAATTTTACGCATATTTTTTTTATATCCTTACTGTCTGATTTTTTATTCTTAAAAAGAATACTCATTTTAGCTAAATTTGGGGGACAGAATGATTCGCAATGGGTTAAAAAGGTTACCTATTGGTTTTGGATGAGCATCATTCATTATGCTTTGCAGGGGTGTTTGAATTTGTGGCATACACCTACCTCGATGATCTGCTCTTTCTCGATTCTCTTCAGGCTCTGCGTCGCTTTATTGTCTGCCTTCGAACCACCAGTCTGGTGAGCAACGAACGCAAGAGTGAGCGTGTTAGTGCCCGCAAATCATTTGACATACTTCTGGGTATAAATCTGCCTGGGCCAACGCCTCAGGATCTCTTGGAATGAATTGCCCGGCATCCCAAGCCTTAACCCTTCTTTGCCAGGGTGCAATATTAAACCTGGTATGGAGTTGCCTCCTCGTTTCGAAAGTTTCGGGCCCAGTTGGCCTACGGACGTCTCAACTAGGTTCAGATCCTGGCGGACTTGTTATCGTCCGAGTGGGAACTTCAACCACTGTATCAAAACGGAGAGTAGCTTTCTAGTACGTCACTCCGGAATGGCTACTTCTTGACTCGTTTGAACTCGCCTGCCTGTGCGAGCCCCCACCCATGTTGCTTTGGTGGAGTTAATCACCCTATTATTCATGTATCTCCATCACCCTGACTGTAATTTTGGCTTATGAAAAAATAAGCAGTCCTTAAGTGTTTCCTACCCTATGTCCTTGCAAGCTTCCTAGTACTTTTCTATTATTTTTTTTTAGGAGACCAGTCATTTCAGAGGGCGCGTCTGGGGACAATCCGCCTGATGCTGCGAATCGTCCTTACATCCGTACACACTCAGCTCATAATGACTCAACTATTCACATGAGTCACTAGTCAAGAGTCTGATTATAGAAGAACGATCTCGACGGCTGATCTCATTCAGGTCCAGATCATCTCTCTTTCAAATTTTGAAATGTGTTCATATTAATTCTGAGTCATTTACTTTATGTTCCTTTTAAATACCGAATATAGTTGCCCTAGGAATCCATTCCTGAAGGACGAACAAGGAGATTTCAGGCTTTATCAACATTAGCAGGAGGATAGTGAAAATGTCAGAAAGGAGATTAAAGATTTGAGGTGAAACAGAGAAGATGACCTAGCGTCATCAAAACGGCCTAATTGGTCGCTGAAATCAAGGATATCATCACCAATGATCCCATAAAGTGGATGCGTGTCATTGTAAGTGAAAAGGGTGAGGATGAAAATCACGAAAGTAAGAATTTTCATATTGTCTTGACAATTGGTCTTAAAGCAATTAGTCTAATATCATTTGGTCTAAAACATATTGGTCCAATCCGTCTTATTACCAATTGTTTTAAAACCAATAGGTCTAATTGAAAGGAAATCCTTTGAAAGCCTCATCAGCCTCGTGGTGCATAAGAACATTCGGAACTTTACATACAAATAGAGGAAATAACACTTTCTGGCCAATCCAAAGTGAGGCAGGAAAAACGATTAAAGCACAGCAAAAAGCTGATCAAGATATTAAAACACCCGTTAGAGCCAGATATACTGTGGTTCTTCTCCTACTAAAGAATTTCTGCCACTACTTGGACCTTTTCATTATGAATTTGATGAATTTCTGTGGCAAAAATATTCTAAAAGAAAATTTAACTTGATACCTTTCACAGGGCACGTATAAGAAGCAACAAGGGATCTTTTGATGTATATTTTCACAGTTTAAGAAAATAGACCAATGTTATGTTAGTTAATTGCGCCACCAGACGCTTCTTAATAAGACATTGACGATCGAAGTGAAATTTGAAATAAATTAGTAGAAATAAATGTTCAGAAGGCAAAATTAAACTAGTTCTGCGAGGCATATAATACATGAATGTGAGGAACGCAATTGAATTATAATGTTATCCTGCCCTGAATAAAGAAAAATAATTCACCTTCGCAGAGCAGATTCATTCTTGATACGCTTGGAACACTATATTTCATTAGTTACAAAGATTTATCACAGGTTTTGGTTCAAAATTCAACGCATGTAGTTTTAATACACATAGTACTAACTATGATAAAATTTATGGAAGTCAACAATGACATAAAGGAGGATATCTTTTCGGATGTGTTTTGCTGTTAAATCATTGCTGCTTTATTTAAACTTTTGGTTACCCGGTTTCCTTTTCTGACACGGTATAAAGTGTGGCAGTCACTTTTGATAGTAGTTTTTACAGAAAGTTGCATAAGAAATTTACAAGTCAGAATTTAAACAGGAGGGTGGTTTTTAAAGACAGCTTTGGACAAAAATAAGACGAGTATTTTGCTTATCAAAGAATTATTCTGGAACTGACCCTCAGATGACTTGAATTTGGATATTTCCTTATGAGAGCTGATCAATAAGGCGAATATGTATAAAATTGTGGAAATTATAAATTATTTTTACATTATGAAAAGCAATTGCATTGTCTTCAATAGACACATTTAAAAACAGGCTGGATGATAGGCTTCTCGGTCTATATCACATTTGAGTTCTTTGACTCTGAGGAAATCTGCTTTCACCAGGAGATGATGAAACACAAATGCGATATACAACGGGAAATGCTAACGTCTTGCGTGTTTATACACACACACACACACACACATATATATATATATATATATATATATATATATATATATATATATATATATATGCCGTAGAATGGCCCTTTTTTATCACTATACTCTTTGATACCCTTTTTGTAGCGGTATGTTTTGTGATGCGTGAGTTACTTCTATGATGAAGTAGGCTTTGTTCTAAGAGTGATAATTCGGTAGTTTTGTTCTTAAGGAAGAGCTATTTAAACACATAAAGATAAGAGGAAACACCAGATTTATACCAACATAAACATATATTTTAAATGAAGCACTTAACTATAACAAACAAACAGTTAACACAATTCTATCTTTGGAACCTAGTCCTATCGCACGGATATGAAGACAAAAATAAACAAATAGGCTACCCGTAAACATACTAAATCCCGATTAATATTTTTATCGCGACTCTATTTGATTAGCTTTAAACATTAAATTACTGTGCTCTCGTCTACAAGCAACTATGACCTAGGTTCAAGAACAAGGGTTTCTACTCCCCTTTAAAACGTGAGACGTACTAAACTTCTACTATCGCAATATGAATATAAATGTTCTTTCTAACTTACATGACAGGAGGTATTAGGGATTGAAGGATGTCGTTGGAGGACTTATCTCTCGCTTTGGAGTGTTGTGGCCGATGGTTGAAATTTCGTCGAGGAGGGATAGCTTGCCACCTGTGGGGGGCTGATTCTTCAACGTAATTAAAGAACGGGAGCTCGTTGGGGCTGGGTTCTTCTCCTCTCACTCTTACGGAGCTTGAGATGTGAGAGTCACTCGAGTGTGAGCGGCTTTGATTTTCTTCAGTCAGACTTCTTCACAGTCTGTAAAGGATTCTTCGGTATGGCACCGATATATAGCTCGACTATTTATGTTAATACGGCCCGAAAAGGATGGATCGATTTTTTCAATCTGATCCTATCGTTTCTCACGGAAATAGTTTGGTATGGCTGAAGGATCGATCTTCACGAATTGAACCTTCTTCTCTCTTATCGAATTCTAATCTTCTTGTTTGGCTGAAGGATCGATCTTCACGAACTAATCCTTCTACTTTCGGATCGACTTCTACTCTTCGTGTCAGGCTGACGGATCGATCCTCACGAACTGATCCTCCTTCTGGCGTATCGACTTCTAATCTCTTCTCTTTCTTTGCGGGGATTATTTATAGGCGTATTACCGCCCCATCTAAAGGGGGAAGTAACCAGGCTACAGAGTCAAGGAGGAGGGGGGGGGGACCCAAATGGTGAGTTCGCATCTGGGGAGAGCGAGAATTGCAGAGGGTGTCACTGGGGTGCCCAAGTCGGCTCGCTAATTAGAGGCTCGCAACCACATCGCTACTTGGCTTGCCTTTTGACTAGCACCGCTTTTTTTTTCATAACCACGGGTTTATGGGTTTCGTAGGTAATTGGATCGTTAGAGCGTCGTTTAAGGGCCTTATGTAGTCGCCTTAAAACAGATGTTAGCTCCAACTGCCCAAAGCGGCGGGGAGATCAAACAGGGTAAGCAGTTATGGTTATTCGCCTGCTACCTTTTCCACGCTTCTCCTCATGAGGGGGGGGGGCTTTAATGTACCTATACTCCTCCAGGATGCTTAATGTAGCCATTTCTATACAATATATATATATATATATACATATATATTTAAAGGCCCAAAAAATGAAACCTGTAAGACAACCCGGAACGATGCTAAGGAAATTAATTACGCGGTCCATTGAAGCTTAAGAAAGAAAATCAGATAATTATAGAAACGAACAATAAGGAAACTATTTTAACCGTTGTATGAAAATGAATAAAAGAGTTGGATTTGAACCTGTGTCGTCAAGCGCTCTTCGTTAAAATGACCACGACGCTCATTTTAGCGAAAAACGCTTGATGACACAGGTTCAAACCAACTCCTTTATTCATTTTCAAATTACCAGTTTTCATTTCTTTGTGCCTTTAAATGCATCTATAAAATATATCATGGTCTCATGTGATCTTTTTCCATATATATATATATATATATATATATATATATATATATATATATATATAAGCGAGAGAATGATGAAATAAACCCAGCAAAGAAAGAGAAAAACGAATAATTCGAAAAATCCCTACGAGGGTGGTAATCGAACTAAACACACTGTTAAAGATAGAGAGAGAGATGGGTAGGACGGAAAGAACCCACGATCGGCTTCTTTTTGAGGTAACTTACGTTTGATAACAGCCCCATATCGAGCCCAATTTTAACAACGAGAGGTTCCGTGAGACGACGTATAGGTCTAAATTCACTCCTGGAAGCTCTATATAAAGTAAAATCCACATCCGGCGAGCCCGTATAAATAGTTAAGCGTTGGCCTGGGTTAGATTAGTATTTTTTCAAAGAGAAAATGGCACAAAAAATCTTTCTATCGGCCTTCCTTACCCTAAGAGCCCCTAAGACAAGAAAATTAAATAAGAAGAAATAAGAACTAGGGACGAGGAGACTCCCACGCTGCTGTATTCGACTCAGCTTCTCCACGGTGAAATACTCACTCTATCCCTACTTTCGAGTCTAGCAGTGGTTGTTAGAAGACAGGTTGTATTCTCCTTCATAATTTTAAACAGGCCGAGTACTAATCGGCCAAGTGCAAACCCAACCGTGCCGTTGAAAAGCAATCGAGCTCGACGCTCATACCCCCCTTCCCCCTCCAATCCTTTCTCTCGGGTACAAAAATCCCCAAGCGGTAGTTTCCCTTTTTTCTGTCGTGTACTTATGTGTCTAGGTGCTCATGGCTCACGCCTGGAGCTGACGTGTTTTAACCTTTTGCACATTAAGTTCTTTTGTATTTCGATGTTGTATTCATTATTTTATTTTTGTTTGTACAGTAGTAAAGATTATTTTGTTTCATCCACTTTGATATCCAGAACCTCCTAGTTAGTTGATTTAATTCGGCTAAGGAAAAATAGTAACTCTTACTCGATTTAGTGAAACACACGTTTAAAGTGCATTATTTAGGGCAAGGCTAATCTCAGAGTGTCCAGATGCTTTCCTCGTTCCCTTCAGAGTCAAAGGAAGCAAACGGTGGTCAGGAAATCTAACCTGACGTACGACACACACTGAGGCAGCTAACAACAAATTTGATCTCAATTAAAGCAAGGCCTTCTATCCACTCGAGTGGTATGCTCGATTTATTTTATCATTCTCTCTCCTCCTAAGGGGCGCGGCGATTTGCAGTCCTGGTCGCCGTGCTGACGGGACTCAGCGCCTCGTTCGGGCCCAGCTTAGCCTCTTCTCCTTCTTTCTGACAGCCTGTCTTTTTACCCTACTTCCTCACTCTCACTACAACCTCTCCCACAACTTTCTCTGGTCGGCATATAATTTGACAGGGTAGACACCAACCAGGAGGGGTCTCCTCTCCTGGCAGGTGGTCATGTGACGGGCAGGACCTTCACCATTTCAGGGAATGATCTTGCCTAGGCCGGCCCATCTGGCCTAGTGGCTCCTACTGACGGAGGAGAGATGTGGGTTAATTCTCCACCATCCTTTCCTAAAAAGAAAAAGACCAAGAAAAATGCCCAAAATGGTCCAAGGCCGCCCACGATAAGTCCAAATCGCGTATAGCCAAGTGTGTTAATTGCGGAGAGCTGCACTCCACCTCTTTCGAAGCAATGTTGTGCGTATCTCCTTGAGAATGAAATTCTGGCCGTTCATGCTCAGGTTCCTCTCTCATTTCGCGAGGCTAAGAACTTGGTCTCGGCGCACCCATCGCTGCCTGGGACGTTTATGCCTCAATGTTAAGAAAGACACCCTCTGCTCCTGTTCCCTCCAGGCGTACGAGTAGGGTCATTTTAGCGCTCATTCGAACCCTTCTCCAGGTTCTACCCACCCCAAGCGCTCTCCTGGTAAACTTTGCGGCACATAGGGCTCACAGCCAGCCACGGCTAAACTTACCCCAGCATGACCGTCAACGAAAAGTGCGTATCCACCGACTCGTTAGACTCACAGGAGGCAAAACACTTAAAGTTGGTCGTGAGGCCATCTTCCGGGGTTCCTAAAGCTGCTACCCGAAATGAGGACAGCACTAAAGGAGCTTTGGCTACTTCACCCAGACCCAGTGGCTCGGACACGGTGAATCTTCCAAATGTAGGAGCCACGCCTCCGAAGCCACCATGCTTGCCTAAGGTTTCGAGGCGGAGGGAGGAAAAGACTCGCATGTCAAGCCAAACCTTCCCCGATAAAACCTCGAAGGCGACAGCGCCCGGAGTGCTGCCTCTGGGAAACTTACGGCCATTCATGTGAGTGTCTTCTCTTTGAAGAGGGCCCCTGCATCTCCTCCAAGCTAGGCCTGGAGGTCATATTCCTTCAATGGAATTGCTCGTTTCCTCCCGTTCCCCATTAGCTATCATTTTGCAGTAGACCATGTTGGGCGCGTGCTCCATGCCCACCCTCCAGGGGTATAAGGGTTTTGCGACCCCAACACCACGGAATGGGGGCCGGGCAGGAGAATGCTCGATTTACATCCGCCATGGTGCCTACATTCTTCTTTTTGCTTTAGATACCTCATTTCAGGCACTAGCCGTGCAGCTGCACCTGGATAGGGGTTATACTGTTATTTTCGCGTACATTCTACCGTCAGCCGACTTCGATGCGGGAGACATTCGCCGTGCCGTGGCACGGTTGAGGAGGCCCTTACTCTTGCTTGGAGATCTGAACGGTAGACAGCCCTCCTGGAAAGACTACTCAATTAATCCCAGAGGTCAAGTCCCACCCTACCTGATCGACGAGCTGGAGATAGGTGTCCTAAAGAGGGATGAGTTTACGCATCTCTGCCAGAGAGCTGCTTCATTTTATTCTCTAGATCTATCTTTGTGCTCTCCAGATGCACAGCCTGATTTTGGGTGGGGGTGATCGATGACCTCCATGATAGTGATCACTTTCCCATTCAAATATCATTTTCTCGGCCGCTGCTGCCCGAGAGCCCGCCTCAGTGGTGCTTGGCGAGGGCGCGGTGGTCCTCATTTTAGGAAATGACTGATTTCTCTGTCTCATTTAAGGTGTTTAGTTCGGTAGAAGATGCCGTTGAGTTCTTTTCCAGCAACCTCATCGCCGTGGGTCTAACTACTCTTCCTAGAACGTCTGGCCGTTTTGCACGCCGACCACTCCGTTGGTGTTTAACCGAATATTAGACGGCCCTCAAGCAGTAGCGTTATGCCTACATGCACTATGAGCGTGGCCCAAACGACTTTACTCTCGGTGAATTTCGTCAAGCTAGGGCTAGTTCCGGTATATTTCAAAGCACGCCCGCTGCTTTTCTTGGCAGGCATACGTCTCTTCATTTGACGGGAAAGACCCCTCTAGCCGAGGTTTAGAAGCGAGTCAAAATGATTCGAGGCAAGTTCTTGCAACGCCCCCTCCCGTTCTCCAGGAGAATAGGGCCGCAATGGGAGGGAGGGATAGAACCTGTGGACGATACTTTATTCATCTTCCACAATAAAAAGTAAATAGCGTGCATTTATTTCAAAATGTAAAAGAGTGATACATACAAACAATGTAGCAGCCTAGTAATTACAGCCAAGTACTTCAGCTTTTACCAGGAAGCAAAAAGATAAATAAAGATCGAGTTAATGCGCAATTGTCCGAAGATATTTAAAACTGGTAGATGTTCACGGTCTCTGACAGCAGCTTGAAGTCTTGCGTCGCGTCGCAGAGTTGCGGCCTCAGAGATGACGTCCAAGCCTATTTTTCACATGACATTGTTCTTTTTGCTCTTCTATGTTCCTTTTAGTTTGAGGGACATCATTTTGGAAGGATTCATATATTAACCACAATTTGGGTGGAAACACTAGTTCGGATCGAACTTCAAAACTATTGCATAGCCGTCTTCTTATTCTGACATTCACATAATTAGTTTTGAACCATTCAACAAGTTTAGTGGATGATTCTGGTAAATGGAGCTTTAATTGGAAGAAGAAACGCTAATGGTGTCAGAAAACATAATTTCAAAATAAGGCTTTCGTCATTGCCTTATTGCCTTGTCGATCCAGTAGCTCGAATTTTCCTGGGTAACATCCAGAAATTCACTTTTCGAAGCATTTATCGCAGCAATTGCAAATCTGTCATTATTTCTGTCTTTAAGGTTAGGTAAGGTTATATTAGACTAATGTTTGCTTTTCGGCAATTCGGCTTTGGGGATTTTGACCTTTTACCATTTCGGCTTTCAGGATTTCTCTTTTGTGATTTCGGCTTTCGAGATTACGACCAAAACTGCACCAGGATTCATCGTTGTGTCCGTTTTGTTAAATCTCTGCACTATCTCTTTTGAAATGAAATGAATTCTAACATGCACACCTACATAAATTCGCGCCTCAAAACCGCTCCTCCATATCATACAAACTTCGGCCATATTTCCAATGCTTATCTCCTTTCTATTTTTTTTGTGTAAATTCCCTGTTTGATATTAGTTAAAAATAATGTCATTTGCGCTTTATCTCATCTGAGAATCTTCCCAGTTTTGGCTTAGCGCAAATTTACAACTTTACTTATTGTGCGAGGCTTTAATCAGCTAGCATACCCCTTCTATCAGTGACTTTTTCACATGTTTAAGCTATATTCTTTCTCTTAATTTAATGTCTCAACATGCACTCACACAAATGGAAATACGTTTGACCTAACCGCATATCTCTCTCACTTTATAGTCTAACCATAACTGACTCTTCCACAGCTATTTATGACTATTTCCTAGTCCAGTTTTTTTCTATATTCCTCTCTCGTCAACCCTTTCACATACACTGCCACCAAGCTTCATCATCGTTGATAATTGCATTAACGAAAAAGAGATAAAAACAGAGATTGGCTTTCTCTTTGCATCCTCTCATTTTCCATGACATTGACCTCACATCAGATGGTCTATGCTCCCCTTCTCCACTTATTGAATATCAAGACACACACCACTATGACACAGACGAAATAGGGCTGCTCGTGCCTTGGCACAGAGAGAGAAACCAGCTACATAGCATCTTCCTTACTATTTATTCTTATACCTTTGTTCTAAGTACGCCTTTAAGGCTCAGAATCATCGTATCCTCACAGAGAGCAGAAAAAAATACACACCTTGCTCAGTAATTTGCTAATTTCTCTTACCCTCTGAAACATCAATTTCTTTCTTCAATCTCCTCTGTAGAATTCAAAGCCCTCTTCTCTGACAAAGTCGTCCATAACCATCCTGGCCAATTATCTGCCTATATTTTCTCGAAGCCTTAACTTCCTATTTTCCTTTTGCACCTAAATTGAGTTCTCTTGTACCAGCGTAACCTGAAGAATCAACTTCCCTCTTTCCACCCAAAAAAACTTTTCTTTCTTAGAATAATTACCTCCAAATCTTTATTGCCAGTTTCTGCCAGTGCTTCTCTCTTATCGCTCTGATATTTTAATACCACTATTTCGTCTGCAATATTACCTTCTGACATTAAACACGCTGTTGCTCGCCCTATCCTAAAGAAACAGAAGCTGACCCAACCACCAGCCAATCACTCAACTCTCTTTCCTCACAAAATTCTTACCACGGATTCTAGATTACTTGTCTTCTTCGATCGCTAATGAGATTTTTTAGTCTGATTTTCAGGCAGAATACAGCAATGAATAAGGTCTCTTATATGTAATAGACCACATTCGTTGTACGACTGAGGCTGGTCAGATTTCCCCTATGGAGGTTCGTGACAGCTCAGCATTATTTAACATTGTTGGCCACAGTGTTTTATCACTACCTCCATGAATTCCTGGTTGTCTCTGAAACTGTTATTATTTGTTTCCTCTCGTATCAGTATCGCTTACTCAATCTATTGAAATTGATATATATTGGAGTTATGCAATGATCGGTAGTTCGACTGATTCTGTTTTGCATCTTTCTTCTTTCCCTTACTATTCTTATACGTCCACTTGGTCTATCAATTCGTTTTTTATGCTGATGGTACAATAAACTTTCTCTTCTTTCCCTAGGCTTGTTTGCTGAGACTCTGAGAAAAGTACTATTCTTTTATGACACTAGCACTGAATGGCGCTCGGGCAACTTTGCGAAACTCAACCATGAGAGGAGGTAATATTACTGGGTACATCTTTGAATGTGGGCCGCTTCAAATCTATTTCCCCGATTTTAACCTTGGCCTTTCCTTTGAGCATTTTCGTTCTCGTTCTCACAAAACACCAGCTAATTTCTCATATCACGTAACTTATTTAAAACTTTGATTGTTTTGTATTCTTTTGTATTTTTACTATTCTGTTCGCTATATTATTTTTTGTTTAATATATTTTGGACTATTCTTAAATTCATACAACTTCCTTCTTAAATAGTCCTTTCCGTTACTCCACTTCCTCAATTTTTCAATTTGAATTCACATTCCAAATACGAAACTCACTTTCTAACATCATAATCGAGCAATCCCCTTCCTTCTACCAGGCGGTCTCCAAGTTCACCAACATAGTCCACCAAAAAGGCACGAAATACATCCCTAGTCCGAGGCTTAAAGAACTACTTCAGTGACGGTAAGGGCTCCCGTTAGGAGGTCAGATGTTTTATGGTTCGCTGTAATGAAGCACTTGGAAGGAGGTCGATAAGGTAAGCATCTTCTCCATGAAAACCGTCCTAGTCTTGATGAGGAGTGGAAACGATCTCTTCTTCAGGGGAGGTTTGGTCGGAATCACCTAAAACATTCTGATTAGGGATATGAAAACTACAGATGATATTCACGCAAAGAACGAAAAGAACTTGCTGGTATGGATATTATTCAGAAAGCTCACTAAATAGCATGCACTTATAAAACCTCTGAACATTAGTGAGCGGTAAGGGCACCTATGTGCCTTGATAGGAGGAAAAATTCTGCACCCGTTCCACCGGTTCTTTAGAAGCGTGATCTGTGCGCGGAGGGTTTTCTTTAACTCAACAGTCATGGTAAGAAGGCTCTGACCAATATAATTGACCAGAATGCCTTCTTGCTGCTGAGAGCTACACGGACCTTGTCATTCGGAGTCTCGATGAGTAGAACAATGTCCATATCTTAACGAAAGGGCAAGGAAAATAGACATGTAAATTAAGGGAGGGAAACGAAACACGTACGGATGCACTTGGCCGTCTGGCAATCGAGATTAGATCACCTGCCGCCAAAACACCTGCTGTACCCAGTAGAGAAGTAAGTGTGGCGACTTCTATTGCCAGAAAACCCAACGTAGCTCATTTCAAGGGGAGTATAGAGCTCTCTCCCGCTTCCGAGTAATATCCGCGAGACAAAGTTAAGGAACTATGCAGCTCGGGTGACGCTCGAGATGATATGCTCCCTTCAGAGGTGAACGCATATAAGGAATTGAAGGAAATGCATTATGGTAGGGAACGTATGGTAGCCCACGTTGCCCCAAAGTCTTATTATCTATGTAACGCCAAGTCGATATGGAACAAGTGGGACGAACTTTTGGACTGGTTGGCCGGTGAGATTTGAATAGATATTGTGCCCATCGTGGAAGTTTGGCTTTATACAAATACTCTAGATTTCGAGAGTAAGTTTATAATCCCCCGCTACTCGACGTTCCACTGCGATTAAGAATACCAAGAAGGTAGTGGAATAATGATATACTTCCGAAATTGCCTTATTGTGTTCTACTGCAATGTTAGAAGCGACCAGCTTGGTGATCGTTTATAGGCCACAAACGCAGTCAGAGGAGTCATACTAGAACCTGTACACTTAACTGGACAAAGATAGTGTTCAGATGCCCGAGTTTGATCATGGATGACTTTAAATGCCAAAGGATTACTAAGGATCGGGTGGCACGGGGAATGGAAGCGACTTGAAGAATTCACTGACAATAAATATTTGACACAGTTGGTCTAAAAACCGACGAGAGATAATAACTTGTAAATTTGGTATTCACAATCAAAGAACGACATAGTCTCCAAACTAAGGGTGGGCAAATGTTTTTGCGGGAACGATAAACAAACAGTCACGTGGCGCTCTGTGTTACATGCTATTTTGCATGGCTACACACAAACCCGACTACCGACGCGCTAATTTCAGATGTCCTAGAGTCTCGATATGTCGGCTGGAGCCTATGTTCTAAATGAAACCTCTGCCGATTGTCTGGAGTTCAAGTACCGCCTCATGGCCTAGCAGTCCCCTGCTTTCTGAGAAAAAGAAGCAGCAGAAAAGTCAACCCAAGATTAGTGGTCCAATCTTGACATCGCTTCTGCCATTAGTAATAGAAAACTAGCTTACACCAGTTAAAAGCCAGCCATAGCGGCTAAATAATTGATCAATACAAGGATAATTGAGGAAAAGTAAAAATACTGGTGCGCTGAGGTAAACACTGGGGAGGAACATTTGTTGCGCCCCTCTACCTAAAAAATCAAAAATCATCCATCCATCATGTTAACAGCTACAAACTGGTTCGCCATTTCATAGACCCCTTGAGAGAAATGGATGCCCTGTTGCGGAAATCAGAAACAGACATCGTAAATTTGTTGAACGACTACTTTTATAACTTTAGGGTGAAATTATACTTTCCTGCTCCGATGCTGAGGGTACATCTAGAAGAGGAGAAAAAACTAGGTTAAGAAATCTAAATTAGTACAAATCTCCTGGTCCAGAAGGCTTTTTTCCAGAATCCTTCTTGATATCAGCTGTAAGGGTGCTCCACACCTTACTGCGATCTTGAATGATTGGTCTGAAACGGGACAGGTGCCGAAGTATGGGAGGGCGATGGACGTAGCACCCCTCTTTAGAAAGCTAGAAAGCGAAAGTCCGGGTAATTTCTATCCTATTAATCTGACTCTTACCTTGGTTAAACTGCGAAAGAGCATAATCGCAGATAACATAGTTTAACATCTAGAATATTTTAGCCTCATCTTAGATTCCTAACACGGATTTTGCAAGGACTGATCGCTTTTCACAAATCTACTAGAATTTCCCCATAGTATGTTTATTGCTGATTACGATCCTAGTCAGCCTGTAGACATCTTATACTTAGACTTTCAATGGGCGTTCGATAAGGCGCTCTTCCGTAAGATAATGGGTTAAGACTGCTCCATTGGTTTTAGCGGTAGGCTGGCGGCCTGAATTGAGAACTGGTTGAGTGACTGGATCCAGCGTGTAAGCGTCAACGTAAGAGCTTCAAGGTAGGCCCCGTGAGTAGTGTGGTGCGCCAAGGTTCTCTACTCGGGCCTTTGATATTTACTGTTTACATCAAGAATATAGATGAGGGACTGTTATGATCAAAATCTAGTTTGCAGAAAATACAAATCAGGAGGTGGGGTAAGATCGCGCGAAGAAGTCGAACGTTTGCGGGAAATCCTTTGCTGCCTAAGTGAGCAGACTAGATAAAGATTTCGTCCCTAAGGTAAGGTAAAAAGTATATTAGCTCCGGCTACGAGAATTGGAGCCGTTCTCAAAAGAGACACCTTGTATACTTGGCCAGCTCATTGAGCCCTAAAAGATTATGCGGAAGTTGAAAACGTGGACTACAGGGAGTTTTTCATTTTGAATACGAGTCCTACCTAAAACCATGGACACAAGTGGGATTATACAAGATTCCTGACTAGCGTTTGAGGGAACTTTCTCTCATACAAGATCGTCGACAGATTAAACTATCTTTCCTTGGAGATGGTGCACAGCTTATCAGTGGAAAAGTTCAACTCATGGCTGGACATACATATTATTACATGAGGTAGACTAGATGGATTTCAACGACACTGGTACCTCCTAGGAATGGATGTAGAGGTCTTTTGAAGTGCCTCTATTTTGTGTGATTCCTTGTGTCTCTTTTTCTCTCAAACTCTGCTTTTTCCGGAATTTCAGCTGACTTCGTTACCCTTTCAGCCACAAGAGATTTAAGATAGCCATTCCTGTTTTTCTTTTCTAACGCATTTACTACTGTTACTCCCTTATTAGCTTAAGCAGTGCTACCTCTCCAACTGATACAAAACTTTACAGTCCGGGGGACGTTTCTCTCGAGTAACTCACCTTATTCGTGATCTGACTGAATCCCATTTTGATACAGGCTCAAACTTAAGGTCCTTTCGCTTAAATATAAGACCTTAAATGCCGCCGCCACTCCCTTCCTACTCTCATGGCGCGCACTCCCAGCGCCATAACCCACAATTTTTCCCCCTCACTGCCCAGTATTTTCCCTTAGTCTACCTTCTATACTTTTTTTATAGATCTATCCTTACTAACTGCGTGATACGGCCTCGTTATATTGCAATTTAAATTCGATTAAAAAAAAAAAAATCCAACCTGTTCTTCCACACTATCCTTATCCGAAACTTTTAGAACTCTAACGTGTAGCTCTCTCCGCATTGACTGTTTCTCATAGTTGTCTATGCTTTCTCTATATTTGCTCAAGCTTTTTTTAGCTGATTGACAAGGAATTTGTGAAAGCTCTAGGTATTGAAAAGCCAGATAAAATAATTTAAATGATAAAAGTCTTAATATTGTCCTTTTTTATTGCAAATATAGAGTTTAAAGTTTTTAAAAAGATGGTAATCAGTAGAGAAAATGTTATGTGAGTATGGGGCAGGATTCAAATCTTCATATTTTAATTCTCTAAATTTAAATACAGGCACTGTGTGAAACCGGGCATTGCCAAGATAAATTATTGGCCGATATCTATTGACCAATACAAGCAAATTGGTGACCAATTTTAAGTGCCCTTTTAGAATCTGCCGATAGGACAATTGCGCTCTTTCAGTTTCCCCATTGTAACAAAAATGATAAATGGATGAATCTTTTGCTATTGCACCTATATTCTAAAAAAAACCTCTTCTGAGTATTGCAATGGTCTTGGTGGGTGACTTATTGTTTACCTCTCATCTACCCAACCAATAATCTACTTCCAGTTAACGTATATGATCGATCTTTTATGTCAATATCATAATTTTCTTCATAAATATATCCCAATTTTGTCTCACAACATTCTAACTATA
The DNA here is from genome assembly GCA_963969495.1 of Ceratothoa steindachneri. Taxonomy (NCBI): domain Eukaryota; kingdom Metazoa; phylum Arthropoda; class Malacostraca; order Isopoda; family Cymothoidae; genus Ceratothoa; species Ceratothoa steindachneri. Next base: position 137,945,229 of record OZ018327.1, read on the forward strand.
AATAGATTTCAAAGAGTCACAATTAATGAGTTTTATCCAATTCAAGTAGAACACACCTTTCATAATATTTAGCCTTGTATTATGTAGAGATGGCTTTGGAAGGTAGCTGCTGCATTCTTAAAGTCTTTGGCAAATACTCGAACCTTTATTCGTGGGCCATTGTCATTTCATGTTTCATTCAAGCTTCAGGCTTTATGTCCATGTTTTAATACCTAGAGTTATTAAACCAGTTTGGGAACAGTTATCACTGTAGTAGTATTCACTCCAAAAACAGTGTTGATGTTATCAGCAGCCTGAACAGCACTATGTCCCAATTTGAAATCGTACTTAAAATAAAAGTTATTGGGTAGATACCATTACTGCTGAAGTGGGTAAATGGCACCCATATATATATATATATATATATATATATATATATATATATATATATATACAAAAAATATGTAATTATATTAGTAAATCATTATTTTTAGCGTTTTGCTTCATGACTTGGAAAGCAAAACTACTTTTCAAGTAAAACAACCTAATAATTTAAAAAGAGCCTTGAATTAGCTCTTCCTCTCAGGAATCCTTCACCCCTTTCCGTATATCACTTAACTAAAGACTTTAAGTTGCATAAGAGTGGAATGTTCTGATCATAACATGGAATATAGAGGAGCATATGCGTAATAGTTTAAAAAATAGAGTATCACTCGTTCCCTATAAATGTAAAGGAAAACACTATGATACGCTATGATCTTCCTCTAAAAATAATAGACTCATAAACTTCGCTCTCACTCTAAAAGGAGGTGAAAGTCTAGTCAACTTCTCTTGTAAACCTTTGATAACGATTTAAGAGTTTTAGATTATTAAAAAGCTTCCTTTTTTCTCATTCTTTTTCTCAGTTGACAGTCATGCTTCTACAGTGTCTTTTTTTCTTCTCCTAAACCTCATTTATCTTTTTCTACCGCAGGGTAGTAAAAGATAAGTGAGTTCGCTGTATCAAAAGAATTTTATTTGATAAGGCACAAAGGTGTATTTTTCTGATTCCCCTACCATGTTGCTTCGCATCTTATCTTTATTTTAGCTCAAAGACTTTCATTCCCTGATTTTCCTTATGAGAAGTTGCTCCTATTTCTTCTTAGAAACATCTTCAATTGGGGGCTGCAAGCATCATTTTAATCTGGGAGCATATTTCATATACAAGGACATGAAAGAAGTAAGTAAAGCAGCGGTTAATTACTGAAATACATTTATTTTCAGATTTAAAGAAATTCAATCCAAAGATTGAAAGTACATTAAAAATACTTTGTTGACTTCCCTTTAGGGGTTGATATCTTCTGATATTGCAGCTTTGTGTATTCTCTACCAATTTTGGCGTAGGGCATTTAGCTTTTCTTACCGTTTTCCGATTTTTCTTTACTTTTCCGGAAAGTCTTGTCGACTCTTCCTCACATATTTAATGGGGATCAGGTCAGAGTCTAGCAGGATCAAGGAAGTCGTGAGATGCCGCTTTGGTACTCAAATATTTTTTCTCTTTTTCAGGATGATAGAGAGCCCCATTTTCTTTGAAAAACCAACTTTCTTATTGATGATGACCAATTAAAACACTAAGAGAATTCCTCCTTTAAGAATGGAAATGTAATTTGCAAGAAGTTATTATAACACACCCAATTAAGTCTGAACTTTCATCATTCTAAATTGCTCCGCACAATATTATAATAAAGCCATATTTACTATTGTTTGTAATCTGTTTATGTCTTACTCCTGATGAGGTAATCTCCAAACGTATACCTATACACTATCTGGAATTAAGAAAATCTGGATTCCTCAGACATTATGCTGAGTCAAAATTGCAAAGATGGTAGAACACTTCTTCAGCTATCTCACTCCACTTCTTAATATTGGCCATAGTTAAAAGAAGCTTCCACTAGGTTGTAACCCCTTAATTTCTAAGATTGATGGATATAATTTACTCCTCTTCATTTGCTGATTTGGACTCGTTCTATCAATTCAGAAGCTTTTAATTGAATGTTGTTCTCGTTGAAAATTCGAACAGCATGAAGACATCTTTCTAAAGGCCAATCATGACCAGAACGTAACTCCGCTAATGAGTTACCCTCTATTTTAAATTTACCTATAATTCCGTTAGTGGAAGTAAGAGATATTCCAAGATTCCTAGTAATTTGTCTTAGGGGCAGTCCACCCTCAGATTAACCCAAAAGACTTCCTCTTTAAATATTTGAAATTTTCCTGTATTTTGCATTCTAGCCATGTTAAATAATTACAAAATTAAACTCTGAAACACTCAAAACAAATAATAGACTTAATAATAACAGAAAATATGAATAAAAACATTTTATTATAAAACTGTCTGCGTCAGTTTACTGCTTGCATCACTCTGTAGTAATAGGTTTTCTCTTATCGGGTCTTCCTCTCACTTTTTCCTTAGATAACATTCTATGTAAAAGGAAAGACACCACATTTTCATAAAAGGAAATGTCTTTCTTTCCCATAAACGAAACATCACATTATCTTCTTAACTCAGATAATGAAATATTTCCTTCGTGAAATCCTAATCTAAATATACTACCAAAACACAAGCGTTAGAAGTTTTCTCAAACATTTTCTTCTCGAACAAACTTTAGTCATTGTTTGGAAGCTGTTTTATGAAACTTAAGCACAAACATTTTTTTTCTTTTCAATAAAGGCGTCTAATTTTGACTTTCCAAGATACTTAAAAGTGTTCAGTATCGCACTAAACATTTTCTTCTCGAACAAACTTTAGTCATTGTTTGGAAGCTGTTTTATGAAACTTAAGCACAAACATTTTTTTTCTTTTCAATAAAGGCGTCTAATTTTGACTTTCCAAGATACTTAAAAGTGTTCAGTATCGCACTAAACATTTTCTTCTCGAACAAACTTTAGTCATTGTTTGGAAGCTGTTTTATGAAACTTAAGCACAAACATTTTTTTTCTTTTCAATAAAGGCGTATAATTTTGACTTTCCAAGATACTTAAAAGTGTTCAGTATCGCACTAAACATTTTCTTCTCGAACAAACTTTAGTCATTGTTTGGAAGCTGTTTTATGAAACTTAAGCACAAACATTTTTTTTCTTTTCAATAAAGGCGTCTAATTTTGACTTTCCAAGATACTTAAAAGTGTTCAGTATCGCACTAAACATTTTCTTCTCGAACAAACTTTAGTCATTGTTTGGAAGCTGTTTTATGAAACTTAAGCACAAACATTTTTTTTCTTTTCAATAAAGGCGTCTAATTTTGACTTTCCAAGATACTTAAAAGTGTTCAGTATCGCACTAAACATTTTCTTCTCGAACAAACTTTAGTCATTGTTTGGAAGCTGTTTTATGAAACTTAAGCACAAACATTTTTTTTCTTTTCAATAAAGGCGTCTAATTTTGACTTTCCAAGATACTTAAAAGTGTTCGGTATCGCACTAACTTGCGCTTGCTTAAGTCTGAGTCAAACGATTTCATGTGAGAATGAGAAAAACCACTTATATTATCAGAAAATAGGAAGGAGATGAATGCAAAGAACAAAGAAGAGTTACAAGATATATTTGACACTAAGAGTTGCATTTATAAAAGCATGTAATGAATTATCATCCGAATCACAGAATCGATAGTGAAAACTGGGTCACAATTTTTAAAAACAGATTTCATATGAAAAGAAATAATATTAAATCGGCCGAGCTAAATAAATCTGATCTCATAACATCAATATAGTGAGGGTATTTATAATTTATAGGCCCTAATACTTCCGATGCTAGAGAAATATTTTGAAATAAAAGACCTTCAATAAAAAGTGAATGTGTTATATCTTTTTTAAGTTTCTTACTAATAAACCTTTCTGAATTATATTTTTTTAGTTTTTTTATTTATACATGTGTATCTATATATATATATATATATATATATATATATATATATATATATATATATATATATATATATATATATATATATATATATATATATATTTTATATATATATATATATATATATATATATATATATATATATATATATATATATATATATATATATATATTTATATATATATATATATATATATATATATATATATATATATATATATATATATATATATATATATATATATATATATATATATATTTTATTTATTAATTTTACCAATAGTCTTTTCTTTTATAACTTCTCTTTTCTAAGTTGGAATACAAGAAAGCTCTTGGGACCTAGTTTGTGTTCTTTGAATTTCCCCTGGTTCAGTCTTGCATATATACATTTATATGTGTGGGACTCACAGAGCCACGAGGATGAAGGGAGCAAAGAAGGCACAGGTGAAGATGGCTAAAATAACTTCGAACTTTCCTTTCGAAGTTGCCATCTTTACTACTCTAATTTGAAAATCATAAGTGAAACCTGCCCAAGGCAACTTAAAACCAAGAATTCGATATCAATGTAAGAAGATGAGGGCCAAGCAACTCATGAGCCTTTCTAAACCTTTTATTTCTTAATCGATTCATTCTCCATAACCATGCAAGTAACAATATAATTCCACGAGTCGCCTCAGGCTGCGAGAAATGGTGAATTTCGAGAAAATTTGCCTTGCAAGGATCTGTCAGAGAAAATACTTTCCATCTCTTTCCGATCACGTGTTCAATGCGGAGAAGAGATGTGGGCTAGATTGAATTATGAGGCGGAATCGTATCTGACCCTCGCTTATTATTCACGGAGATGCGTCTCTCATTAATGATTCTCTTTCAATAATAGAGATTTGGGAGTTTATAATTTGTGCTCAGTGTCAGTATTTGTTCCTGAAAAGGATTCCACTGTCACATTTCTTCAATTTATGCCTTGTATGGCGAGGAGAATCAAAACACAATAGGGAGATACTTTTTGAAATGTTGCAACATTTCTCGTTGTTTAAATTATCAGCATTGCAAAATGGTATTTTGGTAAACGAGACTTAATGCCGTGAATAAATGACAGAATTACGAATCAGCAAAGATATTGAAATATACTGGAGGCTTTTTCAGGAGGAAAAGGAGAGGATGGAAGATGGAGTTGGTGGAAAGTTAAAAGGAATAGAGAACATGGAAAAATAACTAAATAAACAACTCTTGTTTATATGTTATATTTTAAAGTGATATTCATCAATTCTATTCTTAAACCTATTATTTGTTGAGCCTTCAACGTCATTCCTAAACAAGTTATTCCTTGTTTCTGTTATTTTATAATAATTGAGATTATGTGCGATTGTAGTGGTAAATCTGTGTTTATTTACTTGTCACCGTAATTTCTAGTCGAAATTCGGTTACTAATTGAAATATTGGATTTTGGGATATATTAATGAACCCGTTTAGTATTTTAAAGTTTCTCGTTGGAGGATTTCCAATAATAGTATTTTTTTACATACAGTCGCGGCCAAAAGTTTCGGACACCTGGAGTTTTTCTTATTACTTTTCTTTATAAATATGTTTGTGTGGTCCGAATGCTTATGTCTAATACATCTGGAAAGCAAAGTAAGATTAAAAGCATTCGTGTACTTTTCTTTTAAATATCTAAACTGACGATGTTATTTAAATGGATGAAATTCAGGTATGCGCTATGGTACAGTCAAAATGTCTTCATATAACACATTATATTTGTTGATTAATATGATATTCCATGTCAATAGGATCTGATAATGATATGATAATGATAAAAACACGAAACATTACCGTGGAGGAATGAAGTCTGATACCCATGCTGCATGAAGATCATATTCTGGTGTTACAGAACTACTGAGGAGGATCATAGAAAATGGGAATATCCAAGACCGACCTCCTACTCCACGATCCATGGTGAGTACATAACGTGAGGATAAGTCTATGCGTTCCATGAACACCCAGGATCGTAAGAAAACCGCAGTACAGCTTCAACTTGAATGACAGATGACGTACAGGTAAATGGATCCGTCAAAACATTCCGTTGCGAAGAGGCTTTTGTACAATGTCTGAAATAAGGAAGAGCCCGGTAGTATTCTCTGATCAACCTTGAGCAGAAACGACATGCCTCTCTCGGGCACGTGCTCACTGCGTTAGTAAGGACGTGTCTTCTTGGCCCCAGGAGTCCACGTTCTATTTGTTTTTCACCCCAGTTAAGATTAGGGTCAAGTTCAAGGAGGGGGTCGTCTCCTCTTTTGTAGGTAGGAAATCATAATAAAAACTTTGGAAAAAGATTAGTAAGTAATGTTATTCTCCTAAAACAATTTGTCTACAAATACAAATCACTTACGAAGACATGACCCAAAATATTCAATTGACCTACCATCGCATAATATTATAAAAAGTAATTAACATTTATAATTAAAAGACATTTAAAAAATGTTTACTCCATTATGGCAAATACGTAATTGAAATATATTTAAGCATTTGGGTATAATCAAGGTATTGTATCCTAATGATAGTTTAAATTATTAAGGTTTAAGAGCTTAACGTTTAAAGTTTTTAAAGTGCAAAGAAGAATGCTACAGGACTTTGGTTTTATGCGAAATAGTCACGCTGGGTGAAACGGTCTCCCAGCAATCATTAGCTGACAAGAGCTAGCACCCTCCGTGCTGCCAGCCGGACTAGGGTGACAGCAGAGAAGTATAAATCCTATTGATAGATTACTAATGGTCGTGGCAGCTACCAGGTTCGTAGAGCCTAAGGGGCCGGAGTAGAGGGTGCTCTTTTAACTTATAAGGCATAGGAAGTGTCTTGTAGCCTCTCTTAAAAATTTTAGCCTGAAGTCTGAACAGCCTGGACGTTTTTGTTAAGCAACTAGTAATTATAATGCTGAGATCAGGCAGGATGAGGTTCGCTACAATTCCTGCACATGCCCTTACCTGAAACATCTTTAGAGGGGTTTTCTCAGATTTTCTCAGAACTATTTGTATAACTAAACCGGTGTCATTGATAACACCTTCACGGCAAAAGCAAGCGTTCCTTGGCATTGCAGCGATACCAGTGAGCATGCACCGGTTATGGTACCCTATATAGATCAAAAGTTACACAAAGAGTTGGAGTGGTTATAGTGACCCTTCCATGCTTCTTCGACATTTATTCTATACCAACCAGCGCCTGGTATGGCAACCATGAAGAGCACCTATTCTCATTGGAATAGTATAAAAATTTCCTGCCCTATATTACCCATTTTAAAGACTATATGTTAGTTTCCGAAAAATACTTAATTTAGTAATCTATGCATTGTTAGTTACAGTAATTAGAAGGATCGAGTATAAGAGGTAGAAGGCCTTTGGTTCTCCCCAATGACCTCCGCTAGGCACTTCCACTGATGTAACATTGGTCCATCAAACAAATTTGTTCCATCAGTAACGCCTATGTTAAGCAATCGAAGTCTCACAGTAAAGTATCGATGAACAACCTTGTGATTCAATGGCTTGGGTCTCTTTTTCCCTGATCTTTCTGGGGAAAAGATCTAAAACAAAATATTGCCAAAATTAGAACGGACATAAAAATGAGAAAACATAGAAACTTTAATGAACTACAATATTATTATTACATTAAAATTAATATTGTGTTTCATTAAGGTTTTCTCTGTTTTCTCATTTTGTTCGTCCTTTATAATTTTGCCATTTTTTATATTTTATAGTTTTAGCAGTTCTAAGTTGGTTTTGGAGCAGAAAATGTTTCCTATATTGTTTTATAATTATTAAATAATTAATATTAACACTTTAACGTTAACTTCCGTTACAATTTTGACGTATTAACGATAAACTGTGCCCAACTGTGACATTTAAATATATATGGGTTGGACAAACTAGATAAAACATGATGTTAAATAATAATTTCATTATTTAACATCTAGTTGGTCCTCTTTAAGCAGCAAAAATTGTTTTAAAAGTTGAGGAATTGACTCATTTATGTTTGTAACACTCACTATGGGAAGTTTAATCTATTAATGAAGCAGAGCTCGCTTCAGTTCTCTCAGAGATGGTGTCAGGGCAAAGTAGTTGCTTACTTGCTGCCCTAAAACACTAGAGATGTTCGATTATGTTAATATCTGGCGGTTTGGGGGCCATCCAAGTGTTCCACATCACCGCTGTGCTCTTTCTGCCAGTTTTTAAAAAATCTAGCTGTTTGAATAAACACATTATTTATCCTCTTAGAAGATAGGGCGACTATTAGGAAACATTATTTGTACTATTGTGTAAATTTAGTTATCCTAAATTGACAAATACTCCTTAGAAGTAACCCTATAATTCCTTGATATCACAAAAGCGAGGGAACTTCACGATAAAACTGCCCAAACCATTACAGAACTACCTACAAGCTTTACGATTGGAATAGGAGAATCGGGATCAAAGGCATTTTGGGCGTTTTCCATACTTAAATTTGTGATGAACAAGGGACGAACATGAAAGATGACTCTTCAGATAAGATTACTGTATCTACTGGTCCATTGTGTAATTATTGTGGTCTTTGCATAGTTTTTAACATTGATGGGTGAAAAGTATGGCAATGACAGACCACGTCGCGAAGCTCCAGTTCAATTATAACAAGAGCACTAACAATTTTGCCCAAGAATAGGGCTAAAAACTCAAAATTGTACCAAAACATGCTTCATCAGCTTCTGTTTTCAGCAGTTCAGAGCTATTTTAAGGATGATAACTGCATTTTTTAACACAAAGCCAAAGCAATAAGAAACTTCTTGGTTGAAAATGACGAAATTTGGGGACCTTGTCCATTAATTGGCCAAATTTGAACCCAAAAGAGAAATTGTGGTTGATAAACAGAAGTCATCTAATTATATCCATATGCTGGTGTTTATTTAAAAAAAAATCAGCAATCAAGATATCATCACAAATTTGATCTCCAGCGTGCCAAAGCGACATGAAGCACTCCTGAAGAAAAAGGGAATCATGGTAAATATTGAATGCGCGCATTAATTAACTGTATTTATTAATAAAATGTGCTTGGGCCATAAATATTTCTATATTTTATCTTCAAATTGTAATACAAATATACTAAAACAAAAAACAACGTTTGATTAGTTCTCTCAATTTTCTTTTATGAAAAAATATGAGTCTCAAAATTTTCGATCTTGATTGTATATTCGCTTATAATATCACAGACTTTTTAAGGTTTGTTATATTGTATCTTTCTATTTATGGCATATTGTGGGTTGCATATTTATTATTTATTGAGTCTGTCTTTTATTGCTTAACTTCATTGTTTCCGATCCAGAATCAATGGAGAAAAGAAAGAGAGAAAGAGAGAAAGAGAGAGAGATTTATTGATATCGCAACCGCAATCTATAAGTTCCCCTCAACCAATTTTTAGTTTAACTCTAGTTATAAAATTTTAATCCGTTCCTTTATATTCACTTCTTTGACTCTTTGATAGAAATAATTACATACTTATATTAAACCTAATTGCTTCTTAGTTTTGTTCTACTTTTTTTTATATCAACATTTATTATTTCATATGCAGAGGTTTATGCATAACATTTTGCTAGTGGGGTACAACATTTACTTCGATCTTAATGAAAATGCATTATGCGTTTTTTCAATGTAAACGTGCTACCAAGTTTTAGTAGATAGGATTAATTAAATTTCACTCTCTATTACTGAATAGAAACGGAGATAAATTTACTCTGCTACAAAAAACAATAACCATATTCGTGGTTACATGCTGGCTAAAGCAAATGAGCATTAAACAAGTACAGGATTTGTTTACCATCTTTAGGTTTGTTATTATATATATATATTGAAGGTGACACAAGGAAACTTTGAAAACCCAAATGAATCTGGCGCAGAGAAAGAAGAACTTTATTAGGCATAGAAAAGTGAGAAAAAAAACGTTTATACTATACATAACTGACTCCCCTCACCTTGACTTCAACTTTAAATTAATTGCAAGGAAAAGATGTCTCTGTAGTTTGGATACGTGAATATGATTAACTAACAAAATATTCCGAAATTATATTGCAAATATCCCAAGAAATTTGAGGAAGTTTGTTGGATTAGGGGCAAGTTCTTGAGTACAGAGGCAGATTTGACTCAATGATTAACAAATTTTCACCATTTGCACAGTTTCACTGAATCATTCAATTGACGACCTCCAAGATCATTTAATAGAGCTCCTTGCAAATTTTCTTCTAGAGAAATTTAAAAATAAGGTGCACTCCACCACACCTCTATATGTAAATAATTGAGACAAAGAACAACGCATGTAGTCAAATTGATCAATAAAATGCATAATTAATAAAAAGCGTATATTTTAGAAGGTATGTCGTCCTCTTTCGCCCTTTTGTGGGGTCTAGACAGGTGATAGAAAGATAGTTAAAGTTCCAAAGAAGTTGAGAAGACCAACCGAAAGAAAGCACTAATTTCTCTTAGGTCTCTATCTCTAAAGCTCAACTCTGCTTAGAGAGAAATGTGAATGAGAGAGATGTAGAAGAAACCTGTCTTTAGAAATAAATTTTGGTTGTGCAATGGAACTTTTTTATATTGAATTTTAATCAATTTATTGTTCGATTCAATGTTTATGACGCTTAATTAATTCATTTGCTTTGCACAAACGTAGTTTTAGGTAGCTTTAAAAACATCAATTGAGAGGATTTTGCTAATTAAGATCATTTTAACACAATTAAAAAAAGCGAGAAATGTTTTCAATAATAATCATTTAAATTTCGGTTTACTTTTTTCGTGGGCCAATATCTATCCTTAACTCTATAATTTAATTTGGTGAATTTTGGAAATTTTTGAAAATGTTTTTTTTGCTTAGTGGACAAGTAACCTTTCATGTTTTTAAGTTTAGGTTTATTTGAAACTTTTATTCGCAGGGCTGTTTTTTGTATGTTTCGAGCTTTTATCAAAGTTCTTTCTAAGAGTTCAGAAAAAAATAAATATAATTATCGAATGATTTGGAATGAAAAAACATACAAATCGTGAAGTTCAAAAAATGTATTAAAATTAGGGCTTTGGCGCTTTTTTCTATCATTTCGTACATAAAACAAATTTAGATGAAAAAAGAGATCTGACGAAGGTTTACTATATATCAAACCAGGTGAAGTAACTTAAAAAAAGGTTTCATGGTGTCTATGTTGAAAAAAGTGTTTGGAAAATTCTCAACTATATATAAATCTTCAAGGGATGAAGAGAATATAATAAAAGGTGAAATAACTTTAAAAAAATGTTTCAGGGTATCTATGCTGAAAAAGGTGTTCAGGGTGTTAAAATAAAGAGTCTATAAAGGGGATTAAAAAAAGCGGTTTAGAATAGCAAATAGGCCGTAGGCCACACGCCGAAGGAGTGCCTGTGGAACCAAGTTCTTTCTGTAAGAAAGAATACGAAGTATGGCTTGTAACTCTATAATTTAAGATGGGGATTTTTTAAAAATTTATAAATGTTTTGCTTAGTTGACAAATGACTTCGGGTGTTTTGGAAATTCAAAGGATTGAAATAATTAAAAAGATCAAAAAGAAGAAGAAAAAGAAGAAGAAGAAGTTATAGATAAATATATAGATAAATATATAGATAAAGATAAAGATGAACATGAAGAAGAAGAAGAAGAAGAAGAAGAAGAAGATGAAAAAGAGAAAGATGAAGATGAAGATGAAGAAGAAGAAGAAGATAATATGAAGATGAAGAAAAAGATGAAGATGGAGCTGAAGTTGAAGAATAAGATGAAGATGAAAATGAAGATGAAGATGAAGAAGAAGATAAAGAAGAAGAAGAAGAAGAAAAAAGGGTGTTCAGCGTGTTAAAATAAAGAGTGTATAAAGGGGATTAAAAAAAGCTGTTAAGATTAGCAAATAAGGCCGTAGGCCACACCCCCGCAGGAGCGCCTGTGTAACCAAGATCTTCCTGTTAAGGAAGAGAACAGCGGCTTGTACGTATATAAAGCTACCTGATCACTTGTCTTAACTACTAAAAACCCTCATTAGAACAACACTGCATTATACCAGACACTAGTAAAACAACAAATTATTATTCACACACAGAACAGATAAATGCAAAGTGACTGAAAAAACAACATGCATGACCTCCAAAATTATCTATTTATCCCTAAAAAGTTCAGTAAATTAGCAAATCTTAAAATTCCAAAGACTATCAAATAAGATGCCTAAAAGACATCGAAAACAGCAATCTCAGCTATCACAGGCATATCTAACTCATTCATGGTTCAACAATATAATTCCCTCAACTGGTAAAAAGCAAACATCACACTAATGCTCAAACCCGATTCATACATCCAATTTAAAAACAAACTTTAACAAACACTACTATAGCTCTCCTAACCAATCTCACGCGGCACATTCTATACGGCTTCAACTAATCCCCCCTTTAACTACAATTTTGGACACAATCGATATTTTCCTAAACCTTCGACACATTAGCTAAACATATCTTTGCTCGTAAAATCCTACTAAACACATTAAGACAATATAAAGCTAAAAAACTTTATCTTTGATGAGAAAAACTTCATACGCAAATTGCTTATCTCACTACTTACTCCCAGCCAAACACGGTGCTCCCAAGGGAGCCATTCTCTCACCCTTTCTTTTCAATCCATTTTCTCACGACTTTCTGCAGACACAATATTCAATTATCATAATGAGCACCGACCCAGAAGACATTTCGATATAAGCACACCATCCCATACTCAACACAACTACAACGATACACAAACGCAAAAAAGTAATGGCTTATAGAAAATGAATTACAGCTTCCATCTACAAATCCTCACTATTTCAAGTCGTACGAGACACACACGAATTAAACAGACACTGAGGAATAACCTTGAAAGGACCCTTTAAACAAAAACCCCCACCCTCTTATTTATCACACATGTCATTCAAATGCTATTCACGACGCATATCTCAAACAATTATTTTTAAAAAATAAATTCAAGACTCTAAAACTACAAGCATACAACTATTTTTGATAGCAGCAAGAATCAATACACACACTGTAAAAATATTTAGCCTCTACAGCATTTGGGTATACCACTCTGGTATCCAACTCTATCCAAAACCAAGCAAGCAAGCTCTAAATAGTGTAAAATAAACAACTCAATTTTAACAGGATGCAGATGCAGAAACCAAGCTATAATCAATTGGTACACACATAGCTGATAGTAACCTAACGCTCACACAAAACACAAAATTGATCTTATCTGTCAACAGAACTACCGCTACTCGGTCTCGAAACAAAATCACTAGCACAAAACTACTGATCTGATAGCTGTATAAGAACATATCTGTTATTGCCTGGCTCAAATACGTACCCTCCTCTACAAAAATATATGTTGATGATACCTTTGCGGTTAGTTCTTCTAGTTCGTGTTCTAATTTTTTTTCCCATATAATCAACAATTTACACCATATTATTACTTTCAGCCATGAATTTGAGGTTAATAATACCTTGCTATTTCTAGATATTAATATTTCTCATACCCCTACGGCGTTTAAACTAATGTCCTTCAGGAAACAAACTTTCACGGAGCAGGATTTACATTTATTTAGTTTCTGTGAAATAACATAAAATGCGTTATTAATACACTTCGCTTCATAGGTTTTAACTTCTTTTCATCTTTCCTTAGCGAGTATTTGAATTTAATTTTTTAAAAGATTATTTTGTACAAAATGACTAACCCTTATCTTTGCTCGAAAGTTGTATTAAGAAATTTCTTTTCATAGTCCAAAGAAAAGTAGGAATCATCATATTGCCAGACATCAGTCCTTTTATTGACTTGCTCCGGAAACATTTAACTGGTACTTTAAGGAAATTTTATTTTCATTTAAGAAGAAATTTGAAAAAGTGATTGCCTATAATAATGTAAAGTTTGATGAATAATTCATCTATGATTTCAATCCTAAAATCTTCACTTCAAATCCAATGAAATAGGAACAAAAAATCTTTCACTTAAAGCTAGTTTAAGTCATAATGTTCAAAGATCCCCTCGTATTCATGCCCTCAACACTAAAAGAATTTTGGGTTAATTTCTGAAAAACTATATTTTATGTAAAGCTGAGCAGAGAGACAAGAGTATATTTTTTCATGAATTTTACTCAAAGTTTGAGGAAGAAAAGAACTACAACATTCTTTGAGTATGTTTTCAAAATTTATTCTTTTATCCACAGATCAAATGCAGACTCGCATTGCAATAACCTAGCTGTGTTATAAGGTGTATAAGGATATCTTCGGAGAAGAAATATCGATCCCAATGATTGATATGAATAGAGTAAAAGCTTTTTGAAGAATACGCTTGAGGAATCCTAATTTTCAATGAAGAAATGTTTTTGAACAAATCATGTCCGTTGGTGTGAGCGCTTTTCCATGATGGGTTTTGACCAATAAAAAGAGGAACGGTATTTCTCTTTCACGATATTACTGGCATGTCTGTCAGAAACATGTATGTAGTATCAAAAAGATGTATCCATTAGTTATCGTGGATCATTAGATCATTATCGCCAGACGATGGAGAGTGAGCGAAACCTCGGCAGCAAGTATGAGGTAATTAGTAACTGAGGATATGATTTTTACACCATGAGGCAGAGGATTCTAGGATAAAGCGGGCAGTTTAATCGCGATTCAGCTAATTCGGTGAATGCTGCGTTAGAGGTAGGAAATGAACTTTTCGGTGGCAACTGCAGCCCGTTTATATTATAGTATTATCGAACAGAGCGTATGAAAAAACAATTTTTGCATCGTATGATCAACTTGCCGTCGCTTATCTGAGAGAAAACTGCATACGATTAAAATATTCAGCCACCGTGTAAATCAGCAATACTTCCTTATCATACGAGTAGTAGTAGAAGTGTCGTTCCTGAAGATATGTGTATTCCATTTCGCTCTAACGGCATAGATGGTAGAGTAACTTTGACATTTAGTACTACATGTGCGAACCCAAAATATCTGACTGCGATCATTCGAAAAATTATGCTTTACAAGGTGTAAAAAACACTCGAACTAAACCTTTCACTGCAAAAGAGCTTCAAAATCAAGAAAATTTAGGAGTTGGGGCAATTTTCCAAAAAGAGAGTCCTTATATTCAAAATACATAAAATGTTATCGGCAAGAAAAAGTAGAGGTGTTTAGATATCTTCGAGGAATGGAGAAAGAAGAGAAGAAAGAAACATATGTGTAGAGGATTAATGAAGCTGATGAACTAAGCTGACCAAAGAAAAACATCCAAAGAATCATGGAAAACTGTTTACAGCTAAGGTTTCTGAAGAGTTAAAGATTTGTTCCTGTGATTTCTTTCCTTCTTTATATTATATTTTTCATTCTAATAAAAAAAACCTTATTTTTCTGATTTTTCAGGCGGAAAAATGACAACAATAAAAACAACCTATTAAATTTATACGTGTTTTTCTCTATCGCATGCTCTTACGAGCTCTGGGGCAAATTTTCTCATTTGATTCACGGCTTAAACACGGTCAACTGCAGGTCGGACCATGATGTAATAAAGCTATGTAATCAAAAACGACGAATCCATTGGTTTGATGACCCCATCCCCAAATATCTTCCTCCAGTAGTAATATGAGTGCTGAGTCTGAGTGTGACACGGTGTAGATGGAGGGTCATATTATATCGTCTGATCGGTAGCCCACATGTGAGTTATATTAGTAAAAGAAGTGCACTTGATATAACATACTAATACCATAAAAGAATCGGTGGTGATATTATTAGTTAAGTTAACTCGAGGAGTTTTACACTTTAAAAGAATCTCATAAAACTCCTAGTATGAAGATGTCTAGATCTTCTGTGCTAAGCTTTCTACAATCACCGGGTGAAGAGATTAAAGGAAAGAAGAGAAAAGTTCTGTTGACCAATTTTATTATTGGAGAATAACTGGAATACACAAATCATCGCGAAGGATAATATTTACTTTCGCGATAAGGAAATATGCCTATGAGTCTTGCAATTACGGAAAATACCGGTGATACGTTATTATTATCATCATTATTATTATTATTATCATTATTGTTTATATATTGTGTCAGAAGGTGAGAAAGAGAGAGAGAGAAGGTGAGTCGCGCTGATAAAGAGAAAAGGAGTATCTCACGGACGAAGAACATTCCATCGGAACATTTCGGTAAACTTCCGGAGCGATATCGAAGTCAGACTGGAACCGCGACACCATTTAGCGATATAGCACTAAGACCATCACCACCGTGTCTTTGAGACAGAGTCGTGATCTCTTCTTTCGGCATACAAAAGAGCTTCCAGAAGAGTCGTATATATTCCCGAGCCCGGTAATGATCAAATGAGTACTCTCAGAGCACTCGGGACGCGAGCTGTATCCACACCGTTTTCACAGATGCAAGATTCACGCAGTACTCCCAAAGTACTGACGCAGCATCTTGAGAGGTAATTGAAATCATCCAAGGACGACGTGCAATTTTCGAGCGACAACCGGCACCCTTAGTGCTCTCAGGCAGAAACCATTATTTGGAACGACGGAGGTAAAGGACGAAAGATTCAGTCAAGAATAACGCGCTTAGCTACGCTTCTCCGAAAAGAATACTCCCCCGAGTGACTACTCGAGGTCTCCTCCAGAAAATCGTAAGCCATTACATTTTCTTTTTTATCTTCGAAGAGGCGTGACGCTCTCCGACCGCAAGGCTCATTTCGTAGTCTCTTCCCGATCCCTCTCGGGTAATTATTGTGCCTCGTAGGGCTCAGAAAATATCATTATTTGTAAATACATTTCAATTTTCATTTGCCAGACGATTAACGTAATTGTTAAAGTGTATCATTCTTGTTAATCTCATTTGTTGTTTGTATAGTATTAAAATTTATTTTGTTTACTTTTTTATATCCTCTAACGACCCAAAGACTTGAAATAGTATCCAAGTCGGCCAATATTAGAATTTGCACTCGTCTTTAATCCTCACGTATTTAAAAGGGAGACAGTCCCTATATTTGTTTTCTCGCCTACTTTCCACAATCGAAGGTAGGTAGAAAAGGTCAGGAAGGACTACATGATCTTACGACATATTGTTAGGTGCGTATGTGCGTGTTGTGGTGAAGAAGCCGCCAACTTGTATGTCTGACACCGGGTTGCGCGCGCTTACAGCGCGTGTGCGGTCAGCGCGCACGACTCGAGTTGGTGCCAACAATACTACCGTATACCTGATAAATTATATAACACCCTTATCAAAAGAAGAGATAATTATTAGGGATAAAATTTGTTAATATTCTTGTTCCTTTTATCTACCAGATTCTTTCTTCTGTTTGCCACTTCGCTCACTCTTAGTGTACCCAATATACTCGTAAATGTGTAAATGTCTACGTTAATTTAGAACTTTTATTTTCCATTTGTATTAAAAAATTCTTGACTGTGTAAGGCATTAAAATAATCATAAAATAACCTCTCTGAAGATTTTTAATTAGTTTTCTTAGGAGAGAAATGAAAATGCTGTAATCCAAGAAAGCACTTTTAATTAATCTTGTTCTGCAGTACATTTTGAGGTAGCGTAATTCATCAAGCGATATAAAATTAAAATATGTCAACCACTTCTTTACAAGCAAAACTTTCAAAGAAAAAACATCTGAATTTGAGACAAAAAGCCATTTTTTCACACTTAAGAAATGAGTGTTATTTGCAAACACCTCTTCACGGTGCAGTCTTTGGACCATGTACTAGGAAAAGACGTCAGCAGCCACTATCTCTAAGACAGGAGAGCTGATGTTACTTGAGGCGTAATGCCATCCCTCTCCTAACATGGCTCATCCAAGACAACACAAACCAATATTAGAAAAAATACAAGGAAATAACAAGGAGGAGACCAGGACATTTGTATCTAGCTCTAGATCAGAGTATTGTAATAGAGCTAAGTCTAATGATATTAAAGAAAGGATCAACGAGAGTGCGATTGTTTACCTTGAGTTAAAGATGAGAAACAACTATTTTAATGGTTTATGGCAAAATATACACTGAATTACCAAAGGTCATGGGATTGAAGCATAGGAGGTGATGTTTGGTAGCGCCACCAAACCGCGACGTTACGAAAATTCACAGACCTGTAGCAGTTATGATCTGAAACCTTGTATGGGAGTGTGAACTGTGGAGTTCGAACGGGCATGATAGTGGGTGTCATAATGATGGGATATTTCATTTGTGTCTACCGAGAATACTCTATGGGAGGTATCACTGGAACATAACATTGGAAGACCGCAAGTTTTTTAAGATCGCCACCATTGGTGTCTGGCTGGAATTGTTTACGGTAACAGATAAGACAAGGTAGCTTAAAGGCAGGAGCTATTAGACACACATCAATCGAGAAGTTAGTGCATCGGTTTTCCCTTCAAAGATATATATGAGCAGAAAATCCAGCAGAGTGCCCCTGTTAACACCTCAACACTGTACGTAGCACCGTACCTTGCTTCTTAAAGTTCCAATTTGACCTTGAAGTCTAACAAAGTGTGATGTGTTGCGATGAGTCATGGTTCAAGTGATTTTGTGCTTATGGTATGGCCAGGTACGACGCAGACCCTATTTGTTCATGGCTCCGTGTTTTCAGCAAGGTACCGTACATATTGTCACTGGTTCTATCCTGGTGTTGGGTGTGTCCTAGTTGCATGAGTCAGCGTAAAAACGTGATTAACAGGTGATCGCAACTTAGCACTGCTTGGTGACTATGTGCGTTAATTCATTGAATTTCTATACTCCAACAACAATGAGATATTCCTTAAGATAATTAGTGTAATCTCGCTCAAGTAGCCCAAAATTGATTTTAAGAGTATTCTTGAGCTTTCGACTGACGGAGACTGTAACCACCGCGTGCACACGACATAAGCCCAATTGAGCATTGGTGGAAGGTAATGGACAGATCTATTCGCCTGAGAGAACTAACACTTAAAAATATCATCGAATTGTGTACAAGTATCGCGACGGAATAAGTGCGTCAACATCACGAAGTGGTATTCCCTCCACTTGTGCAATTGATACTAGGCACTTACCCCATGGCCATTGACACTCCAGTCTATAACTTCTTCGGAGTTAAATACTTATGTGAGTTATAAGCTATTCAGAATAAGAGCTAAGTTTTTCTGCAAATAAAATTCATTCCTGAGAAGTAATGAGAAAATGAACGACAAATGTTATCGCCAACGGAAATGGAATCGAATCCACTTACGTGGGCGAGGTACGACTCAAGCCAGAATAATGACACAAAGTTTGTAATTTTTATTATTCTAATTTAAAGCGGAATTTAAGAGGGCGCATATCCACAGGAATTCTTGCATGTATTGAAGGCAAGAAGGCAACAATATTATCTAGGATGTGAGCTGCAGGAAGATTGCCCGTGCTACTCCTGAAGATGGTAAAGAACGGACAAATACGATGGCAGGCGACAAAAGATTCCGAGGTCCAAATTTCGCCAAATTGCCACTTCTTGAATCTTCTCGGTGGCAAAGGGTCTAACGGTATTCAAACTACTCTCTTGACAGACTAAAAAATCAAATTACTAAATCGACGGAATGGCAGAGTTTCTGAAAATAGGTATTTCTCCGTATCTAAATTCAAGATATTAAAGAGTATATTTGAAACCTCTAGAAAAATCGGTATAGTAGAAGCAAAGACACACCTTTATAAATATAATATGTGCAACTAAATTTATACACTATCATACACTCACCATAGGCCATACCTTCGTCACTCAATAAAGACAGGTTCAGGAATGGCGTTAATCTTCCAGGTCCCAATAACTTGTAAGAGCCTCCTCATTTGCCTTTTTTTCCGCCATCTTAATAAACCTTCACTTCTCTTACTTTCGCCACATTTTTATCGGATTTCTTTATAAGGACATTCTAGTTAAAATTCCCTCGTTATTTTTCTCTTTTATAAAATAAAATGACATCGAACACAGCCATTTTTTCATTAAACCACTACTCAATATTTCCCCTCTATATCTGTGACCTGAATAGCGGCTACAAATGTGTTTCCAATCGAAATCAATGAGTCGGGAACACATCATGGTGCGATCCTGATTTTACCCTAGGGCCAATGATGTTGAAGCTGGAAATAGGAAGACCAGAATCAAGGCAACTCGATTTTAATGCCAAATTCACCCATTAGATGGAGTTGAGTAGGCCGAGGTGAACAATAAAACCTCTCCCTCACTACTAATGCTACCTACCTTCCATTGTGAACAAAAGATAGAAAGAAAGAAAAATAAGTTAGTATAAAAGGCAAAATTTAGATGCAACCTATGGGATTCGAGTCAGTCAACATTTGAATATAAGGTGCGGATATTGTGAGTGAGTAAAACCCAATGGAAAAGAGAAAAAAAGACCCTCAATATGAATAAGTTAGATGTTTTCGTGGTGAAAAATTGGGAAACATTGAAGATGCCTCTATATATTGAATTTAGCATGCCTCGACCCTAATTTGGTTCACTTACTATATAAATTAATCAGCTTTGCGCAAAATTTGCGTTTCATATGAGGTTCATTATTCAAAGCATTGACTCTACCAATTACAGGCTGCGGTGGGTAAGTTGATGCCACCGCCAACTCTGAATTCAGCACCTGCGTGTTGTCTGTCGCCGGTTATCTTTACTTCCTATCTTAGTATATTCAGCTTTGCATCATATGAGAAAGATGCAATACCATGATTAAATTCATCCCTTCAAAATTTTGGAATGGAAAAGTTGTGTTACTTGGGTTTCACGCCGGGAACTCTAATGCGAAGATCTTCGAGTGCTTGGGTGTCACTCTGACGAGAGTGCAGATGATCGGGAAAGAGTTGGATGAGTCAAGCTGTGATTGCGAGGATAGGGCGGCTTGAAAGCCTAATATAAACGATCTAGTAGGAAAAGAACCAACAAATTTTTAGCGGAGATCCAGACCAACATTGGGACCGAACCCAGCAAGTCAATAAAGTCCATAATCTGGGTCAAGGAAGTGTCAGTCTCTGATCTAGCATTTAGTGAATTTTGACATCTATACTAATCATACAATATGATAAAGTGCTATCTTTTGTCGAAAAAGGTGAAGGACAGGCGAAAGGAACGTGCTGTGAAGCTTGTGAACAAACTCAAGCATCGCCTCAAGCCTGGCATGATTTTGTCCTCCTCAAATGAAAATAATTAGTGTCAGAACCAGGTGGTGAACTCGCAAAACAACTGCTTGATTTTGTGTCCCCAAAATATGTACCAAGATTCATGAGAACTAAGTTCTTATTTCATACATAGTGTTTAGGGTGATCAGTAGCAAGAGCTACGCTATACTCCCGTTTATCTTCCCTGAGACCTAAATCAAAAGTCTGGAGTAGTTGTTTTTATCCTGTATCGAGAAAGAAGGCCCTACGTATGGAGCTAGGACTCATTTCCATGCCACTCAAGCAGAATGATCTAGTCTTGGCTGTCAGAGAATCTCTT
Source organism: Ceratothoa steindachneri (assembly GCA_963969495.1). Taxonomy (NCBI): domain Eukaryota; kingdom Metazoa; phylum Arthropoda; class Malacostraca; order Isopoda; family Cymothoidae; genus Ceratothoa; species Ceratothoa steindachneri. The sequence continues at coordinate 137,966,595 of OZ018327.1, forward strand.
TGACCACATCGCTCCGAAAATCTGGCGTCCTAACAACCCAGACTGCAACCCGGGCGTGGTTAGTAGGGATACCGACAAGTTCTCATGCACCACCAAGGTGGAGCTTAGGTCTGAGATCACTACAATTTTTACCTAGTTAAACAGAGGGACCGTCGAGAACGCCTACAGCAGGTTCTGAGGGCGCTTCGATTCCTTGGTTGAGCCGAGGGCGATTTTATTGAATTAAATGAATAGTACAATCCTTAATCTCCTTAAGATATAGTTTTTGTAAGTAAATAAAACTGTATTAATCAACTTTTTTTATTGTATTTTATATTGAAGTTAGGCGGAAAATTAGCCACGGCACCCTGTGTAAAAGCTTAAATCTTGAAAAGGTTAGCAGACCTTCCGTCTCCCCTTTTCATATTAAGTGTTCTGAAGACTTTCGATCTAAATTCGGGAACGCTAATATACCACTTATAATACAACACTAATAAGACTTGATGAGTACTGTTAATTTACAAAAGTAGAGCTTAATTATGGACGTTATGCAATATTTTATTTCGAAATTAGCACCTTATTCAAACCAATATCGTCTTAATGATTGAGCGATAAAATTTATGAAAATTATGCAAATAACAATGTTATTTTTGTCAATAAGTTGCAAATTTGGCCGACAAAAATATAGGGTTACATTAAAATATTCTCCTTGGCCTTCAAACTGAAATATTTCGAGACATTACAGCCTATCATGCAGAAATATATGGTATATATTTTTTTTTTTTTTTAAGAGCTCATCTGGCGACTGCCTACTTGGGCATTAGTCGCCGTATTAAAACTGGCCTAGTTCTAGGCTACTTTAAAATAAAATTAAAGAGAGAAAAAAAAAACAACACCCCAAAAGGGGGAAAGGAAGCAAGCTGGTGCGTCGGGGAGAGGTCCCGCCGGCGCAGGAGCGTGCAACTAAAGGAGAAAAACAAAAAAAAAAGAACAAAAAAAAAACAAATGCAAAAAAAAACAAAAACAAACAAAAAAACAAACAAACCTTGCTTAAATAATAGGGAGAAGGCCGGCCTCCCCCAAGAAGTCAACAAGTCCACAAGTCAATGTGCACGAATCTGTCCCGAGCACAAGGCACAGACGGTAGCGACCCCGCCCATCCCGGTACCGGGACAGGTGTCGTGCGCGAAGATTACCCAGACTGGGACATTCGACAAGAATGTGCCGAACAGTCTGGGGGACGACGCAATCGTTGCAATAGGGCGCAGGCGAGCGCTCCATCAGATAGCGATGCGTCACACGAGTGTGTCCGATTCGGAGACGACAGAAAGCAACCTGAAGCCGCCGCGGCATTGGGGGATAGGTCCATGGGAACAGTCGCGGCGCAATGGCACGCAACTTTAAGTTCCCTTCGACCGTCTCCCATCTTCTTTGCCAAGCAGTCCGAAGAGCTGCCCGTATTCCTGCCATGTAGTCGGTGTGAGGAAGAGCGAAACGCTGGTCTGGTCGCAGAGTCCTCGCGGACTCTTTGGCGCCCTCATCGGCGCGCTCATTCCCCGCAATTCCTACATGTCCAGGAACCCAGCAGAAGATAATCTCGACATCTGCCCGGCTCGCCAAAACCGTGGCGTCACGGATATCGCGAACCAGGGGATGCGGAGATTCCAATACCCCGAGAGCACTCAGGGCGCTTTGTGAGTCGCTATAGATCACAATCCGGTCTCCGAACCGGGCACGTCGCGTAATCTCCCGTACCGAGTGGTGTATTGCCACCAGCTTGGCCGTGAAGACAGACGCAGTGCCTGGTAGAGCCCCGCTGACTTCAAACAGAGGGGATACGGCGTGGAAGCCGACCCCCTCTTGGGACTTGGAGCCATCCGTATACACTGGCACGGTACCAGCATGACACGATGTGTGCTCCAAAAAGGTCGAACGCAATACTCCCGGCGCAGTACAAGCTTTAGGAGCAGAGGCGTGGCGACAAATAGCCAAATGTGGTACCCTCCATGGTGGCGTCCTGGGCAGAACCAAGGGCGCCACCGGCCCGAGAACTATATTTACCTCTCGAAGGAGTTTCCTGGCCCTAAACCCAAAGGGCTTAGGGTATGACTGGCGTCTCTCGGCGGCATAGGTACCATCGAGATCAGCTGCGGATGCAGTGAGAGCTGTTGGCGACTAAGGGAGGCGCCGGGCTCGCGCGTACAGGCGAGTGATGCACTGCACGCGGCGCAGAGCGAGTGGCATCTCCCCAGCATCGACCAACAGGCTCTCAATGGGGAAAGTGCGGAAGGCACCGGTCGCAAGGCGAAGGCCGGTGTGGTGGATTGAATCCACCTTCCGCAATAAACGCTCGGCTGCGGATGCATAAAACTCGCATCCGTAGTCGAGCTTCGAGCGAACAAAGGATCGATAAAAAAGTAAGGCGGTAGCCCTATCAGCGCCCCAAGCGCTGAACGTCACGGAACGGAGAATGTCCATGGCGCGGGTACAAGAGACCCTAAGGCTGCGAATATGAGCCTCCCAGGTGAGGCGTCGGTCGAATACAAGACCAAGGAAACGGTGCGACTCAACCACATCCAGGCGCACCCCATTAAGAAACAAATCTGGGTCGGGGTGAAGCCGTGGATGGCGGCAGAAGTGCACCACCTTAGTCTTGGCCAAAGAAAACCGAAACCTGTGCGCTTCGGCATAGCGAGAGACGTGGTTCAATGCCTGTTGGAGTAGACGCTCCAGTGGTGGCATCTGGGCCGCGCCAAAAGAGAACATCTTCTGGCAGCACCGAGGTGATGCCGTTGATGCTCAGGGCAAAGAGTGTGACACTGAGGACACTTCCCTGCGGGACACCCTCTTCCTGCTCCTTTGGGGCAGAGAGGGCTCCCCCCACCCATACGCGGAATCGACGATCTCGCAAAAATTCAGATATAAACATTGGGAGGCGTCCCCTCGCCCCCATCGTGTGGAGAGTCTCCATGATACCGTATCGCCATGCGGTATCATAGGCCTTCTCCAGATCAAAAAACACCGTGGCGTAGTGCTGTCTACGAAGGAAAGCCTCGCAGACGGCATTTTCCAGTCGGAGCAGAGCATCCGACGTGGAGTGAAACTTACGGAAGCCGCACTGTGCAGAAGACAGATGGCCTCCGCTGTCCAGGAAATAGGCTAATCTAACATTTACCAATTTCTCCATCAACTTGCACACGCAAGAGGTTAGAGAGATTGGGCGGAAACCAACGAAGTAGAGTGATCTCTCCCCGGCTTGCGAAAGGCGAGCACTGTAGCGATTCGCCAGGAGTCTGGGAGAAGACCTTCCACCCAGATCCTGTTGAACAGATCTAACAGAAAGGCCATGCCTCGCTCACCCAGGTGTCGAAGCATGGCGTACGGGACATCGGCGGACCATGGGCGGTGTCCGCGCACGAAGCGAGAGCGGAACGCAACTCACTAACAGTAAACTTGTCGTTGAAGGGTTCTCCGCCTCTGGAGGTAAAGTCCAGCCGGCGGCCTTCCGCGACATCACGACGTGCATTGAATGCTGGCGGAGCAGCATCACGGCTAGAGAATGCGGAGAAAGCGGTCGCTAAGGATTCCGCCACGGACGCGGGGTCCGAGATCGCGGTCCCATTCTCCTGGAGAACGGGAGGGGGGTCCTGCGCGAACTTGCCCCGAATCCTTTTGACTCGCTTCCACACCTCAGCTAAAGGGGTCTTCCCGTTAAGTAAAGACACGTATGCCCGCCAAGAAGAGCGGCGGGCGTGCTTCGAAATATACCGGAACCTAGCCCTAGCCCGACGAAATTCAGCGACAGTGAAATCGTTCGGGCGGCGCTTATAGCGCATGTAGACATAACGCTTCTGTTTGAGGGCTGTCTCACACTCGGCCGACCACCATGGGAGTGGTCAGCGTGCAAAACATCCAGACGTACTAGGAATAGTAGTCAGGCCCACGGCGATAAGGTTGCCGGAGAAGAACTCAACGGCCTCAACTACCGACCTAAACTCCTCGACTGAGATAGAGAATTCAGTCATTTCCTGAAATGCAGGCCACCGCGCCCGCGCCAAGCACCACCGAGGTGGTCTCTCAGGCGGCAGTTGCCCTGAAAATGATATTTGAATGGGAAAGTGATCACTACCATGGAGGTCATCGACCACCCCCCAATCAAAATCAAGCTGTGCATCCGAAGAGCACAAAGATAGGTCAAGGCAAGAAAATGAAGCGGTTTTCGGACAGTGATGCGTAAACTCATCCACGTTTAGGACACCCATCTCAAGCTCTTCGATCAGATCGGCAAGGACTTGTCCCCTGGGATTTATGGTGTAATCTCCCCAGAGAGGATGCCTGCCGTTCAGACTTCCAAGCAGGAGATAGGGCCTCGGCAACCGTGCCACGACGCGGCGGAAGTCCCCCGCGTCGAAGTCAGCTGACGGTGGAATGTACGCAGAAATGATAGTATACCTCCTATCCAGGTGCAGCTGCACAGCCACTGCCTGAAAGGAGGTATCTAAAGAGAAAGGAAGAACGGAGACATCATGCCGGGTGTAAACCGCGCATCCCCCAGCCCGGCCGTCCCGCGGTGGTGGGGTCGCAAGACCCTTATACCCCGGGAGGGCAGGCAGTGGGCACGCGCCTAGCATGGTCTCCTGCAAAAAAATAGCTAACGGGGAACGGGACGAGGCGAGCCTCCGCAGCTCCTCCCAGTTGGCCCGGAGTCCACGGCAATTCCATTGAAGGAATATGCCCTCCAGGCCTAGCTCGGAGGAGACGCGGGGGCCCTCCTCGAATTGAAGACCCTCACGGGAATGGCCGTACGCTTCCCGGGGGCAGAACCCCGGGCGCTGTTGGCCGGACAAAGCGCTGGAGGCGCTGTCGCCTTCTAGGACTTATTGGGGGAGGTTGACCTCACCATGCGAGTCTTTTCCTTCCTCCGCCTCGAAACCTTAGGCGGGCGCTGCGGCTTCGGAGGAGGGGGGCCCTCTTTTCGAGGAACCACCGTCTCCGAGCCACTCGCTCCACCTCGGGGCGTGGGCGAAGGAGCCGAAGCTTCTTTGTTGCTGTCCTCCTTTCGGGGGACAGCTTTTGGAACCCCCGAAGATGGCCTAGCGACCATCTTCAGGGGTGTTGCCTCCTGTGAGTCTAACGACTCGGTGGAGGTGCGTGGCCGTTTCGCCTTACGGGAAACAGTCACGCTGGGGGAAGAGGGGGGAGCCCTGGTTTTAGCCGGGGCTGGGTGTGAACCCTTTTTGCCGCCAGCTCTACCAGGGGAGCGCCCGGGTGTAGTAGAGCCCGCAGAAGGGCTCCGAATGGGCGCGGAAACAACCGTGCTCGTTGGCCTGGATGGGCCAGGAGCAGAGGGTGCCTTTCGAACTACTGAGGCATATGACGTCCCAGACAGAGCTGGGCGCGCCAGGACCAAGTCCTTAGCCTCGCGGAATGAGAGTCTATCCTGGGCCTGAACGGCCAGGATTTCTTTCTCAACGACATATGCACCACATTGCTTCGAAGAAGCAGGGTGCGGCTCTCCGCAATTGACACACTTAGCCACACACGATTTGGACTTATCGTGTGCGACCTTGGAGCAATTTACACAGACTTCGGGTGACCCCGACTTTGCACGTCTACATGAGCGATTCGTATGGCCGAAGCGGTGACAGTAATAGCACCGCCGCGGCAGTGGCACGAATGCCTTCACGCGGTAGCGGTACCAACCGGCACGCACCGACTCAGGGAGCTTGTCACAGTCGAACGTGAGGAAGAGGGTAGGGGTGGGTCTCGAAGCCCCTCCCTGTTTTCTCATCACACGTTCGACCTTGACCGCCCCATGGTCGGCCAGCTCTAGGGTGATGTCCTCAATGGAGTAGTCAACGAGTTCCCTCGCATAAACTACTCCTTTCACAAAGTTCATGGTAGAGTGCGGCGTCACACTCACCGGGGTGCCATGAAGTGTCCGAAGAGCACTTATCTTGGCCGCCTCGACGGGATTCGCCGCATTCGCCAGAAGGCTGCCGTCCGAGAAACGGGTCACCTTCGGCTCTCTACCAATTGCACTAGCTAATCCTCTCCTCTGATGGATCATGTTGCCCTTGGACAACATGGTGCCATCAGTGGAGCGAATAACGAGGAAGCGTTTGAAGCCAGCGGGCTCGAAAACGCCAGGTAACCTCTGAATGAGGGGCCCCGATGTCATCGAGGCTCCGCCCTGTGCATTCTTCGTCTTAGTCTTGGTCAGGGGCTCCGCACACGAGGGGGTAGAGGGGCCGGATTTGCCGATCTTGGCTTGGTCGCCTACCAAAGTTGCAGCAGACCCATCCGTCCCCGCAGCCCCCGCGGATGGAGAGGAGCCCCGAGTCTTTTTCGTCTTTTTAGTCCTTTTCCTTTTTGGAGAGGAGGGCGGGGAACGAACCCGCTTCTCACCTCCGCCGGCAGAAGCCACCAGGCCAGATGAACCGGCCTCAGCCAGGTCCCTCTCCGAAATGGAGAAGGTCCTGGTGGTCGCAGGGGCATCATCCGGAGGAGATCCCTCCCCTCCTTGTACTGCCTGAGAATCCACAGCCGTTTGATGAGGACCTTGCATAGGGGCGGATTCGGGTTCGGTGCTTGGCGCCGAGCCTGGATTCCCCCCCATGAAAGGCCCTACCTTTTGAGGCTGGTTTTCCTCAAGGACCATGTCTATCACAGGAGGGGCCTCCAGTTGGCCATCCCCTCCCAGGACATCGCAGGTCCCCTTGGCAGCGTCATAAGTCTTTAGTGAGGAGGCACAGGCCTTGACCCCGGAAAGGTTTAATATTTTTGCCAGCAGGTCTTTTGAGGGAAGCGACCGAAGGGGCCTGGCTTCCCTCTCCCCCCTAAGGGGGTTTGCCCTACCGAGCCGCTTAAATGGGGAGCGGCTGGCTAAGGGCTGCCTGCTGGCTTTCTTGGCAGTCCCCTTGGAAAGGAAAGAGGGGACTGCCGCTGGGAAAAGGGAGGTGCCCGAAAGCACCTCCAGAGAAGGGGGTGAGGGGGAGTCCCCTGCACCCGTATGCGAAGGAGAGGAGTAAGCCTCCTCTCCGGTTAGAGAAATATGGAGGGTCCCCTGTGCAAGCACAGGTGGGGGGGACCTCCATTTTTTTGCTGGAGCTGGCCGAGGGCGGCTCCGTCTATGAGCAAGGGGGAGTTAAAGGGGTTTGAGGTTTTTTTTATTCATCCATGGGCATGGTGACCCTATTTTTGCCACGGGACGCAATAGCTCATCACCTCTTACAGTTGCCCGCACTGCAAGAGGTGCTTACAAGCCCGGCAGAGCCAGGCGCCGCCATTTGGGACCACCCCTCCCGCCTGGTGGCCTGGCAGTCCATCGGCATGGCGGCTCCACCTTAGACACGGCGTAAAAAATATAGGTTGTGAAGAAGAGAGGAAAAGGGATGTGTGGAAGGTATGGGTGGGGATGAAGCAGGTTATTAAAAACCAGCCACCCCAGACCGGAGCTCAGGGGTTAGGGAACATTGTCCCCCACCCCCTCAGCCCCGATGCGGGACGGTTGGCTGAAAGGAAGGTCAGCATCTACCCTGTGAAATTAGAGGCTGACCAGAGAAAGTTGTGGGAGAAGTTGTATGAAAAGCGACGAGGTAGGGGAGAAATCGGGCTATCTGAAGGAAGGAAGAGAGGCTAAGCTGGGGCCGGACTGAGCGCTGGATCCCGTCATCACGGCGGCCAGGATGGCAAATCGCCGCGCCCCTTACGGGGTTAAGAAGTGGAACTGAGCTCAAGGATAATAATATTGCTATCATTAATAAAATAGAGTTTTATTAATAAAAACTATCAACAGCACACAAAACGGAAAATATTGACATAAACAGAGAATGGAAAGGGTCGTGGGGAATCTAGCTAATTCGAGGATTAAGAGCGATTTAAAAAGGTAAAACAAATATAAAGTTAAAGGGAAGGAATGGTTCGCTAAACCATTTAAAGCACAGGATACGGTTGACAAAAGGGTTAAATACTCAAAGGTAGCGTTCAGCTTACGTAAATACACTTGTTGTGCAGAGGAAGGCGACGTGAATGAATTTTCGGTCCGCTGGCGAGTTCCAGCCGAACGGGGGGGAATTAAATGATCCTGACGTAGCGTCTTGGGAATGAGAACCGTTTCTTGACGAACGGGCTTGAAGAACAATGGCTGTTCTACGTTGTTCTCTTCTAAACAACAAGGGGGATGAGAAGCGTCTTTTGTCTACGGGCTCGAGAACAATGGCTGTTCTAATGTTGTTCTCTTCTAAACAACAAGGGGGAAGGGTGAGAACCGTTTCTTTGCGAACGGGCTGGAAGAACAATGGTTGTTCTACGTTGTTCTCTTCTGAACAAGGTAGTCATGTACCACCGCAAATCTTTCGTGGTTAGGGTCCACTGGGGGGAGGAGCTCGTCGGACACGATAAAACACGTACATCCTGTGTCCCTGACGAGAGTCGATACTCGGCAGCCGTTCACGCTGCCCTCCTCAAATTTCAAAGTTCCCGATTAACTTTTATCAAAAATATAATTTACCTGGTGGCCTGACGGAGGGGAAGAAGTTGCTGCTTGGGTCTGCACCACCGGGGAAGCCAGGGTGGCATTAATCTGGTGAACTTTGTGGGCTGGTTCGCTTTAAAGCCTAGAATTTTTAGGGCAATTCCAGCTCATGTGGTTTTCTACACCACAGGTGAAGCATATGATTGGTCGCTTCGGGAAGAGAGATGGAGGAGAAATCTTAACGGGAGGATGGAGTCCCGCTGTTGCTTTTGGAGAAAGAAGTTTTGGGGTTTTACGGGGCTCGGAAACTTCGTCGGCTTTCCTGCGAAGGGGCGCGAATCCTTCCTTTTTGCCTTGTAGGGGGATTGATGAGAAGTTCGATTCTCCTTTGGGTATAAATTATGGCTTGCGGCATAGACATCCACTTCTTCGGTACATTCTTTAAAGGTCTGGCACCGACGATCCTTGACGAACGCGCGGATCTCCGTCGGGAGAGACGCCAAAAATTGATCTCGCAACACAAAGTCTGTTAAGGACTCGTAGTTAGGATCAACCTTTGAGGATTCTAACCAAAATTTAAAATTCCTCTGAAGAATGTATCTGAATTGACGGAACGTCTGTCCGGGTTTAATACGACCTCCTCGAAATTCTTGGCGGTAGAAATCGGGAGTCATATTATGAGCGGCCAATAACTCAGCTTTTAAGGTGCTGTAGTTAATTGTACATTCAGATGGTAAAGATATAAAAATTTCGCGCAATTTACAATTTAACAAGGGAAGTAATCTGACTACACCTTCAGCCTCCAGATCCATGTTATTGATTTCGAGGATCTTTTCGAAGTGTGCTAAAAATTCTCCGAAATCCTCTCCGTCCCTTAAATTGGGGAGCTTTAGTGAGAGATTGGGGTGGGCTTCTAAACGTGAACTGGCTGACTGTATTTCTGCTTCAACACAAGCTAATTCAATCTGATGGTGAAGCTCAGCTTGTCTTTTCCGTTCCTCTCTTTCTCTTTCTTCTCGTTGGATTTCTCTTTCTCTTTCTTTTTCTTTTCGTTGGATTTCTCTTTCTCTTTCTTTTCTTAAATTTTCTCTTTCCGTTCTTTGCTCCTCTTGAACGTCCTCAATTAGTTCTTTTCCGGAAAGTCCCAAGGATTCTCCTTGCGCTTTAAAGATTTCGAAATGAGTCATCTTTGCACTTGGGGGCGCAAGAGTCAACCAAATAAAATTCCTTGCAACAAGAATTATGCCTTCTAGAGAATTAGCCTACCTAAATATGGGCACTGACCTATTCGTACTTGGTTTCTCGATCTAAATAACCACTGACTAAAATCACACACACAAAAAAAACACAAACAAATTATTATAACAGTTCCTTGAGCTACTCCAGCTTCTTAAGTTTCAAAAAAAGGGGATAGCAATCGTTAAAACAAAAGGGAACTACTATACTCTATTATTATAACGAATAACACTATGCTTTACTCGACTGAGACCAGTGTTTGCAAAGATATAGCGTTAAACCTTACACACTTGATCCTAAATTTAAATAGTATATATGTATATGTCGTAGAATGGACTCTCGACGATATACCATATATAACTATTTGTTGAGGGAACTTATTTAATTATCTTTAGAGTGCGTGGATGTCTGGGCTGACCGATATTATGTATCTTCGATATGCATAAGAAGTAGAACTAAGCTCAAGGATAATAATATTGCTATCATTAATAAAATAGAGTTTTATTAATAAAAACTATCAACAGCACACAAAACACAAAAAAATATTGACATAAACAGAGAATGGAAAGGGTCGTGGGGAATCTAGCTAATTCGAGGATTAAGAGCAATTTAAAAAGGTAAAACAAATATAAAGTTAAAGGGATGGGATGGTTCGCTAAACCATTCAAAGCACAGGATAGGGTTGACAAAAGGGTTAAATACTCAAAGGTAACGTTCAGCTTACGTAAATACACTTGTTGTGCAGAGGAAGGCGACGTGAATGAATTTTCGGTCACTGGCGAGTTCCAGCCGAAGGGATGGGAATTAAATGATCCTGACGTAGCGTCTTGGGAATGAGAACCGTTTCTTGACGAACGGGCTTAAAGAACAATGGCTGTTCTACTTTGTTCTCTTCTGAACAACAAGGGGGGGTGAGAACCGTCTCTTGTTTACGAGCTCGAGAACAATGGCTGTTCTAATGTGGTTCTCTTCTGAACAACAAGGGGGAAGGGTGAGAACCGTTTCTTGGCGAACGGGCTGGAAGAACAATGGTTGTTCTACGTTGTTCTCTTCTGAACAACAAGGGATGGGGGATGAGAACCGTTTCTCGTCAACGGGCTCAAAAGAACAATGGCTGTTCTCTTTCTGAACAACAGGGAAAGCCTAGTGGACTTGGCGTCACGAAGGCTCGAACCTTGGCACTCAAGGGATATTGTCCTTCTTCTGGACACGTGATGGTGGATCTCGAGGTCGAGGGCCCTTTGGTGCACAAAGTGAGACTAGACCGTAGTGATGTCTCGCGAAGAAAATCTGAATCTCTAATCTGATCTTAGTGGTAAGGTTTCCAAATAAATAGTCAGGACATCCCCTTGGCGTGGGAGACAATGGAGTGGGGGCTTCGAGGGAATGCACAGCCGAGCCTGAGAACAATACCTTATCTGCCCATAAGCCTAACTCAATCTGGCGAGGCCGGAGTATGGGGGCGAACGGTGGAAGATAAACCTCCTTGTTTAAACATTGACTCAGGTGGTGCGATAAGGCGCCCGGCTTCAAAGTTAAGATGCACGTGGGTAGCATCGTGGTTTTAAATAACATGTGATAGTGGTTGAAATTAAGCGGCCTCAAACCGTTCTATCACAGGGATCTCTACTCTGCTTTTTGAGGATTCACGTTCTTTCGTTACATTCAAAACTGATTCCTTTACTTCCTTTTTTTGCAACTTCAGGTAAGGTTAATACATGTTTTCTTTCTACACTACACTTCCTTGGAAGTCATCTAATTCAATTTCCGATTTGACATTTTAAGATCTTAAAACAGAATAGAATTGTGGAATTGGATGAATTGTAAAATGAAATCTAATTCTTGTAGTTGCAAAACTTCTCTGAAAGTGAATGTTTGGCAATTTCTATTTCGCAAGAATACTTTTGAGTACATTTTCTTTTTTTCCTGTATTGTCAGTTAAAAAATTGAAAGTTGAGAAGTGCTTCTGTAATAATGCAAAATACATCATGAAGTTTTATTCCAGATCTCTTGAAAAATGTTTAAGTTTTTTTTCCAAAGGTTTAATATGCTCAAACATTGAAGGTATAGAATATCCACAACCTTGCAATTATTTATTCGAAGCATTCTAAGTGAATGTTTAATTAGCAAAAAAAGGGAAGTCATTTAACCAATTCATATCGGTCAGTTCTGGATAGTTATAGCCTTTTTTACTTAAGAAGTTCAATACCTAATCATGGTTTAACCATGTCACTTTTATACATGAGTAACTCCGAAAATTGAGTGTCTATCTCATCCAATAGCTTGTTAAATTAACGTTTGTTAAGAGCCTGAGCAACTCTAAAACTCACAATCATTGTTACAATGGAAATAAGATTTTTTACTGAGTTCAAACTCCCTTTAGCAGACTTAGATTCTTGATGCAAAATACGATGAAATTCAACCAAATTGTCATTTACCTGCCGTTTCAGGAATTGCCCAAATACATCATGTTTTTTAATCATATTTGGGCTTTCATCAGTTGTCGCAGATATTATATTTCCAAACTTAATGATGAGTTCAATAAATTCCTTCTTCAATTCATTCATAAACATTTGACCTCTATTTTTACAGGCAGTGTGATGAATTTAATTAGCTCTTCCTGAATTATATTTCCGAAAGAAAATTTGCAATAACTGCTAGACGGGCAAGCGCTGTAACATCTCTACTCTGATCCCCTCAAATTCAAACCATTCCCTACATTATTCATATCTAGTAAAAGTTGCTCGATCAGATCGTTGTCCATACCAACTATTCTATCCTTCACCGTATTTTTAACGATGGCAGCTCATTAATTCGTTTAAGACTCTCATCTTTATTCCGAAGTTTCAAATAAAAATTTGAGCAATTGAAATAATTACTATAAAAAAGTGGCTTTTGTGTTAAGTAATAGTATATGTAAACTGAAAACTCAGCTGCTGAAATATTGTCATTTAGTTTAAACTTCCTTTTGAAATTGTTACATTGTTGTTCCTGTTGCTTTATTTTTCTCCAAATAATTTCACTCCTCACATCATCTGTCACTAGGTACAAATTATGATGATTGCTTTCAAAATGGCGTTTAATATTATATGATCTGCTCAATGGGGGACTGCTCCTTCTGAATCTGTGCCCCCAAGTTGTGGAATGCTCTTCCTGCTGAAATCAGGTCTTCTCTCTCTCTTACCACATTTAAGCGTCTCCTGAAAACGCATCTTTTCAGTATTGCCTCCTCCCCCCTCTTGAATTTCCATTGAATTTCCATTCTCATCTCAGCACAACGTGCGCCCTGGGAAGGCCTCAGGCCTTGAAGAGCGCCTTACAAAAGACTTATTATTTATTATTTATTTATTTATATGAACGAGCTATAACTGCCTTTTTTCAAAGATGGCAAAAAGCCTTTTTATTTTGTTCAATAATACTATATTTGATACTACTCTACGTGAAATAACCTCACACACCAATTACATTCCGAACTAATTAGCCTTTTTTTTGTACTCATTTTCTATGGGTTATTATTTCCGCAGGTTTAATGGAATGATCACAAGTGAATTGAAAATATATTTACAAAATTGGTGACAAGAAAACACTAGAGAATGCGAATTGACACTGAAAGATAGCTAAAGCTGCTTAGGCTCGGAGGAAAGGGAAACAGATTCATACACAATTGTTATCAAATCAGTTAAAAGTAGGTAATGTTTTAAGGATTATGTTATTTTATTTTTGAAAAGAAAACCTCTAATTATATTAATATTCTTCATAAGTAGACTAACCTAATGTTGATTTTTACAAGGCAAACGATTTATTTAAAAAAATAGTAAATTTACGAATGTGCGAATTGCATTTTCAAGTTTTCGTTTGGAAATTATTCGTTCATTATTTAAATTGAACCGACTTTATATATATAAATATAACCAAGTTTATGTTTGTGGACTGAATGAAACATATGAGACCCCAAAACTCAAGCTACTGACAAGTAATTTGCAGTTATGATAAAAATTCCTTTATGGCAACTCTGGTAAGAGAGTCAAGCTTAACAGATGTTTATTATGGTATATAAATGAAATAATTATCAAACCGCGCAGAAAACATTATGAAAATTGAATTCCTTGAAGGAAATATTAGAAATTACTGTAATATTTTAATATAAATAAAAATGTTGATGTTTCATTAGAAACATCAAGTTGTTGTCGGTTTCTCTTCCGTTCAGAATGGTAGCATTTTATTAAGAAATTTACGGTCAGATTCATTGGGCATATTTTGTCATTAACTTAATTGTCCCGTTTACCACGTGGGTCATTAGTAGTCACTAGAATGTTGTGGAAGTGATCCTGCTGTTAATGGAGTTGTGCTGTTCACATTCACCTACATTATATGAATAGTCATAGAGCAAGATGCCTTCTTGCTGGGGGCCTGCCGTAGAAAAGTAGCTGTTGTTTATAACAAGTGATTATGGTCCTTATTTATTTGGCATTTCTTTAATTTAAAGTCAAAATTAACGCAGAAAGTTTGTGAGGAAAGACTTTTAACGAAAGGGATAAAGATAGAGGAAGCGAAATTGTGATAGCCGCATGTCCAGCATTGTGGCTGCAAGAGTACGCAATCCTGTAGATGTTAGCTCTAGTCCGCACCCTTTATTTTATTGATCGTTCGCATGCAGCCAAAAATCAAGAAAATGATAACTAGCTTTGTTTTACTTTTAAAAGTGAAAGAAAGTACATGAATTAAAGAATCAGTAAAGACCTTATCACCCAGTCAAGGAGGTTTCCGCAAGTTTGTCCCTATTTTCTTATGGGAAGGATGGACTGTATCTACATATATCCGCAAAGACAAGTTTTCCTGCGTTATCAAAAGTCAGGACAATAATTAAGTAATAATTATAAGCATAATTGTTTATTAAGGTTTCGGTAATAATAAAATGCGTGAATTAATTCAATTTCAGAACTTCACTCATTTTAATTACATTAATTTTCACCTGGAAATACTTGATTAATATTAATAACAAAAATATTTTCATTATTATTGAATTTACAATACTATAATTATGGATTTACTGAATTTCAGGACTTCATCTGAAAATTTTGAAGTAATAATAATGTTAATTGTATTATGGACTTAGTAATAATAAAAGACGTTATTATTATAAGTTAAAATAAAATTCCCTTTATCCTTACTGCACTTATTACTGGAAAATCTTTGTACAAGCTTCTTCTCATACAGGCGAGTGTGATTCCCGGGAGGAAAAATAACTTGTTATAATCCACTTTACCAGAGCCATTCACGATTTGTTATAGGGTAAAAAGGTCATCTGCGTAAGCGAGCAACACATGAAATCAAATTTCTTAGAGCCTTAGTTACTATTTTCCATGAAGAGGATTGGTCATATCATATTCTTAACTCACATGCTTCATGAAGGAATTAAGCATATCTGCCTCCACTATATCAAATGCAGCAGCAACATGGAAATATACGATGGGGGTAAAAAAAATCCCTCGTTCTGGAACCGCAAAACCCTTTTCTAAGGACATTGGACATTGTCCTAAGGACTTCGCGTTTTCTTCGCTTTTATTTTCTTATCTTTAGGAATTTGTTAGAGCATTTTGAATGGTACCCCTAGAACCATTTTTGTTTTTCACCTCATACTAAACTTATCATTTAATATACTTCCAGTGATTTTTAATTCCACTTCACTGCTTCTTATTTTTGTACATAGCATATGTCAAGGCTCAGCTCATTTACAATTAATGCCTTCATGCACTCCAAAAGTCTGCTGCAAGTCGGAAAATGTTGTAAATGAGCTCGACCCAAGAAAAGGTAACAAATTTAGATAAAGAGAATCACATAAGAATTAGTGAAAGATGTGAAAGAGGTTAATTTCGAGGCAGAATGTTTGCTGTATTTATTTCACTTTTTATATCTTTTAAAATTTATTGAAGGAATTAAATTTACCTCACGAAGTAAAGGCTGGATAAGAATGAGTGAGCTTGAGAATTATGCGGGTGAAGTTGAAATTTACAAGGGTAAAACTGTGCGTGGTTATAGTGTATGGCCAAGATAATGGTAAAAGTGAAGCAGAGTCCGAGGGGCTGCAATGTCTCTGGACAAGTTATGGTTGAAATTAGGATTAATATCGGTTAATTGTTGAAATACGTACGAGTATATATGGAATAATAAGAGGGGATAACTGGGTCTTTTGATTCACCCGAGAAAATGAAAATGTGGTGACTATGGTAGGAAAGAAACGAAGAGTACCGTTCAAAATGATCAGAAGGCCTATATTTCTATCACATCTTTTAGAACAAAGGAAATCCAAAGTTTCTAAATTTGGTGTACAATAACCTACAGGGAGAAACTATGAATAGGCCGAGCTTATTCAAATTTGGATCAATAGAGCGAAAATTAACAGCAGATCCGCAATTTAGTAGAAATTTTGAAGTTTTCAAAATGATATGAACGACAGCGAAAACAAATTTCCATTAGAATATTTATATTAAATTATCAGTAGAAACATTTGTACAAATTATAAGTAATTAATATTTAGTGTGGAGGGCTTTATTCTCGATGATGCTTTGATATCGCATGCTACAGGCACGAAATCACTCCTAACATTCTTGCACAGTAATCTGTCTCCATTGATCTTGAACAATTTCCCAAAGTTCTTTAACTGTTTTCGGATTCTTTGCCTTAGGCCTTTCTCCAAGTGTCCTCAAACATTTGCAATGGAATTCTTGTCCGGACTTTTTGCAGCCCATTTCATAACTCTGATGTATTTGTCTTTCAGGAAGTTTTTCAACGATTTGGCCCTGTAACAGTCAGCGTTATCCTGCATGGAAATTGTATGTTAGGTTTCGGAGATACGCAGATGGAACAAAACATGCTGTCACAGCAATTATATACTCATTTGTGTATTCACTGTGCCTTCTAAGCGCCTGGCTAATGCTTTGGTCTTCCTTTTTTTGCCTTTCTTAGCATCCCGTTGACTTACCTGCCTTGCATTAACCTATTTTATCATAGGTTGACAGAATATTATAGAATACAGCCTTAGAACGCTTGAAAGTCTTGGTTATGACTCAAATTAAAAACCCCACATGGTGGCGAAGCTTTCTGCTCAGCTAGCGTGGCAAGATAATGACTTAATCTAAATGAGGTTGTACTGAAATTAGTTACTATGCAAATAATTCTGGTTCTCTCAAAAGGAAATCTAAGCGTTCTTGTCGTTTTGAATGCTTCAATTTTTCTAGAAAATTATGTACTTACCTCGTTATAACTTTGGTTTTATTTATTCAAGTTTGACTAAACTATATCCTACGTAGTTTATACCTGTAGTGTATCATACACCAATTTTGGAAAGCTTTGATTTTCTCTGGTATATTTTTGGAAGATGTTGTGATACAAGTACAGATGCTCTGATTTTGCACGCTATTCTATGCGTAGAAAACAAACTTTTTTAGCACAAACATGTGCTTTAATAGACATGGGTTAGGCAAAAAAGAGAGTGAAAAGTTATGAAGCTGTAGGAGGTATGGTTATGGGATTATCTCATCATGTGATTGTGCATGAATGAGAAGGCGTGAGGAAGATGTAAAAAAAGGAAAAGTCAGAATAAAAAATGACTGAATCAAAGAGAAGAGGAATTATATGTGTAAATAATTGGGATTCAAAGATATCAAATAAATGCGAAAACGGAGATAAAGAAAATGTGAAACAAATTTATGTAGATGGTTATACTAACACTGGAAATAGGAAGTGTAATGTTCAATAGTGGAATAACGACGGGTAATGAAAAGCAAAAGGTAGGTTTACTTGCAAATGATTAATAGTGTTATGAGTATGTTAGAGAGATGGGGTTAAATGCATATTAGAATATGAAATAGAAAGTGATTCGAGTGAATAAACAGTAGCAAAGAAGCTAATGAATCCTTTGGACAGAAAATGATTGAGGATTACAATAGGAACAGGAAACCATTCTTGAATGGATTGAAAAGGGCGAAAAAACAGAAGACAAGGTGTGTTAATATTAAGAAAAAATGGCAGGCTACCCGGGAACAAATAGGAGGTCAAATGTAGATGATAAGGAAACTTTAATATGAAAATGGAAGATGAAGCAAATACTGTCCTTATTGACTTAGTCTATATAAATCGGCAGCTGTATCGGTGTATTGAATAAATATGTAAGTATGAAAGAGACTGTAATTTCTCTGCAAGATATGAAAAGTGAGAAGGCAGATGGAGTAGATGATATAGCCCCTGAGATGCTAAGAGCGGTGGCGATTGTGTTATTGAATGAGTTTGGTAGTTGTGCTGTAAATAATTTTTAAGTGAATGAGAGCTTGATGACTCAAAGAATTGTGTATTTTTGTAAGGATTAAGAAGAGAAAAATTAATGCAAGCACTACAGGGGGATATAAGTATGTTGAATATTGTAAATAAAGTTTATGTTAAATGAAAAATATCTAAGTGACCGACCGTATACAAAGGATAACTTGAACAATCAGATAATTGCAAGGTATCTCAAAACAAAACAAGGTAAGTATTGCAAAGTGGAGACTGGATTCATGAATCTTGAGAAAAAATATTTAAATAGAGACGCATGGTGGCAGATCTGGAAACAGAGGCCTATTACGATGGTAGGGGCGGAGAGAGTGAGAGAGAGAGAGAGAGAGAGAGAGAGAGAGAGAGAGAGAGAGAGAGAGAGAGAGAGATACGCGTAATGGCAGATATTAAGATATAAACGCATGCTCGCATATATGGATATAATGACGCAGGAAGGCACTATATGGAGAGAGAAACGCATGATGGCATATATCGAGATTAAGACGAATGATGGCAGATATGGAGATACATACGCATGATGGGCGGTATGGAGATAAATAAGCATGATGGCAGATATGGAGATTTCTAAGCATTATGGCAGATATGGAGAAAGAGAAGTATGCTGGCAGATGTATAGATATATACATATGATGAAAGATATGGAGAAAAAAGACGCAATATGGCATATAATGAGATAAAGACGCATGGTGGCATATAATGAGATAAAGACGCATGATGGCATATGTGAACATAAAGAAGGGTGCTGGCAGGTATAGAGATAGAGAGGCATGATGGCAGATATGGAGATATAAGTAATATTGGAGAATGGAGATGAATAAATTATGGCAGATATTGAGATAAAGAGGCACGATGACAGATATGGTAATATAGTGTATGCTGACAAATATGTACATATTTGTAGATGCATGATAGCAGATAAAGAGATGGAAACGCATGATGACAAATAAAGAAATGAAGACGTATGGAGATAGAGAGGCATTATGGAATATATGAAGATAAAAACGAATGATGGTAGATATGGAGATAGAAACGCATGATGACTAATATGGAACTATAGAGGCATTATGACATATATGGAGATAGAATCATTACGGAAGATATAAATATAAAGGCGCCTGATAACATTAATAGAGATAGATACGCCTGATGGCAGATATTGAGATATATATGCCGGATGGCTAATGTGGAAATAGAAACGCATGATGTCAGATGCGAAGTTAGAAATGCGTGGTGGCAGATATATAGATAGAGACTCCTGATTACAGATATAAAGAAATGGACGCATTATGGTAGATATGGAGGTAGAGATGCATCATGGTAGATAATGAGATAGATACATACGAGGGTCGGTCAATAAGTTTTGCAATTCGGATATAAGAAAACGAGATATGACGAAAAGTCTTTTAATATTTTTCAATATAGCTGCCAATATTACACTGCGATTACTGGTGGAGGTTGGTGGGTAAAACGAGGTTTAGTCTCAAGGAATCAGGCCTCCCTGCGCTAGTTACGAGCCCGGGTACTAATTCAGAGGGCGAAGCTCAATCTAACCGAACGGAATGCTTCGGAGTGAGAGGAAGAGAGGTGCTATAGAAACGGAGAAAGTTTTTCGCGGAAGCCGGAGAGAAGGCTACTGATAAGGTTAGCTAAGGTACCGTGATAATTTTAGCCTATTAAGTAGGTCAGGATTGCCGAAAATGTATGAATTTTAAATTAAATAGCCTGTGTATAGTGCCAAATTCTATTTATTACGTATAAATTTTATCCTAAAAATTCCCACTGTACTCGAGTATATAAGATAATTACTCCCACGGGACTAACTTAAGCTTTTCTTACAATTATGAACATTGTAAACAGGATTTATTCTAAATAGGTTTACGGGATTTTAGAAGCTCGAAAATTGTCGTGATTTGAAGACATTATGCGTTCATAGATTGCTATTTATTTTTAAATAAATATCTCTTGTATGGGGTATTCCGAAATTAACACTTACGAGGGGCGGTCAATAAGTTTTGCAATTCGGATATAAGGAAACGAGATATGAGGAAAAGTGTTTCATTATTTTTCAAAATAACTACCTTGGACTTGAATGCACTTGCGCAACTTGCCCCTGAGGCTTCAAATTCCCGACAACCAGAAATCTCTCGACTACTCTTCAATCCACTCCTGGACGGCGAGCTGGACATATTCATCGTCCCCAAACCGGCGTCACGCAGTGCAGCCTTGAGCTGGCGGAATAAAAAGTAGTCGCTAGGGGCCAGTTCTGGACTGTAGGGGGGATGGTTGAGCGACTCGAACCGCACTCGCGAAGAGCAGCTTGTGCAACTCTGGCCTTGTGGACTTTAACGACGTTGAAATCGATCATGGGGAGTCAGGTTTCTAGGGACCCAACGGGCAGAGACCTTGGTCATGGCCAAATTGTCGTGGATGATGTTGATAACACTTCCATGTAATATTCCAAGTTCTCGCTCGATTTCTTCGACCTTCACCCGTCGATTTTCGAGGATGATCCTCACCACACGGGTCACATTGTCCTCATTGGTCACGTCTGACAGCCGTCCTGGACGGGAGTCATCTTCAAGGTACTCACGACCATGGGGGAAGTCCCTATTCCAGCGAAAAATGGTTGCATAGAAAGGGGCGGTGACGGTGTACACTGCAACCATGCGTTCATGGATCTCTTTTGCATTCTTGCCTTCCTTGGTCAAAGATTTGATCACTGCGTGGTGCTCAATCTTCTGCATTGTTGAAAAATTTGTGACTGACGATCTGCGATCAGCTACTGCTTTTTAAATAGACGAGGCAGGAGCATGCAGCTTCAGGTCGGAACTTGTCATAACTTGTCCTAACACCCCCACAAACAGACATCCTGCTTCCTCTTTTTTGCCCTACCGATTTGCAAAACTTAATGACCTCCACTCGTATGTCATTTTACAGGAGGATCGGCATAATACAATGTAAATATAAGGGAATATTAGCTATAAAAAAATGACGAAAAATTAAATGCTTATATTTACCTTCAATTATTGTTGCTGGTTTACGTCTTGCATAGTATAAATACACACATGCTTAAATAATCGGGGTGTAAAAATACATCAAATACATAAAGTGCACTAGCCTTTATTTGGACTTTCGCTATACGACAATTTCTGAAATGACTTTAAAACTGTCCGCTCCATCTCTCCTCCCATTTAATTCCTCACCCCAGAAGGTTTTCGCTCCCTCATCAAAATAATTGCTCGTATATGGAAATATGTGCAGATCTCACCATCAGCACTTTATCCTTTTTGAAATTTGCCAGGATCTATCCAAAAGTGATTAATTGCTTGTTTGACGAGTTTCACAGGTCAGCCTTTCATTACATGCCCACGCTTTTTGATGTTAATACCAGTCATAAGCGCGTTGCCTTAGCATCCTTAAACTAGAGCAATCACTTAATAATTCTAGACTTCAAACCATGCGAATGAACCGCTGTTCATTCAGGAATAGACAGATGTGTTGCGCATCTTTCAGTCCAGAATTCCCAATGCAACTCCAACCCTCCCGCACCATCCCCAAAACTTCGCTTCCTTCAATTATAATCCATAGACTTTTTTACCTTAACCTCTTGGTTTCTTGCCTGCTACTTATCCACTACTTAAATCTAACCAGCGGAAATTATCTACTATCTAAAAGGTATAACTATTACCCGCTAGTACTTACACGCTTAATTCTGTCCCGTTGCTAATTAATGGTACTTTCCGTTTAATAATATAATTAACCATCAGAACACAGACTTAGATGATTAATGAGCGCTTATTAGAGCAGTGAAGGGTATTTTATAAGCGTTTGTTTCTGGCGACACTAGAAAAAGGAACTGCAACCAAAAAAATACGAAGGAACACTCAACACCTATACTAATTTGAAAGGCACATTTAAAAGACCAAAATAGAGACAACAATAAAAGATAAAGAAAAAAATAGTAAAAGAATTGTGGCATCCTCACATTCGTAAGGGGATTACCGCCTCTTTCGCGGACCAAAAAGGTGCAGGAAGCTTGCCTACTCCAAGAAATCCTTGACACAATATTCAGGTGCGTAAAAGCTCACCCTCAGAACTAGGGATATACCGTAATAAGACCGTATGTCATTGTACCGGCACAAATATTGCAAGTGTAGCTCTTCAACAATAAGACAACCTTTTTAAAGTGGGATGCAGTCAAATTACTTAAAAATCCTCGCAGATGGGTTGAGGTGATTGGTTCTGCCCATGGAGATATTTCTCGAGTGTGATTGAATGAGAGGTGACATAAAGTGCCTTGATAACTTCGAAGTATTGAGGAAAAGGTCCACGCAAATACTCAATGCGCGATGTCATGTAAGTATTAATTCTCAGGTGTTCTTTCCTCTATATTTTTATGCAGTAGGAAGTACAGCTCTGATCCCTTCCATGTAATCAGTGAGGTAATAAGCAAAACACCACATATTTGCTCAGTATCTGGAAAAAATCTGCCCCCTCATCAGCACAAATATTATCAGCAACCACTTCATCCTTAGGGTTAAAACAGAGGAAAATCTCAATCACACTCCGATGTGCAGAGAAACAATAGTCTTAGATACTGCAAGAAATGGAATACCCATATTTCCAAGTCTACGTCCAGGCGAGCTAATTTTAGGAAATGTCTGAGTGGTTGTGCTGCTGATGATGACTGTAAGTTTACCTTAATAGAGGCCAAATAAGGCAGAACCCTCCTAGTTTATTCATAACGAGAGATGTAGTTCAAAGCGTGCTAGAGTCTGCGTTTAGAGTAAAGTTCCTAAAATGTCCAAATGATTTTAAAAAGATTCATGTACATAGAAAGTCGATAAAAAATCTTCAGGGTCACCCAAGTGATACCTATATGCTCACAAGACGGTGTAATGCGCCCAGAGAGGGACTCGTCCCACCCTTTGCCAATATGATGATGTCGTAGACATTAGAGAAAAAAGGGAAGTCGTCCCCTCGATTCCATAGATTGTAGGATCTCCTTGATATTGGATACCTATGCGTTACCATAGTCTTCTCTTAATCAAAAGATAGCGTATGAAAATTCTGTTTGCGAAAGAAAACCCTCAAAAAGGCACACTCAATTAGAATCAGACCATTCGAAGTGAATTCGAACTTACGGAAGCCGCCGTGTGCAGAAATAATATGAATTCCCCTCTCCAGGAGATAAGCAACATAACCTTTATAAAAATTCAAAAACTTACCGACGAAGGGGCAAGTAAAATTAGAGAAAAGCAAAAGCAGTAGAAATGGCTAGTCAAAGTCAAACATGAGTACAAATCGCCAGCTATCTTGAAGATTCCATCCTCCAGATTATCTGCAAAAATGCTAATTCTCCTATATATGTAAGGAATCATACAGTACCTAATATCATACGGACCAGGTGCCGTAGTCGCGCAAAATGCCAGAGCAGAACTTACTATGTTCGGTAGAAGCATGTCATTGAAATGCTTATGTATCTGTAGGTGAAGTCTAGTTGGCGGCCTTAAACGGACAAGTTACATAAATATAATGCTGAAGGAGAGGCATATTGGCCAAAGAATGCGGCGAAAGTGGTAGTGGAGATGACTGCCACTAACTGCGATCCAAACTCACTTTTTAGTCTGCTTTAAGAACAGTAGGCTATCAAGGCTATAATTATCACTAATCATTATGACATGCTTTGTTACCTTTGTAAGAAAGCCTCAACCCAATTATCTGAGGATATTTTTTCTTGTTTGAAAGAGAAGCTAAAATTCTTCGAAACGAAAATAATCCTGACCAGCACCCAGATAATTTAATAGAGTGAAGTCACATGGACGACACTTTAGACATATATTTACTCTTCAATCAACATCTCACCATCAGTGCTTTGTGAGAAAAGAGATTTGTGTTGTATGATAGAGATCTACAGTGCATCATGTTTCTCTTAAGTGTTTCTTACTGGAAATATTATTAATGATCAGCCTGATGGGGCCTAAACCAATTGTTGCACCGTCCAAAGAGCACGAGTGGTTTTAGATTTCATACACCTATCTCTCAGAATCAACAAAAAACTGATGATCCCCACCCATATATCATGCGAGCCTCCACTTTTGGGTCAGCTTCTTCCCAGAGAGTCATTCTTAAACTTCTGTGGTGCAAACTAAGCCAGAGGTTTGTCGTCAGAGTCTCAATTCCATTAATATTCATGAGCCTAGGCCATACCATAGCGAAATGACCCCAAGCTTCGGCCGGGGAACCGTACGCGCCCTCTTTCCAGAATTGGAACAGCTTCAGTCCCCCTCCCTCTGGTGAATACGGTTTGCATCGCCTCGGTGTAGGATCTTAAATCATGTACTATTTGAACACCGAAGGAGTATGGGTGATGCTGGTCGCTCACCTCGCCTTTTCCTAGAGGAACCACAGAGCAAGCCATGCTGCAAGAACATCACCTAAACTTCACTTACTCTTTGATTTCCATCGTTTGCATCACCAAATAACAGGTTGAAAGACAAAAGAATTAATTTCAGGCTTGGCCTTCACTACCGAATTACCTTCGACGGCTGGGGCAAAGCACTTGAAGACCAGCACTGCAGGAAAACGTGGTTCTGTGATAGCCATTGACACTATTCTTGACTTGCAGGAGGCCTCACTGCAAACTTACATTAAGGGGCGGTACTAAGTTACGAATCATCCACAGTAACAGCGTCAGTTCCCTTTCCCCTCGCAAGATGCCATGCTGGAAGACCGGACCTGGTACGACTAACATTTTTTTCTGTGTCGCTGGAAGTCATAGATCAGTTTGCTGTACTGTGTTCGGTCGCTTTTCATGAATTCCAGGCTCCGGCCAATTCACCAGGTTCAGGGTGGCCCCCTGGGTCCCCAGGTTGAGTAGCTAAAAGACCGTGTTGCTAGGAATAATAATGCTGTGCAAAGAGGTAACCAACGTAATAGTGCCAGCGTGGTCATGGAGATTGCGCTACTAACGAGGCTAAGGAACTAGACCCCGTGCAAGGAAGCATGCTTGCTTGAGCTGTTGAACTGGATAAGGTGTGTCACAAGACGTCAATGACCCTCGTTTTATAGCCAGAATATCTCCACGGGAGCCTCACCTTAAGCTCTGACATCACGAAGGCAGCAGCGGCGAAGGGGCCTTAAGTTTCCTTAGCATCATATACGCAATTCCCATCCTCTTCCCGTAATATACATGCTCGTGTATGCCGTATTTCAGTTTTCTCGCTTCCTGTGTGAAAAAAAGTCTAGAAAAATCTGATGTGCTCACCACATTTACACTGTACATAAAGACGGTGTTTAGCGGCGTGTAGAATTTATAATCCTACACGCCCTCTTCTTTTATACTTTCTTTTTTGAGGGAGTGTTTCAGGGAAGACACCCCCCCGACTGGTGTCCAGTGGTGAAAATATATTTGTAGCAAGGCTTTTATCATATTCCACTGCCTTCTCAGGGGCGCCTTTCGTTCGGGATTCCCTGCGTACGAAGTAGGTAGCACCTCATACGTCTTCCAATGGAATTTAGAGAGGTCCATTTCACTATGCCAACTCGAAAATATTTGCCCCAAATTAAATGCCTACGCAAAATCATTATCATGCACTGTCTATACATACATATATGGACGATGTTCTTTTATTAAGATCTCCTAAGAACTTTTGCCCTTTACATCAAACCCTCCTAGTGCCCTCTAAAATTATGATGTATTTGGCTGTTGACAACTTCTCCGGAAGACTGACTCGCCTATCTAGAGAAATCTCAACCAGCCTCAAGGACGCTCTGGGATAGGCTCTCTTCGTACCTAAGCCATTCTCCTTCTGTGTTCTTGTTGTGTCCTTCTGAATTTCTTGTGCTGGTTAGTGTCGTTTTTCCGCTTGTAAATGATTGTTAATCAATTTGGTTCTTCGGGACACTCCATAATTTATGGAATGAGTGGCCTTCTCCGACGCTACCCCTGGGTTTCTAGGTTCTTTACGCCTAAAGCGGTTTGTGTAGTAAGTTTAAATTCTCCTGTGGTATAAGTAAAAACTGAGTATTTGGCTCCCTTTTTAATTTTGCAACTATCCTTCGTCCAGTATGTTCTCGGATGATACCGGCATAGTCTTTCTTGAGCAGAAGGCCGTTATTAAATTGCTTCTGTCGGCTTTAAAACTGTGGATCTTGTAATCTTTTCCTCAACACATTTTCGCATTATCGGCCACTTATGGAATCGATACCAGTTGAATCACCCTAATTTGGGGACGCCTTACGTTAAGGAATACTAAAAGTTACACAAGAAAGAAATATATCAGACGTACAATGCAGAATGATGTGCGACATCATGAAGTTTCGTTTCTATTATCTATTAATAATAGAGGAGAGACAATCAAAAATGTGTTTTTCTTCGATTAAGTTTTGGCGAGTGGCTTATAAATGATTGTGATATTAATTATATATTTGGCAAATTTGAACTATTTGATCAGTCCCTCCGCTCTCATATGATCCCCATCGCCATTTACAATGTTTAGGCTCAATTCTTCTTTAAAGTAAACAGCTACCAGCCTTTTTTTACCTTGCACCAGGTCTCTATTGAACATTTTGTAGCCAACAATAGTAAATTCTTCAGTAAATTCTTTATGCGCGCTATATAATTAACTTTCAGTTATAGCAAAGCTTTCGATTCAATCTAAGGCAGTAAATCATCAGATAATTTGTTTTTTTATTCTATCCGTATTTCGGTATTACCAATTTAAAAGTTCGTTGAGAAGACGTCTCGCTGTCTCGATTGCTCTAGGTGTTTCCCTGATGACCATCATTCCCGCTTCGGCAAGCAAAGTTTAATTCCCTCATCGTTTATTTCTCAAGCTATTCGAGTTTTCCCTGGAGTGCGATTCATTGCCTCTCCCGGACAATATAACTTCCGAACGCTCTTATCTAAAAACACTGTCTAACAAAATTTAACTTTTTGTCGACTACAAAGATTAGAATAACATTTTTTAATGTAGTTTTATGTATAGATCAGGCAAAAGCTTCGCTACTAAGATTAAAATTTAAAATCTAAAAAAAAGCAACCATGGTTAAGTTTTTATAAATTATATGAACTTCACCAGTTATAATAATTTTAAAAAGGAACTCTAAACTAAATTTCCCACCTTTCAAAATATCAAGGTTGCTAAAATATAGATTTCTAAAAGATATATAAAAATAAATTTTCTGAACTTCACCATTTGTAATTCTTTGGGTTTTAAAAATTTCACAAAATTTAGATACTTATATTTATTTCTAAACTGATAAAAAAAAATAAGTAATAACCAAACTAAGATGAAATTATTATTCAAATACACAAAGAAATCCCCTTCTTAAATTATAAAAAGTGATTTCAAAAATGGAAGTCATTTTTAGCAAATTACTCCAGTTTTTTGTAAGTTGCTAATTACTATTTTTGTCAAATTTTGAAAATTATAACCAACTTCATTCTTTTATTTCTTATTTTCAGGTTATTTAACTAAATAAAATTTTAAATAAAAGCAACAATTTTAATTAAAATGCCAAGAGTACAGTGTAAAAATATCCCAGATAAATTCTGCTACATATGTGGTTCAGTAACATTTAAAAAAATCAAAGCAAAATTTCTTCTCTAGTGCAAAAACGATATAATTTGTATTTTGAATGTAAAATTGGCGACCAAGATAAACCATGGGCGCCACATATCTGTTGCACAACATGCTTTCAATTTGGTGTTCTAATGGTATAGCGAGAGCCCTAAGATCATGCCACTGACTGCTATTTCTGTTTTGTAGCCATACAAAGTAAGTAATTGTTTATTTTCTACTGTACCTATATTTTGAAGTAGTATACTGTAATATTATTTTTTAAAAATATAAAATTAATTAAGTTTAGAACCACTTTAGTGTAATCACACATATGTACATAACTTTAAATTTTATAAATATAGTTTCCATACTTTTAGGTAAAACAACGAAGTGCGCTTCTGCTTGTTATATCCCAACCTTAGATCTGCTACTCGGCCTATACCTCACTCAAAAGACATTCCAGTACTTGAACCACCTGCAGAAATTGTGTTTCCTTACCCTGATGAATCAGATATGGAATCATGTGAACCAGAAACTGAAATTTATGTTCCTGAAACTGTTGATACTACTCCAAAGCCTTTCTCACAACTTGATCTAGATGATCTTGTAAGAGATCTAAACTTAACAAAGCAGGAAAGAATTACTGGCCTCGAGATTGAAAGAAAGAAATTTAGTAGCAGAAGATGTTCGAATTACTAAGTTTTGCAACAATTTACAAGAAAAATTCCATTTGACACCAATTTATGCTACTGTAATAATATTCCACGTCTCTTTGAAGAATTAGATATACATTATAAACCAAGTCAATGGAGACTTTTCATTGATGCTTCTTTATATAGTAGTAAAGCCGTGATTCTGCATAATGAAAATAAACTATCATCGATACCGGTAGCTCACTATGTTGTTTTGAAAGAAACATGAGAATGGAGACTTCATTTTAAAAAGCATTAAATACAGTGAACATAAATAATTTATTTGTGCTGACCTTAAGATAGTAGCCATTTTAAATGGCTTGCAGTCAGGCTACACAAAATTCATGTGTTTTTGTGCCAGTGGGACAGTAGAGCTCGGGGAAAACATTACATACGCTCAGACTGGCCTTTAAGATAAAAGACAAAAGTAGGTTGTCATAATGTCATACGCGAACCATTGATTCCTAAGGAAAATATAATTTTGCCACCACTTCACATAAAATTGGGCTTAATGAAACAATTTGTAAAAGCCCTAAAGCATGACCAGCCATCCTTCTTATATTTATAAACAAAATTTTCTAAGGTTAGTGATGCTAAAATAAAAGAAGGAATCTTTGTTGTTCCTCAGATTTGATAACTTATGGTAAATAGTGAGTTTGAGGCAAAATGTGAACCAGAATTTGAGGCCTGGCATAGTTTCAAAAGTGTATGTAATGGTCTCCTTGGAAGGCACAAATCAAAAAATTACCACATTCTTGTTCAGAATTTCATTAGGTCTTATAATTAGTTGGGATATAGTGTCACTAAAGGTGCATTTTTTGCATTTCTATCTCTCTTTTTTTCCAGAGAATCCAGCAGACGTCAGCGATGAGCATGGTGAAAAATTCCACCAAGATATTGCTACTAGAGAAAATCCTTATAAAAGAATTTTTTTTTTTTTTTTATTTAAGGGGCTATCTGGCGACTGCCGACTTAGGCATAAGTCGCCGTAAACAAACAGCCTAGTTCTAGGCTACTTCAAAAAATGGAACAGGGAACAACAAAAAAGAAATAACAATAACAAAACAATAACAAAAACAACAACAACAACAAAATTAAGCCTGGTTAAAAAAAAGGGAGAAGGCCGGCCTCCCCCAAAAAGTTAGCAAGTCCACCAGTCAAAGTGCACGCACTCGTCCCGAGTACAAGGGACAGGCGGTAGCGACCCCGCCCATCCCGGTACCGGGACAGGTGTCGTGCGCGAAGATCACCCAGACTGGGACATTCGACAAGAATGTGCCGAACAGTCTGGGGGACGACGCAGTCGTTGCAATAGGGCGCAGGCGAGCGCTCCACCAGATAGCGATGCGTCACACGATTTTTTTTTTTTTTTTTTTTTTTTTTTTTTTTTTTAAGAGCTCATCTGGCGACTGCCTACTTGGGCATTAGTCGCCGTATTAAAACTGGCCTAGTTCTAGGCTACTTTAAAATGAAATTAAAGAGAAAAAAAACAACAAAAAAACAACACCCCAAAAGGGGGAAAGGAAGCAAGCTGGTGCGTCGGGGAGAGGTCCCCCCGGCGCAGGAGCGTGCAACTAAAGAAAAAAACAAACAAACAAAAAACAAAACAAATGCAAAAAAAAACAAAAAAAAAACAAAAAAACAAACAAACCTTGCTTAAATAATAGGGAGAAGGCCGGCCTCCCCCAAGAAGTCAACAAGTCCACAAGTCAGTGTGCACGAATCTGTCCCAAGCACAAGGGACAGGCGGTAGCGACCCCGCCCATCCCGGTACTGGGACAGGTATCGTGCGCGAAGATCACCCAGACTGGGACATTCGACAAGAATGTGCCGAACAGTCTGGGGGACGACGCAGTCGTTGCAATAGGGCGCAGGCGAGTGCTCCATCAGATAGCGATGCGTCACACGAGTGTGTCCGATTCGGAGACGACAGAAAGCAACCTGAAGCCGCCGCGGCATTGGGGGATAGGTCCATGGGAACAGTCGCGGCGCAATGGCACGCAACTTTAAGTTCCCTTCGACCGTCTCCCATCTTCTTTGCCAAGCAGTCCGAAGAGCTGCCCGTATTCCTGCCATGTAGTCGGTGTGAGGAAGAGCGAAACGCTGGTCCGGTCGCAGAGTCCTCGCGGACTCTTTGGCGCCCTCATCGGCGCGCTCATTCCCCGCAATTCCTACATGTCCAGGAACCCAGCAGAAGATAATCTCGACATCTGCCCGGCTCGCCAAAACCGTGGCGTCACGGATATCGCGAACCAGGGGATGCGGAGATTCCAATGCCCCGAGAGCACTCAGGGCGCTTTGTGAGTCGCTATAGATCACAATCCGGTCTCCGAACCGGGCACGTCGCGTAATCTCCCGTACCGAGTGGTGTATTGCCACAAGCTCGGCCGTGAAGACAGACGCAGCGCCTGGTAGAGCCCCGCTGACTTCAAACAGAGGGGATACGGCGTGGAAGCCGACCCCCTCTTGGGACTTGGAGCCATCCGTATACACTGGCACGGTACCAGCGTGACACGATGTGTGCTCCAAAAAGGTCGAACGCAATACTCCCGGTGCAGTACAAGCTTTGGGAGCAGAGGCGTGGCGACAAATAGCCAAATGTGGTACCCTCCAGGGTGGCGTCCTGGGCAGAACCAGGGGCGCCACCGGCCCGAGAGCTATATCTACCTCTCGAAGGAGTTTCCTGGCCCTAAACCCAAAGGGCTTAGGTTATGACTGGCGTCTCTCGGTGGCATAGGCACCATCGAGATCAGCTGCGGATGCAGTGAGAGCTGTTGGCGACTGAGGGAGGCGCCGGGCTCGCGCGTACAGGCGAGTGATGCACTGCACGCGGCGCAGAGCGAGTGGCATCTCCCCAGCATCGACGAACAGGCTCTCAATGGGGGAAGTGCGGAAGGCACCGGTCGCAAGGCGAAGGCCGGTGTGGTGGATCGAATCCACCTTCCGCAATAAACGCTCGGCTGCGGATGCATAAAACTCGCATCCGTAGTCGAGCTTCGAGCGAACAAAGGATCGATAAAAAAGTAAGGCGGTAGCCCTATCAGCGCCCCAAGCGCTGAACGTCACGGAACGGAGAATGTCCATGGCGCGGGTACAAGAGACCCTAAGGCTGCGAATGTGAGCCTCCCAGGTGAGGCGTCGGTCGAATACAAGACCAAGGAAACGGTGCGACTCAACCACATCCAGGCGCACCCCATTAAGAAACAAATCTGGGTCGGGGTGAAGCCGTGGGTGGCGGCAGAAGTGCACCACCTTAGTCTTGGCCAAAGAAAACCGAAACCTGTGCGCTTAGGCATAGCGAGAGACGCGGTTCAATGCCTGTTGGAGTCGGCGCTCCAGAGTTGGCATCTGGGCCGCGCCAAAAGAGATCGAAAGGTCGTCCACGTAGAGCGTAGCGAGAACATCTTCCGGCAGCATCGAGGTGATGCCGTTGATGCTCAGGGCAAAGAGTGTGACACTGAGGACACTTCCCTGCGGGACACCCTCTTCCTGCTCCTTTGGGCCGGAGAGGGCTCCCCCCACCCGTACGCGGAATCGACGATCTCGCAAAAATTCAGATATAAACATTGGGAGGCGTCCCCTCGCCCCCATCGTGTGGAGAGTCTCCATGATACCGTATCGCCATGCGGTATCATAGGCCTTCTCCAAATCGAAAAAGACCGTGGCGTAGTGCTGTCTACGAAGGAAAGCCTCGCAGACTGCATTTTCCAGTCGGAGCAGAGCATCCGACGTGGAGTGGAACTTGCGGAAGCCGCACTGTGCGGAAGACAGATGGCCTCCGCTGTCCAGGAAAAAGGCTAATCTAACATTTACCAATTTCTCCATCAACTTGCACACGCAAGAGGTTAGAGAGATTGGGCGGAAACCGGTCGGAGTAGAGTGATCTCTCCCCGGTTTGCGAAAGGCGAGCACAGTAGCGATTCGCCAGGAGTCTGGGAGAAGACCTTCCACCCAGATCATGTTGAACAAATCTAACAGAAAGGCCATGCCTCGCTCACCCAGGTGTCGAAGCATGGCTTACGGGACATCGCCCGGACCATGGGCGGTGTCCGCGCACGAAGCGAGAGCGGAACGCAACTCACTCACAGTAAACTTGTCGTTGAAGGGTTCTCCGCCTCTGGAGGTAAAGTCCAGCCGGCGGCCTTCCGCGACATCACGACGTGCATTGAATGCTGGCGGAGCAGCATCACGGCTAGAGAATGCGGAGAAAGCGGTCGCTAAGGATTCCGCCACGGACGCGGGGTCCGAGATTGCGGTCCCATTCTCCTGGAGAACGGGAGGGGGATCCTGCGAGAACTTGCCCCGAATCCTTTTAACTCGCTTCCACACCTCAGCTAAAGGGGTCTTCCCGTTAAGTGAAGACACGTATGCCCGCCAAGAAGAGCGGCGGGCGTGCTTCGAAATATACCGGAACCTAGCCCTAGCCCGACGAAATTCAGCGACAGTGAAATCGTTCGGGCGGCGCTTATAGCGCATGTAGGCATAACGCTTCTGTTTGAGGGCCGTCTCACACTCGGCCGACCACCATGGGAGTGGTCGGCGTGCAAAACGGCCAGACGTCCTAGGAATAGTAGTCAGGCCCACGGCGATGAGGTTGCCGGAGAAGAACTCAACGGCCTCATCTACCGACCTAAACTCCTCGACTGAGATAGAGAATTCAGTCATTTCCTGATATGCAGGCCACCGCGCCCGCGCCAAGAACCATCGAGGTGGTCTCTCAGGCGGCAGTTGCCCTGAAAATGATATTTGAATGGGAAAGTGATCACTACCATGGAGGTCATCGACCACCCCCCAATCAAAATCAGGCTGTGCATCCGAAGAGCACAAAGATAGGTCAAGGCAAGAAAATGAAGCGGTTCTCGGACAGTGATGCGTAAACTCATCCACGTTTAGGACACCCATCTCAAGCTCTTCGATCAGATCGGCAAGGACTTGTCCCCTGGGATTTATGGAGTAATCTCCCCAGAGAGGATGCCTGCCGTTCAGATCTCCAAGCAAAAGATAGGGCCTCGGCAACCGTGCAACGACGCGGCGGAAGTCCCCCGCGTCGAAGTCAGCTGACGGTGGAATGTACGCAGAAAATATAGTATACCTCCTATCCAGGTGCAGCTGCACAGCCACTGCCTGAAAGGAGGTATCTAAAGAGAAAGGAAGAACGGAGACATCATGCCGGGTGTAAACCGCGCATCCCCCAGCCCGGCCATCCCGCGGTGGTGGGGTCGCAAGACCCTTATACCCCGGGAGGGCAGGGAGGGGACACGCACCTAGCATGGTCTCCTGCAAAAAAATAGCTAACGGGGAACGGGTTGAGACGAGCCTCCGCAGCTCCTCCCAGTTGGCCCGGAGTCCACGGCAATTCCATTGAAGGAATATGCCCTCCAGGCCTAGCTCGGAGGAGACGCGGGGGCCCTCCTCGAATTGAAGACCCTCACGGGAATGGCCGTACGCTTCCCGGGGGCAGAACCCCGGGCGCTGTTGGCCGGACAAAGCGCTGAAGGCGCTGTCGCCTTCGAGGACTTATTGGGGGAGGTTGGGCTCGCCATGCGAGTCTTTTCCTCCCTCCGCCTCGAAACCTTAGGCGGGCGTTGCGGCTTCGGAGGCGGGGGGCCCTCTTTTCGAGGAACCACCGTCTCCAAGCCACTCGCTCCACCTCGGGGCGTGGGCGAAGGAGCCGAAGCTCCTTTGTTGCTGTCCTCCTTTCGGGGGACAGCTTTAGGAACCCCGGAAGATGGCCTAGCGACCATCTTCAGGGGTGTTGCCTCCTGTGAGTCTAACGACTCGGTGGAGGCACGTGGCCGTTTCGCCTTACGGGAAACGGTGACGCTGGGGGAAGAGGGGGGAGCCCTGGTTTTAGCCGGGGCAGGGTATGAACCCTTTTTGCCGCCAGCTTTACCAGGGGAGCGCCCGGGTTGGGTAGAGCCCGCAGAAGGGCTCCGAATGGGCGCGGAAACAACCGTGCTCGTTGGCCTGGATGGGCCAGGAGCAGAGGGTGCCTTTCTAACATTTTGAGGCATATGACGTCCCAGGCAGAGCCGGGCGCGCCAGGACCAAGTCCTTAGCCTCGCGGAATGAGAGTCGATCCTGGGCCTGAACGGCCTGGATTTCTTTCTCAAGGAGATATGCACCACATTGCTTCGAAGAAGCAGGGTGCGGCTCTCCGCAATTAACACACTTGGCCACACACGATTTGGACTTATCGTGTGCGACCTTGGAGCAATTTACACAGACTTCGGGTGACCCCGATTTTGCACGTCTACATGATCGATTCGTATGGCCGAAGCGGTGACAGTAATAGCACCGCCGCGGCAGTGGCACGAATGCCTTCACGCGGTAGCGGTACCAACCGGCACGCACCGACTCAGGGAGCTTGTCACAGTCGAACGTGACGAAGAGTGTAGGGGTGGGTCTCGAGGCCCCTCCCTGTTTTCTCATCACACGCTCGACCTTGACCGCCCCATGGTCGGCCAGCTCTAAGGTGATGTCCTCAATGGAGTAGTCAACGAGTTCCCTCGCATAAACTACTCCTTTCACAAAGTTCATGGTAGAGTGCGGCGTCACACTCACCGGGGTGCCATGAAGTGTCCGAAGAGCACTTATCTTGGCCGCCTCGGCGGGATTCGCCGCATTCGCCAGAAGGCTCCCGTCCGAGAAACGGGTTACCTTCGGCTCTCTACCAATTGCACTAGCTAATCCTCTCCTCTGATGGATCATGTTGCCCTTGGACAACATGGTGCCATCAGTGGAGCGAATAACGAGGAAGCGTTTGAAGCCAGCGGGCTCGAAAACACCAGGTAACCTCTGAATGAGGGGCCCCGATGTCATCGAGGCTCCGCCCTGTGCACTCTTGGTATTAGTCTTCTTTGTCAGGGGCCCCGCAACCGGGGGGGGCAGAGGGGGCGGATGTGCCGATCTTGGCTTGGTCGCTTGCCAGAGTGGCAGCAGACCCATCCGTCCCCGCAGCCCCCGCGGATGGAGAGGAGCCCCGAGTCTTTTTTGTCTTTTTAGTCTTTTTCTTTTTCTTTTTCGGAGAGGAGGGCGGGGAATGAACCCGCTTTTCACCTCCGCCGGCAGAAGTCCCCAGGCCAGATGGACCAGCCTCAGCCAGGTCCCTCTCCGAAATGGAGAAGGTCCTGGTTGTCGTAGGGGCACCTGTCGGAGGAGATCCCTCCCCTCCTTTTACTGCCTCGGAGCCCTCAGCCATTTGAGGAGGACCTTGCATAGGGGCGGATTCGGTACTTGGCGCCGAGCCCGAATTCCCCCCCATGGAAGGCCCTACCGTCTGAGGCTGGGTCTCCTCAAGGACCATGTCTATCACAGGAGGGGCCTCCAGTTGGCCATCCCCTCCCAGGACATCGCAGGTCCCCTTGGCAGTATTGTCACTAGTCAGGTGGTGTGGGGAGGCACAGGCCTTGACCCCAGCAAGGTTTAAAATTCTTGCCAGCAGGTCTTTTGAGGGAAGCGACCGAAGGGGCCTGGCTTCCCTCTCCCCCCTAAGGGGGTTTGCCCTACCGAGCCGCTTGCACGAGGGGCGGTCGGCAATGGGCTGCCTGCTGGCTTTCTTGGCAGTCCCCTTAGAAAGCAAAGGAGGGACTGCCGCTGGAGATAGGGAGGTGCCTGAAACCACCTCCAGAGAAGGGGGTGAGGGGAAGTCCCCTATACCCGTAGGCGTAGGAGAGGAGTAAGCCTCCTCTCCGGTTAAAGAGTTATGGAGGGTCCCTTGCGCAAGCACAAGGGGGGGGGACCTCCATTTTCTCGGTGGAGCTGCCCGAGGGCGGCTCCGTCGATTTTCCTGGGGAAGTTGGGGGTTGGGTTTTTTGGTGTTTTTTTTCATTCATGGGCATGGTGACCCTCTTTTTATTACGGGACGCAATAGTTTATCACCTCTCGCAGTTGCCCGCACTGCGAGAGGTGCTTACAAGCCCGGCAGAGCCAGGCGCCGCCATTCGGGACCACCCCTCCCGCCTGGTGGCCTGGCAGTCCTTCGGCATGGCGGCTCCACCTTGAACACGGCGTAAAAAATATAGGTTGTGAAGAGGAGAGGAAAAGGGATGTGAGAAAGGTATGGGTGGGGATGAAGCAGGTTGTTAAAAAAAACCCATCCCGAACCGGAGCTGAGGGGTTAGGGAACAATGTCCCCTCCCCCCTCAGCCCCGATCCGGGGTGGTTGGCTTGAGAAGAAGGTCAGCATTCTACCCTGTGAAATTAGAGGCTGACCAGAGAAAGTTGTGGGAGAGGTTGTATGAAAAGCGACGAGGTAGGGGAGAAATCGGGCTATCTGAAGGAAGGAAGAGAGGCTAAGCTGGGGCCGGACGGAGTGCTGGATCCCGTCAGCACGGCGGCCAGGATGGCAAATCGCCGCGCCCCTTACGGGGCCTTATAAAAGAAAATGGAGTCCTGCGATGTTTGCTGACTTCTGCTGGACCCTTCACAGAGACAGACAAGATGTTTTACATAAAAAAAGCCTAAATATTCTAAAACTATGACTATTGTATAGATTTCAGCAATTTTGAAAAAATCTTAAATTTTCTTTATTTTTTTAAATATATTTTTATAATACCACATTCTGAAATGTATTAAAAGGACTTATTAATTTCTTTTGATGAATAAGCTTTTTGTTTCCACTTATCTTTGTACTTTTTGTCAAAAAAACTAAAAATAATAACAAATATTTCATACCTCTATAAACTGAATTATCTAATATTAATAAAAAATTAAATGTGCAGATTACAAAAAAACTAAAGTCATTTCATGAAAAATAAAGGTATTTTTCGTAATTTACGCAAAAAACTACAATAGAAAACTACTTTCTCTTTTCTGTAGCAAAATCATTGTTGGACAGTGAAATCAGCCAATACTCTACTCTCAAATGGAGGTTTCTTGGGTTTCTGAAGTTCTTCCTATAATTTTTCAATTTTAACCCTTATTACTCAGCACAGCCACCCTAGGCCCTTATTTGTGTATTTAGCGTTTAGTTGCAGTCGTAAACTTGCAGAAATCACATAGGTAATCCCGATTATTGCTACATTCTTTGCATTTTCCTTCGCGGAAGCTATTAGGTAGCGATAACGATGAAAAATATCTTTATGCGCTGTATGGAACATGTAGATCTCGTTTGTAACCACAACTCTTATTAATGTGAGCGTTGTACTCTGCTATTTTAAGTTTTCTATTGAGTCCATCGCTTTATCGATTAGGACCTCACACCGATTGATCTCTATCCATTTTCGGGATCTTTAAATTCGTATTCCTGATTTTTAATTAATGCATCTCTGATCAGGATTGTTTAAGTTTCAGTTTAAAGTAAGATAATTTTTTGGTCAGCAATATACGACACTAACAAAATTTACAGGTATTTTTGGTCGATTCAGGACTTCTAGTTTTCTTTTATCACCTTTTGTAAACTGATTCACAACTCAGCTAGATTTGTTCTGAATACTATATTATCTGCTATTGTTTCGACCAGTTGCCTTGATCATTCTAATTTTTGTTTTTTATTCGTTATTTCCTGTGTCCACTCTAAATTTACAATTCAAACGCTTGTTTGACCAAACAAAAACGGCAAATTCTATTAATACTATAGCTAGTTGGAATGTAGATAGAAATTTTCACAAAATGCAACCTTAGTTTAAATGAACTTGTTCTGTTTATGAGTGAAGGATACTCTTTTAAAGATAGTTTTATTAAATGAATGAGACTAGTTTCGGAAGTATTCTACTTTAAAATTAATTTTAACGAAAACAGGATACTTAATAAAAACTCCTTAAAAAATCAGCCTTTTTTCGTATTTCAAAGTTCGTGAATGAACTAACGTTATATTTATTCTGTTACTTTTCA
This sequence comes from Ceratothoa steindachneri, assembly GCA_963969495.1. Lineage (NCBI taxonomy): Eukaryota > Metazoa > Arthropoda > Malacostraca > Isopoda > Cymothoidae > Ceratothoa > Ceratothoa steindachneri. The sequence goes on from OZ018327.1 coordinate 138,004,709, forward strand.
AAAGTTTGGGAATTCTTGAAAACCTTTCACTATTATACTTTGTATCTGTTCTTTTAATTTATAGATAAGCAGGCAACGAAACAAACAAACTCATACTTTTAGTTGTACTTTGTATACTCGTAGATATATAAGTTAACGTATCGATTATTGTTTTTAAATCGCTTTCCAGTCCGAAATTTAAAACTGATTGAAAAGCATATTTAACTTTTGAGTTCCTCTAATTTGGGTAAAAGTTTTTTACTCTAGGTTTACAATATATCCTTAAAAATCCTGCCTATTAGTTTGCAATTTGTCATTGAAGTCTTTTTTATCTCAATCCTTTTCTTTTTTCGTACTTAGATATTTATTTATCTTTAACGTCATTTTATTCAACCTCTTATTCACTTTTTCATTTAGTGAAAATTTACTTTTAACCACATGACATTTTAATTCTTTTCTTATTTAACAAGTAATGCAATCGTTCATACACTACAGAGCACAAGAAAATCCTCTTATTTTCTTTGATAAGAATAGAAGGTTAAAGAATAATAATGGAATACTAATGCCAAGAGTTAGTTTGTATATCCTTTTCTCTGGACAAGGGTAAATTTATAGATTCGTTATTTTTTAAATCCTTAATTCCGTATCTCCGTACCAAATTTCGCAAATTTGCAGCATTACTTCTGCTTCATTTGTCCTATTAAGATTAATTAACACATTCAAAACCACATTCCCTCCTTACCCCCTCATAAAATTAAAATAAAATGTCATTTACACGTCAAAAATTAATCGTATGTTAAATGACGGAAAATTAGAAATATAAACTATTATACAATTCAGTCATTCGCCGTCTTTTGATGTTCATAAGTATGAAAAATACAACCACATTAATTCGTTTATGTACGATCTACAACAGAACGAAACGCGAGAGAACCTAACATAACTCAACATAAGATAGTTTCAGTTGTTAGGTTGTTCTGTTATAGACCGTAAACAAAATGACTAGTGTGACTTTGACATCATAGTTGGTGATTCGATTCTGCATAACCAACTTGTTTACAAGAGTCTGGGTAAGAGAAGATGTAATTGTTATCCAGGTGGTAAAGTCAAAGATATAACTAATTCAATTTCTGATTTTGCAAACGAACGTAAGTAAAATACTACTTTTATATTTCATATCAGTAAAATTAATAAATGCCCTACCAAATGCGTTATATAATTCGATTGAAAGAGCTTAAAAATAGAAGCTGTTAAATTTTATTTGTTATATTACCGCGACTGAATTGCAGCAGCACCTTCTTAGGCAGAGGGGCTAATAATAATACGTGCTTAATGATTCTTTCACAAGAAGAATCGATCCATTTCCTATACATTTGGGCTCAATTAAAGGCCTTTTAATGCCATATGGACTGCATCTGAACGGGGTATGATCTTGAAGGTTCGGCAGATTTTATATATTTATTGACAGGTTTTTTTTTCAGAAAAGTGCCAGGAATGGGTCGATAACACTGGTCAACAAATTTTAACTTTTTTCTGCTGACTTAAGTTCGAGACCTGTTCTTGGGAAATTCGGGGTCACTGAGTTTAAAAATGGCCATAATTTTTCTCTATCACGTCAAGCTTTAAAATTATGGGCTGGTCCATATTAGTCCCACTCATAGTAGCAGGCTCTTACGACCAAGTGAACGAAAGTGGAGGAGTTTGGTATTTTTCTTATTTTATTTTATCTATGTATTTAGACTTCTCTTTATGCACATCTAGATATATAAAGCAGTTATGTATAATATAATCTTATGTTATTTCTGATTTGTTTTATTAAATAACATTCATTAGTATGGCCTCATTACGAAGGAAATTTCTGAATTCTCCTGACTTGTTTTACTATATATGTGGTTGTTTTACTGCACCAACTCAAAGAATAAACATTAGTAACTTTGTGAAAAGAGATTATTTGACTTACTTTAGGATTAAATTAGGTAATCAGAATAAACCGTAGGCCCCGCACAATGTTTGAAAACCAGGTGTCGAAAATCTACGCCAATGGACAAAGGGTACAAGGAAACAAGTAGGATTTGGCCTTCCTATTGGGTGTCGGGGGAAAAAGAACAAAATAAAACACGTAAACGATTGCTACTTTTGTCTAAAAAAGACTTCTGGTTATAGCAAGAAAACGCGACATAAAATAAGTTACCCAAATCCTGATTCCGTGATTCGTCAAGTGCTTCATTCAGATGAAATTCTTTCACTGGACGATGTATTCATATACATGAATCTGATGTAAGCACCCAACTTGACATTGATCTAGACTTTCTACATACATCTACCCCAAAACTTGGAAACTTCAACCAATTAAAACTGAATTATTTAGTTAGAGACCTAGGCCTGTAAAAAAAGAGTTAACAGAAGTGTTAGCTTCTAGACTTAAAGAGAAGATTTTGTTGCAGGAAAAATCAAATGTAACTTTTTATCGAAATAGGGAGAGAGATCTCTCGGCATTTTTTAAAACTCAAAAAGATTTTGTTTACTGTTGTGACATGGCGGGACTGTTAAACACGACGGGTGTTTCAGAATATGATCCAAGTGAATGGAGACATTTTATACATAGTTCAAACATGAGTCTAAAATGTGTGTTACCCCATAATGGAAACTTGTTCGGTGCGATTCCAATTGTTCACTCTGTGCATTTAAAAGAGAGGCATGAACACCTAAGATCTGTATTAGATTTACTCAAATATAATGAACACAAATTGATCATATGTGTGGATCTGAAAATAGTAAATTTTTTACTTGGCCAACAGGGAGGCTATACAAAATATCCGTGTTTCCTGTGTTTATGGGACAGCCGAGCCAAGGACAAACATTGAGAACAGAAACTCTGGCCAGTTAGAGAACGTTCGACTGTTGAGGAGAAGAATATTATACACCAACCACTTGTTGAGCGAGAGAAAATCACCCCTTCATATTAAACTAGGGCTGATGAAACAATTTATGAAAGCTCTTAATGTGGAGGGTAACTGTTTCGAATTCATATGTACACTATTTCCTGGCTTAAGTTATGATGAAATAAAGGCTGAAGTTTATGACGGGCTACAAATCAGAAAGTTAATGGAGAACCAAAACTTCTTGAGTTCAATGACTGACATAGAAAAGGGAGCATGGGCTTTATTTGTAGCTGTTGTAAAAGGATTTAATGAAAAAAAAGGCTGCTAACCTCAAGGATTTGGTAGAGACATTAATTGATATCTTTCATCGTTTAGGCTGCAACATGAGCATAAAGGTTCATTTCCTCAAGAGCCATCTTGATAAATTTCCTGCTAATCTTGGCAACGTGAGTGATGAACACGGAGAGCGTTTTCATAATGATATCAAGATTATGGAGGAGAAATATCAATGCCGATAGAATACAAAGATGATGGCAGACTACTGTTGGATTATTTGAAGAGACTGTGTAGACATCAAACACTCCAGACACTCTTTCTTCCAAGCAAAAATTTCTTCCTTTAATGTATAGGTAGGTGTACGATTGCTTGTGTTCTCTCGATTATATCGGAAAAGTAACCTGTATGTATTTAGTAAGAGGTGATGTCATCTTACAATGCATTTATCCTTTCATATTCTGTTGAAATTTTAACTTATGGTTTGAAGCTATGACACTTAGGAAACTATCCTTACCGAAGAAATACATGCAGTACGTCGTAAAATAGGAATATGCTGTAGAATGAAAACCTGATGTGTTACAAAAAAAGGATGCCATATTTGAAATCAGCAAGTCAAAATTAGTTATAAACAACCACAAAACATAGGTCAGCAAAAAATGTGTTGACCAGTGGAATTCATCTCTATTGCAAAGATTTTACTACAATGATTTACTAAATCATAGTTGTAAAATCTAACACAAAAATTGCCATGTTTGTGAATAAATATGCCCAGTTTAAAGAACAAACGTGATAGATTGAAAGTATTTTTTTGCATCAAAAGTTTGATATTATCGAAAGTTTAACTTAGCCGGCTACAAAAAGGTTTTAACAGAAATTATTTAGGAAGAAAAGGACGGGGTGTTATTTAAAAGATTAAAAATAAGCTAGCCACAATAACTTTAGTTATTAATGTTGATATTTTGTCTGGGATTTTAGCTATCGATTTCATAATAAATAAAAATAAAATGAATTTGTTCCTAATTTATAGAACGATAAGGCAAATGGAGGAGTATGATATTATTTATTCTACAATGCTTTCGACTCCAATTATACAAAAAGCAAAAGTTATATGGGCTGACTTCAATTTTACTAACGTATATTTTTAAATTAAATGTCATATACTATTTCTAGCAAATCGACTCCTGAATATATGAACGACAGTTTTATGCATCAAATAGTGGACGAATAAAGAGGCAACAATATTCTGAACTTAACTTTTACCTATGAAGATAAGTAAATTGATAATAAACATGTTAGCGAAACGCTTGGGAATAGCGACAACAATAAAAACGATTCAATCTAGGTATATAATAAATTTCTGCGGCCATTAAAAAAATCGTCAAATGACTATATTGATTTTTATATTAATAATAACAACACTTTAAGATGACTTATATATTCGAAAATTTAATGTATCTTTCTCTGTTGCAGATTGTTTCCTTGGACATATGTAATTTTAGCTTTCTTAAGTATGCCTACGAGAGGATGAAAAAATTATGCAAATACATAAAAAGGTGAAAAGTGCTACATTCTGGATAGCGTAAAACCAATAGGTGGCCATGAAAAGCAAGTGTCACTTAAATAATATGTGAAAGCTGTCGATTTACTCTAAGAGGATGGTTGAGAGGTGCAAGAAGGTCGTTGCCTTTTGTCTATTCCCATATTATGGAGACAGACTAAAACCTAAGAACCAGTATGATGACTGCTATTCCTGGATGATAGATGTTTCAAAGCACAAAAAAGATTAAAGGAAGACAAGTTATTTAGCATCCAGTCATAAAATCATCTGTATCACTTGTCCTTCATGATGATAACTTACTAGGTATGAACATCTCTCATAATATTCTACATAAATTTTATTTTTATGTAGAATGGAGTATTAATTTCGTCCAGGTTTTGGTCTTAGTTGCTAAATATAGTCATTATATTTTTTAGACAGAAGCTGTAATGGATTTTTCATCAGAAAAGTTAGCAAGTAGGTATCAGTATAAAGAAATAGATGAAGACTTCGGGCCAAGAATGAATATGCATACCGAGTTTTCAAATCGAAGTGAACTAGATGATTTGATCGGACGTAGAATCTTACCACCTCAGAACCTGAAATTTATCAACCAGAATAAAAGAATGGAATTTACTAGAAGAGGAGTGCAATATATCTTTCTACTAGAAACGTCACGATTAATTTGAAATTCGATTTGATTTTAGGGGATCAGTTTCTTCAAAGGTATTTGGTCTTAACCATAATCGGCAGATTAGCAACGTAAAGACTTAAAGCAGCGTTATTACACAATGGAAACCAATATCCATCTTTGTCTCTTGCACATCAGTAAAGAGGAAAGAAGACTACGAGACTGATAAATTTAAGTGGGAGATTTGTGATGACTTCAAGATGCTTTCCTTCTTGCTAGGCTTGTAAGGTGTATACTCAAAATATTCGTCTTTCCTCATTATGAGTTAAAAGGCATGATGATCACCATAGAAAGTCAATGGCCCCCCCGATACATGACTTACATACAGCAAATAAGTTAATTGTTGTCAGAAAGCCTCTAATGGAGCCTGTAAGGATTTTGTTCCCCAAATTTCAATTAAAATTTTAATTCATAAAACAGTTTGTTAGGGGCTTAGATTTTAATGGAGACGCCTATCAAGAACTCCGTCTCATTTTTCCAGGGCTTTCTAATCTAAGATCAAGAGTGATCTATTTGTTGGACCACAAAAGTAAACGCAATATTGAATTCTGAGAAACTTAAAAGAGCCATGATCACATTTGAAAGAGAAATATGATATGCATTTCTTGGTGTATTGAGTCATAGAAAATCATAAAAATACAAACTAGAAGCAGCTGATAGCAAATATTACAATGGTCTGCGTCAAAAATGTACCTTAGGTTTTCTATAGTGTTTCTTAATAAAATTGACCTCCTAAATCCGAATCTGTCTCATCCGTTTTTCTCTATCACCTGCAGTTTTTGCGATACAGGGGGTGATAATAATTTTATAGTTTATACATCTCCTATATTATATCAAATTTCATTAGTTTTTGCACTGCTCTATTCGCAGTAAATTTTGTGTATATTTTAAGTAATTATGCAAATAGGTTTATATTTTGCAGGTTAAAAATTGCTTAGCATTATAATAATAAGAATAATAATAATAGTGGTTGAGTTAAAAATGAACAGAAAATGTAAGAATAGCTCCAACAGATTTTGCTATGTTTGCGGCAAAGTGACTTTTCCCGAGCAGCAAAGTACAATCCCTCTTGTAATTAAATCTTTGTATTATGCATATTTTTGGAGTAAGGCTAAGAGATCAAGATAAAAGTTTTGCACCACATATCTGCTGCAAGGGATGCTACATAAGTTTAAGACGCTGGAGTCAGAGCGAACAGAAGTCCCTCTCTTTTGGTGTTCCCATGGTGTGGAGAGATGGCAAGGACCACACTACGGACTGCTATTTTTGCTTGACAAATCTTAAAGGTGAGCATTGTATCAAGTATTTAAGCTTTCTGTATTATACTGGCTCCTGAAAATGTCATTATTATGCAAAGACTTAGCATCAAATTAAAAACTAACATAGTTCACTTCAGCATGAACATATCCTTTACTAAACATTTATGTACTATCTGCAACTCCAAATCAATTCCTTTATGTAATATGCAATTATATTTTGCACAGGTATAAATAAGAAGAATAAAGATAGTGTGGCATATCCGGATGTTCCTTCTGCCATCAAACCCCTGCCCCATGGCCCAGGAATTCCTATACCTTCTCCCCCTGAACATATAGAGGTACATGAAGAGATTAATATGGAAGTTGACCAAGATTATGACACATCTGAGTCTTATCAGGTTTCCACACATGATATGGTCGCAAGACCATTCACTCAAGTTCAGTTAAATGACCTGACCAGGGATATGGGGGTTTCAAAGGCGAATACACAACTTCTTGGCTCTCGACTTCGTGAAAGTAATCTTCTCGCTTAAGAAACAACATTTAGGGGGGTACAGAAATAGAGAACAAGAGTTTCGAAGCTATTTTTTACAGCATTCTTCCAGCTCTTTAGTATACTGCGCCAATATTAAAGGACTTGTTGAGGCCCTTGGAATTCCCTACAACCCATTAGAATGGAGACTCTTCATAGTTTCCTCCAGTAGAAGTTTAAAAGCTGTGTTACTGAATATTGGTAACAAGATAGCTTCCGTTCCTATGGGCCATTCAATCCAACTTACTGAAAGTTATGAAAATATGAAAAAATTGCTGGATGCAATAAATTACTCTAGCTATAAGTGGAGGATATGTGGTGACTTAAAGGTAAGATTATTTTACACTTGGCATTTCTAAGCTTTTTGATATTGACATTTTCATTTTTAATTGTTAATACTTGTATACAACTTTTGGTCAACTTACATTTTACAACAATGCAAATCTGGAAATCATGAGTCATTTTTGAGTTATATTTTTTGTTGAAGTGTGTCCCTATAGGTTAATGCATCCTATTGTGTTAATGGGGAACTTATCCTAATTGAGAAGGTATACAACACAACTCAATAAACTCAAAATAAGATGTACATATATACAATTAGTTCCAATACGAGGATTTAATGCATCGGCATACAGGATTTTTCAGTACATATTCATATTCTTATTGTTTTAAGAAATATTACTTTGAATTTGTTTTTAGAAATATTACACTGAATTTACATACCGTGCTAAATTTTTTTCAGGTAGTGTCTCTTACGCTTGGGATGCAAACAGGCTACACGAAGCATCCCTGTTTCCTATGTTTATGGGACAGTCGTGCAGATAGTATGCACTATGAGAAGAAGGTTTGGCCTCCACGAGAAGCATTTAGAATTAGATCAAACAATGTGATAGCTGAACTTTTAGTGCCTCCTCAAAAAATACTCCTCCCTCCACTGCATATAAAGCTTAGCATAATAAAAAATTATGTTAAAATCCTTAATAAAGTAGGCTGAGCTTTTAAATTTATTCTTCAAAAATTTCCACAAATCAGTGACGCTAAGCTCCATGGGGGAATTTTTGATGGACTTCAAATCAGGAACTTGATCAGCAATTTGATGCATCAATGAAGGACATAGAAAAAGATGCCTGGAAAGCTTTTAAAGCTCTAGTTAACAATTTTATTTTCAATATAAGAAGCATAGAAGAATATGTTGCCCTGGTCAATCAGCTCTTAACGAGTCTCAAACATTTCGGAGCTCGAACGTCTATAAAGATACACTTTTTACAGTCCCATCTGGATTATTTTCCCGATAACTGCGGGGATTACACTAAAGAACAGGGGCAAAGATTCCACCAGGCCATAAAAACAATGGAATCCAGGTACCAGTGTAAATGGAACGGAAACATGCTTGCTGACTACTGTTGGTGTTTGAAGCGTGATGCACCAGATGACAGGCACAAACGAATGTCGTCAAGGGCATCTGTTCTTCGAAATTACAATTATTTTCTTTATTATGTTGCATTCTTTTATTTTTTGATTATTAAAAGAATTATAGTTTACATACGTGTATTCCTGTTTATATGATATAACAGTAATAATGCATTATTAGATAGAGAAAGTTGTTTTTTTAAAAAAATTTAGAAAAAATGAGGTAATCTCAATGAAAATGGTATATGCTGTACTGAGAAAATCTGACCTGATTGAACAAATATACATTAATTTTTGAGCTCAGGAGGTTGGATTCATTAAGAAACCACAAAGAAATCCTGGGGAACATAAAAGTTTTTTTCAAACGCAGGCCTGTGTTATTGAGATCTTCAAATAACTTGGGGTCTTGTGTGTCCTTTGGATGCATTTTTTACACCATATTTAGTCTTCTTATAAAAATACTTGGATGATGACAGTGAGGAACATGGTGATAGATTCCATCAAGACATCTTAACAAGGGAGAGAAGATAGCAAGGAACATGGGATACTTTCATGATGGAAGACTATATTTGGTCTCCTCAGAGAAGAAAATAACGTTCACACTAGAAAAGCACAATATTTAGAGCACTTGTTATGTGAATATTTTTCATTATCTTTGCTCTTATTTTCTATAATCTTAATAAATACATATCGCGCTAGATATCACCTTGAGGGGAGATTGCTTATATAAAGTAAAGATGTAAAACTAAGATAATCTCTAGAAATGCTGATGTTATGCCAAATCTAATGTAATTTCCGAACTCAGAAGCAATAAATACATGTAAAACATGAGAAAATGCATGTAAATATAGTCATACTTACGTAGTATAATCAATGTAGATGAGTGGCTATAGGTGTCTTCTTTAAGACGACTTGTGTATATGACTTTCTGAAGTTGACATTTCCTTGACGACTTGGTGTGGATGGCGCAGTAAACCAAAGCAATGAAGATAGCATTTTATATATAGCTTGTAGATAACTTATACATAGATGAATTGTTATAGATGACTCGTTGGAAATGATTTGTAGATTCGTTGTAGATGGCTCTTTGTAGATGACTCGTTATTGATGATTCATCGTAGATAAACTGTTGTAGAAGATGTATATAGTTCATGGCTTTCACTCTAAAGAATATTGAGATGTCTCTATCTTCTTCGGTGAACGCTCTCGTGACTTACTAACCCGATGCGAGAGCCGCATGCTCGATCGCAAACCGGGCATCTGAAATTCTGGGTTCACTTTGGGAGTCAAAAAACGGCTGTACGTGGAATTGTTTAGCGTACGAACCTGCAACACTCTCAGAGAACCCACGATCTTCATCAGAATAGCGGTGGTTTCAGTGGCACGAAAGATAGAGACGAGTGAACCATTGATCTGATTGCAACCCTCGTCCACATTTGTGACCGTTGACCAAATCGTGGATGTTCGTCCTCTTACTACGCCGTTAGGGATTTTTCCGCAGTGGCCATCTAACTAGGCCTGATGTTCCCCTCCCGTAGACACGTCAAGGCGTCTAATGCTCATCCGCGATCTGAGCGCTTCCGAAACGCACTTGCTGCCATGCCTCTCGTAGGTCGTTCTCCGTTGGATCAAGGAGACAAAAATTGATGTGTATAGTAGACGAGCTTTCATTGCTTTAAATCTTTCCATTCGGATTATAAATATTTATATTTAATAGGCAAATTAAGTAAATTATCATGTAAATATATCACTTCATTGAAAATTCAATGAATGGAAAACGATTGAAAAGCGTAGGCAAAGAAACAGATTTTGTAGTAGCAGTATCGAGTAACTTAAGACGCAGTCAATAATGTACAGAAGTTACCAGGAGAGCGAACAAATTGAAGGTATTTATAGGCGGATGATTTGAGCACAAATCGAAAGTAAAATTTACTCTTTACAACTTTTTTCTCCAGCCTCTTCTGGAACAAAGTGTTCAAACCTGGTGTCCTTACTAATAAAATGATACCTAGTCTAGAAAGTAAGAAGTATGAGGAATACCCTTCCTATTAACCCTAACGTATACTTAGAGGTGACCTAATTTAATTATTACAAATGGTCAAAAAAAAGAGTTAATATGAACTCAAACAACTACTGTATAATCGACCAATCTGATTACACACGGGGAAACGGTTGTAAGATTAGGGGCAAACCGAATAACTAGCACGAGTCCAAAACTTTTAGTCGCGTGCGACTCTATATCTCACCATCTCACTATGTCGGTTGGTAAGTCCTTGTTTTGCTTTTTTTGTTTTGGTAATAACATTTTGACTATTCTGCTGATTCTAATTATATTTTAAACCCTTTTGTTGTTTGGAATTTTCTTTCGAATGATATAATTGCTAAGCTTCCTCTAAGGTTAGCCTGGGAATTAATTTTTGGGGCAATAACATCATAACTATTCGGCTGATTCTAACGAAATTTAAAACCTTTATGTTGTTCTAAATTCTCTTTGGAATGATACAATTGCTAAGGTCACCCAATTTTTTGGGGGATTAAGGGGCTATCTGGCGACTGCCGACTTAGGCATAAGTTGCCGTAAACAAACAGCCTAGTTCTAGGTTTCTTCAAAATAATTCAACAGGAAACAACAATAAAAAGAAATAACAATAACAAAGCAATAACAAAAACGATAAAAAAAACAACAACAACAATAAAACCGGGTTAAAAGAAAGGGAGAAGGCCAGCCTCCCCCAAAAAGTCAATAAGTCCATCAGTCATGGTGCACGCACTCGTCCCGAGTACAAGGGACAGGCGGTAGCGACCCCGCCCATCCCGGTACCAAGACAGGTATCGTGCGCGAAGATCACCCAGACTGGGACATTCGACAAGAATATGCCGAACAGTCTGGGGGACGACGCAGTCGTTGCAATAGGGTGCATGCGAGCGCTCCATCAAGTAGCGATGCGTCACACGAGTGTGTCCGATTCGAAGACGACAGAAAGCAACCTGAAGCCGCCGCGGCATTGGGGGATAGGTCCATGGGAACAGTCGCGGTGCAATGGCACGCAACTTTAAGTTCCCTTCGACCGTCTCCCATCTTCTTTGCCAAGCAGTCCAAGGAGCTGCCCGTATTCCTGCCATGTAGTCGGTGCGAGGAAGAGCGAAACGCTGGTCCGGTCGCAGAGTCCTCGCGGACTCTTTGGCGCCCTCATCGGCGCGCTCATTCCCCGCAATTCCTACATGTCCAGGAACCCAGCAGAAGATAATCTCGACATCTGCCCGGCTCGCCAAAACCGTGACGTCACGGATATCGCGAACCAGGGGATGCGGAGATTCCATTGCCCCGAGAGCACTCAGGGCGCTTTGTGAGTCGCTATAGATCACAATCCGGTCTCCGAACCGGGCACGTCGCATAATCTCCCGTACCGAGTGGTGTATTGCCACCAGCTTGGCCGTGAAGACAGACGCAGCGCCTGGTAGAGCCCCGCTGACTTCAAACAGAGGGGATACGGCGTGGAAGCTTACCCCCTCTTGGGACTTGGAGCCATCCGTATACACTGGCACGGTTCCAGCGTGACACGATGTGTGCTCCAAAAAGGTCGAACGCAATACTCCCGGCGCAGTACAAGCTTTGGGAGCAGAGGCGTGGCGACAAATGGCCAAATGTGGTACCCTCCAGGGTGGCGTCCTGGGCAAAACCAGGGGCGCTACCGGCCCGAGAGCGATATATACCTCTCGAAGGAGTTTCCTGGCCCTAAACCCAAAATCCTTAGGGTATAACTGGCGTCTCTCGATGGCATAGGCACCATCGAGATCAGCTGCGGATGCAGTGAGAGCTGTTGGCGACTGAGGGAGGCGCCGGGCTCGCGCATACAGTCGAGTGATACACTGCACGCGGCGCAGAGCGAATGGCATCTCCCCAGCATCGACCAACAGGCTCTCAAAGGGGGAAGTGCGGAAGGCACCGGTCGCAAGGCGAAGGCCGGTGTGGTGGATCGAATCCACCTTCCGCAATAAACGCTGGGCTGCGGATGCATAAAACTCGCATCCGTGTTCGAGCTTCGAACGAACAAAGGATCGATAAAAAAGTAAGGCAATAGCCCTATCAGCTCCCCAAGCGCTGAACGTCGCGGAACGGAGAATGTCCATGGCGCGGGTACAAGAGACCCTAAGGCTGCGAATATGAGCCTCCCAGGTGAGGCGTCGGTCGAATACAAGACCAAGGAAACGGTGCGACTCAACCACATCCAGGCGCACCCCATTAAGAAACAAATCTGGGTCGGGGGGAAGCCGTGGATGGCGGCAGAAGTGCACCACCTTAGTCTTGGCAAAATAAAACCGAAACCTGTGCGCTTCGGCATAGCGAGAGACGCGGTTCAATGCCTGTTGCAGTCGACGCTCCAGAGTTGGCATCTGGGCCGCGCCAAAAGAGATCGAAAGGTCTTTCACGTAGAGCGTAGCGAGAACATCTTCCGGCAGCACCGAGGTGATGCCGTTGATGCTCAGGGCAAGGAGTGTGACACTGAAGACACTTCCCTGCGGGACAACCTCTTCCTGCTCCTTTGGGCCGGAGAGGGCTCCCCCTACCCGTACGCGGAATCGACGATCTTGCAAAAATTCAGATATAAAAATTGGGAGGCGTCCCCTCGTCCCCATCGTGTGGAGAGTCTCCATGATACCGTATCGCCATGCGGTATCATAGGTCTTCTCCAGATCGAAAAACACCGTGGCGTAGTGCTGTCTACGAAGTAAAGCCTCGCAGACGGCATTTTCCAGTCGGAGCAGAGCATCCGACGGGGAGTGGAACTTGCGGAAGCCGCACTGTTGGCCTCCGCTGTCCAGAAAAAAGGCTAATCTAACATTTACCAATTTCTCCATCAACTTGCACACGCAAGAGGTTAGAGAGATTGGGCGGAAACCGGTCGGAGTACAGTGATCTCTCCCAAGTTTGCGAAAGGCAAGCACAGTAGCGATTCGCCAGGAGTCTGGGAGAAGACCTTCCACCCAGATCCTGTTGAACAAATCTAACAGAAAGGCCATGCTTCGCTCACCTAGATGTCGAAGCATGGCGTACGGGACATCGTCCGGACCATGGGCGGTGTCCGCGCACAAAGCGAGAGCGGAACGCAACTCGCTTACAGTAAACTTGTCGTTGAAGGGTTCTCCGCCTCTGGAGGTAAAGTCCAGCCGGCGGCCTTCCGCGACATCACGACGTGCATGGCTAGAGAATGCAGCAAAAGCAGGCGCGAAGGATTCCTCCACGGACGCAAGGTCCGAGATTGCGGTCCCATTCTCCTGAAGAACGGGAGGGGGGTCCTGCGAGAACTTGCCCCGAATCCTTTTGACTCGCTTCCACACCTCAGCTAAAGGGGTCTTCCCGTTAAGTGAAGACACGTATGCCCGCCAAGAAGAGCGGCGGGCGTGCTTAGAAATATACCGGAACCTAGCCCTAGCCCGACGAAATTCAGCGACAGTGAAATCGTTAGGGCGGCGCTTATAGCGCATGTAGGCATAACGCTTCTGTTTGAGGGCCGTCTCACACTCGGCCGACCACCATGGGAGTGGTCGGCGTGCAAAACGGCCAGACGTCCTAGGAATAGTAGTCAGGCCCACGGCGATGAGATTGCCGGAGAAGAACTTAACGGCCTCATCTACCGACCTAAACTCCTCGACTGAGATAGAGAATTCAGTCATTTCCTGAAATGCAGGCCACTGCGCCCGCGCCAAGCACCACCGAGGTGGTCTCTCAGGCGGCAGTTGCCCTGAAAATGATATTTGAATGGGAAAGTGATCACTACCATGGAGGTCATCGACCACCCCCCAATCAAAATCAGGCTGTGCATCCGAAGAGCACAAAGATAGGTCAAGGCAAGAAAATGAAGCGGTTCTCGGACAGTGATGCGTAAACTCATCCACGTTTAGGACACCCATCTCAAGCTCTTCGATCAGATCGGCAAGGACTTGTCCACTGGGATTTATGGAGTAATCTCCCCAGAGAGTATGCCTGCCGTTCAGATCTCCAAGCAAGAGATAGGGCCTCGGCAACCGTGCCACGACGCGGCGGAAGTCCCCCGCGTCCAAGTCAGCTGACGGTGGAATGTACGCAGAAATTATAGTATACCTCCTATCCAGGTGCAGCTTCACAGCCACTGCCTGAAAGGAGGTATCTAAAGAGAAAGGAAGAACGGAGACATCATGCCGGGTGTAAACCGCGCATCCCCCAGCTCGGCCATCCCGCGGTGGTGGGGTCGCAAGACCCTTGTACCCCGGGAGGGTGGGCAGGGGGCACGCGCCTAGCATGGTCTCCTGCAAAAAGATAGCTAACGGGGAGCGGGTTGAGACGAGCCTCCGCAGCTCCTTCCAGTTGGCCCGGAGTCCACGGCAATTCCATTGAAGGAATATGCCCTCCAGGCCTAGCTCGGAGGAGACGCGAGGGCCCTCCTCGAACTGAAGACCCTCACGGGAATTGCCGTACGCTTGCCGGGGGCAGAACCCCGGGCGCTGTTGGCCGGACAAAGCGCTGGAGGCGCTGTCGCCTTCGAGGACTTATTGGGGGAGGTTGGGCTCGCCATGCGAGTCTTTTCCTCCCTCCGCCTCGAAACCTTAGGCGGGCGCTGCGGCTTCGGAGGCGGGGGGCCCTCTTTTCGAGGAACCACTGTCTCCTAACCACTCGCTCCACCTCGGGGCGTGGGCGAAGGAGCCGAAGCTCCTTTGTTGCTGTCCTCCTTTCGGGGGACAGCTTTAGGAACCCGCGAAGATGGCCTAGTGACCATCTTCAGGGGTGTTGCCTCCTGTGAGTCTAACGACTCTGTGGAGGCGCGTGCCCATTTTGCCTTGCGGGAAACGGTCACGCTGGGGGAAGAGGGGGGAGCCCTGGTTTTAGCCGGGGCTGGGTATGAACCCTTTTTGCCGCCAGCTTTACCAGGGGAGCGCCCGGGTTGGG
The DNA here is from genome assembly GCA_963969495.1 of Ceratothoa steindachneri. NCBI lineage: Eukaryota > Metazoa > Arthropoda > Malacostraca > Isopoda > Cymothoidae > Ceratothoa > Ceratothoa steindachneri. Next base: position 138,020,200 of record OZ018327.1, read on the forward strand.
TAGAGCCCGCAGAAGGGCTCCGAATGGGCGCGGAAACAACCGTGCTCGTTGGCCTGGATGGGCCAGGAGCAGAGGGTGCCTTTATAGCTACTGAGGCATATGACGTCCCAGGCTGAGCTGGGCGCGCCAGGACCAAGTCCTTAGCCTCGCGGAATGAGAGTCTATCCTGGGCCTGAACATCCTGGATTTATTTCTCCAGGAGATATGCCCCACATTGCTTCGAAGAAGCAGGGTGCGGCTCTCCGCAATTGACACACTTGGCCACACACGATTTAGACTTATCGTCTGCGACCTTGGAGCAATTTACACATACTTCGGGTGACCCCGACTTTGCACTTCTACATGAGCGATTCGTATGGCCGAAGCGGTGACAGTAATAGCACCGCCGCGGAAGCGGCACGAATGCCTTCACGCGGTAGCGGTACCAACCGGCACGCACCGACTCAGGGAGCTTGTCACAGTCGAACGTGACGAAGAGTGTAGGGGTGGGTCTCGAGGCCCCTCCCTGTTTTCTCATCACACGTTCGACCTTGACCGCCCCATGGTCGGTCAGCTCTAGGGTGATGTCCTCAATGGAGTAGTCAACGAGTTCCCTCGCATAAACTACTCCTTTTACAAAGTTCATGGTAGAGTGCGGCGTCACACTCACCGGGGTGCCATGAAGTGTCCGAAGAGCACTTATCTTGGCCGCCTCGGTGGGATTCGCCGCATTCGCCAGAAGGCTCCCGTCCGAGAAACGGGTCACCTTCGGCTCTCTACCAATTGCACTAGCTAATCCTCTCCTCTGATGGATCATGTTGCCCTTGGACAACATGGTGCCATCAGTGGAGCGAATAACGAGGAAGCGTTTGAAGCCAGCGGGCTTGAAAAGGCCAGGTAACCTCTGAATGAGGGGCCCCGATGTCATCGAGGCTCCGCCCTGTGCACTCTTGGTCTTAGTCAGGGGCTCCGCACACGGGGGGGTAGAGGGGCTGGATGTGCCGATCTTGGCTTGGTCGCCTACCAAAGTGGCAGCAGACCTATCCGTCCCCGCAGCCCCCGCGGATGGAGAGGAGCCCCGAGTCTTCTTTGTCTTTCTAGTCTTTTTCTTTTTTGGAGAGGAGGGCGGGGAATGAACCCGCTTCTCACCTCCGCCGGCAGAAGCCCCTATGCCAGATGAGCCGCGCCTCAGCCAGGTCCGTCTCCGAAATGGAGAAGTTCCTGGTAGTCGTGGGGGCACCTGTCGGAGGAGATCCCTCCCCTTCTTGTATTGCCTCGGAGCCCTCAGCCGTTTGAGGGGGACCTTGCATAGGGGCGGACTCGGGTTCGGTGCTTGGCGCCGAGCCCGGATTCCCCCCCATGGAAGGCCCTACCGTCTGAGGCTGGGTCTCCTCAAGGACCATGTCTATCACAGGAGGGGCCTCCAGTTGGCCATCCCCTCCCAGGACATCACAGGTCCCCTTGGAAGCGTCAAGAGTCATTTGTGGGGAGGCACAAGCCTTAACCCCGGCAAGGTTTAATATCCTTGCCAGCAGGTCTTTTGAGGGAAGCGACCGAAGAGGCCTGGCTTCCCTCTTCCCCTTAAGGGGGTTTGCCCTACCGAGCCGCTTACAAGAGGGGCGGTCGGCAATGGGCTGCCTGCTGGCTTTCTTGGCAGTCCCCTTAGAAAGAAAAGCAGGGAATGCCGCTGGAAATAGGGAGGTGCCCGAAAGCACCTCCAGAGAAGGGAGTGAGGGGAAGTCCCCTACACCCAACACTGAATACACTTACAAGCGAATAAAACTTTCGTTTTTCGCCTTCCATCAGATAAGCAAACTTCACTGATCGAGGTGGTGAGATTGGTTAAACTTAAGTTAGATAAAAGCGGAATGTAACTTTGTAAGGTATGAATGGTCTGTTGTTGCCTACTCTTTAATTTGTATCCCTTTGTCTGTTCAGAGACGCACTGAAGTCGAAATACCATTGGGAACATCTCTCTCAGTAGCCTCCATGGCAGAAGTAGTGACAATATACATATTATTCGAACCAATATTAACACATAATAGACAAAAAATAATTATCCTCCATATAGTGACATTATTTCGATGATTTATTTGTCATCTATGCAGGTTGAAAGGAATGAATATTATAATACAACACCACACTGACATCGAAAATGTCAGCCTCAATTACACCCAGATATTCTGATGCAGAGGTACAGAGCAGTTTGTGTTAGCTTTAAGTAATAAAGGTGAACGAAAACACACACAAACACATAATGAAAATAGCCCCAGCCGATGATGTAGGATACGACTGTCGTTTAAATTGAGAAAATGATACAAAGACGTCCTCCTATCTGTCTGACGGATTTTAGATTACTATTTCGCACAGAGTTGACCCCCGTTGTTCAAATTTCGACAGTGAAAGGTCATGAATAATTTTAGGGTAGCAAGCGATTTCAGTTGTAACTTTAATCATCGGCTTCCTCCAATTTCCGCCATGGCATCAAAAGTTTAACAAACAGGATATCATGAACGAAGGAAAAATGGTTTTAGTCCGAAAAGAGACAAAAATATATGTTTAATTCATTACTGATACTTCCTATCATTTTGCTTGTATTTTGGCTTTATCTCTTCCATCAAAAACTTTTCTACCAAAGGTTCTGCAAACGTCTAGAAAGATAATATGTCAGTTGTGGCTGTATTTTGAAATTGAAGCTAATGGAATAGTTCTTGGTTTGTAAACGGACGATAGACACTTCTCTCTCACATGCATACACTCGCTATCCGTCTCCAAATCCTCTTTCTATGATTCTCTATTCTTTCTTTCTCTTTATTTTTTTTCTTTCCTTTTCTCTCTTACAATCCATTTATCTCCATTTCTCTCCCTCTTTCTCTCTTTTATTTCTCTCAGTCATTTAAAATTTAAAAAGATTGCCGTGTAATCATTTGTAATAATCTAGGCTCAGATCGTGAAATTTTAGTCACAGATTTGAATTTACTATAGTTTGATTCAAACCGATGAAATATGTTAAGCCTTTAAAGAGCAAATGAGGTTGCATTTTACCTTAGATATACTTTTCCACTTTATGGCCGTAAAAATATCTTCCAGCAAACATTTCTTAACATTTACGCACAGTTCGTGCTGAGTGGCAAACAAAATGAGAGAAGCTACACGACATACATTTGAAAAAGTTCTTTGTCTAAATTAAGAAGTTATTTAAAAAAGCAAAGAGTGAAATTTAAAAAGTATCTGTTGATTTTAGGCCATCGAAATAAGCGGTTTTGATATTATACCTTTGACATTTCTGACCAGCTTTGACGTAAATGTCTTATGTGGTTGTAGTACGTTTTGCTTGAAATATTCCATGCTCAGGCTCGCCCATAATCTTTTTTCTTAAAATATGATAAAAAATCCGTAAGTTTGTGGTGAAAGCATATTAAAGTGGCATCTAAATATTAAGTCTATAAAAAAACGAAATTCTGTCCGCTCATATTTTATTCTCAAATTGTTTCAGTTATTTATTTGGTTTTTAAAAAGTTTTGAGTGAAAGCAGAAATTGAAATGTTTTGGGAAAAATGGACTTTTGAGACAACGAAGGTAAATTACATTGTGACGAAGTTCTCTCAACACACAGTTTTAGGTACTGACAGTCTTTTTTTACGTAAAAGGCCAAACGTTTCCCTTAACTGTAAAATTCCTATGGCAACTTCTTTGAAAGAAGAGGAAAAATTAAATAATAAAAATAAAAATAGGTGAAACTTTAGAAGACATAGGCCATGTTTTTAGCATTAAAACAGTATTAATAGTGTTTTTAGGCATTGTAGTCGTCATATATGGTTTCGGTTTGGCGCGGAATGTACATATTTTTAAGATACTCCACCTTGATGGGGGCAAACTGAAATTAAAATAAGTCCACTTTGCCTTCCCTTGGTGTGTAAAGAAACCCTGATTTCAAACATTGGCATTAGCGATTTCAAACACTTGAAACAATGTTGAGTTTACAAATGCCTTCATCATTTTCTATTAGCAGCGGCGAATCTATATAAACCCTGCTAATTCCGGATCTCCTCAACACTAAAAAGTAAGTTTTGTTTCTGTCTTTGCATTCGAACCTAATACTAAGTTTTCGAATTGTTAATACGACTAGGCGATTAAAAATAGCGGGAGGCGGGGGAGGGGGGAAACTCCCTACAATTAAAGGGGGAAATGGGGGGCGAAGCCCCATATTTCGAACTAATTAGCTTAAGGTTCGAATTCAAAGCGTTGCCAGACGTTGTTAGGTTCTCCAATGTTCATGGTTTTTATGCAGTTCTCCGCCCTGAATGTGCGACAGATGTGGGAATGATTCTTTATGTTAGGTTGTATTAAAAAATTGTACTAATGGTGTTTTTAGTCATTATAAACATTTACGGCTTTGTTTTGGCGCAGAGAACATTTATTTTTAAGATAGTATCACTGCAAATTGAACCGTACTCAGAGTGCTAATATATTAAAAATAATTGCTTTTCGCGCCTAACCGAGGCCGTAAATTACAAAAAACGGCATAGGTCTTCCAAAGCTTTATCTAAAAAGGATTGAAAAACAACTGAGCGAGCGCAAAATAGAAGGAAATTTGGGCGGCAATGACAAAAGGCTAGCTATATACTAGGGTGTTTCTCCAAAAAAAAAATTAAGTTTCACTCTAATTACCAATTTTTTTTCCATAAGTTATAAAAACAATGATCGCCAAATATCGTGCAATTCAATTAATATTTAGGAGTGCTCCTGGAAGGTTTAACATTTACCTTAATATTTATGAGAAAAAAACATTGCTTTTTGAATAGTTTTTGGTCAAAAGCTGGATCTCGTAAAAACTTCGTGTCATAATGGATGTTCTAATTATAAAAAAAGTTTTGTTCTTGTAAATTTTTTCATTATCTTAACAGGAAATGAGAAATCGCACAGAAAAATGAAAAAAGGAGAAAATATTCATTAATGAATTAATATGAATTCAAGAAAATTTTGTCTTTTTTTAAAATAAATGCATTGCGTATATTTTTCTTAAGTATTTGTGAATGCAAATAGTCGCTGTGTTAATTAACATGCTATTTGCACGGTTACAATTAATTGTTAAATTGTAAGAGTTTAGCCATAGTAAATTTAATGGCTGCAACATTCAGTTAATTTGCTATGTTACCAGGATACGAGACGTGCACCCACTCTTACTTGTATCTAACCAACCTCTTTCCCCAACCACCACCCAGTGAAAAAGGATGATTATTTGAGACCTTAGCGGGCCGGCTCACAGCGGCCTATAACTGAGTAGCTGTTATACTATTACTGCCACTCATGGATGCTTGAGCAAAGTTTCCTTCCGGCTGTCAGGGAACTTGAGTCTGTGCTCCGAAACTACTTTAAGCAAAAACTGAATCTGATCTTCATCTCGTGAGGTTAGAAATGGCAGACGAGGCTGTCTTAAAATCAATGTTGCTTTCCCAAGTTTCTGAGTCAGAGCGTAAGAAGGAATGTGAAAAGGGACATTGAGTTCTTGCTACAGAAATCTTCTAGTTGGATGATGAAACAGAGTCCTCTTTCAAATTGATCCACTTTAGGGGTTTCTTTGCACCTTCCTTATTTGATATGGCTTCAACCATGGCTCTCTTTGTATTTGTTGAGACCAGAGGATCAAACAAAGCCATTGCCACCATTTCCTCTGACAGATACCAGAGGTGTTGACTTAACTTTGATGCAGTAGCTTTAGCTATGGTCTTGTTGTGGTTACCAGCCATAGCTTTCAGCATCTCAAGGTCTTGATGGGGAGCAACTGCTGCCAAAGGAGCCCGTATATATGCCTTGACATACAGAAGTACAGCGAAGATTCAGATCTCACGAAGTCCTTTCTCTTCACGACGAGTCAACTTGAACTGTGTTCGCAGAATCCACACTTTCAATGAGTAAAGTGCTTTACTTATCCATCTGGCATGGTGCATTGGCCCAGGAGTTAACAAATGAAGCCCTCGTTGAGAAGTGCCTCCCAGGAAGATCACAGACAACTCTACCAACTCACCGTAGTCATCTCGAAGATTAAGATTCTTATTCTTGAGAACATCTTCAAAGAAAGCTGTTAGGTTGCGTTTACTATTAATCAGAAACAGTTCCATCTCGACACTGTCGGCTCTGGTGCTTATTGAACCTGGACCATGATCAATGGTGTACCAATGTGTTTTAAACCTGTTGAAAAGAAGTACTTCAGGGCCAGACGTTGGACCCATTGAGGCGGTGAACGCTGCTCCAAGGACGAGCTCAAGAACATGTTGGCGGCAGGCCAGATGCAAGAGATCTTTCTTCAACTGCTGTTGCAGGATGACACAGGTTTCGGAAAACTTCCTTGTATTGGTGGCTGTGGTGTCGAATCCCATCCCTACAATCTGATCTTCCAGGCCCCAGTCTCTCAATGCTGATAAGACAGCATTTGCTTGCTCGCTACCTGTTTCACTCCTGAGCTTGGCAACACACAAGAGCTGACTGGTACCAATACCAGTTATCAGAACTGGAAGCCGCTCCACATGTTGATTTCCAGTAATATGTTTCATCAACTTCCCATCCCAGTGCACGATGAGTAGAACATCTTGAAGCTCGTCTTTAAGTCTGGGGGGAGCATGGGCTTGGGTATGATGCTCTATTCTCTTCCGGTGAATGTAGCTCTGATTTATGTTTAAGTCTTCAACATCATAACCTAAGCTAGAAGCTGTCTCTGTAAGAATGAATGTTGCAGCTCTTGATGACATTTTAGTCCGGTCAAGGGCAGCAGCTAATGTTGGCGTCACAATATTCCCCACGCGTGCGCACTTAGACGAAGGCGAAACTGGCACAACAGCTTCCGAATGCCTGCCGACGCCCTGCTCTTGATCACTCTCTGTGTCATTAGAATCATTACCTGATGAGGACGAACTGGCGAGAACTGCTTTGCTCACTAACGCCTTCTTTCCAACTGTTGCTCGATGACTACGATGTCAACGGAACGTGCTTCCGCCTTCTTCTCCTTTTTCACCAGTATTTTGTCAACTGATCCAAGGACGCCTCGCCAACAGTCTTCCCTTTGTGTGAGGAGAAAATCCTTATTCTCTTGGATCTACATAATGTTCATAGTATTTTAATGGGCGATGTTAAAGAGAGTGTCGAGACTTTTTAAAAATTCACTTTCCTTTACCTTATGTTCTGCAGTTGTCCTTCTTGAGTGTTTTTGGAGGGTTTTCCCAGTTAGAAAACACTTTTTCTATTTTTTTTATTAGATGTTGCTTTGCCTGTATTGGAATATTCGCTTTTGCTCAAAACTCAAGAACAGCCTCGCAGGTGGCCTTTGACGATGTCCGAATTTCCTCTTTTAAGTTGAAATGCCGGTGAAAAAAGTATGCAATCACTTGTCTCGTCTTAAGATGATTTGCTTCGCCAATCATGGCCTCGCTGTGACCTATCAAATAAAACTCGGTTTTGTTTCTAGTAGAGCTCGCCATCTGCAAACAGATGCACGAAAAAATCATAAAGATAGTTAATATTTTATTTTAAACAGGTTTAAATACTTTTAAATAGAAGATGAACAACTAAATTAGAAATATACAATGTAATAGTGAACATACAAGTGCATGGAATTAGACACCGTGATATTAAACAAGTGCATAGACTTACTGGGGATATCAGAGAATGCACCTTAGCACGATACACCATCAACGCTGAGAGCAGACTACCCTAGCTAGCCGCGGTGCAACCGCCTATACCCTATTCCCTTGTCCCACCCCCTCCAAAGTACTCGAGAGGGGTGGGGTAAGGGAATGGTGCGTTCATAAGTATCAAATGGCTTCAATGGTGGGTTCAGGAGAATGATTTCAATAATGCGTTCACAACTGTCCTCTTTCGGTGTGTTTTTGTGTAGACGATTCCCTTAAATAATTTAAGTCAAATATTAAGGAAAATGGTCCATTGTTCAACCTTGCAGGGGCACTCCTAAATATTATTTTAATTACACCAATTTTACAAGGAGTGTTTCTGTGGGTATTGAAACAATTCTGAGTGGTTAGAGCTTGTATTATTCCAACTTTAATTTTACACCCCTATACCTGAGAAACACAATACTATATCATATGTACATGATAAACAAATCGTATTTCAGCTAAACGGTAACAACTAGAAAAAGAATATTGATCATCTTGATAAATATCATTACATTCGACTCGAATATTTCTTAGAGCATCATAGTACCAATGTTCAAATCCCTAAGCAATACCAGGGAGAGGGGGGAGGTTGCAAGGCGGCCCTTAAAATTATTTTGTTCTGGATGGGTCTCAGAAGAAAATACGAACTTACTAAAATAAGTGGGAGGGAAATCAAATGTAATATTGGGTTCTAAATCCAAGGAAGACGTTACAGACTAGAATGAACCAGATTGAATGCTGGATACCATACGTTGAATGTCACTAGTATTTGCGATGGTCGTGAAACTCGCCTACCACCTTTTGAGACACCATTTCCGCTCCGGAATTTTGTGAACGAAAAATACCTGGGATCCGAATTTCAGACCAGCCAAGAAATAAAATTCTGTAATCTAAAGAGAAAATCAAAATGAAACGAATGAATCAAGTTGATCATGGTTACTTCAGCAGAAGCTTAACAGAATTATTGATTCCTCTGCTCAACTCGATAAAGATGTTAACGCAGAATAATTGTAATCCATATAATTATGGAATGAAGTAAAGTTGCAAGATAAGAGTTGCAGTCGTAAAAATGTATATAGGTTAAATAATTTTCCTAAGACTTGGTCTGGCTGGGGAGACCCAAACTAAGCAATAAAATAATGTAACCAATCAATAAAATTTGGAGGCGTAATATTTATTTCTATTATTGAATGAAACAAGCAAAAATTATTAAGATACCCGCGTAAAATGAATAAATGACTTTTAGAAGTAAATAAAGGAAAATTAACTCAGTTCTTATAGATAAAACCGAGATCACTTCCTCTTGACACACTAAATTAATCTACCTTAATTAATATAAAATAAAAACTTCGGCTTAGGTGGCCATGGAACATAATTATGCGAATTTGGGAGTAAAAAGTAGCATCATGATAAAATGCCAACAATAAGCTAAATATAACGTTAAAATTAAGCCTATGTGAGTCTACACTAAATAATGCCGACTAATTTCGTTTCAGACATGAAATAACCAAAATCATAAAGGGAATTTAATCTCCTTTGGGCGCTGAGTCGTAAGAACTGAGAAGATAATTGCGAAAGTTATAATGTCATTTATGTTCCATTTTGTCTTCTTAAGTTGGATAGCAGTTGCGAAGTTATGCATTTATTCCTTTCTTGAAGATAGGAGTAACTCTCGCTTTACGCCATTCTCTAGGAACGTATCCAGTCCGTATTGACATGTTGAAGATTGTGCTCAGATATCGTAATACTTCATCACGCACTTCTTTCAACACTTCAGGTAGAAACCCGTCCGAACCAGGGGACTTATTGGTCTTTAGAATGATCAGTGATCTTTTTTTCTATTTCTCCTTGGGTGAAGACCATTTCCTCCAGTTTTTACCCCAAGTAAGAGTCCGTGGGCTGGAGAATGGGACCACACTCTTTAGTAAACACTGAAGAGAAGTAGTCGTTCAGGAGGTTAGCATTTTTTGCATCTGAGTGCTTTAATCCTCCCCCCCCCCCCTCATTCACTAGAGGGCCAATCGTGAGATGGATTGGTTTATGGCTGTTTACATAACTAAAGAACTCCTTGGGATTCTTATTGCAAATTCTCGCCACTCGGAGCTCCTCGGCACGTTTTGCCGCCCTTCTGCTGGACTTCACTCTCCTAGCTAGCCTACAGTACTCGTCAAAGTCACCAGAAATCTTTCACTACCGGTACACCGTTCTCTTCTTCCTCAGCAGTTGACCAATTTCTCGATTAAACCACTTTGATTGAACGGAAGACCGACGAAGGCTTTTCAAAGGGATGAACCGTGATTGAAGCCTCATGAACGTAGTTTTGAATCTATTCCACGAATCTTCAACATCCTCGCACACTTCTAGCCTCGCATCAGTCAATCCAGCATGAAGACGTACAAAGTCTGCTCTTCTCAAATCAAGTTTCCTCTATTTACCAGTCGTAGTCTCTACCTTGTGGACCTCAACTATAAATCTGACTAGTCGGTGATCACTGCTACCAAGCTCTTTGCTTACAGAGAGATCTTTAACGATGTAATCCTTAGAGGTGAAAACCAAGTCGAGGTTATGATTGCCACTCGTCGTCTCTCCCACCCATTAAGTCAGGAACTCGTCGTTCGCTAACTCCAGGAATAGTGCGTTCTTGCCACAGGATATGTCTTACATGAACTGTATGTATGTTTAAACAATCGGGGATTAATGGTAGGGGCAAGTCTTCTGTATAGATTAAAGACAGCGTAGGTCATAGGCAGGCTACCTGTAAGAGTCCATATTCTGGTTCGAATTCTTGTACTTTATAATCATTTATCACTAAGCATGTTGTCTTCTCTGTGTTATGCAATCGCAGAGAATTCTCCCCAGATTACTGTTCATCTAAAGATTTAAGTTCTTATATTGAAGTTCTAAAGGCCTGAGAGATGGTTTCTCTACATCACTCAGGCCCAGTTCGATGCAGTTCTTCTCTGCATTTGCCTTGGTTATTTTTTCTGTTATCATGTCAAGTACCATCGTGCTGTCTCTTTTTCTTTTCATTATGGACGGGTAATATCTAAATTATTTTCCTAAAGATATTCTTTTCGTCTTTGATTGAGGAATTTTTCAAAATTTTGTCCGGTGTCGCAACTAAAATCAGATTGCCTAGTCAATAGCCATCTAGGAAGTAGCCAGAGTTTCCATACGCGTTATAGATCTTTAATGATTAAATGATGTTATCTGTTTTTTGGGCCTCTTCTGATTGCTATGGCCACCACGTGAGAAAGCTCTACTGAATGGTTATAATTAATGACGGTGTAATTGAACAATTTCTGGATCGGTCTCTCTAAATATGTTTCCGAGTGCGATCAGTTTTTCCGATTCAGCCTTGTGTATTTGCTTGCAACATACTGAGCTTTCTTCTCCTTATATCTTTAATTATTTATTTGTTTTTAAGTTATTAGTTCTCCTTAATGGTCTGACAGGTGGATTGTTCATTGTCTTAGGTTCCATTTCTGAATTTACCCCACTTCATTTACTTGAATATTCCTTGGCTGAGAGTGACACAGTCTGCATGATTCGTTTCCTCTTTTGGAGTTGTTTTATCTATCTCATTTTTATCCTCCTCACCTGTTTTTACTTTAAACGCCCATTTGAAATTGCCTTCCCTGAGAGCATTGACGACATCGGCTTGCTTTTTACCTTTCCGGAGGAGGCATAATTTATAGATGTACACTTTATGGTTTATGTTCTGGCAGATTTGTGTACGGCAGAAGTGGGTCTTTTTTGTGGACCCGTACCGCACCTTTTATGGTAAAAATGATCTCTACCTAAGGGATGGGGTACATCTTTCCTTTAAAGGAAAGGCCTTTTTGTCGAACATCATCCAGGATGTCGTAGAGAGGACCCAAAGGAGTATCCGGCCCAGAGTGAGGGCAGACGTACGCCAGTACGCCCGTGTTACTCCAGGAACGATCTTCTCAGAGGTCGCAAAGAGGGGTGCCTCGCCAACAAACAAGCCAGAAAACGGAAGAGCGTAGGTAGTCCTACATTCGGGGACTCACTGAAAGTTCTACTGTTCAATGCAAGGTCAATCAGGAAAAAGTTTCCTGAGCTCCATGGCCTCGTAGCGACGGAAGAACCCGAAATGGTAGCCATGACAGAATCGTGGATAAAAACCTCAAACCGAGACTTTTAAGGCGAATTCACGGTTCCTGGCTACCAACTCTTTCACAAAGATAGGCCAGACAGAGAGGGTGGCAGGGTATTGTTGTATGTCAAGGATACAATCAAATCTACGAACTCCAACATTATATCCGATCACGAGCTCCTAGGCGTTGACCTAGAGATAGGTACTGTCAGATACAGGACCCTGGTGCTTTACAGACCCCCTTCCCAACCCGTTGAGAAGGACAGGGAACAGTACCAGCTGCTAAGTGAGCTTGTTCAAGGCAGAGTGTGCATCGTTATGGGCGACTTCAACAGACAAGTTGACTGGGAAACCAGAGCAGCCTGTGGCGAGAGCGCGCTACTCCTGGAGTTCGCCAACAACGAGTTCCTCACTCAATGGGTCAGAAAACCGACTAGAGGAGACAATATCCTTGACTTGGTCTTCACCTCTGAGGATGATATCGTTGGGTATGTCTCTGTAGGCGAAGAGCTTGGTGGCAGTGATCACCAGCTAGTTAGATTTAGCGTCAAGATCCCGAAGGTAAGGTCTATTGCCAGTCAATCAAGGGAACTTAACTTGAGAAGAGCAGACTTTGCAAGCCTTCGTGCTGGGCTGACTGATGTAAGGCTAGCGGTATGCGAAGAAATTGAGGATTCTTGGAACAATTTCAAAAATAAGTTTTCAATCAAGTTGCATTCCTCTGAAATGCCTCGGTCGGTCTTCTGTTCAACCAAAGTGGTTTAATCGAGAAATCGGCCAACTGCTTAGGGAGTAGAGAAATGCGTACCAGCAATGGAAGATCTCAGGTCCCTTTGACCAGGACCGGAGGCTAGCTAGGAGAGTGAAGTCCAGCATAAGGGCGGCTAAGCGTACTGAGGAACTCCGAGTGGCGAGACTCTGCAAGGAGAATCCCAAGGAGTTTTTCGGCTATGTAAATAGCCGTAAACTAATCCATCGTAGGATTTTGCCCTTAGTAGACGAGGTGGGTGCATTAACTCACTCAGATGCAGAAAATGCTAACCTTCTCAATGACTACTTATCTTCAGTGTTTACTAAAGAGTGTGGTCCCATCCCCCAGCCCATGGATTCCTACTCTGGGAAAAAGCTGAAGGCAATGGACTTCACCGAAGGAGAAATAAAGGAAAAGATCGCTGACCTAAAGACAAATAAGTCCCCTGGACCGGACGGGTTTCTATCCAAGGTGTTGAAGGAAGTGTGCGATGAAGTATCACAACATCTGTGCGCTATCTTTAACATGTCAATCCGGACCAGATGCGTTCCTAGAGACTGGCGTGAGACGGAGGTCACTCCGAACTTCAAGAAAGGAGACCCCAGCCATCCGTCAAACTACCGACCTATCAGTCTGACTTCGATAGTTTGTAAACTCATGGAAAGCATCATGGTGGACAAAATTACGTCATATTTAGAGTCAAACCTGCTACAGAGGAGTTCCCAGCACGGCTTTCGAGGGCAACGGTCATGCCTGACGAACCTTGTGGAATTCTTCCACTTCGTCTTCAGTGAGCACGATCGGGACAAGGCGGTGGATGTAGGGGGCTTAGAATTTTAGAAAGCTTTTGATAAGGTACCACACCACCGCCTTCTCCGGAAAGGGCGAGCGCTGGGCATAGACGGAAAAGTAGCCGGCTGGATCGAGAACTGGCTAAGTGGCAGACGGCAACGCGTAGTGGTGAATGGACAGGCTTCTGAGTGGGTGCGCTTTACTAGCGGGATGCCTCAAGGTTCTGTCCTGGGACCACTACTATTCATCATCTACGTCAACAACATGGACGGTGACATGGTTGCCAAGATTTCCAAATTTGCCGACGATACCAAGCTTGGTATGAACGTTGCAAAGGATGGAAATACTACCCGCCTGCAGGAAGATCTTGGGAAGATTGGGGAGTGGTCGGACACGTGGCAAATGCCTTTTAACATGGAGAAATGCAAAGTAATGCATATCGGCCACAGAAAACCCCAATCTCAGTATATCCTTAAGGGCACTGCTCTTGAATCGAGTGACACTGAGAAGGACTTGGGTGTAACTATCACTAGCGACCTAAAGTTCTCGAAACAGTGCATCGAGGCAGAGAAGAAAGCCTAAAGGATGTTAGGCTACATAAAGCGCCAGTTTGGATACCGTAACAAGGAGATAGTACTTTGTCTGTACAACTCCCTCGTTCGGCCACACCTGGAGTATGCCTTACAATTTTGGAGTCCTTCGTTTCGAAAGGACATCGCAAGGTTGGAACGCGTACAAGCTAGGGCAACCAAACTGATTCCCTCTATCCGACATAAAAAGTTATGAGGTTGGCCTAAGGGAATTAGATCTGTTCTCGCTGGAAACCCGTAGACTGCGTGGTCAGCTCATCGAAGTTTTCAAAATACTTCGAGGGTTCGACAATGTTGACTACCGGGATATTTTCACACTGAGTGAGAACAGAACACGCAATCACGGCTTCAAACTTAAACTGAAGCGTTACAACCGCAATCTGTTTGGAAATTTTTTCACCTACAGTATCTGTGGTAAGTGGAACGCACTTCCAGTGGAAGTTGTCAACAGTGAATCTCTTGACCAGTTCAAGTCAAGACTAGACAAACTGTTGAATAGTGGTCGTTAGGGACGCAAAACAACTGAGCAGCAATGTGCCCGCTCGATTGCTCGTCCAAAGGTACCCTCTTTGAATGGACCGTAAGGTCTCCTAGGGTACTCTCTTTCCTTGTAACTTGTAACTCTGTGATCTTGTCGATTCTCTTTCCATTTTCTATTGTTTCTTCTGGTGGTGCTTCATTGGTTCATTGTTCTTTATCTTCGTTTCTGCTATCCTGGATAGTCATTGGATAGAATTTATGAAGAGAAAGGGTGCAATTTTCTGTGAACCACATTTTCTCCATCCCGTTCTTTTCCAGCATAGTATCGAGTGTAGTTGCAAAAATTTCTGGTTTTCTATATCCATTACTTGCACGTTAATAGTTCAGTCAATGTTCTTTGTGGCACTGTCAGATGATTTTGTGCTTCGTTCATTTTTCTTACTGAGGCTTTTGCTACTTCAAGATAAGTTGCATTTCTTTTTCTATCTTCGTCTTTTGTTTTCACCATCTATTATATTATTTCACTCCGTTCGGCCCATTGTTGTGGATACACTTTTTTGTTGTTTACATGCATCTTGCTATTGGTCGTCTCATTTTCCGCATTCGGCCATATTGTGTCTTATCACTACAATTTTGCGATAGGTTAACTTCCATTTTGTAACATCTGAAGCATATTTGGATGTTAATGTGCTTTTCGCGTACAATGTGTTTAGGAGGAACCTTATGGTCAACATGAGTAGTCTAGTTTGCTTGATGATTTTGTTTGCCATTTCATTAGTGCTCCCCGTATCTTAGATATAAGTCTGTCACTTTATATATATACGCGACCAAAAGTTTTGGAAATTTAGATGAATGCAATGTTGTAAAGGTTTTATTTGCCTATCAATATCAATATAACAATGAAATACGGAGGAAGAAAATAAGTTATATATACCCCAAACAATCAAGAAAAATTAACAAAATAGAAAATTTAGCAAATGATGTAATGTAAACAATATCAAAATATAAACAGGTGAAGCTCATTGAAAGTTACAGCCACACCAAACTGACGTACGAAGCTCAGTAACATACTGAGAGTCCCATGATAGGAGTGAAAGCATTTAATCTTGGTACCCTGCTTTCCATAAAGATGTGACTCCAGAGGGCTGCTATGATGATCCACTCCTCTCTTTGAGTGGATCATTATAGACTGGCTAACGACGTTTAACGACCTCTTTCAGGTCTTGTCAGAGGTTTCAAGTGAATTGAAATCAGGAGACTGAGATGGTCAGTCGAACACACTGATATTGATGTGCCGAAACTACTGTATGGTGGACGCAGACTTGCCACAGGGAAATATTTTGAGACTGAACTCCTTCCCACAATTTCTCCCCCTAACTTTATATGGTTAAGGTACATTCAAAGGTGTATTTTCTGTATGGCCTAATGGCCATTATTTTGATACCTTTTTTAATAATTTGAATAATTTGCATGTCTCCATCAAATTTAAATATGAATGGGAATATGATAATAGATTACCCTTTTTAGATGTCCTCATTAAAAAAGATCACCATGAATTAAAACTTGACGTGTATAGGAAACCAACCCACTCGAATGCCTATATACATTATTTTTCGTTTCACGATAATACTGTTAAAAAATCGGTAATTTCTAACCTTTTCCTTAGAGCATACAAAATATGTCATGCTTCCTATTTAGATGAAGAAATTGTCATTATCAGGACCATTTTTTTCTAATTTGTATTACCCCGATTGGTTCATATCGTCTGCCCATTTTGCAGCAGGGAAAACATTCTATGGTAATAAGCCTTCCCGCACTAACGACCTTAACAAATGTATAACATTGCCATTTAATAATAAATTAAATAGTTTAAAGGACATATTTGGAAAAGCGGGTATTAATCTAGCCTTTAAATATAATAATTACTTAAACCAATTGATGATTGCCAGGAAATCCAAAGAACATATTAACATAGGAGTATATGCAATACCCTGCAACGATTACCATAAAGTTTATATAGGGGAAACGGGGAGAAATCTAGACAAGAGATTGTATGAACACAAAAGAGATATTAGAGTGGGCAGCGAAAGCAGTTGAATATTTTGCCATGTTAGAGACAAGAATCATACGATCGATTTCAATGGAAGTAAAATGGTATTTAAATCGGCTATGTTAAGAGAAGAATCGTAGAATCGAGCTTGATATCGTCAGTTCCTAATTTAAATCTATCTGAGGGTCAATTTTCTTTTAATCCTGTAATAAGAAAGCAAATAAACAAAATAGTAAAATGTCAGCCCTTCAATATGTTAAGGCCTAACCCCCCCTGACCTTGTGTTATGCTTGTATGCACTTTTCTTATATTTTATATCCAGTGTCAGTTAAAAAAAGGGTGAGAGATACACCGAAACTGTTCTGAATTAAATTGTCTTCGGAGAATGTGGTTCAATTCCTCATCTTTTCTTGCGATATTGCATTAATTTTCATCATATATATATATATATATATATATATATATATATTAGAGTGTAGTGTCACAAATAATTTTAAAGCACATTTCAGGTTTTGGGAATGAAGACGAAAGAAATCGTAATGCCTCCTTTTCGGGTCCAAATTTGCTTAAAAATGATCTTTTCCGTATGGTGAGGGTGGTTGTATTCAGTTATTATAGTTCTCGTCTATGAAGCAAGAAATGTGTAATTTTCATACAAGAACAAAACTTGCATTTTACCTCTATATGTATCTAAGGTTTAGGTAATTTTAGATTGAAGAATTCCTCGTTTGTAAACTACTCGTAGGGCTCTGTAAATTAATCAATGTACGACGAATTTACGAGATATTTACAGAGTATTTCCTATGGAGGAAAAAGGCTTCGCCTTTTTGAATATATGTTATAGATTCACTCATTACATGTATTATTTCTGTATAATACTAATGGCTCTTTCTAATATTCATTTCCAGGGCTAAGATGAGTAAAAGTACTAGAACATCATAAAGTCACAGTGTCTTTGGCTCCCCACTCCCAGAACTTTCTCATTATGAGCTGCCAACAAAACAAAAGGTTGGATGATATATTCACTATGTAAAAGACAATAAATTTAACAAGAACAAGGATGTTATTCCTGTAATATCCAAGGCTTTTAATGAGATTTGGAAAAAAAACAGTAGTCCAGTTAGGTCGATAAAATAAGTTAAATCCAATCGCTTCTTCTACCAATCGGAGCAATTTGGTTTTAACATTTTTGATCAGCTGAACTGGATTAATGTTTTTGTCTAAATCAGGGTAAGGGCCTCGGATTCTTCAAGGAATAACATTCTTGTTTCACTTGTATTTCTTGTCTTTTACATAGTGAATATATCATTCAACCTGTTGTTTAGTTGGCAGCTCATAAGAGTAAGAAGTTTATCTCATCATTAGGTCAACTTTTTCATATAGCAAGCTGTCAGTGTGCTGATGTCTTGGATTGCAAGTGTGAAAAGAACATGAAAGTGCCACGTCGAGAGCATGAATTTCTTATTGGCCAAAGAACTTGGCGTCACATGTAAATTGGAGGAGTGGATGTAAGACCAAGTCAAATGATTAAAAAAATTAAAATCAGAGAAGATAGAATTCAAGAAAGAAGAAAAGAAAAGTCATAAAAAGAGAAAACTACAATTTCAGACGAAGCCCTGAATGAGGAAACCAGATTTTCTGACATTTATGATGATGACTGGAAGAAAGTCTGCGAGAACAGAAAAACAACATCGTACCAATACCAACAATTGCCTTGGAAGTCGATCGGTATTCTGTGTCAAATAGAGCTGCTGCTACCATTAGTAGTGCAACCCTATTTGACTATGGTATTATAAATTCAGAAAATCGGTCTCATGTAATTGACCATCACAAAGTCTGGAGGGCCCGACCCAAGTTAAGGAGGGGATTTCCCCGAATCTGAATGTTTGGGAGAGAAGAAAATTACTGCTTTGTTTTTTGATTGGCGGAGAGACATAACACTAACTAAAAAGAAGAAAGGGAACAAATGGTATGGAGCAAAAGAAATTCAAGATCACTATGTGCTTGTGAGAGAACCTGGTACTTTCTATTTATATCACCTAACTTTCGAATGAGAAACAGGTATTTCAGAAGGACTGATGAAAAGGCTTATTGAAAAAGATATTAATAGCGAGATAAAGACAGTGAGAACTGACAGCACGGCAACTAATACTGGCTACAAGAATGGATTCATAAGAGGGATGAAATGTCGATTACATCGTCCTTTACATTTGATCATCTGCAGCTTGTATCTAAATGAGCTCCTCTTGAGGCACTCGCGCAGGAAATATATTGGTCCAACAGAAAGTGAAAATCTATGGAAAGGACCACTTGGTAAAGACTTAACCCCCAATGAAACTCTACTGGTAAAACCAAATAGCTTTCAATGTATTGCTAAAAAAACTCCTCTTCCAGATGTAGATGAGAATGAGCTTATTCGGAACCAAGCTTATCTATACAGAATTATAAGTGCTATTAGAAGTGGTGTAATTGACGATGTTCTCTTACGTATGAAATCAGGACCAATATCTCATGCAAGATCGCTTACCACTTCCAGCAGAATATGTCAACTTTATGTGCCAACATAAAAACCTAATAATGACTTGTCCTCATAATGTATGTCCTCACGGAGTTTGTCGTGTGTCATTATGGGCCAATCTGGTTTGACATCAAATCCTCTCCGAAATGCACAGAGAGATCTAAACATCTCCTTGAACAGATCAATCTTCTGCAAATACTCCAAACTGCCAGTGAAGCCATAGCATGGTACCAATCCTAAGGAATTCCTACTAGACCCATCCTGAGAACGTAATCAACGTATAATATATCCTGTAGATTAATTGGCTTTCCCTGTTTAGGACATTCGTTTAGCTCTTCCTTTTCAAACGAAGACTTAGGTAAAATAACTAGCGTGCTGACAACAGCACTTACCATATAGATGCTCTCTTTAGTCCAATATTTTTAATTATGCGTTTAATTTGTTGCTTATTAAAACTTTAACTAAGGAATTTGGGCTATGGGAGTGCCTGTGAAAGAAAACTTTGGATGGTTTCTGAGAGTATGTCATTTGTATAAAGGAGATTGCACCAAAACTGCTCATCTGTTATTTTTTTTTTAGTTGAAAGGAATTATTAATAGTATATTGTTTTACAGCTGGCGGATTAATGCTAAGGTGGGGACGGTATGTGGTTAATAAGAATATAAGTTGCTAAAATTGGGAGTAGTGGAACATTTGGTTTATGAAATTTAAAGATCAGTAATATTGGTCATTAGTGATCCTGTATTCTGTATCGTGGAAGATCCTTCATTTGACATGATTGAGCTATCTTATAAAAGTAGATGCATTTTTATATCTGTAAACTTTATTGCAACACCATAGACTACTAGTTGCTTTAAACGAAACATTTGGTTTATGAAATTTAAAGATCAGTAATATTGGTCATTAGTGATCCTGTATTCTGTATCGTGGAAGATCCTTCATTTGACATGATTGAGCTATCTTATAAAAGTAGATGCATTTTTATATCTGTAAACTTTATTGCAACACCATAGACTACTAGTTGCTTTAAACGAAATCATAGTGTTATTATGTTTTAAACTCTAATCCATATCTACTCTCTGCATTTTAACTCTCTGCATTTTTATATTGGGCAGAAGAATCATCTCTTGCCGATGTCAGCAAGAGTCTGCAAGCATTGTTGTGCTCCATTTACTCTGGTACTGTATATTCACCATGTTGGTCACTAATTGCGCACAATTCGCTGGACAAAAAGTCTAAATGTGAGTCCAAAAAGTGGAATTTAAGTGACATGTTACATCCCATCTTCTTATAAGCCTTGATGAGGTTGGCCACTAATTATTCATAGTTTCCTTCGTTTCTGATTCCGAGAAATCCGTCCGCCACAAACTTGAATGCTTTCCAAGTAGCTTTCTTATCTCCATGAAGGGCTGATTCAAAGTCACCATCTTTAAGAAACTCTCGAATCTGAGGACCAATGGAAACTCCCATTTATCTTAGCGTCGCTCAGTGACGGGAATTTTGATGTTAAATACTTGAAGTCCTTACCAGATTTGTCCATAGCTTTTAAAAAGTTTTTCATGAGCCCCAGTTTTATGTGTCATGGTGGTAGAAAATTTTGTTTGGTTCATTTGAGAGGTGGATGTTAAACATTTTTCATCCAAGGCTCCAATGATTGACGAGGTGGGCAGTATCTCCTGATATAGTGGCAATCTCTTGCACAGCTGTCCCATTCGCACAAAAAACAGCCGTACTTAGTGTATCAGCTCTGCAAGCCCATCACAAGAGTAACAACCTTTGAGTCACCACATATCTACCATTGATGTTCGTCATATTTGATGTATTACAACATATGCTTTATATTCGAATAAGTTTCTTTCATATGTAGTGCATAGCCCACAGGAACTCATGGTTTACTATTGCTGTTGTGCAGCAAGACACCTTTTAGACTCGTTTTAGATGGTCAAGGAACATACTCCATCTCTGGGTTTGTTTCTAACACCAAGTGCTTTCATCAGACCATTAATATTGTTGCAGACAACTAAATCACATTTTATTACGAAAAAATCGTTGAACTCCTGCTGACGGTCATGAATTTCTAAATTTCCATATCAGCTGTTAGGAGATTCCACTGTTGAAGACGAAAACCTAGTAGCGCTGCCTTGTTCTTGGGTAGTTGTAGATCCCTGGCAAGGTCAAGGAGTTCCTTTTGTGATATGAGATCTGGCCGAGAGGAGTGTGCTTCATCAAAATTTAGGGCACTCTGTAATCCGGTACTGGCATCCTTCTCTGCTTCCTCCTCACCACTTTCCACATCTGAGTCTAAGGATACCGAAGTTCGTGCACCAGAAACAGGTAGACCTTCTCCATGTGGAAATACGCGAATAGTTGATGGAATGTTTGGATATTCAATAGACTTTTTTTCTGCTTTGACAAGCCATTTTATACTGGAGGTACCATACCTAAATAACAATTGTTGGCTCCCGTCACGTCATTGGCACAGCAAAAGGCATTCCTTTCCTCTTCCTGTTTAATCATTGGCGAAGGTTAGTAGAACAAGTGTTGCAGCATATGTGAGGAGCCCAGTTATTATCCTGGTCACTAATCTTGCATTCGAAATATAGGTGATATGCCTCTCTAAACATAGCAATTATACGACGTTTAAGTGATGCAAAGGTCATCCCACCACAAATCTAACAGAAGTTGTATGCCTTATTCACACAGGTACGAGGCATCTGAAAGAGGAAAACAACAAACAATTAGAAGATAAACATAAAATTTATTCATAGATTTATCATTATAATACAGACCATGACAGCTTAGCAGAAGTATTTATATTATTCAGTAGGAAAATGTAATTAATATAAAATGCCTCAAATGCATACCAATAGCTTTCTCAGATGGATATTTATTATAAGTTTAAAAAGATTTTGCTTAGAAAACCACCTACTTTCCCTTCAAAATGTAAACTTTCGCATCACAACCACCCTCTATGACTGCTGGAAAAATACTGAAGGGCAGTGAGAGTGTGAGTGTTTTAAGAAACACAGTGCCGCTAGCCTGTTGTAACCTGTTGCTACACGTAGGTCTATCTTGAAAAGTAGAGCTAACAAACAATTTTAACCATGATATTCATCAGCCACCTAAAATTTGTTGGAAATTGCTACTCTTGTCTTGAGAGCATTTTGGTTATTGACCAGTGTAATTTGTCACCGTTGGCAAATATGAATTACGCGCATGGGTACTGTCTGGCCTCGGCTTTATCTTCCTATCGTAGTAAAATCAGTTGAGTATCGTATGTGAAGGAAGAAAAACCTTATCTTAATTCAATTCTACAAAAAAAATAGGAAAAGACAAACTCCGCTGATTGGTATTCACCTTATCATTAATTAATATTTCATAACATAAACTTTATTAACAATGGCCGATCCTAATGTCACGTATAATGACAATCAGCCTTTTACAATTTTTTCAATGAGATATGTCACGATTCTTCAATGAAAATTGACTATCATTGGTACTTCGCATCATTTTCATAGATTATACACTCAAGAAAGGAAATCTGCACTTAATGATCATTTAAACGACAACTTTCTTTTGTGATTTAGCAGGTTTAATTTCTCCTTAGATTGCTTCGAAGCCACGGTAAAGGGGTTGAAATTAATACTTTTGAGTGCCTAGATTCTCTGAGGTTTCCAATTCCCGTTCTTGCCATCAGCGCATGAACTTGTATAAGCTCTATAATAGTTTATTTTATCTGCGACCTTTTTCTATTATTCTTGTATCATTTCAACGATTTTTTTCTGGTTGGATTTTTCTCCTCAATATTTCCAACGGCGAGATAGATCAGAGGTTTAGGTAAACGGGGGTTGTGAATTTCTTTCTTCTCACAAAAAAACTGAGCTCAAAATAACGAGATCAAAATTGACCAGAACCAAACGGCGACTCGAGAAAAAGGTTGTGAATAGAACAGAAATGAATAAAGCCTCCTTTATTTTTGGCAAAGGTTTTCTGTCGTAGTATTCTTGGGAATATATTTCTTTGTACAGCTCGTCATCTTTAGCTTCCATTTGAACGAATAAATAATGAACCCATATACACTTCCGCATCCACACATTCCTCATAGATATACCATAATATATCTAACTCGAGGCGACTTTACTTATCTATGCCTAGGAAATCCCACCTCCCCCCTGAAATTCTCCCCTTTTCTTTCTTCTCCTCTCAATCTCACCCTCTTTCGAATGTTGAGCGCACCCTATCACAGTTCGCCCTAGTGGTGGAGTAATAAGCGAAATTGTATCGCTAAAATTTCTGATAGCAATTTGATTAGTAATGGGTGTGAAAGTAGCCAAGTGTCAACTAAATGAGTAAGGATAAAGGTTAATGCGTCAATACAGCCATGTGACTGAAAAGTTAAACGACCACAAAAAGTAATCCACCATGGTAGTGGACCTTGAAAGTTCATGGAAGTTAAACCCAATCTAAAGGGGTGATGGGAAAAGGGGGCAGAAGGGTTACAACACGCAAACGTACGTGCTCGAAGTTCTGAAAAGTATGGATGCAGTCGAATGTGGCTCTTTAGGAAAGGGAGCTGAATTTGTGTAGACTTTTTAACAGTAAATCCATTTCAACTTTCTTTTTTTTTTCCCCAAGTGCTTTATAGTTTGTCTTCTATAAATTTAATCAATCTTTTTTTCAACACAGACCAAGAGAAGTTGAATCTTCGAAACAACTCTTTCATACAAATAAAAAATATGACAACTTTATAAATCATTATAGATTATTGACTTAAAGACTTAACCAGTTTCTGAATGTTTAATTTTAATAAAGGCATAATGATGAATGAAGTCTGAATGAACTTTTTCTTAGGGCCTCAATGGAAAATCTAGTAGAAATCAGTTGCTACTTTTTAATGACTATACAATTGTATATTTGAACACTGCAATATTGACCAACTAGGAAGGAATAGCTATAGAGAATAATTTCAAAAGGGCTAAATTTTGTTTATTATATTCCAAAACCAGGAGGCGGAAGTAAAATTTCAAAAATGGATTGATGGGCAGGAATTAGTGATTTCACGATACGAGAATATATTTGAGTAAATGATCTTACGAGGAATGTCATTGTGTGTCTAAAAAATTGGATTGACAACTTTCTGTTGTTAATCTTTTTGGTGAGATCTCCAAAGAAATGGTTATGGTTTTACATTAGGCACTCTTAACAGAAAGTATATGTCACAGATGTTTGTGAGGAAGGGAGAAGCTTCGGTGAATGAGTCTGAGGGTCATGGCAAAAGGAATACAAGTTAAGGGAAAGTTTGTAAAACGTACCCGCCAGACAGTTTTACTCGTGGTTAATAGCCCATTTTCTAGAAAGAAGAAAGAAAAACCATGAAAGCAGAAGAGTAAGACCGCTGCCTGAATAGGCCCATGGGGTAAATCACCCAGGAAAACCAAGAACGCCCTTCTCTGCCCCATCCAGGGGTGGAGCTGAGTAAGATGTCATTAATGGAGGCAATTAACGGTATCCTCAACATTGCCCTAATCCCCCTTCTCGACACTCCACAAGGAAACGCCATGATTTGCCACACAATGGAGAATGTGGAGTGGTTAGTCTCCGAGGAGGTTAAAATGCCCTTCATAAAATACATCTTGAGGCATCTATTCCACAAGATATCCTAGTGCGAAGAACCGTCATCTTAAGGCGGTGCGGTGCCACTCGTTCTTCACAGAGAAAACTTGTCAGGAAATTAAGGCAAAGCTGTGCAACAAACAGAATTGAGCGACGATAACAAAAGTAGGGAAATTCGGCAACGAGCAAAACATAGTAAAAATAGTGTTCTCGGGCATTAAAATGGCAGTGAGCAAAAACCGAAAGCCTGCTGGGATTTTACTTAAGAATCGCACCAAAGAAAATAGACGGTAAGGAATTCGTCCCGCTAGACTGCTGCTTCAGATGCCTTGCTGTTGAGAGAAACACTACAAAGTAACATCAGGCTATGGATGTGGCCTGCTCAAATTGTTCCAAATACGGTCACAGTTGGAAGGAATGCAGAAGCGAAAGACCAAAGTACGTAAACTGTGCAGGGGACCAAAGGGCATTTGCCATGAGATGTCCCATCCTTAAGGAAGCGGTCCGGAAGAAAATAAGAAAGAGGAAGATGGAAAAGAAGGTAAATAAAAGACATACCTGGTAAGAACTGCACAAAAAACAACTGTGGCACCAAGGACGGAAATACCGAAACTGCTAATTCTAAAGGTAAGAAAATAGATCATAACTATGATTATCTTTTCCTACATGGCAAATTTAGCGAATCTCCGTACATTCAGCGAAGTTCTAAACAGATTGAAATTATTGAGGAAGAGCAAGAAGAAAAAGAAGTTAACAAAGAAAAAGAAGACTAAGAATCAATCGAGTCGAAACACGAAAGTCCCAGCTAAAAGACAAAGAAAAAATCAAATCAAGAAAGAGAATGTAAGAAATCAAAGGAAGAACTAACAAACGCAGAAGAAAAATCCTCGGCAGTAAAAAGCGTCCCAGCTTCTCGGAACGAAGATCTCATCGGTAGAGGGTACATGGTGAACGGGGAAGATATTGGCCTTAAGGTCTTTGCCTCACCCTGTGCAAACCAAAAATAGAAGATTCTGAACAACTATTTCGTGATTTACTATGAGGAAACTTCAAATTGACATACGATGGAACCTACACCATGTAAGAGGTAGAGGGACTCCTGATGGATATAGAGATATACATACCACCATCCAGTGTCCACATGGTTAACAAGCAAACATTAAAGATAATACGAAATTGGCAGAACACTTCGGAAATTGATAGATGAGGAAACGCAGGAACAATGACAACAAAAGAAAGAAATGACTGAAAATAACGTCCCAAACAAACAATGTAATATATAAAGTGACTAGATCAACAAAAATAGGGTGAAAATATAGTGATCACAAGTGTTTAAAACGGCCCTGCACACACCTTTTTGAGATATATCCTTCCTTCATTCACTAATCACCCTTACCTTGCAGGACATGACAGAAGCAACGACTGTGAACAAAACCAAATCTTAATGATAGCTCCAGCAAAAAATACACTGCCTCAAACATTACTACAAGACAGGCTCGTTTAAGAAAGTCCAGGACACTTTCGTGCATCAGTTAAAATGCAAAAAAAGACCCCTCCAAGAGCAGAATTCAGGACTGGGTGGACCACTTCGAGAACTATTGGACAGTGGATAACCTCAATGCAGCCAGTAAAAACCATCCAAGCCATTCAGGACGCCAGAGGAAGCATACAGCTGAGCTGCTCAAGAGCGTGAGAGAGTCAGTTCAGCAGAGTCCAAATCGCTCTGTGTGCATGCGAAGTCAGTCCCTCGTTATATCCCGTGAGACTTGCAGGAGAGTGCTAGTAATGGATGCAAAGACCTAGCCATACAGAGTTCAGACGAAGCAGACCCTTATAGCCTCAGGCGAGGAGCAGAGAAAGGATATGGCAGTCAAGATACTGGAGAAGATTCAGGAGACCCCAACATTCCTTAACCTCCTTTGGACCTCAGATGAAGCTCACTTCCATCTTGAAGGAAAGGTAAACTCGAAGACAAATGTCTTCTGGGGGACCTCCAGACCAAATGAGGTAGCTACCAAGCCCTTACACTCCCCTAAGTGTGGACTGCAATTTCAGCCAGAGGCATCATCGGACCATTCTTCGATGAATCTGGCGTGACAGCGACAGTCACCAAGGAGCGATATGTTGAGGTCCTCAAAACCGTCAAGAGAGAGTTGTAGACCCTGTTCCCGTCACTTATGTAGAATTTCTGGTTCTAGCAAGATGGAGCAAGCTCTCACACCTCAAACCTGTCCCGAGATTGGCTGAAAGAGAACTTTGGCGGCCGTGTGATCAGTCTCAAGACTGATTTTGAGTGGGTACCTCATAACCCAGACCTTATCTGCCCAGATTTCTTTCTCTAAGGCTACATTAAAGACGCAGTGCACGCAGAAAGACCTAAGACCATCACGGAACTCAAGGAAGCCATCAGGGAGGAGATCAGAGCCATAAGTCGCTCGGTTTGTAAGGACGTCATGGACAACTTTGTGCTGTACCTCAACAAAAGGACAGAGCTAACTGGAGGTCATCTTGAACACGTGCCCTAGAATAAAGAAGATTTTTTACACACAATATACTAGTTATTATCAAAGTTTTATTCAATCCTTACAGAAAATTAAAAAATCAGGCCTATCAAAAGTTGGGGCCCGTTTTGGGGGGTTCACTCACCCTGTATATAGATATATTACAAATTCTCACTACGCGCCTCTTCACTAATTTTTTTAAATACCCCTTCTCACAAAATTACTTGCAGATAAGCCTTGTTCGTTGTCGTTTCTTAATCTCAAGTAAATAACAACACATCATCAATCAGGTTGAAATGAAGTCCTTAATAAAGGTAACTAACTTGATTTTCTAAGAGATTTAATTTAAAAAACATCAAAGACACCATAGAATACAATGTTCTAAATTTAGTTAATTTTTTTCACCTTGTATTTTAATGAATGTTTGTTCTGCTTTGCTTTGCCTGATAAAGAAGCCTATTAATGAAGCAATTCAGACTTCATGTGAATGATTTCTGGCTATGTTGAACTTGCAGAAAATTTGCTCGCACGGTACATGGTAAAACCTAATTGGCTAATAAGTGTGTGGAAATTTCGTCATCATTCATAGAAAATGCTCGCAAGGAAACGTAAGGAAAAGGCTTACTGTTTCTTCTCTATGAATTTTTGAGGTAACTTTGCCCACCGGCCGTGGGCTGGCTCAGATTTGAAGGCGGGGAAATTTCGTCCGCGGGTGAGGGGTTCCCCACCCGTTCCCTACAGCCACTGCATGTATTTCTAGCCAAGGATCTTCAAGTCCAAAGCCAAAATGGCATCATAGTACTCTTAAATAAACTCAGCTTATATCATCGTAGAGCAGTCGGACCCACATAGCTCTGTCCCACATTCATAGGCGAGGCATTCCAAGTAAGTGTCATTTTATAAGAAAAGAAATGTTTTGCCACCGCAGTTTTAAATGTTGTATTTACTAACTTAAAGTGTTATTTCAAGTGGACAGATATTAAAAAAAACATTTTGAATATATTGGAAACCAGAATTGTACCGCATAGACAATTAAGGTCTTACAAACACACTATATAAGGAGAGAATAATATCCTTCGATTTAAAAACAAAATACTCGGTTATGTAATTGTAATTTAAAACCATTATCATCTTTTGACACTCTGCATTGATTCGAAAAGTTTCGATATTTTAGAATCGACAACTAAATCCTTTATCATGGTGAGTGGATTTATCATTTGGCCACCCCTATTATTACCTCTTCAGAGATTATCATGACCTACGCGCACAGTTTCCGTTCAATTGCATATAACATCTGCAAGTTTTATTGCAGGTTTTTACAGTAACTAGTTTATTTTGTTCATGATGGACTATTTCCATTGACACCCACTCTGTGTCAACTGTTTTTAAACCAATCTTCAATCCATTCCAGTACTCTGTCTCCTCTTCGCTGCGTTTTAGCTATATTGATTCTTTTTTATGTTGAACGGTATCAGAAGACTTTTTGAAAACAAAGTTGACTATATTTATTACACCTTTATTACAGAGCTCTTGGTAGCCGAGTGAATACGGCGTTGGTCCGCTAACGTCGCGCTACCGGCCTCGATCCTGGTATGAGCGGATACAAACGTCAGCGCACGTAGAGATCTGTCTACCGATTGTTCTGGGATGGGATCCAAGTAAGATCTACTAGCATGGGTAGATCTTACACTTCTCATCACACGCATAACCAATCACAACATTGGTTTTTTTCCTCTCTCATATTCCCAGCACAACAAGCACGCTCTCTGTTCCAAGGAATTCTGCAAATGGCTATCTATATCCACATACTCTGACGCGGAACAGATTCCTCTGCCCCAAAGCGACGAAGGTTCCACTTGAACGCTTTTTGGTGTCAAAACATAATACTTTTTGGCACCTCTCTCTAAAAATAACCGGCACCTTGTGCCCTCGGCTCACCGGCGATTGTCATACAAGTTTTAAGCAAGAGTAAAGAAGATAAAAATTAAAAGATTGCGATAGTATTGAGCTGTAGTGAATATTATTTATGAATAGTGGCATTAAATCTAATTATGTTTTAAAGCCTGTTTTCATTTTTTGCCCCAACGGAAACATCTGCTAATTTATCTTCACTTTTAAAATTTGAGCCCAGGATATTAGGTTCGCGTTTCTGTTCATCTACTTTTTTATTCGGAATGTTATCATTTACCAGTAAAGCGACTGTCGCCATCTCACTCTCGGTTTACCAATAAGGAAGATGACAGCGTGTAAAATGACTAGACGTTATAGGAATAGTATTTAGATTTAGGCCCACGGCTTAACGGCCTCATTCACCGAACTGAATCCCTCGACTGGAACAGAAAAATCAGTCATTTCCTGAAATGCGGACATCCGCTCCGGCTTCAAGCACCACCGTGGATGGTTTTCAGGCACCAGTGCTCTAGAAAATTCTAGTTCAATGGAAAATCACACTGTGCATCCAGAAAGCACAGGGACAGATCGTGAGATGAAAATGAAGCGGTTTGGGGGCAAATAGGCGTATACTCATCCACATTTAGGACAGCTTTTATCAGCTCATCGATCAGGTCGGCAAGAACATGAACACAAGGATTGATCGTGTAGTCACCCCAGAGTGGGGTGTCTAGCGTAAAAATCTCTGAGCAGGGGAAAGTGCTAGGGCAACCGTACCCCGACGCAGCGGAAGTCCATCGCGTCAAAGGCGGCTGACGGTTGAATGCACGCAGACAATAACAGTATAGCTCAAATCCAGAGGTAGCTGCATAGCAACTGCTTAAAAGGAAGTAATTTTATCAAATCGAAGAACGGAAGCATCATGTTGGGTGTAAATCACGCAACCTACTGCCCGATACCCATCCTGTCATGGCAGGTTGCAAAACTCTAATACCTCGGTAGGATGTGCAGGGTATACACACCCAGCAAGGTATCTTGCAAAAAATACTTAAGAGGGAAAGAGAGGAAGCGAGCCTCCGCAGCTCCCCCAACTTGGCTCGGATTCCAAGGCAACTCCACTGAAGGAATATGCCATCTGGGCCTACAATGGAGGAGATGCGGGGGACTTCTTTGAATAAAAGTCCATGAAATGGGCCTTCCATATCGAAGGCGTTTCGATACCGGACCTGTAGTGTAGTCGCTTCTATCCAACGCAGGAAGAGGCCCGAAGCCCGCACGGACTGGCATCACCAGGATCATTCTCCGAGATCTGGGAAGAACTTGACTGTCAAAGTAGTGCCAGTAAGAGAAGCAGGTATCTCCTCTCCTTGTAAGTCCTCGAGTGTCTTTGCGTTATGAGGATGCCCCTGCATAGTGGCAGGCTTAGGTTCAGTGTTTGTCATCGGGCCAAGGTTTGCCTCCATGGAAGACCCAGCCATCTTAGGCGGAGTTACCCCCGGGACAATGTCTACCACATGAGGGGCTTTCAACTGGCCATCGACGATGTGTCTTGGCAATACCTAGGGGAATCCTCTGCATCTTCTCCCTCTATAAAAGCCTAGTATTAACCTGGATCGTGATTACGGCGAATTTTGCCCTCGTATGTAGTGGCCGTGGGGACGGAGAACCAGGGAACCGCGCCGTTTGCTCCTGGTGTTCTTGGAAGGTTTCTAAGAAAGCAAAATGGACCTGCTGCAATTGGGGAAACCCTTGGAGGCAACTCTCCGAATGTAAGAAAAAGAGAAAACCCGAACCTGTCACGATTGGGCTAGACTATATTAGTCATTCGAAGCCAGCTCTGTCAAAGTAATATCGGAGAAGCACCCATTCTCTCCAGTCTCCATTAGGAGAAACTTCTAGTGGCCCCTCTGTCAACCCATGTAAGGGCGCCACCTCCTAAGAAGAGGCGGAGCTGCCGAGTGGCGTTTCAAAAGGGATAAAGATGTAGCTTCTCTATCGAGCGTGAGTGGGATCCCCTGTAACATTATTTATAGAAACCAAAATACGGATTGCACGGGAGATGGTTGGGGAAAGGGTGAGAGCTGCGCTGTTGTTACCTTTATTGGTTGTATCCATTGAAATTTTGTTGACTGTTTTTAGAAATAAACAATTTGTTAGAACAAAAATAAAGCTGACGCAATCTTTGAACGTTGAGTTTAGCTGGTTTTAATCGGCGAAGGAACCAGAAACCTGAGAAAGGCACCAGAAGCCTGATTTCATGTAACCACTGCGGATGCTCTTTGGCGCAGATAACGGGTCAGTTCTAAACAACACAGTCTATATAGAGTAGCCAAATATGTCCTTGCATGGGGATTAACCTATGCGCATCGTGCAGGACTTATCCTAGTGGGTTTTTTGTTATTCTTTACCTTGTATCTTCTTGTTTGAGCCCCGCTCCCGCAGACCGAACTCCGCCTGCGTATTTCAACCCCTTATTGGCAGCCAATGAAAAAAGTGTAAACGAAACGGGCTGTGGTGGTAGCTGCCAATAATCCGCTGCGAGTACCGAAGGAGGAGGGGAGCCAGGTCCAGGTCCAATGAATCAGGCCTCTCCCGACTAGTTCCGAGCCCTGGTCCTATTCTAGAAGGAGCAGGTCTATCTAGTCAAATCAAATACTTTGAGGTAGAAGAGGAGAGGTGATAACAGAAAGGGAGAAAGAAGGTTTTAGCCGAAGGCAGAGATCGGCTAAGCTGGGGCTGGGTGGGGCATTGAGTTCCGTCAGCACTACAGCCAGGTTAAAATATTGGCATAGCCCTTAAAGGGAGGAATATATGAGGAGAACAACAAATGGTGCTACACCTCAGACTACCTTGACCACTGCCTCGAGGACGCGGAAGACGGTCTAGTATGATGGGGGGGATGCATGTAGTTCAAGAGACAGGTATTCGATCTGTTGTCATATCGAAGTGATTCAGGTGGCACGAACTGAGATCAGGTGACATGCCCAGCTTCTTTAACCCCAAAATTTTATAGCCAAGGATAGAAGATGCGTCGACTTAAAACGAAAACTTTATTTACAAATGTTTGATAAATAAATCGACTTGAAAATGCCGATATATTCGAAGACTAAATTATCATGGAAAGGACCTAAAATCTAATTACAACTTTGATAGGTCGAGCTTATATGTAATATGTAAGTATATTTAGAGTATGGAAGACACAAGAACAAATATGTAGACACAAAAATAACGCACGTATGATATTCATATCTATGAGACCACGGAGAAAGAAGGCTGAGCCACAGAGGGAAGCACTCACCGGTAACGTGACTACAATGTACTTACGCGCAATGACCAACCATATATATATATATATATATATATATATATATATATATATATATATATATGAAGGCTTATACAAAAATAAAGGTCACTCACGACCACCAAAATCAAGCCTAGTATGGGCCACACAAAAACAAGGACAACACACACGGTTGTCCTACCAAAGATGCACGAGAGGCACAACACTCGCGGTAATCCTTCACTAAAATACAAAAGGGGTTACAATTTTTCCGGTTGTCTTACACTACGTCAATTAATCACAATAACCTTAAATCGCGATAGCCTCAAATCACGATAGCCTTTAATCACGATAGCCTTTAATCACGATAGCCTTTAATCACGATAGCCTTTAATCACGATAGCCTTTAATCACGATAGCGTTTAATCACGAGAGCCTTTAATTACGATAGCCTTTAATCACGATAGCCTTTAATCACGATAGCCTTTAATCACGATTGCCTTTAATCACGATTGCCTTTTAATCACGATTGCATTAAATCACGATTGCCTTAAATCACGATTGCCTTAAATCACGATAGCCTTAAATTACAATAGCTTTAAATAACAATAGCCTTCCGAGACGCACGAAACCGGAAAATAAGTGCACGAAATCCACTCTGCTCCTGAACACAACTTTATTCTCCAAGCACAAAAAAATGGTCTGTCTTCTGTGAAGAATTTAGGCCTCGACATTGAATTCCACGGAACACTAACAAATACAGATCATTCAAAATCCCAATGCTACATCAACATACAATGAAAATTCCCAACTCCAGACATCAAATACTTTCTTTCATGACAAAAACGCAATAATCTGAATCAAATTTGAATATTCAATTAAATAATTATGAGGGAACTGGCCCATCAAAGCGAAGGAAAATTCTAGAATTCCTTTGGATGACGTGTCAGCCTCAATTAAGCGAACGTAGGTCCAACGATATTACTTTACAGCCCTCGTCAGAAAAAAATGCAAACTATCAGATATTACGTGTGTGACACCACGCAACTCAGGAAAACACCCCAAGAAGAGATAAAAGTGAATTTCGAAGAGAGAAAGAAGAAAGAATCATACATCTAACATAAATTGATACAATCAGCCCATAAGAGACACAATTAAATAATAGAAATTAGCCGGATCTCCTGGTCAAATACCAAAAAAAACACCACAACATCGAAAACAAAAAGAGATTCGCCAAATGTGTCGCCTATACAATACTCTACAAACTTAAGCTTTCTTCCAATTTCCCTAATGCTTTCCATCTCTTATACTTGTTACTTTTACTTAACTCACCATTTTTAGCAATAACCAAAATGATATTTTATTGAGGATGGAAATTTACTTTCAAAACTAGTGTCCGAATACAGCTTACAGTAAAATACAGTTTTGCTAACTCCCATTAACGCCTAGTTATAGTATACTACAAAACGAACTTCGAACTCGTCTTCTACCTTGCCAGATGATACACCTGCAAACTTCTGCCTCATTATTATTATTAGTGATATTCTTGGTTTTGACTCTTTCTGGTGAATAGAAATGAGCCCCTCACACTTAGCTACTAAATGCGTGACTGGCGACTCTATTGAGGGGCTCAAACAGACAAGGTTTGAGGCGCTGGCTGTCTGGCTTTGTTCTGGAAGGTTGTCTCACAAGAAGCTCCTGATCCTCATTGTAAGATTAGGATATAATACTGATTTGGGTGTGTAGTTTTTCTGATATTTATTTAATACATCAATCACTGTGTAATAAATACATTAGTGATTAATACTTTTGGGGAAGATAACTGGCAGCAATCCTGAGCAAGAATTTTTTTGGGTGAGTGTTAAATTTTTCCTTAGTAAATTTCTTAGAGTATGGCTGTTTGTACAGATGGTGAGAGCATGCCGTTTGAAAGAAGTGTGTATGTGGTGTGTGATGCATGTGGAGTTGAAAGGAGAGTGAATGTAACTAAATGCCGTGTGTGTTTTCTGGAAGGGGAGGTTAGGAGGTTGAGTGGGGAATGTAAGAGGTTGAATGATTTGGTGTTTGAGGTGAAAAGAGATGCAAGTGTGCGATTGAAGGGTGAGATTAGTGCTAAGAGGGTGGAATATAGGGCTAGGACTGGAAACAGTGTGGAAGTTGTGAGTGATGATGAATGGTGGGTGAAAATGGATAGGATAGATAAGTTAGGACAGGTTAGGTGTGTGAATGAGAGGGACATAGAACCTGTTAGGTTGACTAACAGATTCAATGTCCTAAAAGAGGAAGAGTGTGAAAGTGATTTGCCTGGTGTGATTGTGGATGAAAGCGGGATGGGTGGTAGTGTGACTGAGAGCAGGAGGGAGGGTAATGTTAGGCCAAGACAGAATAGGAGAATGACTGAGGTGCTAGTGATGGGTGACTCTCAGATTAGGTATTTAGATAGGAAGTTGAGTGATAGCAAGTGGAAGGAAATGAGAGTTTGTCTGCCGGGTGCTGGTGTAAGTGATGTTTGTGAGAGGTATGATAGGCTGGTTTCTGGGTGTGAGAGGGATGCAGTTGTGATTACGCATGCGGGAGTGAATGATGTAAAGAAGGTGGGTACATGTGAGTTACGTGAGCAGTATAAAAGGTTAGTTGAAAGGATGAGTAAAAGCAGGGTTAAAGGTTTTGTTTCTGGTTTGCTTCCAAAATTGGATGTGGGGGTAGAATGGTTGTCGCGTGCACTTGGTTTGAATGAATTTGTGAAAGGACTGTGTGAGGAGTTAGGATTGGTGTTTGTAGATGTCTGCGCAGGGTTTTACGGGAATAGGAGGTTGTATGCGATGGATGGGCTCCATCTTAGTCGGGCAGGTGTTGAGGTTCTATGGGGGGAGCTGGATAATGTGATTAGGTCCTTACGGATGGGAAACTAGAAGCTGTTAGAGGTAAGGGAATAACAGGAATACAGGGCAGGTGTAGGAAATGGAAGGGATGCAGAAATAGAGGAATAACTAGGGGAGAGGGCATACTGATGCGTTATAGGTGGACTAATGCACAAGTGAATGAGCAGATAACTAGGAATAGAAAAGCACGATGCAATGAAGATGGGAATAATAAAAAAGCCTTAAAAATATACTACACAAATGGTCGGAGTATAAGGAATAAGATAGATCTCTTAAGAGCGTTAGCAAGTGAAGAGAATTTTGATATAATTGCGATAACAGAGTCATGGCTTGATTTTGCAGGAAATCACTTTAAACGTGAGGTTGAGATTGAGGGCTTTAACATGTTCCATACAGATAGGAATAGGAAGAGAGGAGGAGGGGTTATTATTTATATTAAAGATAATCTCCAGTGTTGTGTAAACAGTACAATTAAATTAGATGATAACACAGAGTCATTATGGCTAAATGTAAAGGAAGGTAAAAACAAGCTTGTCATAGGATTATTATACAGACCACCAAATCTTAGTAAGGAAGCTTCAAATCTTCTGTGGCAGGAGATTGAACGGGCATGTAGAAGTAAGCATGTGTGTATGTATAATGGGCGATTTTAATTACAGAAATATAGACTGGGAAGCTCTTGTGGGTGATCAGGAGGCTGAGGAATTTTTGAATGTTGTCCAAGATAATTTTCTGAGGCAGATTATTAACGAACCCACTAGAGGTAATAATATACTGGATTTAGTTCTGACAGATAGGGAAGAAGTTATTAAGGATACTGAGATTGGAGGAAATTTGGGTAATAGTGACCATTGTGAAATTAGATTCAAGATGAAATGGAATGGTATTGATAGTAGCATGAACAATGTTAAAATTCCTGACTTTAGAAGAGCAAATTATAATGGGCTAAGGACTTACCTGGAAGCAGTTGTACAGAAACCAGGCAATGAAATCAAATCAGGAATAGATTGAATGATATCAGTTAGTGGACACAATAATCACCAGGAGGAAGAGATTACAATTGAAGAGGAGTATGAAAGAATAATTGAGCAATTAATTACAGGACAGATGATTAACATTCCATATAAAGAGATTAGGACTAAAAATAATCACCCATAATGGATGACAGATAAAATTAAGCATTATATTGGCATTAAAAGGGGCATTTATAGGAAAATAAAAAATGGAGAAGATCACATAAGGCAGAGATATAATGAACTAGCAAGAGATGTTAAAAAGTTAGTTAGAGTAGCAAGGAGAAATTATGAAATTAAAGTGGCAAATAGGGCAAAGGAAGATCCTAAAAGTTTTTATCAATTATACAAAACTAAGGTTAGAGATAAAATAGGCCCACTTATAGATTCCAATGGAGAATTAGTGAGTGATAGGGACTCAATGGCTGGAATGCTAAATGACTTTTTTTTCTCAGTATTTACACAGGAGGATACTCTAAATATACCTGAGGTGTCAATGATCTTTTGGGGTAATGATGAAGAGAAATTAAAGGATATCTTGATCACAAAGGAGATAGTGACAAAGGAAATTGATAAAATCAAAAGTAGTAAAGCACCCGGTCCTGATGAAGTCTTTCCTAGAATTTCGAAAGAATGTAAGGATGTGTTAAGTGAGCCCCTAGCATGCATCTTTAGAAAATCATTGGAGAGTGGCATTGTGCCAGTGGCATGGAAGAAAGCCAATGTGATACCTATATTTAAGAAAGGGGATAAAACAAATATGTCTAATTACAGACCAGTAAGTTTGACATCAGTGGTAGGGAAAATGATGGAATCTATTATAGCAAGGAATATTAGAGATCACTTGGATAAGCATAAGTTGATAAAAGAATCCCCTCATGGCTTTAGTAAGGGTAAATCCTGTCTGACTAATTTGCTGTCTTTTTATAGTAAGGTGTACGAAGCAGCAGATAATGATGAAAACTATGATATTTTATACTTGGACTTTAGTAGGGCTTTTGATCGAGTGCCACACTTAAGGCTTCTGAGGAAAGTTAAAGCACACGGGATCGATGGCAGGATATTTAGGTGGATTCAGTCATGGCTTGGTGACAGACAGCAAAGAGTTAGTATAGATGGAGTTAAATCTGAGTGGGTGTGTGTTAGCAGTGGAGTTCCGCAAGGATCTGTTTTGGGTCCCTTGCTATTCTTAATTTATATTAATGATCTTGACATAGGTATAAGTAGTGACCTGAGTAAATTTGCTGATGATACTAAGCTAGGTAAAGCTATTAGGGCTGATTCTGATGCTGTTGTGATGCAGGAGGATTTGACTATTCTGTCCAATTGGGCCGAGAAATGGCAAATGGAGTTTAACATAGACAAATTTAGTGTACGTAGTATAGGTAGAAATCATCCACTGAATAGTTATAAATTAAATGGGAGAATTTTAGGGAGGACCGATTGTGAGAGGGACTTGAGTATTTTGGTAAGTTCAGACCTTCGTCCTAGAAAACAATGCCTAAAGGCTGAGAATAAAGCTAATAGGATATTGGGATTCATTAGGAGGAGTGTAAGCAATAAGAGTGCCGAAGTCATTCTAAAACTGTATCTGGCGCTAGTTAGGCCTCATCTAGCCTATGCAGTACAATTTTGGTCACCATATTATAGGAAGGATATTGATTTGCTTGAGTCTGTGCAGAGAAGGATGACAAAGATGATTGGTGGGCTAAGGAACTTACCTTATGGTGAAAGGCTCAGAAAATTAAATCTACATACATTGGAAAGGAGAAGAGTCAGAGGGAAACTGATTGAAGTCTTCAAATGGGTAAAATGATATAATAAAGGGGATCTGGGTAAGGTTCTTATACTTAGTGAACATGACAGGACACGTAGCAATGGGTTTAAGCTTGATAAGTATAGGTTTAGGAAGGAGATTAGGAGAAATTGGTTTACAAATCGTGTGGCAGATGAATGGAATAGGCTCACTAGGCATGTGATAGAAGCCTCCTCTCTGGATAGTTTTAAGAATAGATTAGATAAATATATGGATGAAGCTGCTAGATAGGACTGACTTTTTTCTTTTTTTATGTACATATGTGCATATTTTTATAAGTAGTGGGGAGATTATCTTTTGGGGTTGCATAAATGGATATAATCCTCTGGATGCATTTTATGTATATTGTAGATTAGATCTGACGAACTCCTTAAAGGGTAACAATGTTGATAACGTTTCTTTGGTAAGAAATCTTTTGTGTGTTGACTGAAACAGGAGCTGCCAAGTGTAGGCCATGAATGGTCTTTTGCAGTCTCCTTCTTTTCTTTATGTTCTTATGTTCTCGCGCATCCTAGCGGTCACCCAGAGTGACCAATTTGAAAGGTGGGTGCCCAACTACCTAGTCAATGCCCCGTCGCTGAAACGCATCGTCTGCAATTCCTTTTGGATTGGAAGGATTTTAATCTCTTATCTCTATGCATTATGCGCCTCATGCAGCTCTCCCTAATCCGTCAAAGTAAGCAACAGTAAAAGATCACAGCATGGCGACAGTATCTGCAATTAGAGATTCTAGTGAGGAAAAGGATTAGTATTTTAAGCAAACTTGGTTGGCTTTTCAGTTAGAACAAGAAGGTAACTTATTGACTCGCTCGGACTATTTCACTGATTGAGTTCAATTGCAGGAAAATATGCGATCATCGCCCACTCAATCTAATTAAGGCAGATTATTGGGTAATTAAAGTAGTGGGACATTTTGATAGGGCTACTATTGTAGCTGGAATCTATACCTACTATACAAAATATGAAAATAACATAAGACCTAAAGGAATTATAGTTAAAGTAAATGGATAAAAAACATGAAAAATAAAGAAAGATGTACGTTCTAAACGAAAAAATCTTAAACCTAAGGACAATGTGGAATAATAAAATGTAAGAACAAGAGAGACAAACAACTTTCTTTCGTTAGGTCAATCACGATTGAGCAAAATATATATACACTAAGAAGAGAAAAAATCAATCGGTGGAAAAGGCAACACCGAGAAAATAAAACGTGATCTTCACGGATTCCTTTAGAATTCTATTGTTCATTTATTTTTCATGTAGCTGAATGAGTGGCAATAAATCTTCTTACAAGCATGAAGTAATGAGAGCGCGCAAGCGCTCTTATGTTAACGTCACAATAGTTGAGTATGTTGCATTTGATATCAGAATGGGGGATAAGTTGAGAAATCTTCAGTAGAGAAATCTAGTCCCAAATTTCCCCTTTACTGAGAGAGAGGAAGAGTGTGCATTAAGCAATCCCAAGGAAGACAAATAGAATCAAAGGCAGTGCTGCCCAGAGCGATGAAGTACTATTTAGGGAAAGCTCTTATAACATAAAAAAACAAAAGAAATGAGGAGTCTCCACACCCGTCACTTCGGGTACGAAAAAGTGAAGATCACTGAATGTGGAAAGAAAAGATATATAGAAAGGGAGAGAGAAAGAAAATGAGATTCAAAGAGAGATAGATAAGTATAGTGAGAGAGATAGATAGAAAGAGAAATAGAGATATAGACTGAGATAAAGACATAATTTGTAACAAGAGTTGCGAGCCTTAAAAAGACGTTACCTTTGGAAGAAGGACTATAACTTTTCTCAATATATTCTTTTATATTGAGATTATGAGAAAATTGGACAATATAGACGGGCAGGTCTCCCCTAGTAAAATTGTGCATGAAAAGTTGAAAAGATACCTAGATGAGTCGAAATAAACTCTCCAACCTGGAATCTTGATTGTAACCAGATAATTTGGTGCCGTTCTCAGACTTCGCATTTGAGAACTTTGTTTCCTTTTGTATATCGTTCGTAGAGCGTTTCATTGAATTAGCCGCAAATAGCAAAGGATATAATTTATTAAATTGGCCGCAAATAGCAACGGATATAATTTATTAAATTGGCCGCAAATAGCAACGGATATAATTTATTAAATTGACGCAAATAGCAACGGATATAATTTATGTACAAAAGTGCCTTATGGTTAACTCTACCGGAAGATTAACTAAAATTAAGAAAGACGAGTCGACTCATAACCAGAATCAAGAGAAACTTTTATGTTGCGTGTGAGAAAAAGTAAGGGCATCAAACATTCTCTCAAACCAAAGTGATTAGGTGGTAACAAGTTATTACCATCTCTTTGATGATTGAATTTGATACAACCCTAGAGTGGTGTCAATGATTATCTCAGACCTCTAGGTAACACTAAGATCTCGCGGTGGTTCGTTCTGCCTCTCTTTTCTCCAATTTGAAAATAGTGTCGTGTCATGTAAGTTTGGGTGTCTTTTAGACCCATCAATAACTTTAAGATGTGTAAGTCAAGGCGTTCCTGTTCCAAACTTGAAATAAAAAAAACAGTGATAATAAATTTCTAATGTGCGAAATATGATAAGCAATGACGTTTTGAGAAGTTGTATAAATGATTGTGAGTGAGCTTGTGTGACATTAATCTAAGCAGATGAGTCATATAGGACTATACTTGTATTTTATTTCTACCACTGATATTTGTGTATTCTCGGATATCTATTTAAGTTATGTAATTTTCGTATTTTCAATTTCACAAGAAAATCTCATTCAAGTGATGAACTGCGGATTCTCGAAGGAGCACTTCTGTCCGAAATTGTTTAGCACAATGAGCATGTTGAATAACTCCTTGCATTTTGGTCTGCTTAATTTGCTGGGTTTTTTTTTGCGAAAATCTCATCTAAGTTTATTCTTCTTTCCAGGTTATATGCGACCTATTTTGGCTTGTATGGGCCAAAGAACTCTCAAGTAGGCCTATATTTGCTCTAACTTCACCTTACAGAAGGAGATAAAAAATAAAGAAATACTTAATATTAGCGTCGTTGGGTTAGGAATCATGCAACGCTGAACAAAGGAACAATTAGATGTCATTTGGAATGAGGACAGGTAATAAAAAGTGCATATTGGTTGAGCTTAAAAAATACGAAGGTGCTCTTAAGATTATTAAACGGAAAGTGGATGATAATCATAGTATTGGTGCAAAAGATTTTAGTGACCATAAAACACCCTCTCTATGATGACCTACATTTTCGAAACATCCAGGCAAGTAAAAGCAACTTGATGAGGAGACTTAGAGATGTAGGATAAATTGGTCATAATAAAGTGTATCGACAACTAAAAAGTGACCCATATGACACCAAATTAACGCCAAGGT
The DNA here is from genome assembly GCA_963969495.1 of Ceratothoa steindachneri. Lineage (NCBI taxonomy): Eukaryota > Metazoa > Arthropoda > Malacostraca > Isopoda > Cymothoidae > Ceratothoa > Ceratothoa steindachneri. Next base: position 138,061,519 of record OZ018327.1, read on the forward strand.
TAGTGAAATGCGCGGATAATGTGTTATTATGGGGTGCTTTGTGGTAAAATGGTGTATATAAGCTTGTTGTTATGTTGTCAAGAAATGAATTTCGTTTGTATATAGCCGTGGATACCATTCTAGAAAAATTCTCTCGGTTTTGATGATATACTACTGGTATATGATTTTATAGTCTTTTCTACCTCCTTTATGGAAAAGTAAACTAAGTCATTTAAGTTGTCTTTTAATATTTTTAATGAAGAGTTTTCACAACCTAACGAAATACTTTTCCTTGTGCCAAAGGTGCCGCGTTTTGGTTCAAAATTCATTTAATCATTTAAATTTTTGAACATAGAATTACGTCATCATTAAGAATATAGAGAGAGCAAAACTCACACGTTGTTCTTCAGACAATTTATGAAGCATACACATACCATAAATAAAAATGGCTTACAGTTTAATAAATAGGTTCATTACTAGATACCAGATAAGTAAACTATTGGCATCTATTTGGTACAGAGATGCATTTAACAACATACATTTTTTTCGGCGCGCCATAACCTCTGTTTTCAACTATATATATTTTCTTCAGATACTGATAGATTAACTTTTCTGGGACCATGATTTCTGATGAATCACATTCTATTATGATAGAAGTAAGGATTATTAGTAGTGAGGAGAAGAGATAGGATAAGATGGATAGCGAAAATATGTATGGTTGTCATATATGTAGACAAGGTGTATTTGACAGAAATGGGACAAAATCGTGGTTCACTTGAGAAAAGCAATTACATTTTTTAGTAAAAGACTACTACGTACACCTCTGTTGGGCATTTCTTATATTATTATTCGCCAGCTCATTGCTGAGGATGGGAACGTCAACTTTGTGAAGATGCACGCTCAGAACTAGTGCATCTTCTCTTCCAACTCCAACTTAGGCTAGGAGTGGGTTTAAGAGTGTTTGTTTGCATCAAACCTATCTTGAAACATGAACTCTCAAGGCCAACATAATGCCAAATTTACACCTGGACCAACAGCAAGATAGGTGAAACTTGAACACACTTCCAAATAATGTCCTTTATTCATTAAATCATATTTTCGTGGATGAAATTGTAAGATGGATCAAAATATCAGAAGAAAAACAGATTATACTATAGGTCAAACAAAATTTGCTGAGATTGAAACGCTTCTTGGTATTCTAATATATATTGGTTGTATGAAAGACCATCACCTGATAAGCAATGAAATATAGAAGACTAAATGGTTAAACTTTTTTATATAGTCTATAATTAATACGATTATTAGTAACGAATTTTTTAATTCTTTACCTTTTTGGTCTGTCAGAGCCGACAGCGCAGGAATCTTAGAATAACCCAACGATACATGTGTTAGGTTATAATTCTTAGCCAGCTCTATATGAACAATTCTTTTGACCTCATTATTATCACTATGGTATCTTTTGTAATCTATGCTCTATTTTAAAGGGATTCAGTTATTATATACTGCATTTTTCGGTTTCGTCATCGACATATTTACAAAAAAGTTGTAACCAAGATCTCTAAATATGAAAGAGGAAATATATCATTTGTAATTTTCTAATTCACCGTGGGGTAAAGAAGTTCATAGTTATCCAATTTATATGATTCACTTTATAATCCTTAAGATTTCCGCGGGCACCTCAAAAGAGATTTGAAGCAGCAAAACTTACAACCAGAAACTTCTCATTTGGAATATTGTCGCATAAGTTTGCAGCCAGGCATAAACTCGTTTAACTTCCTTTTGATGTGGGGTACCGAGTGAGAGTAAGACACACTGACATTATACAAGTTGCATATAATAGAGTTCTAATTATTTGCTGCTTGAGCTGCTTTCAAAGTAGGAATATGTGTGATGAAGTGCGAGAGAAAGAGGAGAAGGGAAGTGCGAGCATAACGAGACACTAGCAGAACACCGCAGGCAAGGAAAGATAGGGGGGGAGAGTGTATGGGGCCGACGGCCGTTGACAAGCGACGAGTTTGCTTTTAATCCCATGGTTCTTAAGTGGCACTCCATTAGACTTATTGTTCTGGAATCTCTTCACTGCTTCAATTCCTGTGAAAAGTAAGAAGAAAAGAAGTTAGAGGTTATACTCTCTGTGGATCATTATGAGTGAGTTAAGAAAACTCATTACTCTCGTAAAACGAAAACAACCTCCTTTATAAAGAAGAAAGAAAGTGTCTTCAACTCGCTGACCGTTGTGTGCTTTTTTAATATCCAAATGAGCGAATTTGGGTTACAAACAAGGGTTAAAGTAGCTACTTGTAGGATTTTAACGGCCACAATTCGGAGGAAATTTGAGATAATTTAGGCGTGAAACTATTTGGTGTTTTTAATTCAAGTGTGAAGGCCTTGAAATTGCTTATCGAACATTTGGGAGTGAATAAATTCCTCACCTACACGTGGGAACAACGTTTAAGGTCTACCTATAGGGACGTGAAATATTTGAAATGCGGAGTTTCCTGGAACAAATTGGACGTAGACCTCCCATGTGGGTATTTAGAGATCCAGGGTGAGAGAGAGAGAGAGAGTGATATAAGGAAATTGAGAGAATGAGAGAGAGAAATGGAGAGATAGATTGAGAGAAATTTAGAAAGGAAGATTGAAAGATCGATTGGGAGAGATTAAGAGAGAAATTGAGTGAGTGAGGCTGAGAGAGAGATAAATTAAGGGAGAGAAATACTGAAAAGGGGAAGCGGCTTATATGTTCGGTTGTAAGTGCGAATCTATTTGAGAAGGATGCGACAAATTTTGAATGATGCCTTTTGAGTTGGTTGCAATAACGTTCTGTCTTCAGAGAGCTAAGGGAACTTTGTGGCACGTGGCTCTTAGCCTCTTATCGCACTGTCATCATTAGAACAATTGTTCTTATAGTTATGTTTGTTTCTAGAAAAGGTGTCAGTAGTGCAACTCAGGCCGCTTTTGTAAATATAACTACATTTGAATTTGGATAATGAAATCCAACAGCGTAACGACAAGTGAAAATTGGTATCTACTATGAGATTTAAAGGGAAGCTTAAATGAATTTTGGCTATTGCCGAGGGTGTCATGTATCCTTTGAATTATAGGAAATATATTTTTACGCTTTACTGTTTCTAAGCGATAGAAAATCGCTTTCAGTATTTCATATTTTGGGCTAGCAGAGCATGTGTTCAGCATTGAACAGGGTGGTAAGGAGCCATATGATATTGGCAGGATCTTTTATGTGACTGTGGTAGAATTTGATAATGCTAAAATTTTCTAAAGGAGTTATAGTTCGTCAAAGTAGTGAATTTCATTTATTCCCTTAGCTCTTTCAAAAATCGGTGGGATACCGTAGTTGGTTGAATGATGTCTGATGAATCGGAGCCCCCACCCTATTTTTACTATTTATGGATGTTTAGTTTTAAACCATAAGAATGTAAACACCCAATGACTTGTTTCGTCTATGATATGTCTGTTGCTTAGTGAGGCGAAAAATATAGAATGCCATTAATGAAGGCATAGTTAACCTAAAGTCACCTAAAACTTCATTTATTTATGAAGCACACAAACGTTTGCGGTGATGATGCCAGACCAAGTGGGATGAGAAGGGATTCTTAAGAGCCGAAAGGGGTGCAGACTGTCCTTTTCTCCGCGTTTAATTCGTCTACAGGAAGGTATTTGATGAAATACCTTTAGAATATCAAGCTTGCAAAACATATTTGCATTATTATGTGTGTTAAAGTGATAGATGATAAATCATGGTATTTATAAGCACTATTATCTGTTCAAAGCACGGGAATTAAAAACAGACCGATAGATCCTAGCTTCTTTCATCTTTGCATAGGCAATTTTGGTGGTTTAAAATATTCCATGCGGTTTTAATGATTTGTTGTCCGCACAACCGGTGGAGGTTAGTTAGGAAATATTTCCAGAAGTTGTCGATATTGGACGAAAAAGGGGCTGGTGAAACCGCAATAATGAAAGTCATCCATTGTCTTCTGGCGACACCGGGATGACAAGAACTTTCAAACCGCTTACCACTAATATCTCCTAGTACGTTCCTAGACGAAAAGGCAAGGCTTCAAAAAGTTAACTGCTTCCACGGTGGAAACGGACTGATTGTGATTCCCAGACAGGGACTTGCATGAAGGAACATATTTTCTAGCTTAGAGATGGAAACTGCGAGTGTGCCAGTATCAGCTTTTTGGAGAAGTCGTCTGAGAGCTGTAGCTAGTGGCATGGCAACAGGATGCCAAGGATCAGGAATAACGGTAAGAACGAGAATCTAGAAGCATTGTATTTTTTTCATTTACAACTTGCCGAGCGAGTTCCTCGAGAGTTTTTATTAGATTGTCAAGTTTACGGATGAGGCAAAGCTACTCATCAGAAAAATATGTAGTTTCTAGGTCTCCGATTGAGGTAGTTCAAGAGCTCATAGAGGGGTTCTGAATTGTTCCCGCATGATGAGAATCTGAAGCTTTCGAGGAATTAAACTCTAGGTGAATGCGATGTGAAATTTGGGTAAACATTCCCGTAGATGACGGTCACTTGCTAAAGTGAGTTAGGCTTATGTTTTTTAGAAATGTGCAAATATTTTATTATATCATGGCAATACCGAGCGATGATTCCAGATTAGGTGTTAATGATCGTGGGGGAACCATAAGAAACAAAATACTAATTCCACAGATACGTTTTAATAAACTTGCTGATTAAAACCATCTTTATCTTTTCCACACTGTTTGTGGTTTCTTTAAAATTGCTTGATTTTTGTTGAGTGAGCCGAGGAAGAATTGAGATGCACCTACATTTGATCAACTACTTGTTCCTTACCAGAGACGGAGATAGAATTGTGTGGTTGACAGATGACGGAAGTAATGAATTTGCCTAGATCTTTGCTGCTCATAGTTAGCACTGAACATCAGAGTCTTAGTTGACGCAGTGATGAGTCAAACTGACTCGCATTGCAGGTCAAGAATTCTTCCCAGCTTAGTTCCTTGTACTTTTTTTTTAAAAACAAATTATTGAGAAATTTATCCAACTGCTTCAGAAAATTAGCGCTTTCCTTTGCATATAATTTTCTAGATATGGATTAAAATACACGGCCTTACTTTGGTTAAGTGGCCAAAAATGTTGAGATAAAATTATAGAAACTAAGAGAATATACGTTTTAATTTCAAGTCGAGTATGTGTGGTTTTTTTTTGCGAGTAATTCTCAGATTGAAGCTGCTTTAAAGATGTTGCATAAAATAGACTATTACGGTGCATTACAATATTTTTAATCTCTATTACGTCGCTAATCTTTACCCATAGATTAGCCTTTCTTTTCCGTTTTTACTTATTATTATTCACAAATTTGAAATCCAAGTTACGCACGAGTAAACTTTTTACTTATTTTACGTCTGAAGTATAATTTAGCTTTAGGTCATTCTTAAACCATAATAAATTCACCTTTTGTTTCACTTCAATTTATCATTAATTGTTTGCCATTTTTTCCATATTCATCATTTCCTTTGCCTAACATCATCAATTTCTGAGTGTGCTTATCAAACCAAAATGGCAGCTTCTCACCTAATATTCAGATTCTTGTATCCCGTATTTGTTTTCTAGGTAAGAAGTTTAATATTGCGATTGACTTACTTTTGTGTCGTTAAATTAACCAACTTCATCCATATTTTTCTTTCAGTAGGGAGACATAAATATATCGAAAGATACGTTAGTGTACACTTTTTGATGAGTTTGTAAAACAGGTGAAAAAAACAAGTTTTCACGCGCTACAGCCGACTCGTTTAGTTGATTAAAAATTGAGTTATGTCAGGTAGGAGAATGAATTGTACACTACACGATGAGGCGTCACTGTAGTGGGCGTAGCGTAAGGCATCAAATGTTCCTGCAAACTTGAACATCTCCAAATGAAGTTACAATGTAATATTATCAGCCGGTTGTTAATAACACCAATTCTCTAAAATTTGGGTTTAAAGGCCAGCTATTTTTCACTTATTTTATGAATTTAAGCCTAACTTTGCCTCTTTCTCTGAGAACATCCCTTAAAAGATTCTGGCGGAGATATTCCAGGTGGAATTTAGATTATTTTAAAAAGCTTACATGTAATATGTTAATATGGGAAAATTCCGTGTGTAGCAAAACTCCTGAAACACTTCTTAACACATTTTTCTTATAATTACGACTAGTTTAAATGTGTGTGTGTATGCCTGTCTTGCATGATTTTAATATTGCTAGCATCCTGAACCTTGCACGATAGCAATCAATGAAGAAAAGAAGGACAAGAAACTGATAGGAGTTTTATTATAACCTCTAGAGTAACATTGAAAAAAGATAATAATATTGACTTTTTCTTGGTTTTCAGGTAGTTCACAAAATGCCGTCAAATAGGAGAATTGAAGAATTTGATAAAAACGTATGCCTTTAAAACATTTCAATCTATCTTGTTACCTAGTACATATTAAGAAAGAGCATCAGCAGCATTTCGTAGACATCTAAAATGAGTTAACTAATTTGAAAAAGAGGCGTTTAATAGCTAATTCACAAACTCACATTGGCAATTTAGGCCTACTTAGGATACGGGCGAGCTAAGTGTAGGCAAGACCAGTTCTCTGCCCTAAAGATTATATGATTCACTCACCTTCTCTTCCTACTACTGCACTCTAACTGTGTTTTGTATTCAGCTCATCTTGTGCCCTTAAAGCTTAAAGTAAGGCAAAGCACCAAGAGAAGGCTTCAAAAAGTCTATTGATTTAGCCTTTAATCGGGAAAGAATAAACGGGGAGGGAGAGAAATAAAATACCCTGAGGTGTCACACGCAAGGAGATGGATATGGATCAGGGTAGGAAATAGATGACTGTGCGTAAAATTAGTGGCAGGCTGTCAGGTCAGATAGAGGGTAGAGGAACTTAAAAATACTAAAGATACTTAATTGCACTCTAAGGGTAAAATCAAGAACTATCATTTCTGTGTGGGTGGTTACGAGCACAAAGCTACGATAGAAATTTTAATGACTATTTTAAGGATATTCTTCAAATAAAAATGATTACTGAGATGAACTAAAATCGTCATTAATAATTTAAAATCTTTTCAAATAAAGTTAGCTAGAGACAACCGTGATAAAATGTAGGAGGCTGACCTAACCTGTGGCCGAAAACATATTAAAGAGAAAGATTTTACCTTGACTGGTAATAGCTGTAAATTTGGTATCTTAAGAGAACTTTTTAGATTCTAAAATCTATGTTATGGAAAAATCTAAATTAGATTTCTTCAATTTGAAATCGTATGTAAATAGGTTGCCGTGATTTTAAGGCTGTCCACATACACCCTAAAGAGGACATGTGTGTTTTTGTGTGAATTCGGTCCAGGTTGAATATTTTTGCTATTAACTTTCTCTATGATATATCAACTTTTTATTGGCTAAGAAAACATAAAGAGAACTATATATATTGTTTAATAAAAAAATAGGAGGTTTCAAAGTTGATGATGGTCCATTATAAGGCATCGTGCCCAAAATATTTTGTTTATACATAAAGATCAGAACGTCTCTATTTCTTTCCCATCATCTTCCAAGAATTTCGCCAGAGAAAATTCAAGGTTTACAAAATTGGCGTATGATAACGTACAGGTATAGAGTAAGTATTGGTAAAGTATATGGGAATTCGGTTAAATAAAACGAAAGTTATCGGCAGATTAGAAATTTACTAAAAAAATTGTTGTGGTCACAATAATCCGAACACCTAGGATTTTTACATATAGAACTTGCATTGTTTGCAAAACAGTTAACTGTCGTTGCATCTGTCGTTCAGGTATCATGTCTAAGGAATCTGACATAACTCTCTGTCCGCGGCTGAACATAAAGCTCACCACCAGGATGGTCTTTCATTTGGAATTATTTCAGAGATGCAAACGTTCCAATATTGTAGGCCATAATATTTTGTCAACCTATTACAAAACTTGTTTATGTAAGCCAGGTAAATCAAACGGTAGGCCAAGGAAGACCTCAAAAAGAGAAGACAGAGTGAGTAACTAAATTGTGAAGAATATCCGTTTCAATGCAGATGCAGCAGTTTCTCGAGTGATTAGCCAGATTTTGGTCAATATTGCCCCTAGGAAGACTGTATCAGGACATTGGAGAAAGTAAATATTCACCGTTTCACACCGGTTATCAAACTATTGGTCTCTCTGTAAAACAAGAATATTCCTCATGGCTTTGGATCCAATGACTAGAGATTCGTTGATCAAAGACTAGGCAAAGAATTGAGGGGGAAATTGGGCTAAAAACATTATAAAGTTTGGTGGAGGAAGTATCAGCGTCTGTGAGGTGATTTTGGTGGAAGGTACTGGGCCACACGTATGCTTAGGGGATAGAGTCAATACACAACTGTACAAGGAATAGCGGGAAAAGCATAACTTGCCTCTCTGTCAGCCTTAAAAATCCTAAAATGCGAAATTTATGCAGGATAACCCCCTTGCCTCGCCTCCAAGTCGGTGAAAACCTTCCCGAATACGAGCACATAAATGCTTGTTCAGGTGACGGAAAAGCGCGCAGAGAAACGAAATTATGAGTTTTCCACATCACTCTTATGAACTGACCCGCAAACAGTTCCACAGACATCCCATGAAAAATGCTTGGAAGACACTCGAAGTGAGATCTAAAGTGAGAAATCAAAAAACAATTCGTCAACACTGGGAAATCCTTCAAAATGAATGAAGCTAAAAAACTGCTCAAGAGTATCAAGAGTTAGTTGGTCGTGTGACCGGAGGTGTCAAAGCATTATCGAGAATAAAAGCCTTCACATTAATTTCTAAATATAACTCTCTTAAATATGATTTTCAACGATAAATTATCATTATATTGCAATAGTGATTTGTTTCTGCTGTCGTTCGGTTCATTGAAGATATTTTCTAGTAAATTGATTTTATTCAGGGAAATTTACTCCAATTTTGGAAACCTTGAATTTTCTCTGGAACTCGTTATGGAAATTGTTATGATAGAACTACAATGGTGCTGATCATTTGGAACGGTACGGTATTTGTACCTCTGTATGTACCTTATAGGTCTTTATCCTCCTTTAGAGTACTTTTCATTGCCTTAAATGTAATAATGAATGAAAGATTAAAAAATTATATATATATATATATATATATATATATATATATATATATATATATATATATATATATATATATATATATATATATATTTATATATATATATATATATATTTATATACATATATATATATATATATATATATATATATATATATATATATATATATATATATATATATATATATTTATATACATATATACTGGCTTCTTAAAAGCAGATTCCAGCAAGGGGAGATTCTGGTGTGATCTTTGACATTTTGTGGATGAATAATTATCAATTTACGTTGCTTCTATCAGGTTAGCAATGAAATATTAACATAACTAAGCTCATATTCCAATTCCACGAGCTGTTTTGATTATGTTATCGTTTTATGACCCAATCTTATCATTAACAAATTTTGGTGTTTATAGATATTTCAATGGTGGTGATACTAATACAAATTACTCTGATTTAATTGTGAGATGGTGAATCTTTTCTTAAAATAAGCAAAAATATAAAAGTAACTGTCCAATAAATTCTATCCTTTACAAGTCTGCAATGACGAAAAAATCATTGTCTAACGTATTTTGAGGCGTTGAACACGAAAATACCTATCGTTTTCCACGAACTGGCTTAAGTTTTTTTGTTAATTGCGAAATATTTTTATTTTAAGTAGAGAAAATTGTGTTTTAAGCCATGTATTTAATTCTATTTTTTTACTGAAAATTTCTAAAATTAATTTAAATTATAATAAAGTATACCAAGAAGGCAATGTAATAATCCTTCTGATTCTTGTGTTACATATGCGTCACTTACATATTTAATAAAAATAAGCGAAAAAACAATCTTTTGAACAAAAAACTTATAATATATATTCAGGTTTCCTAATTGTCAATCAAGACAAGGAATCGGGACCGCATATATGTTGCACTAAATGAAGTAATGCATTTACGAAATGGTTTAGAGGAAAATCAAAGTAATTAAAAAGTGAAGTGTTGATCGTTTGGTGTGAGCCACAAAAATCATATCACGGACTGTTATTTCTTTATGATTGACACACTGATATTAAGTATTTGATGTTGTAGTTAATCTGATTAATGTAGCCATATAACAATAATTTTAGAAATATGACATCATTTGAATATAAACAATAAATTTAGACATATTTCTTTTAATTGCAGAAATAATGCCAATATTTCAGTTAAGAGAAAACGGCACCTATGTATATTTTATCTATTATAAAAATTTATTCAATAACGTAATCTACATCAATGATCTTCCTACGAAGATTCAAAATATTCTTAACATCCTGTATATAGAGCTCTTAGTTGGGGAGAAAAGAATGTTGAGAGGGTAATTTACACCTGTATATATATATATATATATATATATATATATATATATATATATATATATATATATATATAGGAAGTATGAATTCGAACGCGCCTTGTGGCTTAATTCTTATCAGGCCTAGACTGGCGCCATATATGTTTGTTTTGATTTATGACTACCGTCCTTCAATCTGATAGCGTTAACCGCCTGTCTGGCCGATGGTGTCTCCCTCGTCAAAACGGCGCTTACCCAACTCCCTTGGTTCCACTGTCAGACGCCATGCTATCCCTTGGGACTTTGCTCGTCTTGCGCCCCCCCCCCCCTTGCCTCCAAACGAACTCTCCTATTTAAGACGAGGTGCATAGTTCTCATCAGAGAGTGCGAGTTAGGAATTCTTGTCGCTCAGATCAAGTGCATCTGTACCCCATTCGACCTGAGCTTCGTCGTCGTGATCTCTTGAACAGACCCTCTCTGTAATCTGCTCTGTTCAAAAGAAGATTACCACTAATTTATTACGTCCCGGAAGACTGTCCTGGGGTCGCCTCTTCTCATCCGTCTTCGTCGAGATTCTACGCCGTTCGTTACGAGTCTCTACTGTTGTCGCTTCCCCTCCCCTCCGGAAGTCAGGGTAATCGCAAACCCGTTGGAGTTTCCTGAACGCTCATACCCCGAGTTCGTTCTACGAAGACCTGGCCTTTGGTCTTCCTCTCATGTCAATCACCCGAGGAAATCCAGAATCTTACCCTCGTAAGTCACTTTATTCTCTCAAGTACTAAGAAGACCCCATAATCGCCATAATCGCATAACAAAAAGATATAGCAAGCTTCCTCCTATTATTTCAACCGTCGAATTAATTAATAATTCCCGGGCCCAGCTTCCATTAATTCCTGCCCGCTTTAAGTTTTATTGTCAAGCTACCCTCTATGCTAATTTCAATTATTATTCTTGTCCCCATATTTAATAATTTATCTTGTATTCAAGCTTATTTTCGTAGAGGTGTTTCTTTAAATAATTCATGAATTGAATCTGGCAAACGAGTTACCCTTTCGAATAGCCAGCCTGTAATTAAGTCGCACTCTTACTTTGGGGGGCCATTGCCTTCGCTTCGCTGCATACCTGCGCGAGTACAGGGCCGAGATTTGCTGATCTGACTCAATTAGGTATGTACCCATATTAGACCGTGGGAAATACTGTGTCGTTTCTCGACAATATATATATATATATATATATATATATATATATATATATATATATATATATATATATATATATATATATATATATATATATATAATATATATTAAGGATAAATCCTAGAGACACTAGAAACGGATGCATCCTTTATTTTTACAACGTTTCGAAAACTACAAGTTTTCATCTTCAGGCTAAAAATACCAGTTACTAAAATTAATACATGAATAAAACATTAAGAAAAAGACATCGAATTGCTTTAAAGGGTAACAACTATAAAATATCAATAAAATGTATAATAATTATAAGTTAAATAATTAAAATATGACTTGGCAATAGTTAAATTTGCTTTAAAACTAAAAATTGGTTAAGATAAATAACTATGGTAAAGTTGAAGATGAATTGCTGCGAGCGATTTTTGTTTTTGTTTCCCGCCCCAAAACGGACGGAGCCCGTGTGTGTTTTTGTTTCGTTCAAAGCGCGTAATAATATGTTGTTTACGTCACATTTAAACTTAGATGGCGCCATTTTGTTTGAAATTCTGACTTAGGGAAAACTAAAAACCAAAAAAATGCAAAATAAAACACAAAGCCCCCAAAATGAATGTTTCTTACATTATTCTGGCAGATATAGATTCGCAATAACGCTGAGGAAGGCGTGGTATCTATCGCGAATTGTCGTTTTTGTTCCTAGAGGTAATCGTTTGAAAAAATGGCGGTTGCGAGATACCCGTCAAAATGGTTGCTTTGGCGGCTGTATTTTGGAATTAATGCTCTCACATCCCGCATATACACGTTCAATATTTTGTGTACTTGCCACGGTCTCTGGGTCCACAAAATTCTTGGAATGGTTGACGGTTCTGTGCTGGTAACCTTCTAACTCCAAGCCTGAGTAGGTGGGCCAGCAATCAGAAATAATAAGAGTTCCAGCCGAAATCCACTCTTTAATAGCCTCCCGAATTGTTTCTTTTGTTCGATCTGGAACGGCGACAATAAAAAACATTTTTTGGTTTCCCTTTCGAACCCACCGAAAATCCCCAAACCATCAACCACTCTTCCCTTATTATGTTTACGTTAGCCAAACTTGGCCTCATCAATTTCCACCACTTTACCAACCCCACCTACTTGTTTCGAATTTTTTTCACGATAGTCATTGCTACCTCCCTAAAGAAACTAAATCAATCAACCAAAGTTTTTTCGGAAACAGCAACCTCCTCTGAAATGCGTTCCAGAGTATTTTGGTTTCCCACAAACCAATAGGTGATCTGAAGGATCGTTTCTCTAGGGAGCCAAGCCTTTGAAAAAAATGTTCCGTTGAGAGCAGATTGGTAAGAAAATGTCGTATGTTTTCACCGCTGTTTTCGTTGCGTGTATATTTTTTGCACTTAAATGTTAAATCACGTTTTATTTCTAGGGGTTTAGCACAATGGTTACAAGGGATTGTTAATGGGATTAATTTATGCTCGCCTAAAAATTAAATCCCTTTCTCACGGTCATTAATTAATGAGTCAAGGGATAAACAATTGATTAGACAAACTTCACATGGGCTTTCCATAATTCAAACTGCTTGAAATTAACGATTGTTTGGAAGTTTAGGATTCCCGCCAAACAAACAGTTGAAACAAAAAGATCCAATTATTATTTTAAAATAGTAAGGAAACTAAATAAAAAATACAAAAAATTGCAAAAGAAAAATTAAAAATAATTAAACAAAAAAATTATACAAAAAGTCTAAACAAAAACTATAGGAATTAATAGCATTATTATTCATTGACGGATGACGGCATTGAAATTGTAGCAAAGCCCACAAAAAACTAATTCCAAGATAATTTCGAAATATTTAGGCTTAAAGAGTAAAAAATGAAATAAAACGATTAATAAATAATAGATTATATATAAAAAAGAAAGAATTGAGTCAAAAACGCAACAAACAGTAAGAAACAAAGCATTGTTCGTTGAGGACTAACGGCATGGAAATTGGAGAAAAACATGTTTTATGAACATTGAAATTGAGTGGGAGGCTTTTCCCCCCATACCTTCTATAGTATTCTTTATTTTAGGATGGGGGCTGAACCCCAACCCCCCTTTTACTGCTACTTCAGTTAACCATTATAGCGAAAGAGGATGAAACATTATGAAAAGGAAACGAAACATAAAAGAAAAACAGCTTCAATCGCCCGGAGCAACTCGTCTTCAACTTTACCCTAAATATAATTACAATAAATTAAAAATTAGTTTTGAAATTTGTAAAATTTTGAATTAAAAACTGAAATAGTAATTGACCTGGCAGTGGTCAGGTTCGCGATAAACCTGACTAAAAAATATTAAGATAGCCAACTATAATAACAAGAATAAATTTAAACTTTGCATTAAAATTTGGAAAAAATAGTTAATTGAAAATTGTTAGAGTAAAACCTTCTAACGGAAAAATGGGTTGCTTGTGATACTTACTAAAGTGCATCCATCGTAGAGAGTGAACTGTGGATTTAATAAGGGGCTAATATTTATAGGTTACACTTACGTTTGAGAGAGGAAAAAAAACAACTAACCAAACAGTAGTTAAAATTAGTTAATTAATAACGATATTGCACTTATGTCTTCATAGAGTATAGGTTTGTAGTGTTTGATATATAAAGTTTCTAGAGTTCTAAGGCATTGTTGGTTGTTATTAAAGGCTTATAATTTAAAATTAGCAATAAAAATGTCAGTTTTACAATTTAACGCATATTTCCTAATAGAAGATTTCTACTTATTTAATATTTTGCCTGTGCACTAACGAATCTTTATATGAACAGAGAATTTAGGTCCAAGAGATCTGACAGTGCTGCCAATGTAAGAGGCTCCAGTACAACTACGACATTAATTAAATTAACAGCATCACTGCGGAACTTTAAAGAGATAGGATCTTCGGTGCAGAAGAAACTCCCTATTGATAATTTTCTTCTAAAAACTATTTGGTGGTTAAGTTGGGGAAAATATCTTTTAAAAATGAATAAGATTTTTCTTTTAAAACTATCGTTTAAAAAACCCATCTCTGAAATTAAGAAATAGATGGGCATTTTAGGAACTCTTATGGAGGGTTGAGAGGGGTCGATGAGTTTATTAGGCAACTTTTTTAGAATTCTATAGTTCAGATCAGAGGGAAATAAGTTCTTTAGAAAATATCTTTTAAGAAAAATATATTCAGTATGAATTGAATGGTAGATATTTTATATTCAAAATCCCAGAAACTAAAGTAATTTAATCCTTGTCCTGTGAAAGTCTTTTTTTGATAAATGGTCATCTAAATTTTTCTCTACTCATTAAAACGGATGACGTTTGTGATATTTTTCAAATCGGTTAATTCTTAGAGTTTCCACGTCTTCTTTACAAGATTGGCACTGCACCGTCTGCACGAGCGAATGTTTCAGTTGCGTCATAGTTCCAAGTTCTGTCCTGTTTTAGTTTTCAACAAGCATCTACTGCATTTATTTGTTGCGCTGCTCCTAAGTGTTTGTTAGTTCTCTAACACCATAGCTTTGTTGTTTTGTCCTCTATGACTTACACCGTCGAAAGACATCTAAATACGATTATACTCACCTTTTTTGAGCAGATGATTGTTTTCAAGTCTTATTACCGGTCAGTAAATACTTAACTTTATTGTACTCATACTCTGGTCTATGGAAAAAAATAACCATGAAAATACAAAACATGGATTGGAAAGGTTGCAACATTCATGCGCCCTTCGATCCAAGATTCATAGATCAGGCTAGAAATCTTGCAACGATCTAGTTGTAGTTGTCCCTAAAATTGTGGTTGCATTTATATTCCTTATTAGACATTTAATTAAGTGGATTTATTTCGTATATAAGATCATAAATAATCAGCTAATTCTAACGAAATTTAAAACCCTTATGTTGTTTTACATTCTCTTTTGAAGGATATAATTGCCAAGTCCTCTCAAGGTTAACCCTGGAATTATTTTGTTTAGGCATAACATCATAACTATTCGGCCGATTTTAACGAAATTTTAAACCATTATGTTGTTTTACATTCTCTTTCGAATAATAAAATTGACAAGATCCTCCCAAAGTTAGACCGGAAGTTATTGAATATTGTAAAGTCATAAATAAGAATAAGTGAGAGCACGCTACCTTTTATTCAGCTGACCTTTTTTTCCCCCTTCTCTCAAGCGTCACTGTAATCTATAAATATTAGCCAGTTATTAAATACAGCATTCACTCTCTAGGATGGATCCATTTTTCCGTTAAAAGTTTTTTACTCCTACAGTTTTTAATAGATTATTTTTTAAAAATTTAAAATAAAGTTTAAATATATTATTGTTATTATAGTTGACTATCTTAACTATTTTTAGCCAGGTTGGCGCAAATTTGACCACTACTAGGTCAATTACTATTACAGTTTTTAATTCATTAATTTTAGAAATTTCAAAATAAATTTTTAATTTATTGTAATTATAGTTATTTATCTTAACCAATTTTAAGTTTTAAATCAAATTTAACTATTGCCCAGTTATATTTTAAAATTTTATTGATATTTTATAATTCTTACCAATTTAAGCAATTCGATGTCTTATTTTTTCATGTTTTCTTCATTTTAGTAACCTGGTATTTTTAAGCTGAAGATGAAAACTTGTAGTTTTCGAAACGTTGTAGAAAATTAAAAGATATATTATCCGTTTCTGGGGGCTCTAGGATTTATTCTCAATATATATATATATATATATATATATATATATATATATATATATATATATATTAGTGTAGTTGGGTAGCAGTCTTTCCTGAATGCAAATTTTGTTGAAGACCATTGTGTATTTTGCCCTAATTAATTTCCTTTGGCAACTTACTCTTTTTCTAACTATCTTTTTTATTCCATCTTGTAGATGGTGGATTATTTGTCCAGTATTCATCTTTTTTAAATGAATTTGTTTGGTAAAAAAACAAACTAAATTGCTAAGCTTTCGATCTTATTTGATCATCTTCGATCGAAAGCTTAGTTAGCAATTTAGTTTGGTTTTTACCAAACACGTTCCTTTAAAAAAGAGATGAATACTGGACAAATAATCCACCATCTACAAGATGGAATAAAAAAGATAGTTTGAAGAAGAGAAAGTTGCCAAAGGAAATTAATTAAAGATCATAATTCGGTCTCAGAACCGAGCACGAAACTTTATCTGTGTTCATTGCCTGATAAAGCCCCTTGGACTTCAAACGCAGGTGACATTTCGTCGAATCCGACTACTTATTTGCACTCGGATCCTTCCGTGTATATACACTGGCACATATATCATAATGTCGAACACAATACTTCCGGCGCTGTAGAAGCTTTGGGTAAAAAGACAGCAACAAATAGTCAACGTTGTCACAATCCTGTGTGGCGTCTCGTGAAGAATCAGAGACACCACCGCCCCGAATGATACACCAAGTTTTCTAAGTATTTTCCCTTTCCCGAAACCCACCCCTCAAAAAGAACACCTAGGGAATGAAGTGCATCTCTTGGGGGAATTCCTACGTACCATCGAGAATAGTCGTGGATGCAATGAGAGCCGCTAGCTACAGAGGGAGAAGCCAGGTCTATCACTTAGAGGAGAATAAGTTGCTATGTATGGCACAGAGAGGGTGGTATATCCCCGGCAGCGAAGAATGTACATGTCCCGGGTATAAGAAACCCTAAGGTGCCAATCAACAATTAAACCAAGTTTAGAAAATACTCCAGGTCAAGGTGGGGCCATGGATGGCGGGAGAAGTGCAATACTTTAGTCTGGCCATGGATAACCAAAACATGTGCGTTTTGGCATAAGGAGGGCGAGAGAATGTGGTTCAATATCTGTTGGAGTCAACATTATATAATTTGCATATGGACAACAATAAAGGGATCAAAAGGTCGTCTTCTCAGAACGTAACGAGAATATGTTCCGGCAGCTTTAAGGTAATATCGCTAATGCTTAATTGTATCGGAGATGGCTATACCTCTCCCCTCCCATCTGTACACGGAATTAACAATCTTGCAACAATTGAAAGGCATCTCTAGGTCTCCATGATGTCTGGTTTTTCCAAGATAATGTATCGCAATGCTGCGTTACAGGCCTTCTACAGATCAAAGACACCAAGTCATACTGCAGTCTAGGAAGCAAGGCTTTGTATATAGCATTTTCCAGACGGAAAATATCATACGATGTGAAGTAGAACTGAGCCGATAGACACCACCCTGTGCAGATCTAAGATGGCTTCCGCTTTACAGTAAAAGAGCTAATCTAACATTTAGCAATTTTCACATCAACTGCCACAGACAAAGAGCTCAAGAAATTTGTCGAGAACTTACCGAGGTCCAGTCCTCGGTTTGCGAAAAACAAAACATTTACAATTCTCAAAATTCTGCTGAATGAATCTAATTAATTGCCATGTCTCACTCACGTGAGAAAGGTGAAACATGACATGCGGGACATAGTTCAGACCATGCGTGGTGATCGCACATGAAGTAAGGGAAGAACGAAACTCATTCAGCGTAAACATGTTGTCAAAGGGTTCTCCGTTTTTGTAGTTAAAGTGCAGTCGGCGGCCTTTAGCGACTAAGAGAGGTACACGGAATGCTGGTGAACAGTATTGCTGTTAGATAATGCATTGAAGTTAGTCTCAAAGAACTCCACCATGGACATGGCTTCCAAAATTGCAGTTCCATTCTCCTAAAGTTCTCGCTTTCGAGTACTTACTAAGGAATCTTGGGCTTCCTACGCGTCGGTGCAGAGTCTACTTACATGGAACAGGTGCATAGTGTACCTTTTTTTACTTGGGATGCATAGGGTGTCCCAGGTTGCACAGAGCGTGAAACGATGAGGTCTCTAGCCTCACGAAAAGAAAGTCAGTCAGTAACACTTCCCTGGGAGTGGCTTTTACGAGCTATTGATACTAACCTGCACAGAATAACTCAGGGAGCCTAACACGATCGAACATGACAAAATGTAGTACTAGGTTTGAGAACCCCCTCCCCCTCCCTTGTTTTCTCATCATTTGTTCGATTTTGACCCCTCCTGATGTATTCAAAAGAGTAATCAACGAGTTACCTCGCATACCCTCTCCTATGATAAAATTGATGGTAGAGTTCGGTATCAATTCTACACTACAAGGGTACTTACTACATTAAGTGGCCGAATAGCACTAAAATTGGCCACCAGGAAAAAGTGTGCCGCATTTGCTAGAAGCCTCCCTTCCAAGAAACGGGTGACCTTCGGCTCTCTACCAATCTCAGCCTAACTTGATCTACCTTCTGATGAAACATGGCGTTTGGCCAACAGGCTGCCATCAGTGCAGCAAATAAATATGAAGTGTTTGAAATCAGCGAGCTAGAAAACGACAGGTAGTCTCTCAATTAGGTGCCATGACATCATTGAGGATCCAGTCACTTATTTGCATTTTTTTAGACTGGCCATGGTCTTCCTTGCCCAAATCGCCTCGGCGCTGGACGTGCCAGTCGTGGCCTGTTTGACTCGTGAAACAGCATGGGGCCCGTCCATTCCAGGAATGGCCCCGGGAGGGTGAGGATAACGTACTTCTCGTCTTCCTAATTTTCTCCATTGCCTTTAGAGTTACAAATCTCCATAGCTCAAAAGGTTTTACAACCCATACCGAGCAGGTAGCGTGAGGATGGTAAGAAGTGAAGCACTTCTCTCCAGCCGCGTAAAGGGTCTCAAGGCCAGACTGACAATTCTAAGCCATGTCCTTCTCCGAAATAGCAAAGTTTGGGGCCAAAAAGGAAGTACCAACCTGGGGAGGCAGGTTCTTCCTCTCTTTACGAGTCCTCTGGGTCCAGGGTTCCTCAGGATAATCTTGTTTAATAGCAGACTCAGCATTAGCTTCTTCAGACCTAGGCTCAGAGTAAGGGTTCCCGGTGTTGTCCTATACCTCCTTGCGTGTACTGGGATTGGAGAAGGAGTTGCTTATGGTACATACCTGTGGTACCCTCTGAAAGGAAGCTCGTGTTAATCCTCTATGTTTCATTTGTGGCGGGGTTTCTATTTGA
This sequence comes from Ceratothoa steindachneri, assembly GCA_963969495.1. Taxonomy (NCBI): domain Eukaryota; kingdom Metazoa; phylum Arthropoda; class Malacostraca; order Isopoda; family Cymothoidae; genus Ceratothoa; species Ceratothoa steindachneri. The sequence continues at coordinate 138,081,139 of OZ018327.1, forward strand.
TCTACATCATCCACTTTCTTGCAGGCAGTCAAAGAATTAAAGGAAAAATGCACTTGCTTCCCCAGCCATCGTCAAGGAGTGAAAGTCATTTTAGTGACATGTATCTCCCTATTTTCACTCGTACCTTGAAAACATGCAGTTACTCTAGTTACTCGGTGTAAAAGGCTATACAGTGTACCCTCCTACCGGTACTTGGACCAGGAGGCCGTTACGGGGCTCCGTCATCAAGGCTCTCATCAACAGAGTCTTCTCTCATTATTCAAACTGGACAGCGGTTGATGCAGAAATATATAGAATAACTAAGCTGCTCGTCAACAACGGCTACCTATAAACGTCAATCGATAATGTCATAAAGCAGAAGATGTACTCATACCAGAACCCAAGGCAGAGAAATGAAAAACCACGTACAATCGACCTTTATTACCAATAATTCATGAACACAGCCTTGATACACCGTAATGTTGCCCCCACCGATCAAATAAGAAAAATTAAGTGAGTAATTTATAGCAGACCAAAGAAAAGGCGCTTCATCATCATAAAAAAATAGCTGCCTTCCCGGAACAGGCCACTTGCAGGAGTGTAATCTCTTGTACGAATAAGAATGCAACCTTGGTCACTGTGAGCATCGTACTCACTCGTACATTTGGATGACTTCTACAACCTTGACTCGGCGACTAACAGCACATCTCCAAGACGGCCATGAAACGCCACACTGCAAAGCATCGGATGATCCTCACCCGAAAAATCGTAAGTAGAAATACAACCATCATTCTCTGGAGAGTGATCGACTACACCTGCGCATGGTTGAAGCCGTCATTATATTGAATCAAAAACCACAAATATATATATATATATATATATATATATATATATATATATGCTTACTAACCCCTACAAAATATGGAAAGATGATAAGCAATCGACGATATCGTCATTTTATAGGAGACCAAACGAGGATCAAACATATAGTGAGAAAGAAGGAAGAAAGTAAGCGAGAGAAAGAAGACAATAAGCGTCTACTGTTTCATATGATATTTCCCTTTCATATAAAGGGTGTGCCTGAATTATCTATATATTTGAGGAAAATAGCTTTTTTTTAACTCTATTTATGTTCATGTCTAATATACGTTAAAAGTATATATTTTAATTTTATTTATAATCTCTTACTTTATATAATTTAATTTCTATTAATAATGAATACAAAAGGCATTGCTCGCCGAATTTGCCAGAAGGGTCCCGTCTGAGAAATGGATGGCCATTGGTTCACTACCAATGACCCTGCTAGAGCCACTCTCTGGTAGAACCTGTAACCTTAGGCTAAAATAATGCTGCCATCAGTATAGTTGAAAAAAATTAATCGTTTGAAGCCAGCGGGATCCAAAAAGCCGAGAAGTCTCTCAATATTAACCCACAACGTCAGCGAGGCTCTACTCAACTTAGCGCAAATTTAATTTTTTCTCTCTTAACCTTTACCACAACCCCCACGAACACGCCACAAAGCCGGATTTACCACTCTTTCAAGGGCACAATTTTTAATTTTAGAAGAAGAACGAGGGAAATGAGCCCTTTTTCCAACCCATTTGAAAGGGTCTCCAAAGTCGAACGAGAGGGAAAGGATTTGGCTGGTAATAGGGCACCACTTGACGGAGAAGGGCACTTCTCTTTTCATGACTCCTAGGGGCTCTTGCGACCTTATGAAGATTTTGAGCAGGGTAGGACTCTGCCTTAAGGAAGTGTCCCACCGAGTCATTCTTCGTCCCTAGGGAAGACCATCTCATCTGAGGTGGAGCACTCCAGGAACCATTTGAACATCAGCAGGGGCCTCCAAATGGCAATCTTTTCCAGGTGTCGGGGACCTTGACCAATCAATCAATGAACCGATGACCTATAACAAACTCCATTTGGGCGGGCATGTCAACTTCTATTGGGCAAAAGTGTGGCGTGGGGGCATGTCGGCCCAAAAGATGTGAATCTTGAGTCCATTTGTATTTTGTATCATAATTAATTAATAAATATCAAATTATGGCAGTCTTCTAAGCATTTATCCGATAACATTGAAATAGATAGTTTAGGGGAATCATATATATATATATATATATATATATATATATATATATATATATATATATATATATATATATATATGGAAAAAATTTCAAAACAAATTGGTACGGTTAATGTATTGCAATATGAGACAACTAACTCTTCTTCAGCTCCAAAGGAACACCCTAGTCATCGCTCTGGAAGTTACAAGTAGCACTCAAGCAGTCCTTCTAATTTGCCTAAAAAGATAGATTTCCAAACACCTCCTATATGCTACTCTCGTTTACTGTCATTGAAACTTGAATATCTGATTAACATTTCAGTGTTTCTCGAGCTCTGCCAACCTATTGGTGAAGGGATAAGAATCGTTGATCTACGCATGAAAAGTGTGATAAAACGACCATGACACAATCACCCAAATTGAAAACACAACTTGATTAAGACGGATATTCGAGTTTGTTAAAGAAAAAAACTATAACGACAAGATAAATCTACCAAATGTGAAAAAAGAAGAATAAATATAACATGAAAACGACACATCACAATAAAAAATCAAATTCCCATAAAATCCTAAGCAACACATTAAAGAATATAATATAAGAAAAAAATCAAACTTATAAAGACACTAAATATAACCAAAAAGGATTGAACACCGTAAAAAACTCAATAACAACTCAAAAAATACACAAACGCTAATAATAATGACAGCGATAATCTTGATCGCCAAGAATTTTGCATCCCCTTGCAAATCTTTTACACTTCCTTCTCTTTTCACCACATTTTTTTCCTACATCTATTCCACCCATGATTTGGCCCTATTACACAAACAAATATACCAATTGAATTAAGCATTTGAAGCTCCCAGTAACTACTGGAGGTAGACTCATGATCACCATCGCACACCTGGTAAAGAGTCATACAGAGTATGAAAACGTACGCTAAAACAGCTTCAATCAAATATTAGACTTCCTTCTAAAGATTCCTTCGTAAAAATGAAAGCTTACGGCGAAACAGACAAAGGTTTATGAAAATAAATTGATTCACCCAAATTAATTTTCGATTTCTCATATGCAATTAAGAAAAAAAATAAGGCTTATCAAAGTTAAACTCAACCTGGTCTTCAACCAATCATGCAACCAACAAAACCTGCTCCCTTCTTACACCTATATAAAACTTCATGAACCAGGAGCTCGCCATCACACCATGACCAGGGCCATCGCCAAGACCCTGCAACTCCTGCGGTCTTTTGGGGCCACTGCGTTTGAGGAGCCCCATGTCAAGATCAAAGTACATAGATGAGCCATCTATTTACTTTGGTTAAGATGTTGGAGAAGTATTGAACTATCTATTTTAACTGAAAATTTCAAGTAATGAAATGGTAATACATTGTAACTACAAAAGTTCTTGTAAAAATATTACATTTTACCACGAACGTGCCTACCTTAATAGACTTTGTATACTCTATGGTGATTATTCTTCACATTAATTGAAAAAGGAAAAGCAGATTTGATGTTTGGTTAATACGATCGAATTGTATACGAATTTTAAAGTTTTGAAAAGCAGCTGTTTTTATTAGAACCAGTAAAATAGGGTGATAGAATTCTTTGGTAGCAAAATCTAAGCAGTTGCAAAGACTTTCGAAAATAAGTTATTTTCCATGGAATACAGTTTTTTCTTTGCTTTGCTTTTAATTTCATCTACACGGTACAGGATAATTAATCAATAAATACCTTCGGGCCCCATGCTCTCCCCCTTAGCTGCGGCTATGAATACATGTACTCGTACTTGTAAATATATATAGCCTATATGTACATGTGGTCCGGAGGAGGTGAACCGAAAGTCGAATTTAAGACGATCTTTATTTTGACGTTAAAATCTTTCGATCCATATATGTGTTAAGATTAAGGAGGTGTTGTCCGACAGAGGCAAGCAGTTTACCTCCTAGCTTCTGGAGTACGTCGGAAAACTCCTAATCGTAAAGCCCCATTTTACCATTCCTTTCCACCCAGCTGCAAATGGTATTTGCGAAAAATTGAATGGCACCCTGAAGTCCATTGTGAAGAAGCTTTGTCTCGAACAGCCCCAAGAATGGCACCGTTACTTGTCTGTAGCACTTTTTGCGTACAGGGAGATCCCCCAAAGGACCCTCAGTTTCGCTCGCTTTGAATTATTTTATGGCCGTAAATGCAAGGCCCCCCTCTGCATCTTAAAAGAACTATTTACTAACCCCCATATCCATAAAGAAATTCAGTCCTCTTACTCCTACTTCCTGGACCTTAGGAAACGACTGGAGACCGGCTCGGACACCGCTTACAAGAATGCAGATGTGAACTTGAAGAAATATAGAACCTATTTAGACCTAAAATCAAAGGAAAGAAGATTTAAGCCTGGCGAGGAGGTGCTATTGCTACTTACCACGGAGAGCAACAAGCTTCATAGTCAGTGGAAGGGCCCCTTTCCCGTCCTCGAGGCCAAAAGTCCCGCGGATTACTTTATTCGGACCCACGACGAAGATAAAGTATTCCACGTAAATATGTTGAATAAATACCACCACCGTGCGATTGGTAATCATTTTGTAGCTCTTGACAAAGAGTGTCCCCTTGAAGCGTCTTACCCCTTTCACCCCCTTAAGCTTATCCAGGTGGTCTGCATCAAACAAGCGTTTTTGGATGGTGTCAACGCTGTTAATAAATTAATAATAACAGTTTTCAGGGGCGGTCAGCAAGACGATATAGAGCGATGAATTTGAAAGCATGCTTTTTAGGACTGGAGGATAGGCCATCCTTAAGTATAGCCTTCCAGTTTGAGGAGGGATAGGATCACCCGCTGGACCAGAAACAGAGCAGTTGTCTAAATAATGGCATTACCTTAACCGCACTAATTTGTCTTGGATATTTTTCCATCTTTTGAGCGCTTTTGGCTAATAAACGCTGTTAATATATTTATAATAACAGTTTTAAGGTGAAGAAAGCAAGACGATATAAAGAGGTGAATTTGAACCCATGCTTTTTGGGGGCTGGAGGATGGGTAATTCTTAAGTATTGTCTTCCAGTTTGAGGAGGATAGGATCACCCTGATAGGATCACTCTGGATAGGATCACCCTTCACAGCCCTAAAAGTAAGGTGCCCACCAGACCCTCCCTTCCCACTCTTCTCCTGGCGATGATCCTTCCTTGAAGACGGCTACAAGATCGTCTCGCTGAGCGCCTACTTTTCCCTCAAGTCTCCTGTGAAGTCGCCGTTGCCCTCTGACCCGTAAGCCCCTTTTCCCTTTTATCTGGTGAACCCATTTTGATCTGAGCAGGTAGCTCTAAAGCAATTAATTAAATTTAGATTTTTCCACCGGTAACGCTAAATCATTAACCTATCGTTAATTTCCCTTTTTATCATTTTGATTAATTTTAATTTGTAAATAAAATTTACATTTTCTTATGTTTATCTTTAATTAACCTGAACGTCACTCGCGTCCTCGTTATTCAAATCTCGGCAACCTCGAACTCGACCTGATTAGTTAAGTGAATTGACCCCAAGTCTCACCCTGACCTTTATAATCCGCGCATCAACGTAGCGTTCAGTCTTTGGGTGTTTCGCTTTAATGGCCTGAGTTCTCCCCCTTAATATTAATAATTGATATTGTATTGGATAGTCGGCTCTACCACCAGATCATGGCTTTAAGTCTGTCTTCATAGGACTTTTGACGTAGTTAGGGTATCAATTTTGTAGTACGATGCTACACTCTCTCCAACATTTCTATATCTCTCCGCAAGTATGGATTCCAAAACTGAACTGTATACTCCTAATGAGGTCGAACCAAAGATTTGTATAGGGGAATTACTATATTTTCCGATTTGTAGGCAAAATTTCTATATATGAAACCAATCACTCTGTTTGCATTCTTCCATGCCTTCGCGCACTGTCTTCCAACTTTCAAATCGTTGCAGACTATAACACCAAGATCTTTTCCTTTTGATACCTTTTTCAGGGGCAAATCTTTTATTCTATAATTAAATTCTTCATCTCTTGCTCCAATGTGTAGTACCTTGCATTTATCAATGTTGAGTTTCATCTGCCAATTTTCTGACCATTTCACAATGCTTTTTAAGTCTCTCTGGATTTTGTGTTGATCGGCCATTGTTATTGATTTACTACCCAGCTTTGTATCATCAGCAAATTTTGAGCATAGGCTCGCTATGCCTTCATCTAAGTCGTTTACATATATAAGAAAAAACAAGGGATCCAGCACAGATACCCCTGAAGCACTCCGCTTGTTACGTCTCGGCTCCTTGATTGGTTACCAGTTATCACTGTACGTTGTTTCCTTCCTTTGAGCCAATCTTCGACGAACTTCAATACGTTTTCACCGATTCCATGAGCAGCATTCTTCTTAAGTAGACGCTTGTGGGGGACCGAATCGAAAGCTTTTTAAAAATCTAAGTAGATTACATCTGCTGCTCTATTCGTGCCCTATTCTTCGATGATGGTTTGAAAATATTCTAGCAGATTTGTCAAAAATGATTTGTTTTTTCGTAAAACCATGCTGTGATTCGCGGATGATGCCAAATTTGTCGAAATATTCGGCTATTTTCTCTTTTATAATAGATTCGAACAATCTTCAGATTAGAGATGTTAGGCTTATTGGCCTGCAGTTGCTTGAAATTTGCCAGTCACCCTTTTTTAAAAATTGAAGTAATGTTTGCACTTTTAAAGTCTTCTGGAACGACACCTTCTTCTAGTGATTTGTTGAATATTGTGGTGAGTGGCTTGGATATCGTTTCTTTGAACTCTTTCAGGTGGCGAGGATGGATCATATCCGGACCTGGCGATTTGTTTAGCTTTAAATTTTTGATATGTTTGATTAGGTCTTTTTCTGTTACTTGAATACTAGTCATAAATGATTCTTCTTCGGTAACTATTGGTGCATCAATGTCTGGAATTGTGTCTATGTTTTTCGTTGTAAAAACTGACGCATAAAAATCGTTTAAAATCTCTGCAATAGCACCTGGGTCAGATATTAAGTCTCCATTTAGGTTTTAAGTGGGCCAATTGAGTCCTTTGCTGTGTTTATGTTGTTTACATACTAGTAGAACATCTTTGGGTTTTCTTTTCCATTTCTAGCTAGCTTGATTTCGTAATTCTTCTTTAATTTTCTAATAAGCTTTTAAACAACGCGTCTTAGTTCTATGTATTCGTCTGGAAGTGCTCCGACACTATATCTACAACGTTTATATGCCTGATTTTCCCTTTTGATTAGATCCTTGACCTCGTTGTTCCACCATTTTGGTTTTACCCTAGATTTTTGCTTATGACGTCTTACGACGTATATTTGGTCAGCGTTTCTGAATTTTGTTATAAAAACATTCCATATTGTAGTGACGGTGTTGTTATTATTAGTCCTAGAATTAAAGGCGTTCTTCAACACAGCCTTAGAGTATTTAAAATTTGCTCTGTTAAAGTTAGGTAGAGGCATACGATTTGAGTCTGTGTTTGAACCTGTAGCAATTTTAAATCTGAGAGATCTGTGATCGCTGTCTCAGAGCGGTTCACCGACTTTAACATTTTTTACAAAGTTTTCGTTTGTTGTTAAAATAATGCCCAGTATATTGTTTCCTCGCGTAGATCGATCAACATATTACATAAGGAAGTTATCATCTAGGAAGTGAAGTAGTTGTGATCCAACTCTGTCAGCAGTAGCATCCACAAGGTATACATTTGTAAAGTTAAGGTCATTGATTATTATTGTAGCTGTTAATCCAATAAGTTCTTGGAGCGAGCGGAACATAAACTGATCTGACATTTCCGCCTGGGATAAAGCTCTATAGCCAACCAAATTGTTAAATACTATGTTTCCAGCTAATTATTTCGCGCATATGTACAATATCCGAATCGCTATGATTCTCCACGGCGACCTCGATGGGATTTAAATTTTCTTTGCAGTACAACATTACGCCGCCCCCTCTTCTACCAACCCTCTACTTGAAAAAGACATTGTAACCTTATGTTTCAAATTCACCGATAAAAATTATCGAATCTATATTAATCAAAGAAATCCAAAACTTTAATTTGTCAGAAGGTCAACACAAATGTAGTCGCTATGTATCTGACCTCATTTTAAAAATATTGTTAATCACCTAAAACTAACGCAGCCTGATTAATGTCAGTTGCCGATTTCTGTATACTTTAGTATTTCTGTTTTCTTTGTCAATTTCTTTCAGTTAACGGCTGATGATAGTATATAAAATTTCATACCGAAACAAGTTCCGGTTCAATAAACTTTTTGCTAAAAAAGTGGTTTCATTGTACATTAATTTACTCGCTATTAGGGAAAACAATGTCTTTGTATATATATATATATATATATATATATATATATATATATATATATATATATATATATATATAATTTAGGCGGAGTGGGCGGTCAAGGAAAATTGAGTGATCTTCGCTCGTCTCCCAGCAGTGGCAGACGAAGGGGAATCTAAGTAAGGGGGAACGGGGCTCCCAATCGAGTGCGTGGAAGAATTTATCTACAGAATCGAGTGCAATCGGCCATTAGTATAATAAAAAGGCTGCGGGACTCTGGGGCTATGGAAACGAGGAAACCAAAAACATATTTAATAATTAAAATAAGTATACGATATATTCAAATTGAAAAGATTGCAAACGGATACTTAATGTTGATGGGGATCAGACTAAAGAAATACCGGGAGCAATTAGATAGGCTCAAACATAAGCACACAAGCGGTTGCTGTTGAGGCCAATATATTAACATACACTTTACGGGTTGACTGGTCAAGAAACCACAATTGTTTCGCTGGACCCTAGCTTCGGGGTTGAGGCTTTATAAGACAACGCGGGTGATAGGTGATTGAAATAGTGAATCGTAATCAATGGAGTTTAACCTCGAGGAGTGAATTCGAGGGAGTACTTGCGCCAGATGAGTTTAAAACTGAATCCAAAGATAGCCAATAGACTGGGGCTAAATTACTTCGGTCAGAATTCTTGCCTTCGAGCTTGAGAAGGGGGAATGGATATAAATAAGGAAAACGACGTGTCTCGTGCAGAAAGGCGTTTCTATACTGCTTTTGCCAGGCTATGTCTACCATTATATATGGGCAGGCCGGAAGCGAAAATGCCTCGGGCCAAGGAGGGAGCTCTCCTTAACCAAACACTCCACCGGTGAATAGGGGTGAAATGCAGAGGGGATTCTTAATATCGCCCGGAGTGGCGGGCAGCGTTTTCTTGCGCCTGCGTGCTTGGAATTCTCGCTCCTCTCTTATTAGCGGAAGTGGCTTGATTCTCTCAGGGTTCCCACGACTTTGATATGCGATGCTCTACCTCGTGCTTGGCCTCATTGCGGTATTGACCTCTATTCCCGAAAACCATCTAACCGGAGAACCATCCGTTGCATAAGATGTAATGTTGTCCATTGATATCTGGTGTTTATCTAAATATTTTTTTAATCTTACTTGTGAGGGTATGGAACTTACATACTCGCATGCCACCAGACAATCATGGGAACAAAAGAAATTTGTCGTTTGAGTTGACCTTCGTCTCCTCTCTTTCCTTTCCCCACCCTTCCCCCAACTGGCGACAGGAAGTCCGACGAAACAAGGCCTATCTCACAGAGAAGCCTAAATTCTATTTGCCTTCTTTATGATACCATGGAGATTGTCCAGAAGGCGCTGCGATAAGCAAATTGTCGTGAATGGAATCTCTCTCTCGATTTCCCACAATCCGCAGTATAAATAACATCGCCGTTCATCCCTCTACAGCAGTTTCCCAAACCTACTCGCGTAGCGCGTAACCCTCACGTTGAACGAGAGTCGTTGCCGTAACGTATCGACTGCCAACGCGCCGCCGAGTCAACTTGGTCGCTGTCTCAAAGTGTTCCTGAGATAAATCCCGCCCCGCAGAGTCTGTGACTAGAAGAATACGCTCTGTTGCTCAACGTAACTTGAGAAAGAAAAGGTACATCCAAATAGTTACTGGAAGTTACTATTTGTTAGTGTCACATCCAGTTAGGAGTGAACTAACCGGAACTGCAGTCAGCAGCCCCAAACCCGTCGTTTTATCCCCCCTCTCCCCGAGAACTCGTGTTAACGCCACCCGAACCACCCCGTCTGGACCTGAGTAGTCGTCTCTCCAATCCATCACAATTAATTGTAATCTGTAAACCCAGTGTCCCTCTATTCTTAAATTACCTATTTAATTAACAGTGATCGATACTCCCATTGAGTCATTATAAATCTAGACGCTTAACGTCAGTGTTTAATATTTAATCCTTAATTTTGCCTGTTAACTATTGCTAATTATTATATTTGTGTTAGGTAAAGTATATTTTTCGTACGTGTGTTTATTTGTGGCTCCTTCCTTTTGACGTACCCTTGGCAAGACTTTAATTAAGAATCCCTTCGGCTAATTTATTCAACCTGTATTATGCACTCTTAGAATTCAACAATCACAAACCTCCCCCCAGTAACAAGTGGGACTTTTATAGTGAGAATCCTCGCTACGGCACAACACGCCTCTAACTAGCTTTCGCATGTTCAGTAGGAATTAGAGCCTACCTATATATATATATATATTCATATATGATCGTAGGATTGAGTCATAGGGTCAATACCATCGACTTAAACAAAAGCGGTGTGTCCAGATCAAGGACTAGAATAATTATTGGACCAGACTATGAGCAATTCTACGACATTTCTATATATATGAATTGCGGTTGTGGTAATTTCCATTGATTTAAAAAATACAAACTACACAACAAATTCTTTATTATCGTTATATCTATAAAAGAACTTAACTGTTTGTAACAGTTGATTTATCATATGTATTGAGAATTGCTAGATTTCAGTTTTTCAACAAGTTGTACATCAACATATTCACTCATTTCATCTATTCTGCCGCAAACTCTCTTATTGTTGATATTGTTGAGAGGCATGTTTTAACATCTTTATCATCTCGTTGCAGATCTCTAATAAAAATTTTTATTGCTGGTTTAATTATATCCTCGCCAATAGTATGATTCTTTGCTGATTTTGTTATCGTTCGTGCAGAAAAAAATTAATTTAATATACATCTTTTGTCAAACTTCATTTTCAGGGTTTGGAAATACTCTAATGATGAATTAATGTTAGTTTTATGTTAAGCTTTGAAATGTGATTTGATACGACATCTTTTCGCTGATTCGTTGGTCAAACATTGTTTGCATAATAAACAAAAATGAAATCTTTCATCATGAGGAGCAAATATAAATGCAAGCTGTAATTATTTTTCCGAATTCTGACAAACTTTTTTTGCATGTACTACTCATTTTATACATAGGGATGATATGTAAAAAAAAAGAAAAGAATAAATTTTATTAATTATTTTAGTAACCTATGATACAAATAAATTAACATTTTTTCTTTGTTTTGGCTGTTGTATATAACTCTAGTTTCGAGACATTAATATTGGAAATATTGAACGTTTCTAACCCGTACGTTGCCGAATTATCTAGCAACTTTCTACCCAGGTGCCCCCCCCCCCATAAAATTCCATCATTTTAAAGATCAAAAAACGCTCTTCAATTTTCCCGAAAAATCTACTCCATTTACATGATATACATAAAAAACCATGTCAAATACTTTTAGTAAGATTTTCCTTACAAAGGTTAATATGCCAAATTCATTGTAAAAACCCCCAAAAAGTAATAAAAAACCCGGCGTCCTCTCCACCTTGAAAATCGGTGAATCACTGCTGCAAAGTGTGAATGATGAGCATGTGATGATGTGACTGTCATAATCTCGCATAAGCTGTGCCAGACACACGATGACGTGTGGAAATGAGATTATTGGAGTTTTCTGGCACTCATGATACGCATAGTAAATTTTTGAATATAGACAACTGTTGTCTATATTAAAAAATTTACAAGAATAAACTTGAAATTTGTTTTTATAAACTAAAATTTAAAATTGCGCTCTTTGAATTATCGTAGAAAAATGCGTGGTAAACTGATTCAAATGGTTAAAATTCTAAAAAGATTAAGCGATAGTAATTATAGACTATTGTTATGATATAGAAAATACGTCCAGTAAACAGCCGTTCAACACGTCTTAGCTTCAAATTACTTCAGTTAGAAAAGCGCAAATAGCTTGGAATATTCTACCTCGTCTACTTAGTCAAGTAGTTTAGAGCACTTGAATTAAAATGTTTTAAATTTGACTTGGAAAATATTTGAAATGGAGAACCTGAGTTATTATGTTTAAAAAAATTTAACAGATAAGTATTTTTAAAACGGTAATGTTACAAAGTAAGACGTATAGATGTGAACTTTCATTGAAGAAGAAGGATAACAAGAAAAAAATTATGCCAATGATGAGTTAAAAACAGATTGTATAGAATATGTTTTTGCTATTCTTTTCTCCCTTTCCAATCGGTAGAGACTTTCATTACTTGCTGCCAAGGCTCAGCGGAAAGATCCTTCCTTCTCGTTATTCTCAGGCAAATGGCTTAGAGGTAGTGGAATTAGTGTTAAGTTCATTAAATTCCTTCATGAACCAAATACTTACACAAAGATTAGTGAGTATTACTGGTCCAGGATTTATAGGACAAAAAAGAATCACCATCGTCCTATTGTTATACTTGTAAATATGTGTGTATCAATAGTTAACGACGTGACATTAGAGCTAACAGCAAATGCATAATATATTCTACCGATATACTTTACTTTGCTATAGGTTTTCTCTACTCTTTTTCACGATCGCCTTGATTTTATCCTAGGGTCTTTATTAATCTATATTCTGTAGTTTCTTCTCATTTTCCTTCCCTCCTACTTCATCTTTTCACTTGCTGTTTGAGACGAATTTTTATTTGATAGAATGTATTTCTGGACTTAAGACCCGGGCTACACCACCGGTAATAATTTATGGAAAACCTTTTTGGAACCCTTGGACATGTGGTGGCATTGCAGACGTACCTTCTTAAGCAACTATCAGCCAGGCGAATACGTATGGATCGAACAGTAATGTGCAATGCCGTCAAAAGCATTTGCTCTCTTGTGTGATTCAGCTTCGGTTTGGAAGATATAGTTTAAATGGCTCCATCATCTTCTTCTATGAAGAATATTATTTTTACTCAGAACTCGATAATATCCTTGCCCTAAAAGAGCAAAAATATCCTGTAACCTCCTTAACCAGTGAGTTTAAATCTTTAAAATGATATGCACATATTTTTTTATATTCTTAATATGATTAATATCTACAAATTACTTAGTCTATTTCAATTTAGTGATTGAGCCAACTATATTTCGTTCAGGAAAATTTTGATAGAGTTACTTGGATTTTTTTATATTTATATTTCAAGCTTATTACAGATGTCACCGTAATATTTTGACTGGCAATATGGACGTTTCGATTAATTAAATTAATTTGGTCAGATCATAAAATGTAGCAATTTACTACGCATTCGATGTTGAGTTTCAACAAAAAAGATTTGAATGCAGGCCTACACAAATGAGTAGTCAAGAAATTTGTTGTATAATTTTGGTTGAACAAGGCAGCTATCATCAACTTTTTGTTGCGATTTATTTATTATTATCAATAGTTTTCTGAATTATCTTAGTTCAAAAATCACAGTGGTGGAATTCATAGTCTGAAATATCTATACTTTGAGAATATTAGTTCTGCCATCTTTGTTATCTTGAAATACGATTTACTTGCAGTTGAAGGTTTCTGTCATCTTTTGAAGCCATTGAGACTACTTTTGCGATCTACATACACTTAAATATTAGCGCAATTTACTTTTTAACATATTTGTCACTGGGGTGGACCAAATTTTTCAGAGTCAGTAGAGTTTAGCTCGAATAGAACAGTTCTATTCTCCGTTCTTTGATCTCGTGCATAATTTGCCTCTGGGAAGTAAACCATCTTCGATGGAAGATCAAGACAGGAAAGAGTGCCAGTGGAAGGATAACAATAGGTGTGTGAACCCGCGTCATATATGAGAAGAAGAGCTCATACATTATGTGATAAGAGAGTAGGTACGAGGAAAGTCGCCCATGCGTGGTCGCTGCTGTTGAAATTTCTTAAAAGATAGAAGCTTCTCATTCGTGTAGAGATATGTAAACTGAGCAATCGCTATATTGTCGTTCTAGGAAAAGGTGGCTAGCCACCGCATGAAAGTAGGTGTAAATATAGATAAAGTGAGATAAAGGCGATCCCCGCTGCGGTTCAAACTTTCCGAGAGAAGGGGAGGAGAGGAATGTAATCGGAGATCACAGGGGTCTGGCGGCCACATAGAAATAGTTCCTGGAGAGATAGATAACTTGTTTGGTAGGTAGTTAGTCGTTGAACTACAACAATTAAAATGAGCTATTGTTAGAGAAACAAAAGGAAAAGTAAGAAAATCGAATTCCAAGAGAGAGCGCTTGGATACAAGGGTAAAGATGTGCTGCCTTGGATGATCATAAGGGCTCGGATGCTTTAGCGAGTCTAAGATCTCGGTGAGAGTGGGTTAGATCACTTCTGAGACGACCTTGTACCCCATGTTTTGATATATCCTTCCCAATGACCTTCCTTTATCTGGCCTCTAACTTGAAATTATTTTTATAAAACACCGAAAATCTTTCGTTACGAGAGAATTCAACGGAATGGAAACCCGAATGCGATGAATTCTACTTAACCTTATTTGCGCCTACTCTTCAGTCCAGAATAGATGAGCTGCGCCATTTCTTTCTTAACTCTAGCTTACCACTTATCGTAACCATTCTACCGGCACTCTATCCTTACTCAATCTCTCTCGCTCTTTTCTAAAGACATTATGATTCTGTACCCCAATAAGACTCCAATCGTGACTATGTCACAATCTTTTAATCCTCCCATTCCTTCATTTTGTCTTGTGACAGAAATATCAGTTATAAAGAGCAGAATGGCTTAGTTTTCTTAGTAATACAGCCTTTTGGCTGTACAGACAGGAATTTCCATTTTGATTAAGCCCTGCCTTTTTTAACTGATGATCAGCTTAGTTGAATCTGTCATGCAGTCCCCCACATGAGTACACCCATTTTAGTTCGTTGCTGATTGATTCCCTGTGGAGTGCATCAACACTATTCCCACTAGGAAGTCCCCAACTCGTCTATTTAGCAAGGTCGGTCTCTCCCCTACCCGAGAGACCTAAGATGCAGATTCAATAAGTAGGTTCACCGTTCTTGTCAGAGGCCATTTTTATTATTTCCTATTCTTCTCCCGACGTCTAACGGAAGGCTAACATTATATCCTGGTCTTGTCACTTAATTTGCTTACATATTGAACTTATACTTGGCTTGCCTATGAATAACTCCTGAATAATTATATTACCTTACTTCCTAATTTATAAAAAGACCAAAATGTAAATATAGTTCGTCATCAACTTACGATAGCTTAGAATAAATCTCAAATTTTCATCGAAAATTCGTAGTCTTTAGGTTAGCCTCATTACATCTTTCAATTAAAAGTTTCTATTATTTCCCCAGACATTGTTCCATATCCCTATTTGTCTATTCTGCTGCCGAAATTGAGTAGTGTGAGTGGCTGCAATAATGTGGAATATTTTTTCATTTGTAAATAAGACAAATTTAAAATTAATCGCATCCAGGCACCACCAGTCTAGCACCGCCGACTGATTTCGCCAATCCAACCACATTAACACCAGTAAAAATAAAAAAAATTGATGCGTGTGTGTATGCTGCCGTTTTTGTTTAGTTCTGAGTTGAGATATTGAGGTTGTGTAGGAAATGGGACATAAAGGATTATATAAAATGTATTGTATTGTGTATAAATATTTATTCTTATCATTATGAGGTCAATGGAAACGAAAATTCACTTCATTAAATTAATATATAAGGTTACGTTGGGGCATAGGGAGCTATTACTTTGAGCATCCTTCTACAACTTTACACAAAATAAGTTTGGTTTTCTTCAATAAAGAAATCCAATGCTTAAAATTAATCGACTGCTGTCAGCAAAAAATACTTACTAATCAAGATCCGAGATAAGTAATTTATGGACGTCTTTTCGTCGCCAAGTTTTGTTCCTAAACTTTTTTTAAAAACAATGGCTGCGTTTTATATTCCCCAAAAATGCGGCAAGTAAAAATAAACTAAATCTAATGTAAATATCCTCGTCCTCGCCGATAACGCTCAGAACTTTTCTCTTCTTCGTTGGACGTTTCTCTCTACTTATATTTCTTGTATTAGAAAACATTCCTCATTTTTAATACAGGCAAAACAAGAGAATAATTTAATTTTCCCATATTTTCTTGTTGTCCAAAACAATGTGAGTCACTTAGTTCTACTTGATGCGATTACCAGAAACCTTCTCCTAAAAAAGATTAATAATTATGAGGTGAACGAAAGGTTCGGGCGATTTCGGGATTCTATGATGATCGAAAATCTGAATCGTTTTCTGATGTCGTGCGGAAGCAAATATACGATATTTTCCATTATGCTAACATCTAAGGCAATCATCTGATATTTTGAGATTAGATTTAATCAATCTCCAAAATAGTTTATCGTGGTCGTGTTATATAGGTGCTTCATAAGATATTCTATTTCCATTTGAAAATTTCCTCTGCCTCTTTTTGTATAGTCCGGTCTCTAATTTCTTGAGCATATAGCGACTACGAAGCGTTTTTATTACTTTGATTCAAGGTTTAAACTCTTACAGAATAAGCTCTCACACATTTTTTAAGACATATCTTCACTTCTTTTTCCTGTCAGCCACATCTTATGCTGGATATTTGGTAGGAAGTAGTCGTCATAGGTTTAGTGTTCCAGAAAATAATTATAAAATGTTGCCATTTCAACATTCCAAATGTATACGAACACTAATTTCAAGAGTCCAAAAAAAGGCTCGAATCTTTTTGGGTACCGATATATTTGCTTATTTATCATACACAAATCTGTGGAACAGATTTATCTGGTTAATATTAAGAAATTAAACTTTAAATACATTTTGAAATATTGACAAATAGACAATTTTACATTTTAAACTCCACCTTATATTATGATAAATGTATATATTGATACAAGCTATTACATGTTCATAAATATCATAATATGAACCGCTCAATGCGCAGAAAACACTCAGAGAGTTCAGATATTTGATTAAAAATGACAATGCAAAGAAAAAGAACAACAGATTCTTGGAGTAGGTAATGATTAAAAGAATAAAAAATAAAAGCTCCTGAAAGTAGAGAAATAAAGATTGCGAATGTTTATTTTATTTATTCAGAAATAGGTGTTTTTAATGAAAACTAAAACACTTAGAACCTACCTTATTTACTTACTGCTAAGATTTTTGGTCATATAGTATCTAATTAACTGAAACAAGTGTCATCGGCAAATTCCATAACGCACCAGCATCTAACTGGACTAAAAATTGGAAGTTTAAAGAGTTATATATTTCACGATGTTTTATTCCTATTTGTAAGCATTGTAAACTAGAATATACTCTAATCCCCCCAAATATGAAAGTTTATAATCTCAGACAGAGAAACTGGCCCAGTGTACATTTCGACGTGCCATATCTGTCTCGTTGCAGTTAAGCTCGTGGGCAGTAGCAAGAAAGAAACTGAAAAGTGGTCGTTAGTAAAACCATCTTCGAAAACAGCTAAAGAGAAATTCAGCATCACTTCATTGAAGAAGATGGAAGATCAAGACAGGAAAGAGTGTCAGTGGAAGGATAACAATAGGTGTGTGAACCCGCGTCATATATGAGAAGGATAGCTCATACATTATGTGATAAGAGAGTAGGTACGAGGAAAGTCGCCCATGCGGGGTCGCTGCTGTTGAAATTTCTTAAAAGATAGAATCTCTTTATTCGTGTGGCGATATGTAAACTGAGCAATCGCTATATTGTCGTTCTAGGAAAAGGTGGCTAGCCACCGCATGAAAGTAGGTGTAAATATAGAAGGAGTGAGATCAAGGCGATGCCCGCTGTGGTTCAAACTTTTCGAGAGAAGGGGAGGAGAGGAATGTAATCGGAGATCACAGGGGTCTGGCGGCCACATAGAAATAGTTCCTGGAGAGATAGGTAACATGTTTGGTAGGTAGTTAGTCGTTGAACTACAACAATTAAAATGGACTATTGTTAGAGAAACAGAAGGAAAAGTAAAAAAAATCAAATTCCAAGACAGAGCGCTTGGATACAAGGGTAAAGATGTGCTGCCTTGGATGGTTATAAGGGCTCGGATGCTTCAGCGAGTCTAATATCTCGGTGAGAGTGGGTTATGGATGGGATTTCCCTTGAGAGGGTAATGGTAGTTTAAGTTGGGAATGGTTAGGGTTGATTTAACAGATTTTGTTAGAGGGAGGGGTAGGGTAGTAGTGTGAAAGAACTCTTGGAGAAAGAGATTTGTTGGAATGTATGGGACATGGAATTAGCTTCAGGGGCTGGTTATTCTGGAGTGGCAAGGAGGGGGGTTAGAAGGAGCTGGCTTAAGAGAAGAATGGAAGGATAGATATTTGGGAAAGGACTAGTAAGTAGCGTTTGGAGAAAGGGCCTTAGGATTGGGGATTTCTTGTAGGAGTTGAAGAAAGGGTATTTAGGGTGGGCATGAAAGTTAAGGATTTTGTACGGGGCCCAGGGGGGAGGGATTTTAGGAGAGGCGTAGATGTTTTGGTTTCAGGAGTGGTATGAGGTATGGGGTTTTGCCGGGGGCTTTGCGATGGGGTCATGAATCTATTGTTTTGGAAAACAGCCTGGTGTTTAGCAGTTGGTAGATTAAAAGGGAAGAGGTAGCTGGAAGGACGTAAAGATATTTTAATTGCTTCTTCCAATAAGAGGAGACCGTACCTTTGGAGTGTTTGACTAGACGCTACATGTTTCTCCATCGCGGTAATACCATCCATGGGGAGAGGAATACTGCGTGGGTGAGGGCTCCACCAAAGTGGGCGGCATTAGGGTGTAACAACAAGGAAAGAAAGTACCCTAAAAGACCTTACGGTCCATTCCCTGAGGGTATTTATTCATGCCTCACGTGCATGAGGCTTAGAAGGATGAGTCACCTGGTAAGCGGGAAAAATAGCCTCCGTGACCGGGAGGTGCCGAGCTTCCGCAAGCGATTCGCTTTTTGACAGAGACTGCGGCTGGGCTTAGAAAATCAAGGGAGCACAATGACTGAGGATTCCGGAAACGTATGGTCCTTGGTACTTAGGGGAACAACTACTCAGAGTAGTGGGGAATGTGAGGAGAGGAGACAACACTGCAATATTAGCTGAGGAAGAACATGAATGTGCGGGTTAGATAGGAGCAGATCTGGTACTAGCCCGAGGACACATCTATGGCGGCTCGTACTTGTTTCCTCTCTTCTCGAACAATTAAAATTGCGATGTATTAGATGGATTCCACTTTATCCTCGAAACTTGAAGATGGAAAAGTGGGTAATAATGCTGGGTTGTCTCATGAGTTGTTTGAACAGTGCTGGTTTGCGTGACAAGGGAAATGTTGAAACTCATTGCTACAGGTTTGGCACACCGCCATCCTTTGTTGGTAGGTGGAGCTGATATGCCTAGACTTTTGTTTTGAGAGTAACGTATTTGGGTTGATATATTTGGGCTGAACTCAAATTTGCAGTTAACTGTGTGACCAACAATAAAGGATTTGTGAGGAGGTGGGAGCATGGTTTCAAATGACCCTTTGTTGGAATCAGTATAACTTCGTCTCAATAGAGAAAAGTAGAGATATCTCAAGAAACTTTTCCACAGAGATGTCTCAAAGCTTCCTGGCAAAGACCGTGCCTTGGCAGCCGTTAAAGCATGGGTGATGCATGACGGTGACAGCGTATCCCATTATCTGTAAGAGATCGAGGAGAGAGTCAGTGCAACCAGCAGAAAGAGACTTTAAAAATATAGCCAAGTCGGATTGGGACTGGACTACAAACCTCTCTATTTAAGCTTTTGCATGTAGGGCCTGAAATAGTCGGTCATGATTTGAGGGTAAGGAGGCCTATGAAGAGGATGGTCTAAGCATCAGAAAACAAATAATGGGCCAGAGAGATCGAAGCTTTATTTTTCCAGAAAACTTGGAAAAGTTGGCTTAGACATAGCAGCCTAGATTAATATAATTTAAACTATATGGAATCCTATAATCGATATAAAGCTAAGCTAACAGCTCAAAGTGATATTAAGTTTCAGCTAGCATGTGTTTCGGGAGAGTGCTTCTTTTTAATTGATCCCCGAGTCGTTTTCCGATTTGGGTAGATGCGTTTCCCCTTCGAGAAACTCCCTTTAACTTCATGCTCGAAAACCTGTCCGTAGGCCGTCGTAAGAAACCTGAAACAATCTCCTAATTTAATAAATAGAGCTGTTCCTTTTTATAAAATAAAAAGATGGTCATAAAACTTCGTTGAAGTAATGCAAGAGTAAGTTCGTTTCCATATAGAGTTCAATAGGACTTTTCTATAAAAATTGCGAGTAAATTTTCAATTTCTTCATTCTCTTCCGTTAAGATATTTTTTAACGCCCATCTGATGAGTGCCTCCAAAGGAAAAATGCCTTAATTAAAAACCTAATAGTAGACTACATTAGAATAAAAATAATTCAAACACCAAAACAAAAAACAAAAACAACAACAGAACATAAGATAAACGAAAACAATAACAAAAAACAAAGCAAAAGCAAAAGCAAGACGACGGAAGCACATTCTAAAGTTTTTGGCTCTGTGACGTTCAACACTTATGGAGGGGGTACTGTACGTCAGGAAGCAAATAATGTCCCTGGCATGGGTACAAGAGAACCTAAGTCTGTGAATATCAGCGCACCAGGTGAGGCATCGATCGAAATCAAGACCAGGGAAATAGCGAGAATCCAAAACTTCAAGGTGTACCACGTTTAGAAACAAGTCCGAGTTGGGATGGAACAGTGAATGGAGGCAGACGGTATTTTTCAGTCATCCAACAGGAGCAGGGCATCCAACATGGAGCGGAACTTGTGGAATTTGTACTGTGAATAATACTGGTGTCCTCCGCTGTAGCTAATGGTCTGGAGTGCTGGAAAATATACTCAGGCCAGATCATCTTGAAAAAATCTAACAGAAAGGCCATGCCTCCCTCACTTAGCTGTCAAGAAATGGCATACGAGACATCGATAGGATGAGAGGAGGTGTCTGCGCATGAAGCAAGAACAGAACATCCCTACGTTTATAAATGTTGGCGGAGCAAAATCGTAGCTAGAGAATGCGGAAAAAGTGGTTCCGAAGGACTCCAACACGAGAGCCGGATCCAAGATTGCGGTTACATTCTCTTCGTGATCGAAATCTTTTATACTTTCTTCCATCCGTGTGCAAGAGGGATCTTTCCATCAAGTGAAGATCCCTCAAGTGGGGGCGCATGTATATATAGCGTTTTTGTTTGAGGGACATCTAACACTAAGCTGACCACCACGCAAGCTGTCCGATAAGATTGCCGGAGAAGAACTCGACGGAATCATCTACCGAACTAAACTCCTCGACTGAGACGGGCAAATCAGTTTTTTGGTTAAATGTGGACCACCTCGCCCGCGCAAGACACCACCAGAATCGTATTTTAGGTGGCAGCGCTCAAAGAATTATATGAATGGGAAATGATCACTAACATCGACCACCTCCCAAACAAAATCTGGCTGTTCATCTTGGTAGCACAAAGATAAATTAAGGCAGGAAAATGAAGTGATGTGTAAACTCATCCACATTTAGGACACCTCTTTGTCGATCAGATCGAAAAGGACTTATCCTCTGAGTGGGTCTATTCTGTTCAAATCCTCGATTAGTAGAAAGAGCCTTTGTAACCGCAGATGATGCGGTTGAATTCCCCTCAGTCTAAAAATAAAAAAGCGGATGGTAAACTGTAGGCAGAAATAACAGTATACCTCCAATTTAGGTGCAGCTGCACATCTATAACTAAAAATGAAGTATTTATAGCATATCTAAGAATGAATGCATCACGGCGGGTGTCAACCACGCATTCTTCTGCCCGGATCCCATTCCGTGATTCTGGGGGTCGTCAATCATTAATAACCAGGAGGATGGAAAGGGAATACTCGCCAACAGTTCTCCTACAAAAATGAAAATGAGAAATGGTTGGAGACGAGCCTTCGCATCTCCCTGTTGAAATGTGCTTTTCATGCGTATCTCGAAAGAGATTCTGGGATCCTCTTGGAATAGAAGTCCCTTACGAGAATTGTCGTACGCTTTCTGAAGCAGATCTCCGGGTGTTGTTGGCCGAACAAGGCACTGAAGGCGCTGTTTACCGAACAAGACGTTGAAGGCGCTGTTGCCTTCGAGAAGTAAGAAGACGATTTGGGGCTCGCTATGCGTCTTTTCCTCCCTGCACCTCGACGCTTTGTTTGGCTTGGTTGCTTCGGAGAAGGTTGTCCTCCTTTAGGGGATCTACCGTATCAAAGCCACCCACTCTAGCCCAAGGCTGCATATTTTTTATGCCGTCCTCTTTTCTGAGGGACAGTTTAGGAAACCTCGGAAGATGGCCTCACGACCACTTCCAAGGTTGTTGACTCTTGCGAGTCTAACGACTCGTAGGGGTCGAGCGTCTGTTTTACATTACAAGAAACAGTCATAAAGGGGGGGCATAGTTGATGCTGGGTGTGAATCATTTCTGCTGCCAGCCTACCAGGTGGAAAGAACGCGCAGAACGGTTCCAATTTTGCGTGGAAACGACCGTGATCGTAAGCCTGGAAGGGTTAGGAGCTAAGGGTGCCTTTATTTAAATTTGAGGGATAATGCCTCTCATACAGCATCTGGCGCGCAGGATCAAGTCCTTAGATTCACAACGTAAGAGACTATCCGCAGCCTAAATGGTTAGGATTTCCTTCCCTAGGAGATTCCTTACAAAATTGCAACGAAGAAGCAATGTTGAGGCAAATTGGCCATACACGATAGAAAGTTATCGTGTACGTCCGTGGAGCATCTTAAACACACATCAGGTAAATCCGAATTTGCACGTGTACACGAGCAATTCGTATAGCCGAAGCAGTGGCATTAGTAGCACCTCCGCGGCAGTAGCACGTCTGTCTTCATGAGTTTACGATACCAACCAGCACGCACTGAATCTGGGGTACTGGCACGGTGGAAAGTAATAAATAGTGTAGTGGTGGGTCTAGAAGCTCATCCCTCTTTTCTCATAACACGTTTGACCCTCACCGCCCCGTGGTATGCCAGCTCTAAGGTGATGTCTTCTAAGTAGTAGTCTACTAGTTTCCTCATATAAACTACTCCATCCTTCCTCGCAGCCCCTCGGAGAAAGAAGAACACTTAGTCATCTTTGTCTTCCTCTTACTTCTTTTCTTTATATGAGGCAAGAGTGAGGAATGAATCCGCTTCTATTCACCCCCGGAATTAGTCCCTAGGCCAAATAAACTGGTCTCAGCAAGATCATTCTCTGAAATGGAGAATATCTTAGCTGCTAAGGGGGCACCAGGCCGGGGAAGTGTTTCCCCATCTCTTTGTGATCGCTCAGTAGTCCGAGCTGCGTAAGAAAAGCTTGAACAAGGTCGAATTCTGTTCCGTGTTTAGGACCGAGCCCCAGTTTACTCCTTAAAAGATCATTCCATCTGTGGCTGGGTATCCTCTACGATCATGTCCAGCTCAGGAGAATACTCTACGTGGCCATCCCCCTCCAAGGTATTACAGATCCCATTTGGGGTACCTTTAGTTACTGTCCAGTTTAACGCCGGTGAACCAACTTCCATCGGCAAGGGTAAGAGGAGCGCGCACGCCGGGCCCCTGCAATGTGGTTATGCGTGCCTTCAGGAGGGTAGAGGCCACAGCACGAAGGGGTATGCTATCCCGTCCCCCTCTAAAAGAGTCGGGCCAATCAAGTTGCTTCCAACGGGAGCGTTCAATTGTGGCCACCTGCCTGCTGTCTAAGATATCCTTTGTGATAAGTAAGGAGGGACTGACACTGTTCCTAAGGTGGAGTTTTCAAAAAAGGCTCCAACCCGGGTTTTAAGGGAAAATCTTCAGAACCCTTCAATCAAGGAGAGAGAGAGAGAAGTGCCTTCTAAGGCTGGAGGAAGTTGGAGTTGTCCGAAGGCAGCTATAAAGTTGACAAAAGAGAAGCCACTTTTCCGCATCGAAATAGCGAGATACAAGCCCCTCTACCGGTCCCTCCCCGGTACCTTATGGAGAGGAGGTCGGGCCTGGAGTGGGATTTTCATACGCCTGTGGTCGCCCACTATTACTTTATATTTTCGCCATAATCACAGTTAAAACGAAAAAGAAATGCATGTAAAGAAGATAATATGACCCTCCAATGAATTGAGAAGTTAAGTGATGTCTTCATCGGATCAGAAAATTCCATAATGCAATATATACACATACTCGTTTCACAGGTACAGCTAAGATAAGCTTTGACAACCCGACACACCATTCAGGCCAAAGATGTGTCAGTGTAGCGAATATATATGTGTACTGTAAGAAGGTGATTAGAGTCCACGCCACTCTCTATCCGTAGTGCCTAATACTCACCCTAGCCAGCGGCTTTCAATCTATTAAACGGACGAAAGTGCGCCGTGCAGCAACACCTCCATGGATAAAAGAGTAAGTTTGGAAGAGACTAGGTCGCTATGTAATAAGGAGAAGTGGAGATAGGCGTGTCTACTAATGAGTAGCAAGGGCGATCACATATTACTATCATAGCATGCTGCCAACTGCTAAGTAATCCCAAAATGGCATGCAGTCCACCAAGGCACCATGGCAAGCGGACTGAACTCTGTCCAGGAGGGAACAGCCCTCCTGGTACGAAGTGCGGGTAGGCAAAAAGTTTAGGGGAAAGCCGTAAAAATAATTAATAATAATACTAATAATCAATACAATTATAATATTACATAATAATCATAATAATAATATTACATAATAATAATAATAATAATAATAACAATGATACATAATCATAATTAGTAAAAATAATAAATAATAATACTAAAAAAAAATCTAACGATAATAATACTAATAAATAAAGATAAAGTAGCGCTGAAGGAAAGCGCATCAACTTTCCCAGGCCCCTTCAGAGAATTCCCGTCAACACAGTGACAAGGATTCCCTAAATTGCACTCGGGCTTGAAGGTTGTGCAACTCATCTGGCTGCCAAGTGAAGACGGAATTGGGAAATAAGTATTCGTAACGCTCCAGAGAAAATATAGTTTAACAATTATTCTACATAGAGGATGATCAGAATGCAGAAAAACCTTGACAAATATTGTCTGCATTAATTTCCAACGAAAAATACCATAATCTTAATGAACTAATGCTAAACTTTCAAATATGAAAAATAAGCTCCTAAAAGTGGTGTAAATAAGTATTCGTAACATATATTTAAGTAACATCGATCTATTTGTATTTCATAAGAGACTTCTCACAAATCCTGTGATTCAAAATGCTTCTAGATTATTGAAGAACAAGTAAGAGAGTTTACGATCTGCTGCTGGTGCTGCGAGCGATCATTCCGCCACAAGCAAGCGACGTGTAGGCATTTCTCCAGACCCTCAGTATGCGGATGGTAAAAGAACATTCTCTTAAACTCCGAAACAAGATTATGAAGGAGTTTGAGGCAGGTAAAGGATAGGTTTCATGCGTTGCTACGAATACTCACTTACACCACTTTTGCAAAGTTATTGATCCTATTTGAAAGTTTAGTGTTAGCTCATTGAGTTTATGGTATTTTCGTTGCAAATTAGTGCAGACTTTATTTGTTCAAAGTTTTGTGGCCTTCTGATATTCCTATTTGTAGAATATTTCTTCAAATATACCTATTCTAGAGCGTTACGAATACTTATTTGACTCGCTGTAAAAATTGAAGGATTTGTAAATTGAGCTAACGATATATCATACTTAATTATGCTTACAATACTGTTTAAAAACATAAGAACCAGAGGGGAAAGGAAATCTGGATACGTAATCTTAAAGTGAATGGGGTCCTAAAATGTGAACCCATATTTAGTAAAGGTTATCTGATTTCTCCAGCATCATAAATATACGCGACATATGAACATACGAGTATATACCATTGCTTTAAGGGTGGAATGGTTTGGAGAATTTGTCTTCGGAGACTGGACTCGTTTCTTGGTCGCTCGGTGAAGGATCTTAGGGATGCATACCCATGGTTTCCCTCGTCTTAAATTGGAGAGAGATCAAATTAATCTCTTTACCGATTTGATCATAGTTGTCTTGCATGTAGTGAACGAACGCTTTACTGGTTCCTTTTAAAGCGTTTTTGCTTTTAATTAATTTCCCTTCTTGAGACGCCCTCCAGTAAGCATAATGGAAGCGGAATTCAATCTCTAATTGACTAGTATGTCTAAATGGGTTATTAGAAAACAATGTCTACTTTATAATATCTCATAATATTTTCTTTCCCCGTAATTAAACGATGTCTCTTAAATTAGTATAGAAGAGCCTCAATAACATAACGTTGGTTACAATTTTATAGTCCTATTTTAGGTTATATAGTTGAGCTGATGGCTATTAAACCATTTTTTAGAAAAATCAGTGACAAACTCATAATACCTAAATGGTAAGTTTTTCATTTAAAAAGAGAAATTACAATAAATCTTGAGTTAGGGTCACCATATTGACGGGGGGAAGCGATTGTAAATTACGTTGAAAATTCCGAATCAGGTAATAATTCGCAGGGTAGGTCCTTAAGGGGGATAATCACAATGAGATATATAAAATTAATATTATTCTCCGTCAGCTGTTACTGATTCTGGCCTCAATAAACGAAACAATTCTTAATTGATTACTCACTTTGGTCTGTTAAAGAAGATTTCCCCCATTTCTCACTGCGGGTAAATTTTGAATAACTGTTCGAGATTATGAAAATAAAAGTTATAAAATTTGAGAGGATACCTAACCCAATTCGTCAAATGACTCGACTGCTGACGCCTCATAAAAGGCACGCAACTCTCTTGAACGATCCCACGATCCACAACGAAGGGAGTTCCCTTTCGTAGCCGATGGGAAAACAAAGAACCTGCTTTAATTTATAAAACCATAACCGTAAATCTTAGATAGTCGAGAGGAGCAAAATATTTTTTCTGGTAGCGTAAAACTGTAATTATGGGCATTTTGAAACCATTGGGAAACACAATTTTCCAGATACTGCCCAATCTCAAACTTTATAGCAAATTTTCCTGCGAGTTTTTGGGCCGGGAAGACGATCAACCTTCTAGTCGTCCGCTGAGATCCATTGCCAGGGTCGAATTCTCAGATTTGATAATGAGTGTGTAATTAATCATGAAAGTGTTCAGAATTTTGGAAGCTTCAAGATGAATTGAGAGTCTGGATGGGGGGGAGATATTTATGGGAAAGGAAACTTAATTTTCCTCGTCATAGACATCGAACAGAGTCAAGAGGAAGACCTGATACGAAGTATAATTTATTAAGCCTAAACGACAACCATTAAGGGCTCTTGCTACCACATTGGATACCACAAGGAACTTTCAGAGTCGAGGCAAGAGTTCGAGCTTAGGGAGCACAGACACAAAACTTTCACGGTTCTCGATCTAGTCGCCCATTAGAAAATAGGCTAAACTTACCCTTCCGGGGTATGGAGATCCACAAGCATCATTTATTTTTTTTCATTTATTTATGTTAGTCTATCTTGATCTAATGACGTTCTCTCATATCACATCATTAGTGTTTGTCTGTGGGTTATTTGATGACTGTAGAGGCCAATCCTCGAAAAGCAGCGCCTACCTCAGTCAGCACATTGGTAGTTTTGACCGGGTGGGGGAGTTCGTTGGTCCCTTCTTGCACGCCTTCGAGCACGCTTCTAACTCTGGCGATTAGGCCGATCGGCTTCCAGAGCATCTACTCCTTGGTGGATGTGTCTCCTCCACTCCTCTCTGTTGATTGCTAGATATTCCAGGTTCATGGAGTCTATTTTGCATTTTTAAGTGTCTTTTTAATATGGTCCTGGTATCGCAGCTTAGGTCCTCTCGCCGGTCTCTTGCCCTCTTGTAGCTGTCCATACAGTACTCTGCGTGAAAGCTTCTCCTCAGGCATACGGATGACGTGGCCCAGCCATCAGGGTTTATGTTTTACAATAGTTGCCTCAATGCTTGCACTAGTTGTCCTCTTCAGGAGTGTGGTGTGCGGGACCCTGTCTTGCCAGGTGATTCCTAAGAGCTTTTGAAGGCATCGGATGTGCAAACCTCGAGATGTTTAATGTTTCAACGGTAAGTTGTCCATGTATCGCAATCATAAAGTAGGGTGGAAAGACACATAGAGTTATAGACGGTAATTTATGTGTTAATTGTGACGTCTTTGTTTTTGAACACCCTTGGGCAGAGGTGGCCAAAGGATGCTGCTACTTGTTTTAGTCTATGTTGAATCCCCTCTTCTAGGTTGATGTTGCAGGAGAGATAGCTGCTAAGGTAGTTAAATGAAAGTACAGTTGTTAGCTCCTCATCAGATAATCTAAATATTTGTGGTTCAGGTGACATGTTTACTGACCATTACGAGATGATTTCGGTCTTCCTGGCATTGATTTATAGGCCAAGTCTACTGTAGGCCTCTGTAATAGCTGTTAGTGCGTGCTGTAGTGCATCAGGCTTGTGTGCCGCGAGAGCACATTCATATTGCAATTCTAAGATATGGTGTAGTGTGGTTTTAGTTCTTGCTTGGAGTCTTCTAATGTTGAAAAGACTTCCATCTAATCTAAAGGTAATGTTAATGCGACTCCTTTCTTGAATAGATCTATGAAGGAACATTGTGACACATACCAGGTATATATTAAACAGGACTCGTGCCATCACACAGCCCTCTCTAACCCAGGAGCCCACAACAAAAGACTCTGATTCCAGACCTCCCATAGTGACCCTTGCTTCTATGTATTCATGAAATTGCTTCGGTATCTTTAGAAATTTTGGATGGCATCCGAAGATACTCATTACCTCCCAAAGTGCTTATCTATTTACAGTATCGAAAGCTTTCGTAAGATCGAGGAAAGCCATGAAAAGGTCCTTGTTTTGTTCCCTTGCTTTTTCTTCTAGTTGACGCACATAGCCAATCACAACATTTCTATCAATCCCATCTCGTTTTCAGAGCACGCCATAGCCACTCTCCTTTTAGTTTTGGAATCTTGCCGAAAGAGTACTACTATCCCGTACGAAAGAATTCGTGTCCACTTACTGCGACGTGGAGTACTACTGTCCCCTACAAGAGAATTTTTATCTATATAGAAAATTTTGCGTGATGAGGAGTACAACCATCAGCAGAAAAAGAGAATTTATAACACCCTTTAATCCTTACACAAGAGGTTGCACTAGAAGAGATTAAGAGCCAACCAGAGAAGTGGTCTCCTGGAGGGCCGAGGCTTAATGAATGGGCACAGTGAAGAAAAATCTTGGTTTGAGTTACATATTGTGAGTCGCCATAAATTAATGAATAATACTCAGAGTCACATTGACTCTAAACTGAGCGCACCAGAGCACCTGAGTATTTCTGAATTAGAACTCTTCAATATAATTGTAAAGATTTAGAAGAGCGGAAATGCAATATAACTAGCTCAAATCTTTGAGTTCTCTTATATCTAAAAGAAGTATATAAAAATTAATATTGAGCAAACTTTGGTACATATGATGTAGTGAAAATAATTGAATAAATATATTACAGTATTGAAGAATTAAAATGAAAGTCGCAGTAGCAATTCTAGCTACAGAATTATAGATTTGACGAACTTACACTAAATCCATTTGTAGAAGTTATATAACTCATGAGTGGTGCTTTTAAAACATTACAATACGTGATTTTTTATTAAAACACAAATAAAGTGAAGTGAAATAAATTATCTAATGCATGACTAAAAAAATAATCCCTAATCGCAGAACGCCGATAAAATGTAATAATATTTTCCTTTTAAGATAATGAAAACGTTTTTGCTAACGATGTACATAGCAAAATGTAGAATGAAAGATGTGGTAGAAACTAAGAGTACAATGGGACACATTACAGTTATGTAATTAAGATGTGTGTTCAAGATGGATGTGAACTTGTGTGTTTCTTTGGTGAAAACTTTAGAGCTATTATCTTTTGACGAATGACTAAACATTTTCTGCCATCTAAAACTAAAATTGTGTCAGGTAAACTCTATTTATCCATATCAGTATTTGTGGACGTTGGAAAATTGGTAAGAATGGGGGTTAAGAAGTGGGCTACTTGAAGTAGAACGTTATTTATTTTCTTTCATTTTCCTTAATTTCTGTTTTCTCTTGTTTATTTCACTGCTCTGGTATGTTAAAATGTGTCCGTTGTTCTTTTTCCATTGTACTGTTGCGCTCGATTCAGGACCCGCCTACGTTATCGGACTATAAAAGACGAGGTGAGAGAAATTAGAGCTGGTTTGAAGGATTTCAAAATTTTGACTGATTCCCCTTTGCCACGATGTAGAAAGAACGAACAAAGGCATGCTTAAATTTATATGATTATTGACTTTATCACAAGTACGTGACTAAATTTACCCCATTCTGCTTGAATGTAGTTATTATGCGAAGCAGGAGAAGGAGTAAAGTTAGGGTTATATTCTTCAAACGCTCTTTAAGTACCTCGAAAACTGAGCGATCAGGAGGGGGGAATGGTTGTTTTCTCCCACTAATGTACCCGAAAACCTTTATTTAGGGTAGGTTGGATTTTCGGATGGGCCTATGTTTGCGTTAGATTTTTCTTGCAAACTAACGTGAGTAGGGTGAGGAAAAAGATATTTAATGAATACAGTCACTTGCTAGCCGCTAAGAGGGCTTGCTTTAAACACCTATTATATACTTAGACCGACCCATTTAAACTTGAACAATACAGAATTGTATAATAGGCATAACAACTACAGACAGAAATCATCTTGTTCACAAGTTCTTTAAGATCGCACATTTGGTGCGTTTTGAAACACGAACAAAACAATTCAAGTGGTCCGAGGATTCTTCTGCATTACATTTAGGGTACGCTTATTTTGAATACACATGCTTCATTTTCCACGAACTCAGAACTAATTACGACTAACATAAAGGTGCCATTATGGCTGGATTTAAATACATATTAAATATCTACAGAAACAATTTAAAGCTCTTTGATCGTCTACTGCTGATACGTATACCATTTATGTAGAAAAATTAAAACGTTTCATTCATCGCTAGTTAAAATCTTGCTGAAGTTGAGAATAGCTACAAATCTTTATTTTACTTTTTTGACGACCACGTTAATGCATCGTGTGGTCCTGAGATACGAACCTTTCTTAAGGAAGATTCATGTAAAGACATGATGTAATTATAGCTCTTGCCGATGCTTACACCAGTGCCTAGAGCACTACGCATGCAATCCTCAGGGATAAAACTCTCAGCATTCAACTGTTCTAAAAGCAAGGAATGCTTCACTTGTAGGGACCAAAAACATATCCTAAGTAATTGCCCTCACAATCCTTCTTTATTCCGTAAGACTGAGAAGTCTACCATGCAGAATGTTGGAGATTATAAGCAAGCTGTGGATAAAGAAACCGAAGTCGATCCGAACGTAGTCAATCTGGCACAGAGTGCAAATGAACTCAACAATTGGTATAGTTAATGGTACCTCAATGTTTGCCATTTAGTCAGACACTGGTGCAGGCTGCATTATTTTACCGGAGAAACTCTTACCTGATGTAGTACCGCCAACTGACAATCCTAAAGTACTTTTCAATTACCTTGGAGGAAAAGATAGATTTCCGGTTTTTCAGTGAGACAATGGTCCGTCATTATAGGTCATATACCTGGTGCTCGTTTACTGGACGATGACAAAAAAAATGTGGGGCTTCCGCAAGCGAAGAATGCTATGGTTCAGGACATAAAAAGAGTTCAGATAAACAGCTAAACACGCCACAGCTCACGTTCTTTGCCCCTTTTTCTCTATCACGTGACTGGTCTCCAATATTTATAGATGGATTACCGTCGCCCTTGGATATAACCCCTGCTGAATTCCTTCATTTGCTATGCACTTGCCCCTTCTTGCTGGAGATCCGTGAAAAAGCACCAAGAGGAGAGACTGACGTTACCTAAAATTAGCCCCGAATTTCGATATTCATATGCCACTGGTTTTCTTCTTCGATAGTTCATTAGAAGCAAACGCCTTTATCAACTGTGATGTATTGGTAAATATTTGTTTTGCTTTAGAAAGGCGGTTCTAAGTAGAAGGTTATTTATTTTGTTAATTTTCCATAAATTCAGTTTTCTCTTGTTTATTTCACGGCTCTGATATGTTAAAATGTATCTGTTATTCTTCTTTCTTTATTCTGTTGCGCTAGATTCAGAACCCACCTACGTTATCGGACTATAAAAGACGAGGCCAGTGTCTCAGTTTGCAGACGTGTGGTATCTTGGTCCCTGAATTTGTATTTAATTGTTCTTTCAACCTAGTGTCCTTTTACCTTCACATTCATCAAAAGCTCAAAGACCTTAATAACGCCCCAACTCCAGACGTTACCAGAAATATACAAATTGATGAACTATTTTTAGTAGAATCATACAAACTAAGCAAGCGACTTTATTATACGAACAATAAACTAAACACTTTATAATTATATAAGTAAATATAATATTTCTTTTGTAACTTAGTTATTTGAAGTGGATAATTCTCCAGTCTTGGGCCAAAAAATCCATAATTTCAGAATATGTATATTGTATATCCCCCAAAACACGCACGGTTTATTTTTGTGGTTTATCTCCATGGAACTCCAGAACTGCGACTGATGATGAAATGATGAAATGGAAATAGACAGGGGTAGAATCTCTCGCCAACAAACCATCTGCCTTCTCCTCTACCGCTTCAAGAGCCTGTATGTTTAAAAGAGCATCTAATATATGTGTGGTTTGTAATAGCAGGCGGCTGTGAAAGACTTTTCTGTGTTGCGCGTGGTGAACGTCACTTCCTGATGTCTCGCTAACTTGATGCGAGAGGTTGTTTGGTCTTTTCCCAGATAAGATTATGTGATGCGTTGAATTTTTTCACATTAGCTGAGCTGAAGGAGCGTGATATTTTAAATAAGTGATTTGAGGACCTCGTATGTCCTCTCTCCTAAGTTTCCTCAAATAGGACTTCAACTACGTCCATTAGTTTTGTCGGCAGTTTAGTGTAGCCCAGACGAAATTAAATTTTAGGGAAACATTCCTCCAACATTTCCAGAGCTGATCTTTATCCCATAAGAAATTCCTGATCCAAAGGTGGGAAATATTACCTTAAATTTAAGACTATCTGAAATTAATCTACACTGTAAGAAAAAATGCTGTATGGCGAACTAATTAATGGTACGATATACCAAAAGGAGCCCCAAAGCGACGCTTAAAAGATCAGCTAAAGGGCAACATGACCCTAACTAACATTGATCCCTCCTCGTGGGAACAAAATGCAAGGGACCTTTTAACCTGGAGGATAGACGTCCGTAATGGTACTGCAGCGTTCGAGGAAGGAAGGAGACAAAAGGGGAAAGAAAAACGTAGAAAAAGAAAAGAGAGACTGGAACAATCAGAAGAATAATAACATAAAAAGTGAAAAATCCTCCCATTTTTCTTTTAGTTGGAAACTGCATAATAAAAACAAAAAAGTAAAAGACCAAATCTGAAACATACCTCAATACTGTCAACTAAAATCATTTGTTCATCCACTCTGAAGAGTGAGAGTGACCGGATTAGTTGTAGAGCAAAAAGCAATTCAATCTCTGAAATACAAATTAAGCATAAACAGAATAATTTTTTTCCTGAATGAAAAATGATGCACAACTGTTTATACCACTGAAAATTAATGCATGATTAGATTATATGTAGCACTGCATGTGTGACCCAAGGCACAAGACCACAATACTTGTAGAACTATACAGAACAAAAAGTAAAGTATTGTGGAAAATATTTATGTTGATACACACACAAACACACACATGCAGCAGAAAGAAGTAGGTGGTGAGGGTTGTGAGAGGCCTTTGTCACAAACATATGCATACTTAAAAATGAGCATGCAAAAGAGAGAGAGATAGAGAGAGAGAGAGTGTAAAATGAAGGATAAAAGACGGAAATATCAGATATGAAAATCTACTGGCCACTAACAATGAAAGAATTTATATATATTTGGAAAGCCAAGACCTAGACCAAAAAAGCACTAGAAAAACTTACCTTAAATGTCAGGGAGATGATTATGCCCTGCAATGGCGGTAGTTGTTTTTATTTATTTACTTATTTATTCATTTATTTATTATTCAAATTTTTATTTATATATTTATTATATATATATATATATATATATATATATTATATATATATATATATATATATATATATATATATATATATATATATATATATATATATATATATATATATATATATATATATGTATATATATATTGTGTGTGTGTGTGTCTGTGTAATATACATGGGTTACCTTTCCTCTGCTGTTCATTTACATCACTGTCCAAGTCCTCTGTGTACTTCATATAATGTAATTTGAGGCCCGTGCATCTTTGCTTGGCGAACTTCATTAAATGAACTGAACAAAACAGGTGTGTAGTTTTTCCCAGGCATCCTTTTCTGGGCAGCCAACATTTTCTAAATTAGCCTCAATTGCAAACTGAAAAAAATCAAGAAAAGAATTTTATCATAACTTGTATCTCAGTGAAACAAATCACTTAAAACAACAGTATTAAATAAAATCAATATCATATCATTTCATTTTCAAGAGGACCAAGTTAGCCAAAATTTCTTGAAGGATGAGTAAAGACAAAGTTAATATTTTATGCCTTCACAAATTTGCAAATCAGCAATAATACATATTTTACAAATGCAGTTTCATGCAGCAAAATATCAAAATAACACTGTATAACTCACTATTCTGAAGTTTAAACGAACCATCTGATGATCACTATTACCCAATGCTTCCCCGACAGTCAATTAACAAACCAAGTGATCATCATTAGAAAAAAACAGATCTAAGATATTGGTACCCTTTGTTGTCTTATTAACAAATTGAGTGAAAAATTATCCTCAAAAGTATTTTATATGTTTACAACATCTTTTATCCCTTCCTATCATATTTTTCCAGTCCACAGAATTTAAATTAAAGTCACCAAGAATAACTATCTACACATCCTTTACTTCTTTCCCTGATCATTAACTCATCAGTACAATCAGACTGAATGAGTGGTCTGTAAAATGCTCCTAAGTGAATTATCCTATTTTTACTGACCCTAATATCTATCCACAGTGACTCAACTTCTCTTTGCCTCATAGAATTATTTAGATTTGAAGAAATGCTATTTTTTATATAAATAATCAACCCATCACCGGGCCTATTTTTCCCCTGACTAATTAATGTACGTATCATAACCCTCCGGTTCATATTCACTCACATTTTCATTCACCCATGATTCTATTATACATATTATATTTATATCTTGATCACTAATATAATTAAATAACTCATCCTTCTTATTTCTAACAGTCATTATTCGATCAAGATGGAAAAAACAAATGCACAAAAACTAATTATACCACCGTGTAGAGGAAATAAAAGACTTCCTTAGGCGTAAGAATTCCATTGAAGTGTTGAGTCAGACCTAATATCACTTAACCCTAATATTAAGTAACGCTACCTAATAATCTTGTGACAACGAGTAGAAAAGGCTTTATACCTTTGGTTAGAGCTGCTGTAGGTCTGATGTGAAGAAAGCCAGTCTTGCTCTGCTAGGATGTAATAGCAGTCTCGGTGTGCGGACGTTTGCTGACGAATGTGTAGTCCAAGTGCCTGGCTCATCTTTGAGGGCAAAACAAAGAAAACACACACTTGGGACACGACGAAGCCTAGTTGGCGGGTGTCGCGGAAACTTTAAATGATCTATATTTTATATTGTGGCGGGAAGATGCCCCCAAATGTGCTGTATGTCGTTGTTGTTTTTTTCGAAATAATCATCTTTTGGCGATTATGCCTGAGGTGTTGATATTACTTAATTATGATTTCATTATTTTTATCTGTTTCTTTTAGTAAGTGTGTACTTATATATGTATGATTAACTGCTCCTCCATGAATGTCTTTATCAATTATCTCTAACCGAAATCAGGGTTGGACTACCCATCCTCGGCTTGCTTGAACCGACGGTCAGGATTGGGACTAGGAATATCTACAGAGCGAGAGGCAGTTAAGAGTGGGAGAGGGGGGGTACAAGCTGTTCTACCCCTTGTTACTTAAAAATTTATTCTTTAAAACAGTTTACTAATAGTTTTAATATCGGACCAAGAATTGAACTGATCTTATGGTAAGAAACAAGTGCCTTTCTGATGAAGGAAGGGAAGACAGTTCAGGAGAGAAGTCTCAAAAGTGACTGATTAACTTTAGTCACTACTAAGATTCTCCTATATAAACTATTGTCCAGAAAAATTGCGTTTCATTCAAACATTAACAATTTAGAACCTAAATAAAAGACCATGATCAATTGGATTCTATTGGGGAAGGTGGCAGGAAATTAGTAGTTCTATATTACAGCTGTCACTGAAGCAAGTCTGCATTTAGCATTAGAAAGTAAATGTGAGAAATATTAGTGAATTTAAACCACAAAATGAGTGCAAGGAGCTGTCGAAATTGAGAACAGCGTTGACTATCTTGTAATATTTTCAACCTAACAGCCCCAGCAACTGTTCGATGTTAATTCCAAAGATTGGAACAATTGGACACTCCTACCTCGAAAACTATTTAGTGTCGACGTCACGCCACTCCATTGATTCCACTGAGCATACATCAATTAAATTAAGAGGAGGCTTCTCCGAAATCGAGCTTACAACTCTATAATGATCGGAAATTGTTCAACAAACGACTTCCCTAACCTTTGACGAAATGCCTTGATGTGTGCACACACAAGTGTACATATACAGTGTACGTATGTATGGGAACTTTAGCCTGTTAGCTTGATTGTCTGTTTGTCTTTTTCTTTATCTGTTCTCGTATCTTCATTTCTTTCTTCTAAGTGCATCTGTTCTAAATATATTTTGTTTATAGGTGCTAGAAATTGTAGATTGTAGATAATACAAAATAAAGGTGGAAATAATTATTGGGACATTGATGGTAAATAATTTCAAATTAACTTATTAACAAAATATTTTGCTCTACAATGTTCTACAAAGATCTAGAATAATTGGATAGGTTCCAACAATATTTTACTTAGGAATGGTAATTTGTATTTGCTTATTTAGCATCTGACCCTTATATTGCATGATTTTGTCGTCATTATTAAAAGGAGAGAGTTCTCAACTAATTTGAAAATAGAGATAATTGAGGACTAAAGAGAAAGAAAATGTTATAGAAATACTTAAAAGTTCTTCCATATTTCTCTCAACACTACAGCTTGAAATATCTCAAAGATCACTGCAAGCCTTCCTCGCATGGAGCTCCCAGGATAATATCTCAACAACCTCGTTGCTGAATGTTGAGATCGATATATAAGAACCCTATGTTAACAAAGGCAAACAGCAAGATGATCCGCTTGCGGAGGGGATTTAGTTACGAAAAGAACAATTAGTAATATACCCAATAAACAGGCTGTGAGATCTCAATTACCAGCTAAAACCTGTATTCTGAGGAAAGAACACTTGTTACTATGACAAAAGCTTGCTTAGGAAAATATAGAGAAGATAGATCAATTTGCGCTGATGAGACTGAAATTTATGGTGCTATTTATGGTGCCGTGATGGAACTGTTTATAGACGAAAGAACAGCAGCCATACAGTAAATCATAGAGGCGGCACCATAATGACATGGGTTTGTTTTCCTTTATCTTTTAATGGGACTGGTGCCCTTTAAATAATTAATGGAGCATTAATTATCGGGTCAAGTACGTCTGATGAGGAATATATATATATATATATATATATATATATATATATATATATATATATATATATATATATATATATATATATATATATATATATATATATATATATATATATATATTCGCCTTGATAAATTTCCTTTGGCAAACTTTCTATTCTTCTTACTCTCTTTTTTAGTCCATATTATATATGGTAGATAACTTGTCCTATGCTCATATCTCTTCTTAATAGATGCGTTAGGTAAAAACTAAACTTAAAATTGCTGAGCTCTTGATCTATTCGATCATATTGGGGGCGTCTCTAGGTATTCTTTCCTCCTTTATGATGAAGTATGGTGGAGTCTGAATCAGGTTAAATGACAAGAAAACGGTTTTAGGAAATATTTGTTCCTCCTCACTGGAGAGTAATGTCAAGGGAAATGAGCCAATCTGGTGAGTGGAATTTTTAAAACAACTTTAATGTTTGATTTCAGCTCGTAGCCTGGGTGTTGAGGGCCGGCTTTTATTCGTTTATTACTTGGCTTCTAAGATGTTCAGCCTAGCTTTATTTCCCTCCTTATTTTAATTGTGGTATTTTCAACTAGAATATCTCTAGTTAGGTTATTGTTATGTGCGCTCTCCATATGATTTTTGGGCCCTCCGCTTTGCAGATGCATGGTTAAATGCCTCGAAAGGGTGGTGGTTGTCATGCCAACATATTTTTAAGTTATTATGAATCTTGTAGTCTCCATTGGGGCAGTTAAACTCGTAAACTATGTTGTCTGACTTTAGATTCGAAGAGTTTTAGCAGCTGTTTTATTTCAAGAATTATTTCACCAAATGTACGTGTGACACTATACCTGGGCACAAGGTTCGATTTCCGGCGTGATCGATCCTTCGACTGAATCCTGCAGAACAATATTAATGTTCAACCGTGACCTAATCAATTCTTTGAAATGGAATCTGCGCTCAAATTTGTGATGAATAATGAAGGAAAAACTCTCCAAGCGAAACCTGCAAATTCGCCCTATGAAGTCTATATGTAAGGAGGAGGTGACAGAGAGTACAACTTAATGTTACCAGGAATTGGCCGAGTCTTATTAGAAATGCTTGACAGCAGTTATAAAAAAAACCAAATATAGTACAACAAAAGATTTTGGTACATGCTGCACAAAAAATATAGTTAGAAATAATTCAAATAAACTTGCTGATATATATATATATATATATATATATATATATATATATAGATATATGGTAAAATTAAGCCACAACTGAGCATTAAAAGTTTATTTTGTAAGGCTTGGGACTTAAACAAAGGTCCTTCGTCAGATATTTTAACAGTTCGATATCAGATGCAAGAATAATCCAAATTTGGCGTCTCGGTTACCATAACCAGAGCAATGTGTATAGTGGAAGATATTAGGCAAAATTATTATGTATATAAATATGTGTATATGGAACAACAATATATATATATATATATATATATATATATATATATATATTATATATATATATATATATATATATATATATATATATATATATATATATATATATATTTTTATCCATTTGAGTGAAAATTCACGAAATCTTTTAGAATCAGCATTTATACAACTGACTTCGAATTTTAATCTCAGCCCTGGAATGTATTTTTTGGACCCTTGTATCAAAAAAATGTTTAAGAATGACTTTAAAGATAAAATTTCTGAATTAATGATTACCACATAGAAGTTATTTTAGCTTATTTATATAAAAAACCTTTCCTCATATTTTTATTTTGTCATATTTTCTAGTTATCATGTATAAACATTTTTTTTTGATTTTAAAATATTGCATATGTGATTCCCAAGCATTGCCTCCCCCTTTCTTTTGTAACCCGTAAAAAAATATATATATATTTTTTTTTAACCCTGACGGCTCATCTTGTTAATAGGTTTTTTCCAGGTATCTGTTAATCCCACCCCTTTTAATCTTTATATCCCATATTTTCATTAATCAGGTGTATAAATATCTTTCTCTTTTTCACTGTCTTTTAGTCTGCTCAGTAAAGGACCATTAGTCGAAAGGCCTCGCAGTTCTCCGTTGTTTTATTTTCCTCGTGGCTGTAACGTTATTCATAAATTCCTCACGTTCCTTATTTTCGTGATTCAGTTATACATATATATATATATATATATATATATATATATATATATATATATATATATATATGTATATATATATATTCTAAAATCATAAAACAATCAAAGTACAGTAAGATATGATATTAAATTGTTATTGCCAGTAAACTTAATTGGAAATCATAAAATCTTTGAAAACAAGGAAATTTTCAAATATTAACACAGGGAGAGTGCGTAAATAATTATTAAAGGATAAAGCAATGCAATTTCATTAAACGAGAAAAATTACGACAGTGAAATAAATTAAGAGAGTAAAAATATAAAAGCTAAAAATGATGAACAAACAAACATTACAGAAATGACAGCTATTAGGATCTTATTTAAATAAAATATTTTTAAAATATGCAAAAGCAAATGAACCATATGGTAAAAATGACGATCTATAATACAAAAAGTTTAAAAACTGAAAGAAGACTAGAAAAAATTTAAACGAGTAATATTAAATAAAAATAATCAAGACCATGGTAATAAATCAACAAATTAATAGATAAGTCATAGATTTAAAACCAAGAGTATC
Source organism: Ceratothoa steindachneri (assembly GCA_963969495.1). Lineage (NCBI taxonomy): Eukaryota > Metazoa > Arthropoda > Malacostraca > Isopoda > Cymothoidae > Ceratothoa > Ceratothoa steindachneri. The sequence goes on from OZ018327.1 coordinate 138,121,702, forward strand.
AAACAAAAATAATTAAAGTATCTATCATATGAAACCACTAATCGAACACAAAAACAAAAACAAAACAAAAGTATATTATTAAAGTATAATGTCGCTTACCGATGAGGTTCAGGTGAAATCACGAAGTGAAGAAATTATAATGGGAATGGCTTGAAGAAGGATAGGTTTTTGATTGGTTGGGTGGTGAATAAGAGAAAGTTGATTGGTGTTTGACTGATGTAACTATAAATAAGAAATGAGAAGGAAAGAGCGGTATTTATCAATGTTAAGTGTAGGAGATTTTGTCTTTATTATTATTGCAGCCAATTGTATAATATGATTTCTAATTACAGGAGTTTCCTTCCCAGACAAATTTCTTCCTGTGCTATGAATTATTCCCATATGAGACCAAAACCTCTCTTTCAATGAGCGAACCGTACTCTTGATATAGGTTCCTTGCAGACAAGAAGGACAAGTAAAAGCATAAACCATACGGCTGCTCATCTGAAGGGAAATTTTGTCTTTTGAGGAAAATAAACTGCATATGCAAAGTGGGTTGACAAGAGTGATTTTAAAGTTAGTATGAAAAAAGTATTTTTTGAGTAATTTGTTGCATTTTCTATTGAATAATTTACTGAAGGGTCTCATTTCAGGTACTACGGTTTTTTGTTATTTTTAGGAACATCATATGACAGAAAAGATGGAGAGTAAATTCGGATTACAGAATTATTGATTAATTTGTCAACCAAAGGTAGGAGGTAACAATTATTCTTAAAATAAGACTTTTTAGAGTTTGGAATTCATTATACATTAGCGAATAAGTAGAGGAGAGATAAAAACCTCTATATATTTGAGATTTTATTGCACTGATTTTGTATGACAAGTCACAATGGCTGAAAAAATTGAGGGAGGAAATGACTGGGAAGTATAAATGGCAGCGATTAGTAACAAACTTGAAAAATATGTGTATTGTTTTTGTTATCGGTTGTGATACCGTAAGTGCGGGTTTCACGAGCAACGTGTAGAAAGGACGATGTACCTAGCCATCTCGCTACCACGAGCATGAGGACCCCATATTTCCCTTTCGTGGCTCTTCTCTTTCATACCATTGAAAATAGTGACAAAGAACCAGATTATGCGCCATCGGCGAGGAAATGTGGAGTTAAGGGGGACATTGATATGTAGTTAAGGATAGGACAATCCAGGAAAACTAGTGGAAGAACACGACGTTGGTATTTAAAGTAGTAGATTCTAACGAGGGAAGTACTGAGCTAAGTCTCTATTCATCACTTTCTATTCAGTGCAGGAGAGACCACGGTGACAAGACTTAGTACCAAGGCGTACGAGAAGGTTAGGTGAAGGTAGAAAAGAGAAATAGTAAAGGATCAGTGTTTGATCCGAAATCGACGTAGTAGAGTAGGTCTGCAATAGAGAAACAATGAATTAAGAAGGAATCGACAAGGTTAAGTGTATTTCTATCTTTGTGAGTGTAGATGAGAAGAAATAGGCTGGAGATAGTAAACTATAATGTATCGAGAGGACAGATATAAAAGAGGTTATGTTGAGGTTGTTGAAACTGCCCAGAATGTGTAAATTTGCAGAAGAGTGAGAGAAAACCATGTTAAAATAGTTACTCTAAGTCATCGAAGAAACTATTCTAAAGATCATCTGAAAAGCCTTAGGGAATCGTAATTTTGAGTACCTAGCATGTGATTATACTCTAGCAGCTGTTGCCATTTTACTACCAGGAGTATGGTTACCCCATTTATCCCTCTCGTGGCTCTTCTCTTCAATTGAAAATAGTGTCTAGGCAGAAATTTGAAATGGTTAGGAAAGTCCATCGGAATGAGAGTTGGAAAGAGCTCTAGGTCCGTAAATCAAGTATCTAAACCCGCATTCCCTTTGCTCTTGTAACGTAGCCGAAAGAATATCTATGAGAGAGATACCAAGATGAAGAGATACCGGGTGCTCATCCGCATGCCATATTTCTGTAAGGCAAATTTATGACCAAGAACGGCTTCAAGTTAATATTTCCGCTCTTACTTTCAATTTTGCGCCAAACTTTCATATAACTAAACTGACACTATCTCATTTTCTTCTGGAGAAGTCTCTTATTTAGCCTTTAATTAACTTATTTTGGAAGTATCTAAAGCAGTATTTTAGCCATAGAATATTAGATGTATGTCTTCTGACTTGTTTTAGTTGCTGATAATGAGAGTGAAAGAGAAATCTTGATATAAATTATACGATTCGGCGAAGGTCTAGACTTAATTTTGACAATTTAGTAAATAAACTTACTGTAACATTTAGTTTTTTATATTGCTAACACAAAGTCGATATACTAGGTGTCCTGTACTTTGCTGAATACATTTAATTTTCTATAAAAATTGTCGCTCTCTACCTCATTAACTCACCATAAAACTCACATCCTTTATGTAAGGATCTCATTTCAGAGAGTAAATGTGTTTCTAAATTTCATTTCAAGGAATCAAAGTGGAGAGAGCTCGCTATATAAAAACCACGAAATCGAAAGTTTAGCGCAATTTAACCGGTAGTGACATTTTGTTGCATCTATCTGGTTGCATAAAGACTTGTGATTTACCTTCAAGTCTCTCAAGAACTTATGAGCAGCAATCAGAATCACGTCAACACAGAAACGAAGACAGAGAAATTCTTGCCTAAAACAGCGAGATATATTTTATATAGCAAATGAGAAAAAGAGAGAAAAAATGGAGAGGGAGAGATCCTGGAACCACATTTCTTTTCTTTATATTCAAGTCATGAAGATTTCCATCTAAGAAAAGTTTGGAAGTTAGTCGAATTCTCTTTAATAAACTGGTTCGCTAAAAGCCTTCCTTCCGCATCCTCCTTACGAAAGAATCTCGTGAGTAGGGTTTTACTTCCTTCATTTCATTTAATACGAAGGGAATTATAGAATTCGGGAGTTGTAGGGATGAAGAGCTACCGGCCATTAGGTTAGAAGCTCAAAATCTTTTATATCGGCTCTTCTTCTTATGAGCAGCTGTCAATGGGCTTAATTTGAAAAAAGAAAAGAAAAGGTGTTTACTTTGGATATCAAATAGGGTGCAATGGTCCGTGTGTTTATATAGGTGTGTACATAAATATGTAAAATATATGTAAAAGGTAGTAGGATTGATTCAGAGACAAATACCTTTTACTGAAGGTCTTAGAATTACCTTTTTATCTTTTCTAATGAAATACAGATCTTTCTTTCACATCTTTGGGTGCTTTTCCAATATGCACTCTACCATAACCTTTACATTTAATATGTACTCTACCTTATTTTATGCATTATTTAGTTAAAAAGTGATTATTTGGATTAGCAAGTTCCGAAATTGTATGTATATAAAAAATTATATTCAGCAATTAATATTCATTAAGTTCGGTTACCTAGAATATATTATTCTTGTGCATTACTTAACATTAACTAATTCATTCATTATCTTTAATTTTAATTCCTTACATAACTAATTTATTCTATTTTATTACTTTTCATTAACATATTATGATCATTTACTTGTTTCTATAGTAAAATTGAGTTTATTCAGAAACTTATTTTTTATTTTGTACGAGTTTTACGACCGAACACCATATGTGTTGTAATATGGTAGATCACAGCTTCTTGGTATATCATATATTGGAAGAGTAACCATTTCTCCACCATAGTTTCACTCCTCTTTACGGGGGAGCTCAAATCCTTAGTTTCGACTACCTGTGCTCTTTGGAAGGACTTCGTTAGGACTTTTTTTACGAGCTTTCTTATATTTCGCATATAAGATTTACGAGATTGAGTATGTATTTAGTTGTTTCTAGTGATACAATTTTTCCATTCCTTTGCCTCGTTCTTCGTTTGTTCCTTCAACGAGAGAAAATGTGTCCGATGATTTAATCGATGCAATGACTCTCTTTTTCACTTAAATTGTTTCGAAATAGCGATTGCAAATATAGATCCGGTGTCGTAAGAAATTCTTTTACCCAAGCGTTCTTTATCTGTTTTCAACTGGTGTAATTGGGGCGGAATTGTTCAAGTAATTAATAGTATTATCCTTCTGTTATGTGGAGGGAATTCGTTGTTGTCACGAGTTAGGCGATTCTTACGAGCTCTCCCTCGAGAACGTGTGGTAAACATGTTCGAGAGTTTTGTCTTTCCATTCTTTGTTAATTGAAACCTTGGTTGGACTTTGTTAGCCTTGTTAGCCGTCAGCATTCCATTAAGCCCATTTCGTGACCCAGATGTGTCTGAGTGTACGTATATTAATGTAGTCACAATGCTATGAGCGGTTATGGACTGCTTTCTTCACTGTATTTTTTTTCTCTCTTTCTCTTGATTATCGGTTCGAGAAGGGATTTTATTCATATCAGTGACTCCGTTTGAAAATTAAAATTTCACTGTAGGAGGTTTTTCAACCGATCCCATATAATTAGACCTCGCTAAACACGAAAAGCATAATAGATTTCGCATAGCACGTCAATTTTTCCTTCCATTTTCCTGCCTTCATGTTTTTGTCCGTAATCCATTTTTGCTTACATCATGTGTTGACAGCTATATACAAGGAGCTATGACTGGACTAGAAACTACAAAACTAAACTGTAATTGAGTAAAACACGATTAAATTTTAATTGTAGTATTTACAATGAACAAAACCGAACAATGGACTATTAATTAGAACGAAACGACGACTTAAGTGTTTTTTCTTATGTGTGGCGCCAGGTTTATCCCTTATCAAACCGCATCAATAACTGACCGTCATTTTAATGACTCAGCGACCTTTATACCATTATTCAATCGACTAAATACCCTTATGGAACCCTTTCCATTGTTCCTCATTGTAAAGTCCACATTTTTCCGGAAAATAATCAAAATGAGTGCTCAAAATATGCAAATTTATGGACTTGCAAGCTCTAAGTGGTTGAAGCATTCCAAGAGATTACTAACGATGACTTTATACTCGGGACGTCGCTGCTTTTTCGAGAAGATTACTAACAATTAATATGAAAGTAATCTAAGCTTTTTTTTCTATTTATTCCATAGTTTTCTCAAACTAAAGATCCTTCATTAAGCTTCTAATTTGGGGACCATTAAAATACCGGCATTCAATTCTGCATCACTTATATGTGGAAACTTGTTATGGGTATAATAAATGTTTGTTTCTGTTTATTCTTTGCCTTCACGAAATCTTTTAGCAAACCTTGCCTTATATGCATGATGGAAGCAGCATTTTCTTTGAATCATTCAATGGGTTGGAAATAATATTTTGGAATCCAGGTGTAAAAGATGTTCAAGTTGGTAATACACGCTGCTCAAAATGTTTGGCGTCTGCCGGCGATCTCACAAGCAAAGAAATACCAACATATTTTCAACTGACGATTGTTGCATTTGATGACATCGAGTACAGTTTTCATGTCATAACTTTCAATAAATTGCAGAGAATGACCAACTGTAACAGCCACAAGAATGTTATCATTATTTAAGAGCACAAATCAGAGAATTCTACTTGATGAGTCTATAAATAGTTTTCATTCACTGGGTTGATACACAACTCTTAAAGCTTCGATAAAACTCTTAATGTCCGAGAAGTACAAGAAACATGAATTCTCACGGAAAGAAAAGAACTTCGTGTAATCTTCATCCTAATTCTGTACCAGAAATATGTTGATTCAGGTGCTAATACTATCCCTCTCGATTGGAAGACACATTTTGTAGCTCTAAATCTTTTGCAAAAACCTTCGAATTTTCTCAAATTGTGCATCCTGTGTTGGAAAATTATCAAAAACTTGCACGAAATTACCTACCTTGTAATCTCGTCATGTAGAAGTAGCAATTCGTCACATGGTCCTTTGCTTCCCTCTAGAACAAAGGTATACCAAAAGGTAATGCCTACAAGTTTCCCTTGTAGGCAACTTTGTCACATACGTATCAAAATCAATTAAGGTTATTTTTGCCTTTTCTATGCATGTTGAGTAAATTTTTGGAAATGAATAGTTCTAATCTAACTTGTTATTTAGGTCACTATAAAACAAGCGTCCGTTGGATGATATAACAAGCTTATTTTTATTTAATTCACTATAAAAATAAGGTTTTTATTTCTAACACTATAAAACGAACGTTTTTTCTATTATAACACTACGAATGAGAATATTTTCTATTCCAACTCTATAAAAGTAGTGTTTGATTATCTTTTATTTTATATCACAAATAAACCAGTGTTTTCATTTTTACAACTATAAAACAAGCGTCTTTTCATTTACATCACTATAAACAATCGTTAATTTCATTTCTAATACTATAAAATGAGCTCATTTTCGTTTCTAACACTCTAAACGAGCATATTTTCTTTTCGAAGACTATAAAACTAGCCTCCTTTTATTTATCACTCTATAAAGTGAGCACCTTTTTATTTATATTACTAATAAATAATCTTTTTATTTCTAACATTATATAACGAGCATCTTTTTATTGAATTGAATATAAAATGAACGTCTTTTGAATTATATCGCTATAAACCAAGCGTCTCTTCATTTGTATCGCTACAATGCGTCTTTTCATTTCTAACCGATATAAATACGAGCATCTTTCATATATATATATATATATATATATATATATATATATATCACTATGAAATAAGCGTTTTGTATTTCGAACCCTATTAAATAAGTGTCTTTTCATTCATATCACGATAAAATAATCGTTTTTTTTCTATTTCTAACACTATAAAACTAGCGTCTTTTCGATTTTAACACTGAAAACGAGCATAATTTCTTTTCCCTCACCTTAAAACGAGCGTCTTTTCCATTTAAACAGTATAAAGGAGCATTTTTTCAATTATAACACTATAAACCACGCGTCTTTCTCACAAGATTGTTGAGAACCACAAAGAGTTCTTTTGTAAAGCCTCGGTTAAATAGATCATGGTTAAATGATTGTTGGGCTTATTTTAATCTGAATAAATTAAATTATTGCAATGTAAAGATTTCCTTCATAATAACGGACTTACAAACTGATCTTGTTTCTCATGGTTTACGATGATGCATGTGATATCTGCATGATTGCAAATATCACCCTAATGGACGATTTGCGCCTATATAATTTCCACATATTTTCAATTCCTCCACTTTAACATTTTATTAATAGAAATCTCTCTATGCAATTTCTTTTTGACACAAATGCCATCTTTCGTTTTCGCTGCTTAGTTGTATCACCAAAAATACTGACTTACAGTGGCTCCTTCCTCTTGGAAACGGGCCAAGAGTTTGTATGTAATCATTTTATCTTTAAACTCTGCCTCCCTTTACTTGCTATTTTGCGTCTCCCTTAATGAAGATTTAAAGGCTTCGCATTTACATAAATATTGAATTACTTAATTTTGAAACTTTTCTCCTACAATTACCATGGATTTATCGTTGGGTTAAAAGATTAGATTATTCACGTCACTCTTAGAAAAATCTGCATAATTATTTAATACTGTTTCCCTCTGTTTTCCTATCCTCTCATTTTGACGGTAATAAAATATTGTTTATGGAAATAATTTTGGAAAAGCTAAATATTATTTTTTTGATTATATTCAGTTATTCTACTGGTTCCTAATTTTAGACTCTTTAAACTTGCATATTTTTCTCTTTGCTTCGATGTTTCAATAACAAAGTATATCGCAAAGGGATCCGCAGGAAACGTTTCAAGATATTGCAATTCATTCCTGGTGTTAAAGGCTCAAGTATTTTTTTTACCTATTTGGACAATTTACTTTCGTATATTTCCACTTTAAATAATTTCCCGGTTCCTTTAAAATCTTATCTTTTTTAATATAGCTTTTTTTCTGGGAAGGGGACTTGTTGGTTCTCATCACGTTGCTTAACACGTTGACGACAAGTTGGGCCATATATGGTACACTGGTAGTCTCAAATAATTTAGCCTTACCAGTTTTTTATATCACTCTCTAAGCATCAACACATAAGGGTGCTGTTCATAACATATAATACCTGTATAACTTACTCTTAACTCTTTAGAAGCCTTCGCAGTCAACGTGTTAAGGAATATATTCATCCTCTTATATTTCTTTTCAGTTATTTGCCCGTCTGGTGTGCAAGAAATGCAGGGAGATCGGACTAAATGAGGGTGATAAGTTACTCATATACCTGAATTGCAAATGTGAAAGAATAAACGCGATTGCTTTACCCAAACGAAGCATGAGTGGAGGTTGCCGAGATATATGAGCACAAAGTAAACTAGTGCAAATTGTGATAGAACGAGTTCAGAGCTGCATTCATTTCAACTTCTATCACATTTTACTTAAAACCATGAGGCTACCCACGTGCATCTTCGATTCGAGGCTTGGAGTCTTATCAACAGCTACCGGACGCCAATGTTTAAACAAGGAGGTTATCGTCCCCCCCGTTCGCCCCCATACGCCGACCTCGCCAGATCGAGTTAAGCTTATGGACAGATAAGGCATTTTTCTCCGGCCCAGCTGTGCGTTCCCTCGAAGCTTCCACCCCATTCTCCCCCACGCCAAGGAGATGTCCTGGCTATTTATATGGAAACTTTACCACTAAGATCAGATTGGAGATCCAGATTTTCGTCGCGAAACATCACCACGACCCTCTCTCCCTTTGTGCGCCAAGGGACCTCGACCTCGAGATTCACCATCACTTTTCCAGAAGGAGGACAATATTCCTTGAGTGCCAAAGGTTCGAGCCTTTAGTGACGCCAAGTCCCCAAGGCATCCCCCCCCTGTTGTTCAAGGAGAACAACATTAGAACAGCCATTGTTCGTTTTGAGCCCTTCGCCAAGAAACGGTTCTCACCCCCCCTGTTGTTCAAGGAGAACAACATTAGAACAGCCATTGTTCTTGAGCCCGTAGACAAGAGACGGTTCTCATCCCCCCCCTTTGTTCAGAAGAGAACAACCTAGAACAGCCATTGTTCGTTTTGAGCCCTTCGCCAATAAACGGTTCTCACCCCCCCTGTTGTTCAAGGAGAACAACATTAGAACAGCCATTGTTCGTTTTGAACCCTTCGCCAAGAAACGGTTCTCACCCCCCCTGTTGTTCAAAGGAGAACAACATTAGAACAGCCATTGTTCTTGAGCCCGTAGACAAGAGACGGTTCTCATCCCCCCCTTTGTTCAGAAGAGAACAACATTAGAACAGCCATTGTTCGTTTTGAGCCCTTCGCCAAGAAACGGTTCTCACCCCCCCTGTTGTTCAAAGGAGAACAACATTAGAACAGCCATTGTTCTTGAGCCCGTCGACAAGAGACGGTTCTCAAGCCCCCTTTGTTCAGAAGAGAACAACCTAGAACAGCCATTGTTCGTCAAGCCGTTCGTCGAGTAACGGTTCTCCTTTCCAAGACGCCTCGTCAGGATCCTTTTATCCCCCCCCCTTCGGCTGGAGCTCGCCAGCGGACCGAATATTCCTTCAAGTAACTTCCACTGCACCCTAATGAAGTTACGTAAGCCAAGCGTCACCTTTTGAGTATTGATCCCTTATTTGTCAATTCTATCCTGTGCTTTAAATGGTTTATCGAACCATCCCATCTCTTTAACTCCATATTTGTTTTACCTTTTTTTTTTGATCCCTTAAATCCTTGGATTAGCCCGAGTCTCCACGACCCTTTCCATTCTGTTTGTCAATATTTTCCGTTTTTGTGTTTTGTTTATAGTTATTATTAATAAAACTCTATTTTATTAATGATAGCAATATTATTATCCTTGAGCTCAGTTCCACTTCTTAAGCATTTTGAAGATACATAATACTGGCCGCCAGACAGTAAAACGCACTCTAAAGATAATTAAGGAAGTTCCCTCAACGAATAGTGTAATATATGGTATCGTCGGGAGTCATTCTACGACATATATATATACTATTTAAATTTGGTATCAGGTGTGTGGGGTTTAACGCTATATCTTTGCAAACACTGGTCTCAGTCGAGTAAAGCATAGTGTTATTCGTTATAATAATAGAATATAGTAGTTCCCTTTTGTTTTAACGATTGCTATCCCCTTTTTTTTTAAACTTAAGAAGCTGGAGTAGCTCAAGGAACGGTTATAATAATTTGTTTGTGTTTTTTCGTGATTTTAGTCAGTGGTTATTTAGATTGAGAAACCAAGTACGAATAGGTCAGTGCCCATATTTAGGTAGGCTACTTCTATAGAGGCATAATTCTTGTTGCGAGGAATTTTAGTTGGTTGACTAGTGCGCCCCCAAGTGCAAAGATGACTCCGTTCGAAATCTTTAAAGCGCAAGGAGAGTCCTGTGGACTTTCCGGAAAAGAACTAATTAAGTACATTCTAGAGGAGCAAAGAAAAAAGGAAGAAAGAGAAAGAGAGGAACGGATAAGACAAGCTGACCATCAGATTGAATTAGCTCGGATTGAAGCAGAATTTCAAAGAAAAATGGAAGTAATAGAAAGGGAAAGAGTAATCCAACGAGAAGAAAGAAGGACGGACTCGCGCTCCTTCCCAGGAAAGCTGACAAAGTTTCCGAGCCCCGTAAAACCCCAAAACTTCTTTCCCCAAAACCAACAACGGGACTCCAAACCTCCCGTTAAGACTTCTCCTCCATCTCTCTTCCCGAAGCGACCAACCATATGCTTCACCTGTGGTGTAGAAAACCACATGAGCTGGAATTGCCCCCAAAATTCTAGGCTTAAAAGCGGACCAGCCCACCAAGTTCACCAGATTAATGCAACCCCGGCTCCCCCGGTGGTGCAGACCCAAGCAGAAACTTCTCCCCATCCGTCAGGCCACCAGGTAAATTTTTTTTTTTATAAAAGTTCAGCGGGAACTTTGAAATATGAGGAGGGCAGCGTGGACAGCTGTCGAGTATCGACTCTCGTCAGGGACACAGGATGTACATGCTTCATCGTGTCCGACGAACTCCTCCCAGTGGCCTCTAACCACGAAAAATTTGCGGTGGTACGTGACTACCTTGGGCGGGCGAACAGATTCCCCGTCGCTAGATGTTACCTGCAGTCTCAATATTATAATGGCTGGGCTGAAGTCATTGTAGCACCAATAAAATTCTGTTCCGTACTTATAGGAAAGAGCCCCCAAGTAAGTTTCGACCCTGTGTTTCAGGCCGCCCTTCCTCAAGGCCGAGATAAGAAAGAAGCCCAGGAGCCCGTCCCCATCAGAACCCCGATACCGTCCGATTTCTCGGAGACCCCTAACCAGGATTTTAGGACGGAAAAAGAGGAATGTGATTCACTAAAACCCTTAGGTGATAAGGCCCCAGACAAGGACACGGAGACTGTCCCTGGACCCCAAGAAAAAAAGAAACCCCAACGCGCCCATGGAGATACCTTCGTAGAACTGGACGAAGCATCGGCGCTTGAAGAGGATTGCCCCGCGGAGTCCCTTAAGGTAATCCAGACAGTGTGCATCCAACCTGATGCCGATTACCCACCTCATTCCCTACCAGGCGAGTCTTTGGAACCCTCTGACCTGAAAAGTGACGCGCAGCTGACACCACGTCAGAAGAGTCAGATACAAGAACTAATTAAATGGAATCACCATTTACCCGCCCTATTAGCTCTTTTCGAGCAACTGCGTGAAAATGGCCTCACCATTGGCCCCAGCAAATACTATTTTGCTCACGAACCCATTAAATATTCGGGTTTCAAAATAGGACCAAGCCAGTTAGGTCCCCAAGAGAACAAGATTAAGGCAATCGCCGACATGCCCCTCCCGATTACAAAGAAGCCATTAAGATCGATCCTAGGATCAGCTTCTCCCTATCAGCGATTTGTTCCGAATTTCGCTGCAATTTTGGCCCCCCTATGCCCCCTTCAGGAAAAGAATTTCCCCGATCGTTTACGTTGGAATGATGTCGCTGTTTCCCATTTTAATCAGCTCAAAAGTAAGTTCATTTCTGCCCCCATTTTTAAGTTGCCCAACCCGGAAAAATCCTTTGGGGTTAAGACCGACGTGATCAACGAGGGCATTGGAGGTGTACTCCTTCAATACGTGGATGACAGAACGAGTCATCCAGTTGCATATGCTAGTCGTCAATTATTACCACGCGGAAAGAGATATGCCACTAGAGAAAAGATAGCTCTATCAATTATCTGGGTCATAGACAAATTCAAGCTGTACTTGATATGTAAAGAATTTCGAATAGGAACCGACCACCGTCCGTTAGCCTATATTAGGAATTTGAGACACTCAAACGGCCGCATCATGCGCTGGAGTTTACTCTTGCAAGAGTATCAATTTAAAATAAATTATATCAAAGGTTCCGATAACCAGGTCGCTGACGCACTCAGTAGGAATGCGTTACCGAATAGCGTAGAACAATTGTATTCATAGGATTAGTATCTCCATGTAGGTATATACCGTCTTGTACGACTTAATTTAAGATTCTTTTGTAATATAATTAATTAATGTATATGTCTGAATTTTGTAACGCTCAATGTCTAATTTTTTTTATGTATATATATTTGTTCTTATTAATTTACGTATAAATTATTTTGTCCCGTATGTACTAAGTTTATATCATTTCATTGTTCCATGCCTTTTTTTTTTATTTGTATTAAAGGTTATTTTCCCCTGTAATCTAAAGATCAAAATAATCATGTATTGAGGTAATAATAGTTAGGTGCAGGAAGATACGGTTGGTACAAGAAAACGAGTTCCCTACAACGGAGCTCTATCGTTGTCCCTTCTCTCTTTTTTTTCGAAGTGACAACTTCCCCTGGAATGGAGGGGTGTGATAGAACGAGTTCAGAGCTGCATTCATTTCAACTTCTATCACATTTTACTTAAAACCATGAGGCTACCCACGTGCATCTTCGATTCGAGGCTTGGAGTCTTATCAACAGCTACCGGACGCCAATGTTTAAACAAGGAGGTTATCGTCCCCCCCGTTCGCCCCAATACGCCGACCTCGCCAGATCGAGTTAGGCTTATGGACAGATAAGGCATTTTTCTCCGGCCCAGCTGTGCGTTCCCTCGAAGCTTCCACCCCATTCTCCCCCACGCCAAGGAGATGTCCTGGCTATTTATATGGAAACTTTACCACTAAGATCAGATTGGAGATCCAGATTTTCGTCGCGAAACATCACCACGACCCTCTCTCCCTTTGTGCGCCAAGGGACCTCGACCTCGAGATTCACCATCACTTGTCCAGAAGGAGGACAATATTCCTTGAGTGCCAAAGGTTCGAGCCTTTAGTGACGCCAAGTCCCCAAGGCATCCCCCCCCTGTTGTTCAAGGAGAACAACATTAGAACAGCCATTGTTCGTTTTGAGCCCTTCGCCAAGAAACGGTTCTCACCCCCCCTGTTGTTCAAGGAGAACAACATTAGAACAGCCATTGTTCTTGAGCCCGTAGACAAGAGACGGTTCTCATCCCCCCCCTTTGTTCAGAAGAGAACAACCTAGAACAGCCATTGTTCGTTTTGAGCCCTTCGCCAAGAAACGGTTCTTATCCCCCCCTGTTGTTCAAGGAGAACAACATTAGAACAGCCATTGTTTGTTTTGAGCCCTTCGCCAAGAAACGGTTCTCACCCCCCCTGTTGTTCAAAGGAGAACAACATTAGAACAGCCATTGTTCTTGAGCCCGTAGACAAGAGACGGTTCTCATCTTCCCCTTTGTTCAGAAGAGAACAACATTAGAACAGCCAATGTTTGTTTTGAGCCCTTCGCCAAGAAACGGTTCTCACCCCCCCTGTTGTTCAAAGGAGAACAACATTAGAACAGCCATTGTTCTTGAGCCCGTAGACAAGAGACGGTTCTCATCCCCCCCTTTGTTCAGAAGAGAACAACCTAGAACAGCCATTGTTCGTCAAGCCGTTCGTCGAGTAACGGTTCTCCTTTCCAAGACGCCTCGTCAGGATCCTTTTATCCCCCCCCCCTTCGGCTGGAGCTCGCCAGCGGACCGAATATTCCTTCAAGTACCTTCCACTGCACCCTAATGAAGTTACGTAAGCCAAGCGTCACCTTTTGAGTATTGATCCCTTATTTGTCAATTCTATCCTGTGCTTTAAATGGTTTATCGAACCATCCCATCTCTTTAACTCCATATTTGTTTTACCTTTTTTTTTTGATCCCTTAAATCCTTGGATTAGCCCGAGTCTCCACGACCCTTTCCATTCTGTTTGTCAATATTTTCCGTTTTTGTGTTTTGTTTATAGTTATTATTAATAAAACTCTATTTTATTAATAATAGCAATATTATTATCCTTGAGCTCAGTTCCACTTCTTAAGCATTTTGAAGATACATAATACCGGCCGCCAGACAGTAAAACGCACTCTAAAGATAATTAAGGAAGTTCCCTCAACGAATAGTGTAATATATGGTATCGTCGGGAGTCATTCTACGACACAAATAAACTGGCGCCGACTTAGTATGTGGCCTAGAGATGTAATTCTGGTTTAGTGTGTGGCCTACGTAATCAAAAAACAAAATACCGATATCCAATGGGTGAAATAAGATATACAGAAATATATTACCATTTATATTCAATTAAAAGTTATAGCTTTAATTATTTAAAATCTCGCGAATATCTTGGAAGCCTACATAAAAATAAATCAGCATCATCTGCCTTTGAGAAAGGTCAGCAGTATTCATCGAGATGCCCTTGGAGGTGATGACTGGGGTCTCCACGTTTCTTCTTTAGAATGGTGATTTTGCTCTTCAGTCAAGATCGCTGAAGTGACTGAGTGTGAACACCACTAATCAGGATCGAAGTAGTGCTGGTGATGATTTACGGCTTCATGGTGAAATCCCAGTCACTGGATTTGGCGAAAAGCGGCCCACTCCTTTGAATAAACGCTTGAACCTGCTTCTACTTCCCTTTGAATGATTGGAATAAGACCCTAGGCCGGGCGCTTTTCCACATAGAAGTAAAGCACATCTCTTCCTCCAATTAAACCAAACACTCATGCCCGTCGCTTTTCGCCTATGATTGCGATTATTTTCAGCACTATTTCATCTTCTTCCGCAGCTGCATGGTCTTCATTTAACATGCGGCTTCTGTTATATTTTCTGTGTCCGGCGAAGCGAGCTTCATCTATTTGCACTGGTGCACATTCATCACCCTTCATCTGACCCCTCTTTTCTACCGAAACTATTTCTAAGCACACTTCGCGGCAATAGTTAAACCAATCCACTACTTTTGTTTTCCAACTTCCAGTTAAAGAGGATACTTCCTCTACTCGCAACCATGTGCTTCACAGGTAAACTAATTACAATAACAGCCTGCAGATGAATTTGCCATTCAAATCAGTAGTATATATTAAAGAATTAGTTATCAGTGCGAGTGGATTTACTTGCTTGACATCCTTTTCTCCTGCATCTCCAAACCATCCCTTCGTGGCCACGAGATTTCTTGTTCATCAGTCCCATGGGTCCATCACACTTCGGGCACAAATCTGAATCCTGTAAAAGTTCTTTTTCTCTTAAAAACAATGTAGCACCTTTTTCACTGGCAGCAATAGTGCAGTAAAATTCACGCAGCAGCATCTAAGAAGGGTGTATGTAAGCTGATGTCATTTAAAATATTACAAAAAAACCCGAAAGCTTTAAAATGTGAGTTTGCATATGAACACAATCTAAACCACAGTTCACTCGTTTAGTATGAGTGTAGAACTCATACTAAACCAGTGAACTTGTGTGGTAGTCTACTTCTAACATGTAGGCCGCATACTAACCTGGCATCAATAAACTTGCATGTGGATATGGTTTTATACTATCTAGTTGTGTTATTGGCGACAAAATAGACTTAAGGTTACCTAAAGTACACTTTAGGTATTCACAATAAGTCTTCGAGAGGAAAGGTGGCAGGTTTGATGAGTAAACATGGCTGAAATCAAGAATATTCACCAAAGAGCATTAATAGTCTATGCCCATCGATATGGAATAGGTTTTATGCCGCATTTATGCGTTGTTTTTATTTAGGAAAGTAGAGCAGGTATATGAGTGGACCAGTTTCACTAAGATTATTACATACAATAGTTGACTCCTAATTGCGAAAGAAAGGAAACATGCGTGATCCAGGGGAATTATGTTCATTCAGAAAAGAAAGATGTAGAGGGCGACAGACAGAATATGAAACTGATCAAGAATGACGTAAGTAGAAAAAACTTACCTGATGCACTTCCATGCATTTTCTTAAACGCCTCTCCTCATTTCTGAAACCATTAGAGATGAAAAAAAGCCTAGTTCTACAGCAGTCTATAATGAAAGTGTACAAGAGTTTAATGATAGCAATCTTGCTAAAGCACAAGCCAGAAGGGTTTTATATTCAAGAAGAGTATTGGTTTGGTAAATTCCGTTGGTATGATCCGCATTAAGTTGCTACCAATTAATCAACGATTACAAAAGACATTAATAGCCATCTTTAAGACCGCTTAAACAATGCTTTCAATAAAATAGAACTTTACTCAGATGCAAACGCGTTCTTTTCCATCTCTTCAATACATAGGCACATCCAAGAAATATCTTATCTGTGTGGTTGAAAAACCTCTGCTACGAAAAAAACTTCTAAAGTCTTTCTCTTTCTCATACTTTGCTTCATCTCGTTACCATCTCTTTCTGAATTTGCGGATCCATTAGAATGGAATACAGATTATAACACAGTAACACATGAAGAGAGGGAAACTACCCTCTCTACATTCTTTTCCTCCCAACCGAAAGACCTCTGTACAAAGCATATTCAGAAGCTTTGGTATCGTTGGAAGTAAGTCATTGATAATGATCGGATTATGTTAATGAATATATTAGAATAAATGATATATTGAAGGAGGGAGTGTTAAATTATTGTATAGTGTTAAGAATGTTTATTTTGGAATTAAAGCGTGTGTAAGGGTGAAAATATCCGAGTGGTTTGACCTATGTGGGTGTGAGGAAGAGCAAAGGATTGCATGATGTTGCCATGGCTATTTAATATCCTTTTTTATAGAGCACTAAGATTATCTTTTTAATTTTATAATATCTTCTGGGGATGAAGTACTAAGAGAAGTACATATTGTAATGAGAGAAAGGCGAATGAAGATTGATGATGAATAGGGAGAAAATGGTTGTATCCATATTGGTATATGCTAGTGACAAGATGTTGACATAACAGAGTGAGAGAAATTTAGAAAAGTGGGTGAGAGGCAGAGGGAAATGAGCGAAGTAAAAGTAAATGCAGAAAAAGGTATGATACGAGGGGCGGTCAATAAGTTTTGCGAATCGGTAGGGCAAAACAGAGGAAGGGGGATGGTTGTTTGTGAGGGTGTTAGGACAAGTTATGACAAGTCAGGACCTGCAGTCACACGCTCCTGCCTCGTCTATTTAAGAAACAGTAGCATTGCAGATCGTCAGTCACAAATTTTTCAACAATGGAGAAGGTTGAGCACCGCGCAGTGATCAAATTTTTGACCAAGGAAGGCAAGAATGCAAAAGAGATCCATGAACGCATGGTTGCAGTGTACACCGACACCGCCCCTTCCTATGCAACCATTGCTCGCTGGAATAGGGAGTTCCGTCATGGTCATGAGTGCCTTAAAGATGACCCCCGTCCAGCACGCCCATCAGACGTGACCAACGAGGACAATGTGACCCGTGTGGAGAGGATGATCCTCGAAATTATACGGGTGAAGGTCGAAGAAATAGAGCGAGAACTTGGAATATCACATGGAAGTGTTATCAACATCATCCACGACAATTTGGCCATGACCAAGGTCTCTGCCCGTTGGGTCCCTAGAAACCTCACGAAACCTCACGCCCCATGATCGACTTCAACGTCGTCAAAGTTCGGAGGAGCTGCTGCTTCTGTACAACCAAGACCCAGCGGGATTCGAGTCACGCATAGTGACAGGTGACGAAACATGGGTCCATCAGTGAGATCCCGAGACCAAGCTCGAAAGCATGGCCTGGAAGCACAGGGGCTCTCCGACTCCCATCAATTTCCGGACCCAACCCTCAGCCGGGTATATCTGGCCCCTAGCGACTACTTTTCATTTTGCCAGCTCAAGGCTGCAATGCGTGTATGCCGGTTTGGGGACGATGGAGATGTCCAGCTCACCGTCCAAGAGTGGATTGAACAGTAGTCGGGTGATTTCTGGTTGTCGGAAATTATAAGCCTCAGGGACAAGAAGCGCAAGTGCATTGAAGTCCAGGGTAGTTATATTAAAATATAATAAACCACTTTTCCTCATATCTCGTTTCCTTATATCCGAATTGCTAAACTTATTGACCGCCTTTTGTGTCTGAGTGCGTGATTCTACCTTTGAATAGGTGCAAATTTTAGTGATCTAGGATGTTTTACAAATAAGAGTCCTACAGATGAAGCAAATTGCAACCGTGAGCCTTTATTTAGAAGCAAAGTTTGGGGTGATTAGAACGTTAATGAATCCTAATGGTTGAGTGTTTTATGTGCCAAGAAGCTTCAAGGGTGTATATTGTTGCCAACGTTGGTTATGGGATAAGAATATGGTATGAAAGGAGAAGGAAAGTTTCAAGTAAGAGTAGTTCAAATGACCAACTTGAGAGAGATGCTTGGTGTGGGAAAGGTGGATATATTGGGAAACGGCAGCGTAAGATATGTATGATAAAGGGTAAGAATTTGTTTATGACTGAGGGCTCTGGGGAGGAGAATGAGTGGAGATAAACATGTGAAGAAAATATAACGCGACTGTAATTGGTGAGAAACGTGGTTGGGAGATCCCATGAAAATTCGCTTGATTGTGAAAAGGAGTATGAGGGTGAAAGGTTCAGCGAGAAGGAAGTGAATTTACTCTGTATAATACATGTGCATGGAGGAGGCATACAAGGGGAAGGACTTGTTGCATTCTGCACAGGAATGAAACCCGAATGCAAAACTGCCATCACTTTGAAGGGTCTTCAGGGTGGATAAAATGAAGTGGATGGGTGTGCTTAATAAGCAATATAAGTTGAATGAGTGGCAGAAAATTCTAGTGGCCCTGAAGCGCACGGATCCCACTACTGGGGAAACTGTTAGATGTTGAAGTTGGAAAACAAAGATATACATAAAGGAAGGGTCAATTCCGAGTTAAAGTGATCAAATTAAAATATATTTAAATATAATTAAAATATAATTTGGAAGAGGCTGGCAGGGAAGGTTGGAAGGGTATGTTGTTGTTTCGAGTAATGAGCTGTATTTGTACGAATGCAATTGAAGTGTAGTGAATGCGAGCGTCGAGGTAGGAGGAAGCTTATGCCTGTTGGTTGCAAGGGTTGCTTGAATGATCAAGTTAAAGTTACCTGTTTGCCACGGAGGAATGGTTGTTAATGTTGATTTGGGTTGTGAGCGTATGTCAAACGGGCTAGTCATCTTTGGGTGTAATGAAGCTGCACGGAAAACGTTAGGCGAGCATGAACAAACGTTTTGTAGTGTATGTGCGTGAATAGCTTTGAAGTCGCGTCTTTATAGTGGCTACCGGCTTTGATATCTCTGTTCGTTTGTTTGCTTTGGCGAACTTTACTTAGACTTCGAAAACGATACTTGGGCATTCGAATGTAGTTGACACGATAGTTAGTGGTCATCAGGTTTTGTTTGGCCAGCTACATCCATGTTTTCATTAGCCTCCTGAATCACCTGTCACGAAAATTCCCTATTAGGTTCTTGTGTGGTACATCTGAATTCTCTACAAGTAAATTCTATTCAGTATCTCCTATTTATTTCGGAACATGATCTTTTTTACAAGAATTTGTTCCCTCTTCCCCTCTCGCCTTGCTCTATTCATCCTACGTGTCCTTTTCGGAGCAGTTGCATCTGACAAGTTTATGAAAGATCACTCCTGGGAATTTCAATCGTTTTGTATCTTTTATGCTGCCTATCACCTTATCCATCTACCTACTCCCAAAATATAAAATACAGAAATTTTTAATGTGTCAACAAATATTCAAGCTTTTACCCTTAATACACAAATCCCTCAACTCAAAGTTTTTCGTTTTGCTTATCATAGATTCTATATCAAGCCATTTTGAGCAGCAAATATATGATGAAGAAAAAAATATGGTGATCAATAGATGAAAGAAAGGCAATGTGAAATCTAGTGGAAGTCTTTGAGAGCTGGTAGTCTCCTTGTTTATATTATTTAACTTCTTCTCTCGCTTTTGAAATCATGCAAGGAGATTGTATGCTCCCATTTTTAAGTCTTATGTACCTAAAAACCTCAAACGCGACCTGTGGCTGCGTCCTTTCGAATCTTAGAAAAATAAGATCATTAGAGTTGAGGGCAAGAGATAAGAGAATTGGAACGACGCGAAAGTGTTGGGCCTTTAAATATGTAAAGCTGGTACAAAACATATAAAGCGGAAAGGATATAAATTATTAAGTTGAAGTTGGCACAAATAGGGAGGTTCTCAAGATGTCGCCCAGGCACAAAGGAAACTTTTCTTGGCGAAAGTTAGAGCCACCCTATTGTACCTAAAGTTTCGCATCACGGTACCTCGAAGAGTGCAATTAACAAACTCCAGAGGGTGCAGAATTGAGATACCCCATTGATTACATGAGCTAGGAGGTTGGATAAGAGAAGGGAGGAGGAAATACATAAAGAATTTAAAATGAAGCCGGCAAATAAAGTGTTACGTAAGAAGACGAAGGAGATCTGGAGGAAAAACGAGGTGGAAATGAAAAATGGTTGGGAAGAGAGATTAGACTAATTGTAATGAAATCTCAATTTTCAATCAGTAGGAGAAAGATCCGTAGGCTGTATAAATCTAACACTAGTATGTAAGTGAAAGTCTTCAGGTGAAGTTGAGTGACAGTGAGGAAGAAAAAATTAACATTGACTGAGTAGTTAGAGATTAAAAGATCCTAGTAACGGAGGAGTTGACGGTAAGATCGGTAAAGACGATTCAGTCACTCGGAAACTAGATACAGATCTTATTGGACTTTCCCACACATATTCCAATTTCAACGCTATCCTATAATTTCTAATACTAATTACAATGTTCATACACTATAAGAACCTTTTATTAATATCTTTTAAACATCACCCCCTTTTTACGATTGACTGTCTTTAGATTCCTTCCCTTTCTTATTCTCTTTTTGTTTTATCCTCCCCCTCTCTCTTATGATATCTTCTCCACTTACACATGTCTGCATCAAACATCTGGAAAAATATGTTGAAATAAATGTCGGTAGATTCATTTAAATGTTATGTGTGTGACACCACAAACATATACGTCATGCAAAAACATGTAATTCATCTTCCGTGTCGTAGAATTGCTCATAGTCTGGTCCAATAATTATTCTAGTGGTTGATCTGGACACACCGCTTTTGTTTAAGTCAATGGTATAATGGTATTGACCCTATGACTCAATCTACGATCATATATATATATATATATATATATATATATATATATATAGGTAGGCTTTAATTCATCCTGAACGTGCGAAAGCTGGTTAGAGGCGGGTTGTGCCGTAGCCAGGATTCTCACTATAAAAGTCCCACTTGTTACTGGGAGGAGTTTTGTGATTGTTGAATTCTAAGAGTGCATAATACAGGTTGAATAAATTAGCCGAAGGGATTCTTAATTAAAGTCTTTCCAAGGGTACGTCAAAAGGGAGGAGCCACAAATAAACACACGTACAAAAAATAAACTTTACTTTACACAAATATATTAATTAGGAATAGTTAAACGGGCAGATTTAAGGATTAAATATTAAACACCGACGTTAAGCGTCTAGATTTATAATGACTCAATGAGAGTATCAATCACTGTTAATTAAATAGCTATTTTAAGAATAAAGGGACACTGGGTTTACAGATTACCATTAATTGTGATGGATTGGAGAGACGACTACTCAGGTCCAGACGGGGTGGTTCGGGTGGCGTTAATACGAGTTCTCGGGGAGAGGAGGGATAAGACGACGGGTTCGGGGCTGCTGGCTGCAGTTCCGGTTAGTTCACTCCTAACTGGATGTGACACTAAAAAATAGTAACTTCCAGTAACTATTTTGATGTTCCTTTTCTTTCTCAAGTTACGTTGAGCCACAGAGCGTATTCTTCTATTCACAGACTCTGCGGGGCTGGATTTACTTCAAGAACACTTTGAGACAGCGACCAAGTTATCTCGGCGGCGCGTTGACAGTCGATACGTTACGGCAACGACTCTCGTTCAACGTGAGGGTTACGCGTTACGTGGGTAGGTTTTGGACAATGCTGTAGAGGAAAGAACGGCGTTATTATTTATACCTAGGATTGTGGGAAATCGAGAGAGAGATTCCATTCACGTCAATTCGCTCATCGCAGCGCCTTCTGGACAATCTCCATGGTATCATAAAGAAGGCAAATAGAATTTAGGCTTCTCTGTGAGATAGGCTTTGTTTCGTCAGACTTCCTGTTGCCAGTTGGGGGAAGGGTAGGGGAAGAGAGAGAGGAGACGAAGGTCAACTCAAACGACAAATTTATTTCGTTCTTACGATTGTCTGGCGGCATGTGAGTATGTACGTTCCATACCCTCACATTCCGTGAAGGACTTTTACAAACTAATAATTAGTACACTAATTACAATTTTTCTCTCACAGCCTCACAACAACATTCGTTGCTGCATTTGCTGGTTGGCCTTTTCTGATCTCTAGCAATTTGTTTTTCGTCCGTCCCCTTGTTCTCACCCTCTCCTGTCTGTTATAATTATTGAAGACGTACTTCCATTTTTTCACCCAAATAATTAAGTGTTGTAATGATATCCAAGCGATTTCCATTTTTCTTTTGTATATAACGGATTTCACATGAAGCATTTACACATACACCAAATAAACAACAATGTCCTATCTGACATATACATGCACAATATTCATTTCTGGACCTTTCACTTAACTTTAGCAAACAGAATACAATATATAAAATTTGCCACTAATAATTATTTCTCTTCTTTAACCACAGTTATTTAATCGTATGGTTAATTCTGTTCTAATCATTTGACTTAAGGACAATTCATTAACTCTGCCTTGAATGATAATTGCTTACTATTTACAAACATACGTGAGTTGGCTTGGTTCAGCAAAGCGAAATTTCAAGTCTCATAACTGGTTATGCTCATCGCATAGTTATCAGTGTGTGACAGGAACACACACAAAAGGGGAAGCATCAATGACTGATCTTAATGCTTATTATTATTGTCCTTAATGAGATTTGGGTTATTTTTATTCAGAAAAACAAACCATTTGAAATTACGAGGGAAAAAACGCTAGTGCAAGCCATGTTGTAGTTCTCAATGTGATTTGTTTTTAACAATATCAATGAATTTCAAATGATTCCCTTTTATTACTCATCTGGAGAAGCGGCAGGTATTCCCACCTCGAGTGCGACCAGGAAAGGCCTGGCTCACTGGATTGACCTGAAGTGAGGCCGACTGGGGAGGCTGGTGGTTTCCATTTTCCCTTCATGCACCCATTTTATTTACCAAGTAGCTCGTCTTTACTTATTGCAACTAGGATTAAATACCTTAATGAAAGTACCTGTTTAATTTTCTACCCGTCATACCTGGAGAGAATATGCGTATTCCCGGCTCGAGCCAGCGCTGGTGCATGATCATAATTGGTAATCAGACCCCCTACTCCTTAGTGGACCAGCCTCCTAGTACCTAAAAAAATTTTGTGGCTCGGCTTAATTTCGTCCTCATATCATAACGCCACCAATTGTCTTTATACACTTTCACTTCCCTACCTGCTACGCGGGCTTTCGGCCCGCGTAGCAGGTAGGGAAGTGACAGAATTAGGCACGTGTTGTGTTGGGTTTTCGACTCTTCACCGCTTCCAGTGCACATATGAGGTGGCTACGCCAACCCCAAACCTTATGGCCCAAGGCCACAAGACAAAGTCTCATTAGGGCGGGTCGGTTTGTCAAGTCCCAGCTTAGCTCAAATCTGAAAGCCTAGTATGTAAAGATGATCAAATTTAGGACGTCTCTGATCCTATAGAGGTTTTTCCTTAACCTTTTGAGGCAATTGGATGTCATAATACCTAATTCCCATGCGTCCTTTTCTTTTTCATAATTATTACTATGACCACACTAATAAGTACTGAAGGAATATCCACATATTTGAAAAGAGAGCCACTTACAAGCATACCCACTTTCTTCCTATGTGTCAGGGAGAACAAGGTAACTATTTGCCTCTCCACCTCTAAAACGGAGATTCCCCGCTACTCTTTCTCACGAACCGCTTCAAGAGAGGGGTTCCCCTTCTTCATGGAAATTTACGAATGAGGTTGAGTTTCATTCGGGTGACTCTCTATCTCTCCGAGCGTCTTCCCCACTTTCCTTTTCCAAGACAACTTCAAAATAAAATATTACATAGATGTAGTAAGGCCTGGAGTCACTCTTCCAAAGGGTACACCTAAACCGAGGGTACACTTTTATAGGAGCAAGTAGCGGCAGAATCAACTAGATCTTATAGTCTATAGACCCACAAACGGTGAATTCACTGTGGGCTGCTTTGCCTGCCCCCCCCCTTCTTCTGGATGGAGTTCGGCATTTTGGCTCCTACGTGGCCTAGTCTAGTAAGCCACAGGCATATTTAGCTCACAGTCGGAATTTTCGCCTCCCTGCCGAGACTCAATGGCCAGATTAAGAATCCTTTTGAGAGGAAATTGGACCTGGAGGTGCCTCGGGCCCAGGTGGAGATACACCCACGAGGATAAGTCCAATCTTGTGGAAGATCCCACTTTGTTAGCAAAGGTTGCCGAGGATCAAGGTGAAAGAAGGGACCTCTTCCATTCGGAAGGACTACGAAGAAAGCCAAATCCATTTCAATCTCCGATAAAGATAAGACTGGGCCTTGCCTGTCTATCCCCAGCGACTCTTCTGTTACGGAAGAAAAGTGGATACATTCTCAACCATCTTCTCCTTCGAATAAAATGCAAGGGTTTACAGATGGCTCACCCGCTTATTCGACAGCAAACCAGGCCATAGATTGTAGCCGCAAATGGATAAAGAGGATAAATCCCCAAATAGCACGTCTAAAAGTAATGTGAGCGGAACCTTGGGGACGCCAGGTTCGCTCGTGAAGATAGTATCCAGCGTTTGAGAACCTGCAAGTTCGAATCGCATGCTAGCAATTTGTTCCACTGCTGGACGCATGCTGTCCAAAGGACACATATTCTATCCCCGTCAGACTTTAGCTAAGCTACCTGGCAAAATGCCAGAAGTCAACCGTTTCCCTGAAGGGACATTTCTGGTGGCTATTATAAGAGTGCTCCACAGATACCTGATGGATCACCGATGCAGGTAACATTGCAATCTAACATAAATTTTGTAAAAGGAAAAAATAGGTGTAGCGAAGGAACTCGTGGACTACTCCGTAGAGCCTACCGAAACATAAGTAAGACAGGCTTAATTCTTTAATAGGGTTGGTTTCCAGGTACCTGTTAATGCCCTTATCCTAATGTCCCCATCTGTCATATACGTGTGTGTGTCTTATTTGTAAAAAATTATTCTTATGTTTCTGCCTGCTTCAGTCTGCTTTGTTAAGGACAATTAGTCGAAACGCCTCTCAGATTTCCCGTGTTTATATATATATATATATATATATATATATATATATATATGTATATGTCGTAGAATGGACTCTCGACGATATATCATATATAACTATTCGTTGAGGGAACTTCTTTAATTATCTTTAGAGTGCGTGGATGTCTGGCGGGCCGATATTATGTATCTTCGATATGCTTAAGAAGTGGAACTGAGCTCAAGGATAATAATATTGCTATCATCAATAAAATAGAGTTTTGTTAATAATAACTATCAACAATACACAAAACGGAAAATATTGACATAAACAGAGAATGGAAAGGGTCGTGTGGGCTCGGGCTAATCCGAGGATTAAAAGATTTAAAAAGGTAAAACAAATATAAAGTTAAAGAGATGGGATGGTTCGCTAAACCATTCAAAGCACAGGATAGAATTGACAAAAGAGTTAAATACTCAAAGGTAACGTTTGGCTTACGTAATTTTATACTAGTGGTGCACAGGATGTCGACGTGAAGGAATTTTCGATCCGCTGTCGAGTTCCAGCCGAAGGAGGGGGGGATAAAAGGATCCTGACGTGACGTCTTGGGAATGAGAACCGTTTCTCGACGAACGGCTTGAAGGACAATGGCTGTTCTACGTGGTTCTCTTCTGAACAACAGGGGGGTGAGAACCCTCTTTTGTCTACGGGCTCAAGAACAATGGCTGTTCTAATGTTGTTCTCTTCTGAACAGCAAAGGGGAAGGGTGAGAAGCGTTTCTTGGCGAACGGGCTCAAACGAACAATGGCTGTTCTACGTTGTTCTCTTCTGAACAACAGGGGAAGGGTGAGAACCGTTTCTTGTCAACGGGCTCGAATGAACAAGGGCTGTTCTAACGTTGTTCTCTTCCTGAACAACAAGGGGGAAGCCTTGGGGATTCGGCGTCACGAAGGCTCAAACCTTGGCACTCAAGGGATATTGTCCTCCTTCTGGAAAAGTGATGGTGAATCTCGAGGTCGAGGTCCCTTGGCGCACAAAGTGAGAGAGGGTCGTGGTGATGTTTCGCGACGAAAATCTGGATCTCCAATCTGCTCTTAGTGGTAAAGTTTCCATCTAAATAGTTGAGACACTCCCTTGGCGTGGGGGACAATGGAGTGGGAGCTTCGAGGGAATCCACAGCCGAGCTTGGGAACAATGCCTTATCTGCCCATAAGCCTAACTCAAGCTGGCGAGGTCCGCGTGTGGGGGCGAACGGGGAAAGATAAACCTCCTTGTTTAAACATTGACTCAGGTGGCTGCGATAAGGCGCGAAGCTTTAAAGCGAAGATGCACGTGGGAAGCATCGTGGTTTTAAATAATATGGGATAGGGGTTGAAATTAACGCGGCCTCAACCCGTTCTATCACAATATATATATATATATATATATATATATATATATATATATATATATATATATATATATATATATATATATATATATATATATATATATATATTGATTTGCATTTGAAAAGATAAGAATAAATAACACTTATATATCCTCAAAACAATCAACAAGAATTTACAAAAATACTAAGTTGCTAAAACATGCAACATGAGCGATGGGTAACAAATAAGCAGATGAAGCTCTATAAAAATGACAGCAACACCAAATTAATAGAGGAACGTCAGTTGCATGTCGATACTTCATTGTCAGCCCTGAGAACATGTATTTTTCCACTCATGCTCTTCACGATGATGCAACAACAGAAGCGTGTGATGCTAGCCCACTCCTCGCCTTGAGTTGCTCATTCGCGGGTAGTTAACGATATCTTATGACCCTTTTGAGGTCCCGCCAGAGGTTTCCAATAAATTCATATCCTGAGTCTGAGGTGGATTTTCCATCACCGCAATATTGTTATCCTGGTACCACTGTATAGTGGACGTAGACTTGTGGCATGCTGCATTATCCCGCTGGAAAATCACATTTCGGGTCTATATGGAAAGGTCTCAGGCTGATGGAAGAATTTATTCTCTAAAACCACTGATCTTGACATATAGTTGCATACCATTACAGAGCAGCCACCATAGTTTACTGTTGGCACTATGAAATCTCAATTCTACTCCTCCACTAGCCTAGTACGGACTCTAACTTTTCCTTGGGGGTGATAACAACTGCAATCTTGACTCGTAGGTTGTGGTGACCAAGTTCCAAACCACTAGAATTCGCTTCTGCTGAAGGTTGATTAGTGGCTCCGGGCGAGCTTTACAAAAATTCAGGCCTTGTGCAAGCAGTCTGCGACGGGCTCTTCTGAAGGATGAATTAACCTTGCCGCCCTATGTCCAATCACGTTGTAGCTGGACTGTGATGCAGAGACTACTCTTCACGTTGTATACTGACACTGGGTGGCACAGAACAAGGTCAGTCTTGGATGTTCCCACTTGCTCTAATTCTTAGACACTTATGCTACACCTTATTATGATTAAAAGACCTTCCGGGACATTTGTAGAAAGCCGAGACCCTTCTCGCGCAGCGGGTGTATCAGACCTCTTTTTTACACTATATAGTTACGTGTTTTCGCAATTATCATATCATTATCAGATCTTGTCGAGATGGAATATCATATTAATCAATAAATATGATGCGTTATATGAAGATATTTTGATTCTAACATACCACATACTGATAATAGAATTTCATACATTTAAATAGCATCACCATTTAGATATTTAAATAAAGTTATATGGAAACTTGTACTATTTTTTTTTCAGATGTATGGAACACATACATGCAAACTTACAATAACATATTTAGACAGGTGAAAGAGATATGGTCCTCACTTCTCCCAAGGACATGACTTTCCCTTTTTCGTTTAT
The DNA here is from genome assembly GCA_963969495.1 of Ceratothoa steindachneri. Classification (NCBI taxonomy): domain Eukaryota; kingdom Metazoa; phylum Arthropoda; class Malacostraca; order Isopoda; family Cymothoidae; genus Ceratothoa; species Ceratothoa steindachneri. Next base: position 138,149,968 of record OZ018327.1, read on the forward strand.
TTTTTATCTTAAGTTTGTTTTCGTATTTTTGTTTTATGTTTGTTTTCTTTTTTAATAATTTGTCTATTTGTTGCGTAAAGATAATTCCTAAGTGAATATTATCGGCAGCTCTTTCCTTGCTGGCAGTTGCCATTATAGTCTATAATAAATAAAAAAAGCTCTTTTGTTAGTCATAATGTTGGGAATGAAAATGGAAGCGATTGATATCATAGTTCATGCTACAAGAGGCATAAGTTGCACCAAGTTTTTGTTTGCTACAACTTCTGCTTCTTTTGAAATAGTTTCAGACAACTTATGAATAGTCTTCAACGGAATGCTCTAACGTTTATTTCCAAGAACATCTGCTAGACTCTTTTTTTCCCAGAGTGAACACTTAGAACTCGTGTATCTTCCATAGATGTTAGTTTGGGAAAGTTTATGGCGAAATATTTTGGGAGAACCAAGTTCTTAAATACCATAATTGATTTCTGCTGCCACATATGTATCAACGAGTTCTACGTCGTTTAAATGTATTTGTTTCCATTGTTGGAGGTTTTTTGTCAATTTAATCGGTTTTCAGACACGATTCTTTTGCCCTGATGGACTTTTGCCTTGATTAAAGGGCACAATCGATTTTCACTCTTTTTTAAAATCTAACTGGGCTTAGCTTTTACAGTTGAGTAGTAATAAATATGTGAGGTAGTAAGGATAAACAAAACCTTTAAAGTACTTCTTATGCATCTTAACACAACTAAATTTTACCTTTATGCTGGTGTTCATATTATTTAAAGCGTCAGTGTTCCGTTACTTGCTTCTAATAATTTATGTTGAATTATTCTTCTAAATATGTCTACATGTCACAAATCTACATGTTCTGTCACACCACTCATATGCTCCGGACAAGAAAGATAGGTTTCTCTGTTCTAAACCACAATCAAAATCAAAACTCTTATTCAAATATTATAAATTTAATAAAGTATCATTTTGTAAAACTAGAAATTGTTTGGCGAGACCATTTAAGATAGAAATTCTATTCTTCGAACAATAAAGTAGAGCCTAATTAAAAATAAAGTTTCCAATCGTATTAATTGAAGAACTGGTTACCAACACAATTCTAGGATAAATGTCGTGTCACATTGATGATGTTTCTATATTTTTTAAGGCATTTATATTTATCTTCCTTCATAAAGGCGATTCCCTAACTACGATTCTGTAATGGCAATAGACTTTATAATTACAGGGTGACCCCCCCAAAACGGGCCTGCACATACTTTTTGTGATATATCCTTCATTCATTCACTAATCACCCTTACCTTGCAGGACATGGCAGAAGCAACGCCTGTGAACACAACTAGATCTCAATTGGAGCTCCAGCAGAGAATATACTGCGTCAAACATTACTACAAGACAGGCCTGTTCAAGAAAGTGTAGGACACTTGTGCATCAGTTCGAATGTAAAATAATTCCTCCAAGAGCAAAATTCAGGACTGGGTGGACCACTTCGAGAACTATGGGACGGTGAAGAACCTTAATGCAGGCAGTGACAACCGTCCAAGCCATTCAGGGCGCCCTAGAAAGCGTACAGCTGAGCTGCTCGAGAGCGTGAGAGAGTCAGTTCAGTAGAGTCCAAAGCGCGTTGCGCGCAAGTGAAGTTAGTTCCTCGTTATGTCCCGTGAGACATGCAGGAGAGTGCTAGTAATAGATGTAAATACCTACCCATAGAGAATACAGACGAATCAGACTCTTAAACCTCAGACAAGGAGTACATAAAGGCTATGGCAGTCAAGATACTGGAGAAGATTCAGGAGACCCAAACATTCCTTAACCTCCTTTGGACCTCAGATGAAGCTCACTTCCATTTGAAAGAAAGGTAAACTTGAAGACAAATGTCTTCTGGAGGACTTCTAGATCAAATATGTTAGCTACCAAGCCCCTACACTCCCCTAAGTGCTCAGCATGGACTGCAATCTCAGCCAGAGGCATCATTGGACCATTCTTCTCCGATGAATCTGGCGCGACAGTGACAATCACCAGGGAGCAGTATGTTGAGGTCCTCAAAACCTTTAAGACAGAGCTTCAGACCCTGTTCCCGTGTCTTATGGGGAAGTTCTGGTTTCAGCAAGATGAATCAAGCTCTTACACCTCAAACATGTCCCGAGATTGGCTGCAAGAGAACTTTTTTGGGCCGTGTGATCAATCTCAAGACTGATTTTTGGTGGGAACCTCACAGACCAGAACTTATCCCCCAGATTTCTTTCTCTGGCCCTACCTTAATGAAAGAGTGTAGGCAGGGATACCCAAGACCATCAGGGAACTTAAGCAAGCCATCAGGGAGAAGATCAGAGCCATTAGTCGGTCGTTTTCTAAGGACGTCATGGACGACTTTGTGCTGCACCACAAGACATGCAAAGAGCTAAATGGAGGTCATCTCGAACACCTGCTCTAGGATAAAGAAGAAAAGTTCATAGACTCTCATGCTTTGATCTGATGTTTTTAAACCTAATAAACTAGTTATCTCCAAAGTTTCATTTAATCCTTGCAGAAAATTAAAAAATGAGGCCTATCGAAAGTTGGGGGCATGTTTTTTGCGGGTCACCCTGTATACGGGAGTTTATATTTACACTAAATGTGGAAGTCAAAATGTTAGCAGTCAAAATTATTAGATTGTGAATATGTCGTAGAATAGGGTCGACTTCAAGCTTCCTGCCTCTCTCAGCTGAGATAGATGACGGCAAGGTTCGTGGGATATGTATAATACAGATAGGGTGCAACTTACCTGAATTATAGGTTGGCCAAAAAGTCAGCTATCTTGAAAGGTTCTTGCACAATAGAAAAACGAGTACAAATATAACTTTACTAATATGCAAATTAATATTCTTTTTACATAGGTTAAAAGGGGTTTTGAGACAAACTATATAACACATCCGACGTACACGAGTCTCAGCTATTAATAATGGGCGGGGACTTGGCGGGGACGGTCGCTATACACACAAACAAACAATACTGACCGAAGGGTCACTCGAATGACCTTGAGAGTACACGAAGCCGACGATAGGGCCTCACACTGGGGGAGGGGGGTTAGTAAAGAGAGCACTTGCACAGGAGAGTTGTGCGTTGCTGTTACCTCTAAGATTTGGTTCGAGGGAGTAATCGTTGCGTTGGCGCAAAGTTCAAATAATAGTCTCTTGACTACTAACGGGTTGAACTTAGATTTTGCCTTCGGGCTTAGAACACCGAGTCGAGACTGGGTGCATTGCGTTCGAGGAGCGGATAACAACGAGTATGGGGTAGACTCACGCAAATTAAACGAGAATACCCGGAGCTTGAAGGGTTCTGCGAGGAATTGTGCAGAGTCCAATGGGCGCAACGGGGAAGTGCAGACGGCAGGTACTGACCGGGGTGGGCAGACATCGGATACTTACGTGGCGGGCAGGCACCGGATACTGACGGAGCGGGCAGGCGGCAGATATTGCCTTCCAACTCTGGCGCCAGAGGATTTATAGTGGGTTCGAATGGGGTTTTTCCCCCTCCACCCAAGGGAAGGGTTCCAGGGTCTGGCACATCGGCAGGCGAGGGTAGTCTCGCCCTATTAGCACGATCGCGGAAAAGTTCCTACGCCGTCGAGGCGAAACTTTGTCCGACTCACAATGGGACCTTTTCGGGCTCTAAAGCTTGTCGCGGCTTTCGGCGATTGTGGGCTTTCAAGCCACCACGGCGTCTCATGATTTCGAACTTACATTAAAGCAGACAAAAGAGTCGACCAGGTGTCTGTTCTCTCTCTCTCTCTCTGATCTCTGACAGTATATTATTCGTTGCAAAGCTTCCCTCACATTTGCATAGGGCGAACAAGTTAGAAAATTAATATACAAAAATCGTAAACACCTGAATAGGAATACATAAAAGAGATGTTAGTTATGAATTTCTCCTAACTAATGAGATATTTACCCATATTCTCAGACTCAATATTTACCTTTTGAAATGTCCTTACAAAAGAAATATGAGCTATTGCAACAGCTTAAATTAGCTAGATTCTCTTCATGGCAGATCTAGACTCACCCAAAAGAATTAGCTTTGCAACCCATCCCCCCGAAAAACAAACAGAAACGAGAGTTAAGAATCCTCTGAATTTTTACATGCCTGTGCCTCAGTTTTGAGTAGAGTAAAACTTTAGAAGACGCATTAAGCATCCCAATTCTCCGGTGTTACGATGTAAAAAAAAAAAACCTAGTCCCTTATTTATCATAATTCATCACTATATTCACGGGAATGGAAATTAAAATTATAGTTTCCACATAAATTAGGAAATAAAAAACATTAAACAAAATTTAGGGCGTTCAACTTAAACCTCAGTGGGAGCTTTGTTACTTCAAAGCAGGAAGGCAGAAAAAATAATTCCCAATTTAAAGGTAGTAACTTATGGGCATATGTGAAAGGAAAATAAGTGACTACCAATATAGAAATGGGTGTTTGGTTTATTTTTTTATACACCGCGCAAAGTATAGATAAAAATATATAAGGAGATATTAGAAAAACAAAGCATTTTTCGAAATACATATAGTAAAATGTTTTTTCCCTCTTCGTCCGCAGCATTTTCCGGTTTGAGTTCGTATGGGCTCACTCCTTCTTGGGGTGGGAGGTTACCAAGCATCATCAGGGCAAAAATGGAATTTTGTAATCCCCTTCGCTCACATCTTTTATTTATTAATTAATTTATTTCATTTTTCCTTTCTCCCGACTGCTTGTATGCGTTCCTTTCCCCTCAGTTATCACTGTGAAAGCTTGTGGCTATCCTAGGGTTTCACAAGGGGTGGTGCCGTAAATAAATCGCGCTGTCCCAGATTATTAAGGTCCTGATACTAAGAGTCGGGCCCCATTACCCCAGGTGAAGCGCTTTAAGTAGCGGATACTGTTGTAAGAGTTCCATTATTTTCGGAGTGCATCGGCTTTTTAATTATGTATAATGAATAGTGTATGGGGAAAATTAAAATAAATACCGGATCTAAGACGCCAAAGTATTGCCACCTACTCACTAACCCCTACAAGCCCTTTCCAACGCCCCATTGTTCTCCCTCAATATCTCCGTCATCCTAACTATTTAAGTGTTTCCCTAAGCTATTTCCCCTATGAACAAAAAGCACCTATCTCGCTCAGGACAAATTCTCTAAGCCAGTCGACACTTAAAACAAATGATATATATATATATATATATATATATATATATATATATATATATATATATATATATATATATTCAAGTGAGCTATTCTTTATGGTTCGAAGTTTGACTATAATTTGGAGAACAATGGCAGCAGAAAACAGTTGCATTATTCTAATTTATTGATACACCAACGTTTTGAGGGACATCCTATTCATCAAGTTACTGTAAATAATACAAGGATAGCTAATTTATATCAAATCAATGTCTAAATTGCTTAATCAGACATTTTTAATCGTGTATGTAGGTACAAAAAATTATGATAAAGAGGGAACATTTAAACAGGATCGAGCAACGGAACAGTTGAAATTTAGTCATTGAGGGGGGATTTAGCTAAAACAGCCCCTCAAAGGCCAACTTTCAACCGTTCCGTTGCTCGTTACTTTATCGCCTGCAAACCTTAAGCAAGTATAACTAAGAAATTCAAATTGCATAAATCTAGTCCCGTATATTATGTGAAACAAACTCACTCAGATATAAATAGCTTTGCCTTCAAAGTTATCCCAGTTGAACAAGCTGAATTTACGTCCATTTGTTGAAGTTTTAGTTCGGTAGATGGATATGTGTCATCTCACCCAATTAACCACAGCCCTAAATACGAAAGTCCCTCTGTCAGGATCACAAAATTAGAATAGAATGGCAGATGTAAAGGCTGTTGGCTTACTAATCATAAAGCAGATAACTGCCGAAATATTATTTATATAAATGTAATTGCCCAAATTTACCAATACATCTGCCGTATTTTGTGTCCCAGATAAAATAAATAAATCCTCTCTGGAAAACTCAAAGCCAGAAAACAAAAATGAAGATCATAAACGAATATTACGAACAGCAACATGGCAGAAACGCTTTCCTTGTCTAGTCTTTTAGCTTTGACTCCATGCTGCCGTCTTTCAGGTGTAACCTTGATGAGAAATAGCAGGTGAGAGCACTTAGAGATGGAGGTTGCCAAAATAATTTTATAAGCAAAGATAGCTTAATATCTTAAATTAAATGTAATACAGCGCTATATAGCGATAAGGTAAATGGGTTTAAGCCCAGCAATTTTTATTCCACTATAGTGGTAGAGGTCGATTTATGGTTAGGTGAAAAAAATAAATCGTTATGGTGTTTTGTATACCGAACATAAACATAAAATTCAAACTGCCACGTATATTCACCGTTGCTCGAGAGTTCTCTCTTAAGGGCTATGAATTGGGAAATAACTGGTTTCTGATATTAATTCATTATAGACAATGAATTAACATTAGGCATAGACTCGTCTTTCTGCGTAAGAACAAACGAAATTACTTTGGGGCGAAAAACGTCAGTTTGCGCTAATTCAGAAATCGGTGTCTTGTTACTCGTAAACATTCACAAAATGTTGAATAACTTCTCGTACCTTCCGTCTCAAGAGAGCAAGCGGAAAGTTTCTGAACAAGAGAGTCGATGAGAAAAGAGCCGAGAAAATCGAAGAATTCCTTCTGAATACTCTTTGCCGGAATGAGGAATGTCTGTAGGTTAATCTTACCATTAATCTTGGACTTACGAAGTTATGATTTACTCGCGACTAAATTATCATTTGCCAAGATTGTGTTGTCTTCTAATTTAAAAAAAAATAATCGAAATGATAAGATTAAATTTGGTTTAATCGCTAAATTTATTTTAAGAAGAGGAGCGAAAAATGTCCCTGTATTTTTAATGCTGTAATTTGTTAATTATGAAAGCTTGAAGGTAGAAATAAGTAGCCTTAGAAATGACAGTATTTGAAATTTAATTAACTAGATTTTTAACATTAGAAATGACCACCACCGAGATTTATACTCTTATCAATAGGATTAGCAAAATTTCTTTGGGGATTTTGCAAAATATTGACATTGATGGATGCAATGATTTCATTCTTCAGTTCTGCGATATTAGATGGTGGAGGTCGAAATTTTCTTTCGTTTAAAAAACTTCATAGAAAGTAGTCTGAAGGTGACAGGTCAGGTGACCTGACCGGCCAGGGTAAATTTGTCCCTATGCGACATTAGTCATTGAGGAAATCGAGCTTCAACCATGTCATCGTGGCACGTGCGGTATGGGCTGTAGCGCCATCTTGCTGAAACCATTTGTTAGGATATTTGCTATTGGCGAAAAATGCTCTGGAGCAAGTCTAGATATCTGATAGCGTCAATTGAATGAGCTTCTCCTGTTTCGTGGTCCTCAAAGAAATAGGGTCATAAATGTTATTGTTATCTTTGGGTAGTGCACAGGTTTATTTACAGTGATTATTTGGCTTAGTTACTGATCACTTCTGATAATTCAGTTTATTTGGTGTAACTTTCAGGTAAACCTGACATTCATCATTTAAAATTATGTTATTTAATACTAATTGTTTATCATCGTACATTTCTTTAACCCTTTGACCCCTCGTTGCTTATCCTGCATCGAGATTTCTTGATGGCATTCACTTTTGTATGGCTTTCTACCTCGATCGGTATGTCGGTTGGTCGGATGGTAACCAGTTTACATTTCGGATCAAGTAAAGATAGTCCCTCCTAAGACAAAAAGGAGGGATTAAACTTTACTTGGTTAATTGGGAGAGGGATGAACTTTATTTGGTAAAAAGGGAGGTATACGTGGTTTTGACATCGTCATTTTAAAATTACTGGAATAAGCATAACTACGAATTAAACGCATGCTAAGATGTAAGAGAGAAGTGCTGAACTCTGCACAGGAATTAGACGTTGCCGTCAGTAAAGGATGTGAATAATAAAAGTGTTCTTAAAAAGCGTCGAAGATAAAATAAAACTCTATTCAAGCATCAGCGATTAAAGAAGGCTACAATGTTCGCATCAAAGATCCTTAACGGAAGCCCCTCATTTCCTCTATTATAGAATTACAACCCAATAAATGAAGAAATTATGGGCGCGATTATCCTGAAGCGGTAACCTCTTCCTAGTAACTAATGCTCACACTTCGCCAGAGGGTTGAGGGCGCTTGTCACTAGGCCCAAAACTCCAGCCAGAGGATTGAGAACGTTTGTCAATAGGCCTGAAACTCCAACCAACCAGAGGGTTGAGAGCGCTTGTCAATAGACCTGAAACTCCAGCCAGATGGTTGAAAGCGCTTGTCAATAGGCCAGAGTGTTGAGAGCACTTTTCAATAGTCCTGAAACTCCAGCCGGAGGGTTGAGAGCGCTTGTCAATAGGCCCGATACTCAAGGCAGATTGTTGAGGACGCTTGTCAATAGGCCCGAAACTCCAGCTAGAGGGTTGAGAGTGCTTGTCAGTAAGCCCGAAACCTCTAGCCAGAGGGTTGAGAGCACTTGTTAATAGGCCCGAAACTCCAGTCAGAGGGTTGAGAGACCCTTGTTAATATGCACGAAACTCCAGTCAGAGAGTTGAGAGCGCTTGTTAATAGGCCCGAAACGCAGCCAGAGAATGAGAGCGCTTATCACTAGGCCAGAAACTACGGTCAGAGGGTTGAGAGTGTTTGTCCTTAGGCCCGAAACTCCATCCAGAGGGTTGTCAGCGCTTGTTAATAGGCCTGAAATTCCAGCTAGAGTGTTGAGAGCGCTTGTCAATAGGCTCGAACTCACCGCAGCCGAATGCTGTTGACTAAAGAGCCAACGACTACTTAATCATGAATAAGGTAACGATTTTAAATTGCTATGTACTTATAAGTATTGCTATAAATTAAATATTAACCGTTATAAATTACGATGCATAAAAGTATATTAACGAAAATTGGGAAAACACATTATTTTTAATGTTGCTTTTTCTTTTGTTGACTAATTAATTAGCTTTGATCACCAAGTTCATTTTCCAAATTTAATCAAAGGCAGACTTAAAAATACAACCCAAAATGAGAATTAAGTGGGTTGATGACCTAAATATCTACAGGAGCTTAATTCGCTTTAATGTTGTTTTACATTCTCTTTCGAATGATATAATTGCTAAAGTCCTCCCAAGGTTTGCCGTGGAATTATTTGGCAATAACATCATAACGAAATTTGAAACCCTCATGTTGCTTTACATTTTATTTCGAATCATATAACTATCAAAGTCCTCTCAAGGTTAGCCAGAGAATTATTTGGCAATATCATCATAATTATTTGGCCGATTCTAACGAAATTTGAAATCCTTATGTTGTTTTACATTCTCTTTCAAATGGTATAATGGCCAAGGTGAGTCCGAGAATTATTGAAAGTTTTGAAAGTCGTAAGGTCCTAAATCAGAATAAGTGAGAGACGCGACTTTGGTCAGCAGACCTTGTTTTATTATGTATCTCTAAGGCACTTTTATACCCCCAACATTTCGGGTGAAATAATCTTAATACTGCCTCAACTTATCTGGTTACTAGCAAAATATTCTTAGTTTAGCTTCTATCAGGCAAATAATGACAAATAAACTTATTGAGAACTAATAATTTCAAAACGTCTACATTATACATATAACACTCAAAATATTAATATTATTCGCTTAAAACAAAGGAGCAAATACTGATTGTGGAGGTTTTGAAGAGATTTGCAAAGAAAGTAATGAGATTAAGGAAGAAACATTGCAAAGACCAAAATTTCAAATCACAATAAAACGAGATTTATAAATGACTATGGTCCTGAGTGGACCACGTCTCTCCTTGATGGGTCCAACCTACGCAAGTAAAGCAATTACCCCGGTGAAAAATGAAAACTAATTTTATTCGCTCCTGCTGGGGAGGACCTTATATAGTGGGTTACAGTCATGAAATGTCTGGTTTACATGGTTGATTTAAACTCTTTGACGATGGCTGGGAAATCTGGGGGTGTTCCACTTTTCCCCTCATTTTATCTACGAGTATCCCTTCTTTACATTTTCTGTTTTCCGCGACTATGCCTTTGCAGCTCAGTGTAGTTAAAAAAAATCTATCTAGGTTTAAGGCCCCAGGGTGGGTACCTTGTCTAGCTCGCTACAAATGGTATTTAGAAGAATTTCACCTCCTCCCGGTTCGACCCATGGCTAGGGTATGAAAATAATAAATGATCACCTACCTTACTCATTAATGAACTCACCTTTCTCGATTCTATTTTTTTAAATATCCTTATTTACTTCATTCAAACTTTTGTTCCTACTACCCAAAGAGATTCGGCCGACTCTGTACACTTTCATCCTTTTACCCTAACTTTTTTCAGTTGCAGGATACATTGCGAAGGCCTAAAGCCCGGTGGCTAGTAGAGGTATTAAGTATGAGTTGTGCTGGAATGTTGATTCTATGCACATAAAGAGGAGGGGTGGGGGGCGCTGAAACAATCCTTGACGGCTCAAAGCCACAGGATAAAGTCGCCATTACAGCGTGAAGGTTTGCCAAAGCCCATCTTAGTTCAAATCTCCAGGCCTAGTATATTTAGGTAAATGATAACTATTTGCATGTTTCTGATCCTATGGCGACCCTTTAGTAGCATCCACTTTTATACATCTTTTTCTTCTTTTGTTTATTTCACTAATAGAAGGAAAGAATGATGCCGGGAAATGGATGGAGAGCCGCCTCTAAGCGCGAACTCCTCCCTATTAGGAGACCGGGAAGGTGGTGTAACTCAAGCCACCTCTCCAACCAGTGGAGGGGCTCAATGCATACCATCTCTCTGCTGTAAATGCGTTTTCCTTAAGCACATTATGAGCTGCCCTAAGACAGCTGCAGTTCTAAAAGGAAGGCACAACCACTATTCTTTCTTAGGATCCCCTCCAGAGTTCTCTGGGCGCAGAAGGTGTTTTTCCTTTACCTTGTATACAGTTTATGATGTTTATAACCGATCTTCTTCGATAGAGTCGCCGAGGTCGAATCTCTATCTCTACCGGAGGAGGACCGACCGGTTCTTCCCCTAGGCTTAACTGAAAGCAAAATATTACTCAAGACATCGCCACATGCAGTCATCCTTCGGATGGGCACAACTCAACTGGGCGGGCCCCATCAAGGGGTAAATGGTGGCGAGGTCCTTTGAGCACTACTCCAAGACTTAAAGGACCATAGAAATGTGACCTTTCTGGGAGCCAGTATATATGCCCACCACTTCTTCCTGATCAAGATCGACAGCTGGTTCAAGTATGCCGCATGCCTGTTGAGTCCACGGTCGATAACCTAGCTAGCTCAGGGATGGGGGACGATAGCAGATGGTGCCCTTCTGATGAGGAGCTAAACCTGGTGGTGAGGCAACCGTAGGTGACAGGGTCTTTCCCAATGGCGATTAATAATTCGGCAAGATCCTGGGCAAGATCCAGCGAGACAAAAAGTGCGCCCGAAGACTTAAGATGAACTGAGGGACCTGTCCCTTTGAAAATACCTTCAATAGAGCTAAATCCACCTCTATCTCGGAGTAATCTAGGCTGTGGTTGGCAAATTAAGCCTCGGGGCCCCTTGCAAAAAAGTGAAGGAAAATAAGAAAAGAAGAAGAGGGGTTATTCTGCAATCTAGGGGTTCCGGAGACAAAATGGTCTTCTGCGATTCGGTGCGGGACCAGGCCAAGAAGGGCACATGCGCTATTTGTTCACCCTCTGGAGGAAGGGGGGCGTCTAAAAAAGAATGCGTCCAAAAGTAGGGTTAGCGGAGCATAGGGTTGCACGGTGTTTTTGAGCCTGATAGCTTCAAGTGCCTCCTTGTTTTCAATCAAATAATGACAGCAGGATGCTGTTCAAAAGACACATGTTCCATCAGCGTAAGTCTCTAACTAAGATTCTTGGTATGGAATCAAAACTCACCCATTTCTTAGACTGAACCTTTATAGTGAATGTGGGTGGACTTTTAAATACAACTATTTTACCTACATTCCATACATATAATGGCTCGCTGGTGGATGTTACACCACACTCTATCATGAATTGGGCAAAATAAATAGTTTATGCGAGGAAACTTGTGAACTACTCTCTGAAATACATAAGCAAAGAGCTAGCTGGCTAAACAAGCAGTAGTTAAGATCGATCGTGTGATAAGGAAACAGGTAGGTGCCTCGAGGCCGCCCATACACTTTTCGTAAAGTTCAACCGTAACAATCTCTCTGAGTTGGCGTTTTCTGGGTAGTATCTTACCCTGTCAAAGCTAACGAGACTCAACAACAGTGTTACAATTGCCAACGCTTCGGTTAAAATTAGCAATTCAACCAAAGGCCAATTAATCAGAAATATGTCCATTTTCTGCATGGGCCTTAAATCACACACTCTCGCCCAGCACTTTTTCTTGGAAGCAATGTAGCTAGTATCTTTTAGAAAAAGAACTCATGGATTTTCATGATGCTGCCGAATCTCCTTTCAAGAGGACACGAAAATCGTCTTGTCGTTTCCTGACTAGTCTACGGTCTCACCCCGCCTCCATCCCGATACTAAAGGACAGACGGCCATGCACACGACCTTTTCCTGAAAGGACGCTCGTCTCTATTGAGTCTTCAGATTGAGCAGAGGCAAATCCCACAAAAGGGGTTGTAAGACGATCTCCGAGCCTTCGAAGACTGCGCCTTGAAAGAGGAGCAACAACGGAGCGTCGGCTCAGTGGCTCCTGTCCAAGCCCCTACGGTATGCCTCATACACTCGACATACGTCAAAAAAGCCAGAGAGCCCCGTTCTTTGCTTCAACTTACCTGCCAAAGAATTTCAGGCATTTCAAGAAGATGCTTCACAGTGCCAGCGTAACCTCCCATTATAAGCCCTCGGAGGCAGCGGTGCCCTCGTTTCCTTTATCTGCTAAAGCCAAAGGAATTCTGCTTCGCAAAAGGATAAACAGAGGGTACATTCCTGGATGAATCCACTCGTGGATTCTTAGAGTTAGGCTCGGAGAGTATTTTTTTCAAAAAATTGCCGTGAGCAACGGATTAACAGAGGAAAACTGCGGAATCTCGTTTACTCCCGTTCTCTTTTATATATTTGTCTCCAGGAGAATATTTATCGCGCTCTTCCTCTACCAAACCTCCCGGTTTATGAAAGCTAGCAACCTCACCACCAGAGGATGGGGACCGGGCAAGTGATTGCAATTTTTATATCCGACATGATCCTTCACTCATTGAATACCTCTATCCAGATAGTGGGAATGAAGCTCCTACTAGATATGAGGTATACTATTATCCCAGCTTACATCTCCCAGTCAACCAACTTTGCTGCGGCAGAATTCAGCCCTGTAGTAACAGGGGTGCCGAGGCCTTTTCTTCTGTTCGGAGATTTGAACTATAGGCACCCCATCAGGGAAACTACACGATCAATACCAAGGGTAAGGTCCTTGCTGACCGGTTTATTTTATGTTTCTATATTTCCCTGTTCTTTCCAGATGTAATGTATGATTTGGAGTGGAAAGTGGTCGATGGCCGTGATGGTAGTGATCATTTACCCATTTATATATCCTTTTCAGCGTAGCTGTCGTCAGATAAGCTGAATTAGTTGTGCTAATAGCTATTGCCGTGGTATGCAATTTAGGAAATGATTTAAATATCTGCCCGATTCGACAGGTTTACGTCAGTAGATGAGGCCGATAAGTTATTCTTAGGCAACCTTATCGCCGTGGGCCTAACTACAGTTCCTTGAACGTCTAGCCGTTTTTTACTTCTTCCACTTCTTTGGTAGTGGGCCGACTGTGAGACAAGCCGCAGAGAGAAGATATGCGCCAACATACGCCAAAAATCTTTTAAATTGATGGTAAAATTACTTTCAAAAGTGTTTATACCTCAATGCAGCTTAAGATGAAAAATAAAATTGATATTTCTTTTTTTTAAATTCTATTCCATTTTTCTAAGAAGCTTTTGAAGATCCCTCGTATATGCACATTAAGCACCGCCCGAACGATTTAATCGAACGAGGGCTAATTTCCTTTATGTTTTAAAGCATGCCCCCGCTCTTCTTGACTGGTATAGTGTCTTCACTCAACGCAAAGTCCCCTCTGGTAGGGGCGTGGAAGCGAGTCAGAATGACTTGAGTCAAGTTTTGGCAAAACTCCCTTTCCAGTCGTCGATGACGATGAGGCCGCAATCTCGGACCCCGAGCTCATGATGGAGTACTTCGGGACAATTTCTCGCTATTCTCTAACCTAGATGCTGCTCCATCTAGATTTATTGTACGTCGTGAGCTCGTTGAAGGAGAGAGACTGGACTTTATCTCCAGAAGTGGAGAACCATTCTATGACATGTTTACGCTAAGGCTGCGTTCTGCTCTCCCTTTGAGCATCGGAACATCTCCTGGTCCTAGCGTACGTGAAGATATCTACAGCGACGAGTTTCTGCCCAATTTCTCTAACACCCTGCGTATACAAGAAGATGGAGATGTTAGTAATTTTTAGGTTAACTTATGACTTTCGTAAGTTCCACTATATGTCGGTTGCTCTGCTCTGCCTGGAAAATGATAGATTCGAAGGCTTCTTTCGTATGCATAACTCCGTCACTGTGATTTTAGATATGTATAAGGTGTATGATACTGCATAGCGATACGGTGTCATGGACACCATATATTCTATTGGACGAGTGGTGGCCGTCTATTCTTCATATATGTTTCTTGCGAGATCGTACCGATCTGTCGCCTCTTTTAGTCGCCAATAGATTTCAGTGCATCCTCGGACGATTTCGACGGTGCCTATTTTACATGAAAAGCCAAGTATATCCTAAGCTTTTCGCCTTTAGTGCTAAGCAAATCTTCCGGCGACTTATGCCCAAGTGGGCAGTCGCCAGATAGGCTCCTAAAATTAAAAAAAATGCTAAGCAAATCCTTCAAAAACTCGATGTAGCTCTCTATGAGGTGGCGCTTCTGGTTCTGCCCAGGACTCGAGTCTATTGGGTACACGTTTGATCATTTGTCTCTATGTGTCTGCTCTCAGAGTTTCTACAGCACCACGACTACTGCATTCAAACATTTTGGACCACATACAGTCTTACCTTGCAGCAATGCAAATGTGCACAGATGACTCCTAATCCTGAGAATGGGTCGGATTCTATGCCATCCCACCTCCCCCTTGTTTGAAGTGTGTGGTACTATACTGAACTGCGTCTATCCTATGATTACAACACAGCACTTGGTAGGGGAGATTACGTGTCTTACTCGGTTTAGAGATCAGATTTTGATTTATAGCAAATCACAGAGTGCCTGGAGTGCTCTATATAATTGGGAATCTTCGCACCCACTTTTTTTGATATCCGTGACGCCAAGGTTGCTGCGATGCAGCGGATTCGATCTTCTTTGCTTCACGGCAAAAAAGATGTAAGACGCTTGAAGGGACCATAAAGTTACACTACTTTGCGCTGCGGGTGTTCTGGTAGAGCTTTGTCTCAATGAGTTGACGAACTCAAGTTTCTTACTGTTGTGTCTGAATTGTGCACACTGAGGAAAAGCACTGCCATTTGATGGATCTTACACCTTAGTGCGACGAATGCGTGGTCTAGCAACTACCCAGTATATTCTTATGTAGTTTGCAAATCTGGCGAACGTTACCTGTTCCAGTTATGCAAAGAGCAGGATCGCTACCACTTGTCATTTGTCCTCGGGACAGTTTTGTGAATTCATCCAGATTGTGGCATTATTGAATTTCTGGAAGAGACTACTCTCCTCTATTGTATATACATTATTCTTTCTGTGGTGCTTGGGTGAATGATCAGGTGCCCGAGAGACTTGTTTCTCCCTCTGGAATCTAACCACACTAATTGCTTCTTTCATTCATTTGTTTCTTCGGCCTAGTTGTTTGATTTTAACTTGGTTGTAGTTTTTGTTCATCCTTTTAACCTTTAGTCTATTTAAAGGTAAAAAAGAGAAAATAAGCTTAAATGTGTGTAGATTCGGTGTCCATGACCTGGTTGTCAGTTGTTGGTATACTTATTTCTAAAAAACACGTCTAATTTGACGAAAAAATTCTTGCGAAAACGAGAGACGTTTCGAAATAATATACAAAAAGTCGCGAACAGCATTTAGCTAACAAGGGGTGCCCATTGTGGTCTGTTTTCAAATTTCGAAAACAAATGAGCACAAAAGTGACACCGATAAACATAGGAATCAAAACCATTTAAAAAACAAACCTAAGAGCATCTAAGGAAGGACAGAAGGTTCACCACTCAAAATTCTTTATTTAGATGGTGACGGCACGATTGAAAGTGGTTAACTTCAGTCATTGTGTAAAAAAGGAAATCGAAATCGAAAGTATGAGGTCAAAACTGCCTTAGTTGAGCATCGAGCCCGGAAAGGCGGGCTCTAATGCTTTATAGTGCTACAGAATAGAGAAGGTAACAAAAGGGGTGAAATTTAAATACAAACTTTATGAAGAAAAAGTCGAATTCCATTTTTAAATTGTCAGAAAAAGTTTAAAACAAAAGGCTAAAAGGGTAAATAAAGGATTTGGATGTGTTAAAAATGTTGGTTGATTCCTTTGGAAATGGAATGGAATTGCGGTGTTCAGGAACGGTGAAGGACTTTGTGACCTACGAAAAGAGAACTGAGATGCCACAGTGAATGTAAGATATTCCTACGCCCTTTTTTCTCTTTCTTTCAATCCTTTTTTCTCTCTTTCTCTATTTTCTCTCTATCTTTATATCTCTTCATCTCTCTCATTCTGCCTTTTTTTTGTTTCTTTTCTCTCAATTTTTCTTTCTCTTCTCTCTCTCTTCTTTTCTCTTTATTTATCGCTCTATTTCTCTTTCTGTTTCTCTTTCTTTATCTCTTTCTCTCTTTCTTTCTCTATTTCTTTTTTCTATCTTCCTCATTTTGTCTCTTTAATTCTCGCTCTTTTTTTCCCTCTCTCTCTCCCCGCTAAGGTTATCCACTGTAACCTATTACACTTGGTACCTGGAGGAGCCGCACGTCTTCCCGGCCTGAATGTAAATTAGGGAAGTCCTGTCACTGGGTTGATTTGAACTCTCTTGACGGGGCCTGGAAAAGTGGTTGATGCGCTTTTCCTCGTTCGATCTCAGCGCAACTTCTTTTTTACTACTCTCACCTTTTGTTTGTCTGCACTTATTCCAGGAGGAACTGTTCTCACCCGGTCAGAGTTGAGGCCGCTAGCCATGGTGCCTGTGTGGACTGCATGCCATCTCGTGATCAGCTACTATCGGGGTATGATAATAATAGATAATCACCCACCAAGTCACTAGTGTATCTGTCTATCTCTATCTCTCATTTTTACTTAGCCTCTCACCCCTTTCCACACTTGCTCTTCTATCTACAGAATCTCTTGTTCCACGGCGCACTTTCGTCCTCCTATGAGCCTTAGTCGAATGGTAGTGTAGAGCTTAATGTTCCTACCTGTTGCAAAGGCCGAAAGCCCACTGGCTGCTGGCAGTATTTAGCAGAGGGTGTAGTTGGTCAGCACACATATAATGTGGACCTCTTCTCCTATAATGAACAATAGCTAGAAGTCAAAGAGGACTAAGCGTTCCTCTCCCTCCGAAGGTCTCGGGGGACGGACGGGTCAGCTTTCGTTTCGGCAGACGCCCAGTGCAATATCGGCACGTTGAGCCCAGAAGCACCCTTGGGTAGGCCAAGACAAAGACCAAAGTCGCAAGTGCGCATAGCGGGCCTGCGATTACGTCGGGGCCCGGGATTCAGAGCCGCGTTTTTGAGCTGCTGGCTCCAATTGATTTCTAGTCATTCCCGCCACAGATGGCAGCAATTTGGCCAAGGACACTATGATCCATAAGGCGAGAGCATGGGCTAGTTTCACTGGTGGAGAGTCGAAGTTGACTTGTTTCTCGGATGGGAGCCTCATGATGAATTCGTTGGACACTTCCACTGTGGCCATAATTTTTGCCCTTCGGACTCTCAACGGCTTAGACGGTGAGTGTGACACCGCCCTCTACTATCAACTTCGCGAAAGTTATGGTTAATGCGAATGAAATCGTGAATTACTCTTTAGAATTCATTACCGAAAATCTGGACGATCACGAGGCTTTCCAGCTCGAAGGTATGATAGAAAAAAAGAAGGGGACACGAGACCTACCCTTACACTTGTTGTTACTCTCGAAGTCGAAAGGCTGTCTGATTCTTGGCGCGGTGGCTGGTATCGCTACCTCGTGAATGCAATCGTGCTACTGCCATTGAAGTGCTACTATTTACCCAAAGTCTGTGTAAGTAGTTCCAAAGCCATGCATGCACGATGGGTCCGTATCTCTTATGTCCAAGTGTGTCAATTTCGGAGAGACGCACCCTAGTTTGTATAGACAATGTGGCACGTAGCTCCTGGAAAAAGAAATCTTGGTCGTTAAGGTTACTTAAATTAAAGCGCAGGTAATAACGGAAAAATTCTTAAATAGATAAAACCCTGGTTCACTAATTGTTCATAAAGGGTAGTCATATATAAACTAAATACGGAAGAGGGCATAGTAACCAGCATGATCCCCCGAGGTTTAGTTCTCGTCTATTATGAAATAGTGCTGCAGAGAGATGCAATGTTCTGGGACGGCAGCAAAAGCTAAACAAAAGTGTTGAGTTAGCGGATAAGTGGCAAATTCGATTTTCAGAAATCTGAAATCAAATTAGAATATTAATGGCCATCTTTTGAAATCCGTAGAGATGGAAAAGGTGCTTAAGGTCTTTATTTCAGTCGACTTCAAAATACTCGATCAAGTTGTACAAAGTACGTTTTTAATATATTTAAAAATGGATTGTCTAGTATTACCCGTGTGTAAATTGAATAACATATTAGGAGCACAGTACCTGGTCACCTTATAAAACCAGGACTGAGTATATACACATAGGTGTCTTCCATCCAATTATGACAGTTGTTATTTGTTGTTGCAGTGAATCAGTTCAAATGTCTTTTCCATACTCTTTTAATGCTTTTCTTTCATTATTATCTTCAACACTATCAGATACAGTGCTGCGGAAGAGGAGTGATCGTTCCTGACACTTATGCGAGTTCGAAAACTTGGCCTGTGGAGATGGAATCGAGGGAAAATTGCTGCGCAAGAGTCGGAGTCAGAGTCGAGGATATTAACTTCCGACTCAGTCTCAGATATATTGTTTTCTTTAGTCATTGAAAAAAAATACATGCTTTATTTATTTATTCCTTTTATCTAATAAGATTTTTCGTGCAGCAAAGAAACATTTTTATTTTTAGTACATGAAATTAACAATTCTTATTTTTTAATGAAATAAATACAAATAATAAAAAAAATTCCTGAATGTCTGAGTGTCGGATACAAAGACTTTTACCTTTATGTTTCTGTCTTTTTTAAACATTTTGCTATTTTATGCATACTTACAATATTTCGGCAATATTTTGACATCTAGGTGGCCATCATATATATATATATATATATATATATATATATATATATATATATATATATATCTGGCAACCTGCCTGAGTAGGTGGTTAGTGTAAGAAGTAAGACGAGTTAACCCTTTCGCTGTGTTGACCAGATTTAAAAGCTCTACTGGTACGTGTAATCGTATTTTTTTTATTTTTCTGAAATTCCCTCTCAACTATGGTAAATGTATATAAATATAAAAAAATAATTTATTCGAATAATAACCAAGTTGAGAGACACCAGGAATAATGTTTTAATAATTTTCATGATCTTAGAGTATATAAATCCAAGATTTTTTGTAAAAGTTTTATTCTATAACTATTTAAAATTCGTTGTGGAAGAGCTTATAAACCGCTGTGGACTTCGCACTTGGACTTGAATGATCGGCTCTACGACGTCACTAGGTTTAATATGAAAAAGCCCCTCTAAGTCCAAGTGCGAGGTCTATCAGCAGGTTAGAAATTTTTCTACAACGAACTTTGAATAGTTAAAGGGAAAATAAAACTTTTACATAAATCTTGGGTCTATATACTCGAATTTTTTACTTCTCAACTTTGAATATAGATATATGATAGTGTAAATTTGAATTTGATCAATCATTATTCTTTAATAAACTATGAACAGCTTATGTTTATCTTTACTATCACTATGACAATAAATTCATATAAAAGTCAGCTCTTCTAAAATTTAATGAGTCGGAGTCAGTACTATTAAAATTTAAGGACTCGGATTTGGACTTTTTAAGATTTTATGAGTCGGAGTCGGAGTCGGAGTCGGAGTCAATGTTTTAAATTTTCGACTTCACATCCCTGGCAAGAACTAAATGCATAATATAATTTGTGCAGTAATAGGTACATTTGTAGATAAGGGTGTACTTAGTTAAAATTCTATGAAATGAAGGTATACTCGTTGATAAGTGATTACCTGATCAAAATATAATTATTAAATGCATGGAGTGTAGTTACGAGGTTGAGGTGGAATTGACAATATTACCTCTCGGGCTGGCCTTGAGGGGACCCTAAGGTATGTACAAGTCCTAGTTCTGTAGCTCAGTTGCTATTTTTCGCTCTCTCTCTCTCTCTCTCTCTCTCTCTCTCTCTCTCTCTCTCTCTCTCTCTCTCTCTCTCTGTTCTTTCTTTGTATCTCTTCAGCTCTATCTTATTTGATCTTCTAATCTCTACTTTTACCCTCTCTATCTCATTTGTTCACTCACTCTTTTGCTTCTTTTTCCCTCTATCTCTTTTTTCCCTCTTTTTCTTCAATTTTCTCTCTCTTTCTCTCTTTTTATTTCTCTTTCTCCTTCCTCTATTTCATTCTTACTCTTTCCCTCTCCATTTCCTCTCTTTACTCTCTCCTTTGCCCACTTTCTTATTCTCCATTTCTTTTCCTTCTCTCTTTCTCTCCCACGCTCTTTTCACTCTCTTTCTCTCTCTCATAAAAAGCGTCATAACAAACTTAAAGAAATTATGAACATATATTTTCCCTCTCTCTTTCCTCTTTCTCTCTTTTTCTTTCTCTATTTCTTTCTTCTCTCTCTTTCATCCTCTCTTTCACTTTAAATTGTAATTTTCTTTCTCTCTTTCTTTTCTTCTCTTTCTCTCATCCTCTCTTTCGTTCATTCTTTCTTTCTCTTTTTTTATCTATGTCCCTCTCTATTTTCTCTTTCTTCTTCCTCATTCTATTTCTCTCTTTCTTTTTTCCTTCAATCATTTTTTCTCTCTTTTTCTCTCAGTATATTTCTCTATCTATTTTATTTCTCTCTCTTTTTCCCTCACTCTCTTTCTCTCTCACTTATTTTTCCCTCTCTTCTCTCTCTCTTTTTCTCTGTATCTCTTTTTATTTACCCCTCTCTTTTTCTTATTTTTATTTTTCTCTTCTTTTCTCTCTCACCTACTTTTATCTCTCTTCTCTTTCTCCTTTTCCATGTATCTCTTTTTATTTACCCCTCTCTTTTTGTCATTTTTTTTTCTCTTGTTTTCTCCCACTTATTTTTATCTCTCTTTTCTCTCTCTCTCTTTTTCCCTTTATCTCTTTTTATTTCCCTCTCACTCTCTTTGTCACTTTTAATTTTCTCCTTTTTTCTCTCACTCTATTATCTTCCTTTCAGTTTCTCTCTCCCTCTTCACCCTCTTTCTATTTGCCCGTTTCATTTTTCTCTTTATCCTTTTTTCTTTCTCTATGTTTTTCTCTCTCGCGAATAGCAACATAAACCTCATCAAAATTCTAAAACAAATCATTTTGCCTGACTCATTCTCAAACACAACATCCAGACACCCAATAAAACGCAGATTTTCAAAAAACTAAACCTTATATTTATTATGGAATGGATATCGGAAATTCCCATTGATATATACAAATATTCAACATTTGCACAATATACTGTTAATGAAAAGATTCATTTATTAATTTGAAAATATTGCCAAACTAAAGGTGATTTCGCTTACACAAAGAAAAATACTTCAGCAATTCTGTAGTCAGTGAATAATTTAATATTCCCGGATTACTCAATACCCTACAAATGCTTTTTTTCTACGTTTTTTAGTGTAGAAGTGTAAATTTGACCTTCCTAAACAATACGCACATTGAGAGGGTGTATATATAAATAAACTTGACTGGCAAAACGCGGATTGTATTCTATTTTATCTACATAAGTCGTCATAATTACGGACCAACATAAGGTATAAGTAAAGCAATGATTTCGCGTTTGAAAAATTCACATGTATTCATTTTAATGTTGGCTATGTTTTGGCATTTTCTATCTTTAATTTATTTTAAGGCAAGGAAAATAAATTTAATAAATTCTTCTTCGACAAATTAATTTACTTGTGCGAGATTTAATATCCATGAGGTTCATCTTGATTAGATCTACCAATTTGCTTCTGCTTATTTGAAATAAAATCTTTAAAATTTATCTGTTTTTCGGTAGCGCCCCAAATTTGCTTAACAAGAGGGTACGAAAAAAGCCTAAGACGATCACCTCTACACAGTTTCTCCATGTTCCAAGAAACCTACCAAACACTCTAGTCAACACTTGTCTAAATTATTGATTTCGATCTTTATCCGAGTAGATCTCTCTTTTTTTTCCCAGTATGTCCTATCTCAATACTTTTACCCCAAATCATAATCGAGAGTCAGAGTGGGGGACCCCTCGCCTGTAGGTGAAAACCACTCCTGGTTGACATATTAATCGCTCACTAACCAAGTTGGATTATAGACGCATTGATGGCAATAAAACCATGTCTAACGCATCGGCTTTTAAAAGCTAACATGTAAAATATTTATTCTGAAATCATTGTTCATAAATGATTAATGATAATTCTGTTTTTAAAGTTTACGCTCTTCTTTATTACTTATGTAATTAATCTGTTTCGTGTCAAATATGTCTGGTAAGTCTGAACATGTAAAAATTTGGAGATTCATTATTTTGCGACGCAACTGCTAGACTTATAATTTGCCTTCGGAAATTAAAATGTTTCTTAACAACCATTTGGTCTAGAAGAAGTGGTCATAAATCAAATTTTATTACTTTACTCAAACTGCAAAGCATAGAGTTTAAGATATATGAAAACGACCTTTCAAAGTCGGTTAATAATACCTTCAGCAAAGTGAATTCTATCATTGCGGAACAAGAACAGGTTTAGGAAATTACGCCCCACATTTTTCCATTTCTTCCCACAATAGTCACTTCGTTCGCTTATTAGATCTGTCTAAGTACCATGCGCTTTCTCTTAAACATTTGTACAAAGATGCTTCCTTGGTTTTCGCTTATATTGAATAAACAAGCAAATTAATATATATATATATATATATATATATATATATATATATATATATATATATATATATATATATAATGGGTTGAGGAATAAGTTCTTGCGGTTTTATCAAATTTATTCATTACCATTAACAATTTTAGAAAAATTTCATTTTTAATTAATAACAATATGTAATTTAATCAATAATGTATTCTCCGTTGTTATTTACGACTTCTTCCCAACGTTAAGATAGTTTTTCGATGCCTCTGCAATAAAAATCTCTGGATTTTGACTCGAAGAATTCGTCTAACCAGGTTCTTAACTCCACATCAGTATTGAACGAAACGCCGCACAAAATGTTGGAGAGCGATCGGAACAGATGGAAATTCGATAGAGCCAAGTCTGGCGAATATGAAGGATGCGGCAGGATTTCCCAATTTAGCGTTTGTAAGGCGTTTTTTTTCATATTCGCAATGTAAGGACGAGCATTCTCGAGTTGCAGAA
Source organism: Ceratothoa steindachneri (assembly GCA_963969495.1). Lineage (NCBI taxonomy): Eukaryota > Metazoa > Arthropoda > Malacostraca > Isopoda > Cymothoidae > Ceratothoa > Ceratothoa steindachneri. Next base: position 138,173,615 of record OZ018327.1, read on the forward strand.
GAACTCCATAACGTCGATGAGGTCGCTTTTCACGAATAGCTTCAGCGAGTCGATACATTTGTTGAACGTAGAGTGCTGCATTGACAATGTCATTGTTCGTAAGGAGCTCATAAATAATGATGCCTTCACACTCCCACCACACACACACAGCATCGTCTTTCGTGGATGAAGTCCTTGCTTTAATCGCGGAAGTGTTTTTTTTATTGGGGGCTAGGCCATTGTTTTCGATGTTTCATGTTGACATGAACACACCACTTTTCGTCGCCAGTGATGATGCGATAAAGAAATTTGTCCTTATATCCACCAGTAGCCTTGTGACGAGTAAGAAACCCTGCGGCAATCGTGGAGCGTTGAAGTTTGTTGCTTTCGCTCAAAGCTTGCGAAACCCATGCACCGAGTTTTTGAACTTTCCCCATCGAATGAAGGTTATTCACTACAGTTTTTCTGATCACACGCCAATTGTACAGCCAATTCTCTAGTCGATTGACGAGGATTTTCATGAAGTAGGTCATTCAATCCATCTTCATCCAACTTAATGGGGCAACCAGAACGTTCTTCGTCATTAAGATTGAAATGACCGTTTTTGAAACGTGAAAACCACCATTGAGCTGTCACTGTCATTTCTGATAAAGCATTTTCTCCGTACACAACACAAATATCGTGATCAGCTTTGGCTGCGTTTTTATTGTTCCTGTTTCGATTTAAAATGAATAACAACAATTGTCGGAAATACGCCTTTCTTTCAACTTGACATTCCATTTTGAGGCTACAGAACAAAAATTAAATTAACACAACTTTTAAATAAACTGCAATGACTTATTACTCAACTTCAAGACATAGCCTAAGCAAAGGCCTAATAGTCTACGCTGTTAAGAGACGTAGCTTAACTTTTTCAAATTTTGCTCTCATTATTTATTATTGTTTCTTAATATGTGCACAAATCACGTCAACAAAACTTAAATCAACACAACATTAAAAAAACGCAAGAACTTATTCCTCAACCTAATATATAAAGGGTGTTTCAACAAAGACGCTCGAGCTTTGTCAGGCAATAGTGTCCATGGTTTTAAAGCGACCTCTGGTAACCTCACTGTGAACTGTTCAGTAGTACTTGGCAAGTCACGATCAAAACTTATTAAGTTAAACAGCGTGTGAAAATCATCAAATGTTATTATCAAATCAGTGCTCCGTTCGACAAACGTTCCGTGCATTACGTGATTTCTATCCTCGCCACAATCGTCCTGCCGAGTCCACTGTTCGACGCTTGGTGGCCAAATTCGAGGCAAAAGGGTCGATCAACAATCAGCCAACACCCAAACGTCGCCGAAACGCAAGGTATGCTGAAAACATCGCTGCCGTAAATAAGAGTGTACGGAAACATCCGAGCAGTCAATTTCTCGTCGTTCACAAGAACCTGGCCTTTCTGCAACTTCAGTTTGGCGAATTATGCGTAGGAACTTGGGTTTGCACCCGTACAAAATCCACCTTACCCAGAAACCTAAGGTAAACGCCCATAGACAAAGCAGTGTGTTTGCTGACTGGGCTCCAGAGCAGTTCGAAGTTGCCCCAAATATCCCCTCCAAAATCATCTTCAGCGACGAGGCCCATTTTTGGATGAATGGATTTGTGAACAAGCAAAATTGTCGGATTTGGGACGAAAACAATCCACATGAGATACACCAGCACCAATTGCATCCCGACAAAGTCATTGTTTTTGTGCGGATTTTGGTCTAACGGAATCATCTGTCCATATTTTCTTGAGAACAAGGATGGGATTGCCATAACCGTCAACGGCGAGACTTGCAGATTGATAATAAGCAACTTCTTGTGGCCTCAACTCGATTATATGCCTGATATGGATACTGACAACATATGGTCCCAACAGGACGGCGCTACCTACCACACTGCGCACGCCACGATAGACATTTTGCACCAGCGATTTCAGAGCAGGGTCATCTCGCGCGGCGACGAAGTCAACTGGCCGCCAAAATCATGTGATTTAACGCCATTAGATTACTTTCTTTGGGGCTACCTTAAATCGCAGTTATATGCGAATAATCCGCAAACAGTTGATGTCCTCAAAGTCAACGTAACGAACACCATCCAGCAAATTCAGCGAGATTTATGTGACAATTCATCGAGAATTGGGACTCGCGAATACGTTGCACCAAGCGAAGCCTTGGCGGACATTTCAACGTTATATTCTACACTTAATGCCATAAAATGTACCTTCAAATTAAAAAAAATTGAGTGCATATATCACACACAACTTGTTTTATTTACATTTGAAAATCGAGCGACCTTATTGTAAGACCCTATATATATATATATATATATATATATATATATATATTACTACACTCTTTAGTGGCAGTATATGGTTAAAACGTGTGGGCCATTATAAAATGCAGTCGTAACAGCGAGAAAAGAGCCACAGAAGCCAGAATTGAGCGAATCGCGGAAAAACTCAATGACATCCTCCTGATCCCAAACAGTAAATGAATTAGAAAAATGTGCTCTATAGGAAGCAAAATTTAAGAACAATCTCCCAGCATTTACCTAAATCTGGTCGGGAATGGAAAACGCCTTTTGGGTTTTCAATTGTTGCTTCCTTTCACGAAAAAATACAGAGAAAGAAATTAAATACCTATCTCCGATTTTGCTTTACCACCCTATTAGCAATTTTAATCATAAATTTTAGGTAATTTAGTTTTAGTTTTGTATACTTTAAACATTCCTTTCCAACTAATTTAAAGTATATTTTTATTATTTTCGCTTACACGTGGTCCTTTGGCGTTCATGTCAAGGTATAGGAATAATTCATCCATGAAAGTCATGTAATGTCATTTTGATCATGCCTTTTTGAGGTTTACATTAAAGTTCTTTTGACATGACTAATCGCCAACTATTCTAAACGACCTTTTAAACAATTTCAAATAAGCCACCATTTTTTCAGGGCTGTTTGTTCATATTAAACTTTGGGCTTGGGTAATTTCCAGCGCCACTAATTACTCTTCTAAACAATTTCATTACGATTACGTAAATGTCAACTTCATGACAAGCCTTGTTGAAATTTATGAAGATTATTACTATTTCTTTCGCTTTTTGTGTTGATAAGCAAGTGTGTCAAAGTGCTCATGAGGCAATTTATTGCAATTTTCCTTGTACTTTTCAATGATGTGATATTTTTTAATCCCAAATCCAAAGTTGCCAAGTACAGGTACTGTCCAAAAAGATCAGAATTCCCCTATTTCTGTGAAAACATCTTCTATATCTTTTGCCAGAGAAAATTCAAGGTTTCCAAAATTCATGTAGGATGACCTCCAGTATAAACTAGATAAGGTGAAATGTTATGCAAATTTTGATAAATAAATCAAAAGTTATCAGCAGATGAACAATTCTTAGCAAAATTGATCTACACAAAATGGTCTAAAGTTTCTTGTAGAGAGACCCGGCATTGTTTTATTTAAAACTCCTTTACGTTAGATCAGTCTCTTGCCAGCTATCGTCCAATTAATGTATCCCTCTGTAAGCTGATCGTAAACCTACGCCACCAAAATTATTTTTCAATTGGAGCTATTGCAAAGACTGTCAATCTGTCCAAAAATGTAGTTCATAATATTATGTCAACCTAGGACAAGACAGTCTGTAAGGTTGATAAATCAAATTTTAGTCTAAGGGAGACTTTAAAATAGAAAGAAAGAGCCATTACCCAAATGGGGAACAAGAAATTTTTAAAAAGGCTGCTGGGGTTTCTTGAAAGATTAGTGAAATATTTACCATCAATGTCTACAGGCCGACTGTGACGTCACCGGAAGACAATCAACACTAGCACACCGATGGACAAGCCAGTTCGAAGTCTGCGATCAGTTCCAATTACAAGAAGGAGGTTTTATAGTCTGGGGCGTGATTTCCTTCGAAAACAATGGGCCATTTGTGCGCAGTAAATGCAAAGGTTTCAAGGAATTGCTGTGACAGTATGCTCCGCCCCTATCTACGAACCTTCTAAGGCCAACTTACAAATTTCTAGCAGGATAACGCCAACTTCCACCCGATCAAGTTGGCAAAGACTACTGGGTAAGAAGTTGAAAGTGAGTAATCTGAAAAGAGTTCAAGAACTATGGGAAATAATTATCCAAGATGAATGGAGCAAGATTACTGCGCAAGAGTGTAAACCGTTGTTTTCTTCTTTTACGAAGGGATTTAAAAGTATCAGCGAGGATAATGTATCCCATACAAAATAATAATTACATGTACAAATGTTTTCCACTAATAATTTAATTGTTATATTACAATAGAATTTGGGGATCTTGAAAAAATTAGGCATCCCAAGGTTTGTTCGACCATGATATAACCTAAAATAACTTAAACTAATCTAACCTAAACTAATCTATTCTATTTTAGATAAGGTTGGTTAGGTTAGGTTAAGTTAGGCTAGGTTTAGTTAATTTAAGTTAAATGAGAGTCAATAAACCTTGTGATGTCACATCTTTACAATATCCTGAATTTGCTTCTGTGTCATTCGGGTCTTATTAAATACTTCAATTTTTCTAGTAAATTTTAATTTTATTCATCCAATTTGGAGAATATCTTTCAATTGTTTAAAAATCAGAGATTTTCTCTGGCGAAAGTTATAGAAGATGTGATAGGAAAAATGGTTCTGATCTTTTTGACTGTAATGCATATAAATGAGAAATGGATTTATAGAGACACTTCGTGGAGAAGGAACAAATTTCCCAATTTGTTAAATTGTGTGAGATCGCGAACAGATTTCTCCAGTCTCTGTGGTGAAAGACTTGCAACAGTTGATTTTTTTCTGACTTCTTTATTTTGAACATTTAATCACCACTGATGTTATTAAACATCTTTTCTCGCCTGAATTATAAAGCAGAGAACATTTTCAGCTCAGGTTTTCAAATACTAAAACTGCAATATGTATTCAGTAGGTAAGTAGGTAGTCCATTTGTCTCTTGCATCGTGGAAGAGATCGGATAATGAAAAACAAATAAATATTATGATGACAATCACTGGTGATCGCGAAGTCACGTGTCCAAATTTGCGTTGGGAGGGAGGGTTCAGGGTCGTATTGTGTCTTTGACATTAACACACGATGTGGGACCCTTTCCTGACTCCTGGAGGAGGGGTTCAACTGTTCTGCGTCAGGGAAGGAAAGTTCAGCTTGTGTTAGAGGACTGCTAGTGTTACTCCTACTTCTAAGTCTGTCTCTGCTGGCTCCTCTCCCTCAGACCACTGTCCGATTTCCATCACTCCTATTCGGTCTAAGCTCTTTGAGCGTTTTTTGGCTAAACATTTAAATACATTTTCTGAGAGTAAAAATCTCTTTAAAACTCAGCAGTTTGGCTTTCGTAAGTGTCTTGGTGCTTGTGATGCTACCCTAACCATTTCAGACAGGGTTTAAAAGAATTTAGATTCTGGTTTTGAAGCTCGTATGGTTGGACTTGAATTTAGTGTAGCCTTTGATCGATTTAATCACAAAGCACTGATTTACAAATTTAGCTAACTTGCTATTGGTGGCCCTTTTCTCATTATCCTAACTGAGTTCTTACTTACCGTAAACAACGTGTAGTTGTAAGTGGGCAACTTAGTGAGTGGATAAGGGTAATTTGTGGTGTTCCTCAAGGCTCTGGGCCCACTGTTATTTATTCTATATACACATGGTATGTTGGTTGGACAGGAAAACCAACTAGTTGCTTATGCTGATAATGCTACTTTAATAGCAGTCATACCTTCTCCTGTTCAAAGGCATTTGATCTATAAATCACTGAATAGAGACCTAACAAAGATAAATGATTGGTGCAATTTATGGGGTATGAAGCTGAATGTTGTATTGAACACTTGTCCATCTTTTAAAATTTCGGGATTTCTGTTTGACCGCAAGTTTACCTTTGAACAACATGTGCGCTCTATTTCTTCTTATATTGCCCAAAAGATTGGTTTACTTAGGAAATCTTATAGAATTTTTGAAGACATTCCTGTTATGAGGAAGTGTTTCAATTCGTTCATACTTTTTTGTCTCTAGTATTGTTCTCCTGTCTGGTCTTATGCTACAGCATCTCATCTTAAGCTACTCGGCAGGAATCTGGGAGCTTGCAAATTTTAAATTTCTGATCGTGAGGTTGACTTGTGGCACCGCCGCTCTGTGAGTTTACTATGTATACTGTATATGATACATCATAATTCTAACCATCCTTTGTACAGTGAACTTCCTGATCCTTTTCGTCCAGCTCGTTTAACTAGTAATGACACTAATGCAAATAGCTAAGGTTTTACGGTTGAGAGATGTAACATATCTCAGTACTTTAGATGTGTTATTCCAGCAACTACCAGGTTATCAAATGAGCTTCCTAGTCCTGACGTTGAATCTCACGAACTTCAAAAGTTTAAAACTGGTGCTCATTTCTTCCTGCTGAAACGTTAACTTTTGTGTTTCTTTCTCCTGTCTCCTTTTCTTTTACTCTAGTTTTTCATTAGGGGACTGTCTTCTCTGCTGGTGCCTTAGGGTTTATAGAATTTTGCTCTATCAGTAATGGTATGTAGTCCGTCAGATAATAATAATAATAGGTATATTGAAATGAGGGCTAACCAAAGGGACACTAATACTCCATGGGCAGAGTTCTGAAACAGAAAGAGAGGGTTTGTATGTTGTGCTGTGAAGTTGATAGCTTGACTAACTATGTGGATCACAATGCATCGGGAGCTACTTACCCTCACAGGGCTTTGTAGGATTGTATCCTTCAATGGTCGGGAAATTTGGACGCCAGGGAATGTTTTGTGTCAGCTGTCAATGAGATTGATCATTTCCTTGGCGTCAGAAAACCAACGTCTTATCACCTATCCTCATCCACTCCTCGTCGCTTTGTTCTCCCTAGAGTTTCCTCTTTTTACCTGCGGCGAAGCTCCAGGTCTAGGCGTCGTTCTTATTTCAAAAGGAGTAAAGTTCAATTGTACCCATTTAGAACGATGAAATGACCCATATGACCATTCAACATATGGTTATTTACCCTGAAGATTTCAAATCTGCCATCGAATTTAGCGCTGAGTGGTATCATCTAGTGGCAGATGGCTCATTTAGCCATTCAAAGGCACTTGTAAGTGATTTGAACCATGGGAAACCATCAATGCAATAACCATTTATCATCTTATCACAAAAGGTCGCAAGTCATTGGAGAGACTTTCCCTCTTGTTTCTCTTTTGTTTCTTGCGATTTGAATGGTTTTTAGCGATTTTCTTGTCCGTTTTTTCAAGTTTGTCTCAGTTTGAACTCTTCTCTTACTCTACTGAGGACGCTGCTGGTTATCAATGCGATGTTCAAAGAACCCAAGAAAGAAATACATCAAATGCTAGACGCCCAAGTTCTGTATTAAACCCCCTATTGAACAGAAAGTAATAAAAAAGGGAGGGAGGAAACCTTTTATTCGACTGAAATTTAAAAAAGTGGTATGAACTATGATTTTCATAGTAACTGGCTTCGTTAGATACTGTCTGGGGCAATGGTTGACGGTATTCTATATTGGATTATAAATTCATTACTCTAAAGCCTCGAATGAACCTTTACCATGTTTTGATATAAATAAACCCCGAAATTAATTCTGAAATGAAAGAAAACATGTAACCAGACTCTTGTGATAAAATTAGCTATTACCTGATTTCGTCCTATGTACTTTTGTTTAGATCATCAACGTCTCAATCTTAGCCGCTGTTTTTTCAGCTCTTTTTTACGGTTGATTTTGCTTCCTAATCATCGGCAGTTTTTATTTTGTCATCCTTATCTTGGCTGGGTTTTTACTTTTCATTTGGTCTCTTTCTCAAACTGTTGATACGAAAGATCGTAAACTTCATCATAGATAACACTGACCACCACTATCGATATTGTCTAAGGTTTTATTTCCAATTTAGGAAAATTATGATGTGATAAATCCGAAAATCTAATTGGTTTTGATTAAAAAAGTCAAGTTTTTGTTTTATCGCCACATGTATTTTCTTACGTTTTTTCTACATGTACTGGTATCTTATATTTATATGATTCAAAAACTCATTCTTTTTTCAATAATAAAGGAACTCTGAAGATTATACGTGCGGCAATCTTTGACTTACTGGTATTTTTCTTTCGAATGTGAATGAAATGTATTTGGAAAGAAGATCTTGCAAAAATAAGATCAAGGTTTACTTTTACATGTGCGGCGACTACACCGTTGTTCCTAACAAGAATCCAGTCAAAGGTTTTATAAAACATGCCTACCATGCTTATTTCGGTGGGAAATTTGGTGCCAGGATAAAGCTTGAGCGTCACATATGGTATGCAAGATATGCAAAGAGTATCTGGTTCGTTGAACCGAGGACAATAAGAGTTCTCTGAAGTTTGGCATTCCCAAGTTTTGGAGGGAGCCGATAAACTATATCACTGACTGCTACTTCTGCGCTATTGATTTGACTGGAATCAACAGAAAAAAAACGGAGCAGCCTCATGTATCCTAATCTTCAATCAGCACGTCGTCCTGTAGCTCGTTGTGCTGAAACCATAGTACTTTTCTTTAGAAAACTTCCTGACATTAGTGATGAAGATTCATCTGTGTTGAAGAAAACGCAGAAGAAGTTGTTTTGACGATGATGCTACACATCCTTTTACAAACAGGTGCTAAATGGTCAAGTTCGCGACTTCAGCTTGTCAAAGTCTTCTGACAGATTCTTAGCCTCCAGAACAAAGTACAAAAACTTTACCTCTTACAGTGCTTGCATCACCTTTCACTAAAATAGACATTAAGAGTATCTCCATTTTTCTCTGAATAGACGGACTTGATGTACTGTACGGTTATTGCGCAGTTGCTGCACAAATTTGGAGTGCCACAGTACCAAACAGTTTAATTCTGAACCACTCGCTCACTCGATTACACTAAAGAAGATTTATGAAACGGTGAAGTACGAGCTTGAGAAAATTCGTTATAATCAGCATGAGTGGGTGATTTGTATTTACTTGAAGATGGTGAACATTTTGCTGGGACAACAATCCAGGTTTACAACGTACCCGTGCTTTCTGCGCATGTAAGTGTATTGGCCTGTACGAGAGTAATTGTTTAAAGGATACTCTTCCCACCGCTGCTACACTTGGCCGTGTAGAAATTGTAGGTTAGGCTTAGCAACCTACCAATGACTTGTATATTTGTGCATTCACTGCTCCCCACTGGGAACAATTGGTCCATTTCCTTCGAACGAAATCACGCCCCAGATCATGTACTTCCTTCACCAATTTTCATACTTATTCTTATGCAAATCTTTCACCTTCTTTGTGTGAAACGAACGCTCTGTCATTAGACCCAAACAAATTGAACTTAGATTCATCACTGAATTCGATTTGGCTCTATTGCTAATCCGCCCATGTAATGCAGTCAGTATAGAATGCAAGACGGGGGGGGGGGGGGGAGGGGGTATTCTTCGTAGTGATCAATGATTTGGCTGCAGATGTGAGAGTGTGAAGATTGTCTTCCTCAATCTGATGAGATTCAGTCGGCCTGGATTCATTGATGTCCCAAGTCGCACTAATCTCTCGAGAACTGCTACACCCCTCTTGAAACTGCCCTTCTTCAAAATTTAAGTAATGGGTCGAGCTTTCCTTTTTGAGATCTTACTTGGCCTAACCGTTGCCTTATCAGCATTACTGGAAACATTTTTTTCATGGGATAATGCACTACCCGTTGGATCGCTTGACAGTCTCTGCAATGGCTCCAATTGAAAGATAATCTTGGTCCTACAATTTTATCATCAAATGGCAGACAGGATAGATCTACATGACATCTAGCAAGAAAATGACCTAACATACAGGAGATTGAATTGAAGTTAGTTACTATACAAAAGATGCCGGTCTTCTCTACAAAAAAACCCCTAAGTGTTTGAACTCTACCAACAATTATTAATAAATTACTTATCTGCTCAAAAATTTCGTTTTATTCATCTAAATTTTCATAAACTTTAAATATACGTAGTTTAAAAATGTAGGTTCTGTTACAACAATTTTGGAAACCTTGAATTTTCTCTGATAAATTTCATGGGAGATTTGATATCAGAAATACAGGCGTTTTGATCTTTTACGATGGTACTTAAAAGCACAATTCTTTGATAAAAAGAAACATAAATATATCATAAGTAAATCCTAACATAGCAACTACAAAAAATATTGAGAAGTGAAATTAGGCTGTTAAAAATTAAAAAATCTAAAAGGAAATCAACTAATATGTTTGAACCTTGAAAGGAACTTAAATTAACTATAAGTAAATTCCACAACTACAAAAAATATTTAGCTACATATGGTAACCCAGACCTCAAAATGTTTCAGAACTACCAACATTGCAAGAAAAATATCCAAAAATTCATTTTGACTCAAAAATGATAATAAAGATAATCTCGCAAATTCCAAGTGAATTGTCTCTACTCTAAGCAATATTTCGACTTCATCTTTACCCGATGATCTTACACCATTATTCTTGACTAGATCGACATTGTGATAAAAATGGAAACTTAACCTATATCGATATGATAAAGATATTTTGCGCTTGGTAGGTCGCGATATCCGATCAGATTAAGCAAATGCTAATAAAAAGCAGATTGACAATCGCGGGTCAGATCATACGCCCCAAGGGGGTCCACTTTGGAAGAGGGGTAGGTATCAGGGTGGTATTGTGTCTTTGACACCAGCCAACGAAGACAGCCCTTCGTGAATCTGCAAGTGGGGACCATCCAAGCCGCACCAGGGATATGTGAGTACATAAGTACCTCATCGGCAGAGTTCAAGAACAAAGTAAGGAGGGAGGGCATGTTGTGCTGTCAAGACTGGAATGGAAATGCAGTAGTGATGTGATTAGTTATGTGCGCGGTGATGCGTGTACAGCCAGTTAATCTCGTAAGGGTGAGTATCAATGGATGGCAAGCTCATGGAGCCACTGAATATTTTGTATCCGGGTTTGCAAGGCTTGAATCCCTGCCTCGACGTTAGAAATCCAACGCCGTTTCCACTAGTGTAGCGAAAGCTTCATTAGTGAGCGTCCCCTAACGAATGGAATTCCCATTCGTAAAAAAAAGAACTGAAGGTAGTCACGTTTTGTTTATTATCTTTTAAAACTTGATTAATACTCGTAGAGTTTCTTTTAATTTTAAATAGGAAATTTTACCCCAATTTTTATGAAAGGTGATAAAAGTACGATATCAAATTATAGACCTAAAAGCATAACGTCATTAGTTAGTAACCAGATCGAGGAATGAAGACTTATAATTAAATCAATCTCACCATGATTTTCGTTGGAATCTATCGTCAAGAAATTAGATTAGGAGATAAAATGCACTTTTCGAAAGACATATGACTTATTTCCCTTTAAAAAAATAAGAAAAGTAAAGCATATGGAATAGATAGTAATCTTTTTGATTGGGTTTAGGAATCTAAACAATGAAAAGGATCGTTCTTGGCTGGTGGATATTTATTATGTTTTTAATACTATATAGCTTGTGTATGATACGAAATTATGTAGAATAAGACATGGGACAAGTGTCTAACTCTTCACAGAGTTTTGACAAAGAATTATGAGTGGTCTAAAAGAAGGTGAATAAGAATTAATTCTGGTAAATGGTAGGTGTTGTAATTTGGAATTACTAAAGTGAATGAATACTACACGATTAATAATATGTCAATTGAGGTAACACAATATGATTCTAAGAGCAATTGGTAATACAGCTGTAATGGAAATAGGCGAACTGAATTGTTAAATTTATTACTAAGTAGTAAAAAGAAATTTAGTTGAGAGCGAATTCATTTGTACGAAACTAGTTTCCGGTATTCCGCTTAATATTTTAGCCTTGGTTCCATCTACTATCCAAGCTACTTCCATCTATGGGAACTAAAACCAATATAACCAGCGGAATATACTCCATTTGTTTTTATGCAAATTAACGGGAAGAGAGACTATTAGACATGACTCTACTCTTGATAGTATGAAAAATTAATTTGAATAATACATGATCTTGGCTTCATTTCTTTAAATTCTATACCACTTTAGAGATATAGATGAGAGAGCGAAAATAAAAGAAATTCCTTTTCTTGATACACTAATCAGCAGCAATTACTCCTTTAATACCCTGTAGTTTTCCGAATCCCTACCCATTTCAATGCTTGCATTCATCTTTATTCATAAAATAGCGATCAGATCAAGATATATGATGCTTCCTCTATATTCATTACAGATTCTAAAAAGTATTATGCTGATTTTCTTGATGGAAAACTCTTATCCTTGATGAAACTTTAAAATTGTATACTCCAACTTGCGTCATTAACGAAGTCCATTTCACAACGAGGCAGACCTTTTGCTGGAGCAAAGTAGCACAACTTCCAATGACCATCTTATTAATGGTGTGGGCCCCAAATATTGCATATACCTATCATATCGTCAGACAAATACTAACGTATGATGCAAACAGAAGCTCTGTTGAAGAGAACCGTATATTTGGTCACAAGCTCATGACTAGTTTTGGAGCCATATCAAGTCCTGTCATAATATAGTCAATCCCATTGAATTTATAAATTTTATCAGAAACATAATTTAATTAATTGAAGGAGTTCAGCATGGAGCATAGGTAGGTTTATACCAAATAGAGGTTTCCTTTTAAAAATTTGTTTTTAATAACGGCTTCTTATGAAAGGGGCTTATTAGAGAGCCATTTTGTAAATTCATGGGTCACCATTTATCTACTCTTTCAAACATATAAACTTCGGCCATCCATGAAATTTGAATGGGAATTAAACTTCACTCTCCCATTTCGTGATGTGTTCATCCCCCGTGATACACATTTTGATCTCCCAATTTAGTGTTGGTGATAAATCCACTCGTTTAAATACTTATTTATATACACTATGGTTCAAATGTTTTAAGGCTAAGATTTTTAATTCGTTTATAAAATTTACCTCATAAGAATAATTATTCTAATATTTAAATTATTGCAGGTTCATTAAAAGAGTAGCATTTTAAACTAAGAAAAAAAATGGGATTCCTTCGCTGAATCCAAAATCACGCTCAGTTATTGTTGACGTAGGAGGTGATTGTCAGTCCCTGGGGCTTTAATATTGGAGTAAAATGATGACAAATATGGGTTAAATGAATGATGCCGTGTTATTATAATCTATTTCTTATTTTTTTAGTAAAATTAAAAGTTTGAATCTTTTTCAATTACAGAAATGGTACTTGCTAAAGAAAAGCGTGCAAGCATGGATGATCTCCATAAAAGTAGCCTGAAATGGAACGAGATATGTAGTTTCTAAGATATTCTATTAAGAGACCTTTTAGGATCATTACTGATCAAAAAGACTGATTGCACTCCTGTGAAGAATTCTTCTGGAAGCCCCTAAAAGCTTCCAACGAACGCCAAAGATCGCTTCCTGTTATGGCCCCGAGCTCGAGAAACAGGTTGTCTACAGTGCCAAGGTTATTCACGATTAGAAAGAAGCAGGTGTGGAAACTTCAGCGCTCAGAGTGATTTGGAAACATCTTCAAGTCGAGAAGGGCTGCGAAGAATCCTCACCTCATTAAAAAGGACCAAATAGATAAACTCCATCTTTGTAGGAAATATAGACAATGGATTTCAGATGACTTGCACGTAGTAATATTCTCTGGTGAAGCTCGCTTCCTCTTGTATGTTCTATTGAGAATATCCCTAGTTAAGAGGTATTCGAACCCTCCCCAAGTTTGGGGCTGATTCTCATCGAAAAGAACTGGAACACAAAGGATTTTGCTCAAGAACACTGCCATGATCGCAAAATAGTATCAAAATGTGCTTCAATCCACACATTTTCCAAACATTTCAGTACCAATTTAAGGATGAAAGCTGTATTTTTTTGCATGATGGCGCAACATGTCACAAAGCAAAAGTAATAACAGAGTTCTTGGCAAAAAATAACATTGAACTTTTGAACTTTGATGATGGAATTTGCCAGATTCTAACCCAATTGTGAGCAGTTGCGGAACAATATCAGTCGAGATGGGCAGTCATCAAGAAGAAGGGACATCATTCTAAATATTGAGTGCGCGCATCAATGGACTGTATTCATTAATAAAATTGGGTTGGGCTCTAATAGAAAAGACCTAATCCAGTAAGTAGTGTAATCTCCCCCATTCTCTTTCTCCCATTAAGCTGTTTAAATATCTTGTAAAATTTGTGATAATTTAATTGTATATATAACAAAATGGAGGTAACCTATTTCATATGATTTATTTCAACATATGTGATCTACTAATTACAATATCAATTAGGAAAAGGCAAACTCATTCATACTTTTAATGACTGGCTGAAACGAGACGTAATTGAGACGCATTAATCGATTTCATCTTAAACTTCAATTCTTTGGAAGGAAAGTTCAGGTTTAACCAAGTCATTAGATCGCTGATCACCTCCCTTATAGGAATCGCCTGGCCAATTCTCCTTGTAGATATTGGTCAATGTGTTTTTGCCTTTCTTTCTCTTTTGTTTATCGCTGTTTTTCTTCTTAGTACATCTAGAAAATATTTTACCGCAATATTTTGTACGCCGTTGTAGAGCTGAATGATGGAGCGTGATCCTTCGAAAGTGACTAATAAGTTTGATCATCGTATTTAAAAGAGATGTTACTTGCAGTTAACTACTATAAAACTACTAGTAAACTACTATAAAATCACCTAATCTATAACTTACCCTCGGCTTCAAGGGAGCTATCAATGCTAAATTAGCTATAATCTGGCCTTTTACTAAACTAGCTATAACGACTTTTTAAAACCAGTGAGAAATTTAAAGAGGTGATTTAGGTAATGAGGAATAATGTTAGACTCGTTAGGAATTCTGAAATCTCATCTTCTTTAATGTTATCTAATCTATGAATAAAATATTAGGCGTGCAATTCAATGTTAATAGTTTACTTTTTATCGTTTGTGTTTTAACATATTTCAACAATTTTGTAATTTACGTTTTATAGAAATTGTGACTTATAAATTTTGTTTTTTTTAGCAAAAAAATTGTTAAAAAAATAGGAAGTGGGAAAGAGAAAAATAAATAGACTGCCATGTGCAATGATAAATCAAATGTTAAGAAACTGCTAATGTAGAGGTATAAATACCTTTTTACAGTGTGAAAATGTTTAGCTCGCCCAAATTGGTAGGAATATAAGTATGGATAATAGTCATCGTTGCAGTTAAATCCTTTGGTCAAATGGCGTCTCTCCTCGGAGGTGAGAATCACGTCTCGTGGGTAGAGATTAACTACACAATATATGAGAAAATAGACTATATGGAAAGAATTGCATTTAGCAGTTGAGATATGAGCCATAAAGATACAATACGAGAGCTGTGAAAAATTCGAACGTTCTCAACTCAGCTGTTTTATGCGAAATGTCTCAATCTTTTAGGTGATTTTGAATAAACAAAT
Organism: Ceratothoa steindachneri; assembly: GCA_963969495.1. NCBI lineage: Eukaryota > Metazoa > Arthropoda > Malacostraca > Isopoda > Cymothoidae > Ceratothoa > Ceratothoa steindachneri. The sequence goes on from OZ018327.1 coordinate 138,189,062, forward strand.
ATAATTTACTTATTGAATAATGGATTGTATAAATATTTAAAACTAGCTATATTACAATATTTATAAGAATTAAAATTCTCCAAAGGGATAGGGAATTTATCATAGGAAAGTGGAGAACAAGATGCTGAACCACATAGTCTCTGTTGCTCGCTTTTTCTCATATTCCTAACCGAGTATATATATTTACACAACTTTTCTCGTAAGTACATCTTACGAAAATATATAAAATGAAGCCAGGTGCATTTGACAATAACACAAAGTTTTTGCATACGTTTTTCTTCATTTCATTCAATTCCCCATTATCGCATTCCTCTATCACATCGCATCTCTCCTTCAGTGCTCCGGGTGCCAATTTTTCCCAAGTCGTGCAGATATCCAGAAGTCATGAAGAATTCCTTTCGATTTATTTACGGTTTACCTCAAATCGAGAATTTTCTTGTATTTTTATAAGCAAATGTGTTGAAAATAATTTTCCTAATAATATTCATAATTCGTGCAGACATCCAGAAGTCTTGAATAAACAGATACTCGTAAGTGTTGGAAATAATAATTCTTCGCAGCTGGATGGGAAATAAGAAATAAATGGCAGCTTAGTTATAAAAGGAAAAATGTTTCAGATATTAGCATCCTTAATATGCATAATAATATACCAAATTTTCAGCAACATGAATGGTACGCAAAACTGCCTAATTCTATTATAGAACAAAATTAATTTACGTCCAAATTTCATGGCAAAATTATGACAAATGGAACACTTAAAATCTCACTTCACTTACTATTCCGTTATTAGACATGAACGTTGGCTAGGAGCGATTTCTTTTCTACTTAATGGAAGCTCCAACACACCAAAATTGTGTTACATGGTGGTTAATATAATTATAATAACACGAGAACCAACGTCATGATCACCACAATCTTTTGCAAAGAGGTTCATTAAGATTTAGGTAAAGTAAAATTACGTAGTTTGTAGGGAAGGAACGCCTACCATCAATGTGAACAGTCTCCCTAATCGGAAATTGAAACTAGCATAAACATCAACATACCAATCATTAACGAGGCACCAAGGAGCCAATCCTATTTTGAGGTGGGAAGGGGATGTAGGGAAGTATTTTTGGGGGGAAGGTTACACTAACTAGCTAACAGGGAGGAACTTTGTTTACCCTGGGTTAACGGGATCACATTCCTGGCAGGAGATTTTGGATACAACTATTAATCAGCAGAATTGTTTGGAATAGAGAAGGTACGTAACGGTGTTTAATTTTCTGTGTCTGATGATCTGTTTAAGATCTACTTACACGGACGGGGATAAGCACAGTACGTCCTCCAATCGGTGGCCATACCTCTTTGTGCGCTGCCGTTTGCGTCCAACCTCGCTTGGCATTAAACCCGACACCTCGACCTTAGAATACCAGACCCTCTAGTCTAGGGAGAGCTTCTGAAACTTGAGTGACGGAAATTAAAGGAGACTTTGAAAGCGAATTTCAAAATTACTTGCAGTTTTCCTTAACCTCTCCGTTTAATATATGTAAAGTGTAGGGACATGGTATTATTTAAAAAGTTAATATTATTCGCTCCATAGACGGGGTCTGTTCACACCACCTAAATGAGGAAAAAGGCAATACGAGAAATGTTTTTTATTTGACGTACAGTAGTAGTTTGTACGCTCTTTCTGCTGTACAAACAAGATGAAGAAAAAATAATAAAAATGCATTGTCTTCATGCAGCAGTATGGGTTAAAATCGTCGTTGGAGTCTCTCAACACACGAGTATGACTCCCGGGTTCCACCTCAACGGATAATGAGCAGTGAGTTTGTCAGTTTCCGTGTGTCCTCGAGTGCGCAATTAGTCTGATTCTCCAAGGGCAGGTTTTGTGACATTTTGGAGGATGGAAAGCGCCTGGTTGAGGATTTTGTTGACGGGCTTTTCTTCTCTCCCTTTTCTGCCAAACAGCGATGGCGAATTTCTTTCAAAGGTTTGCACGATGGAAAGACTGTGTACTGGCAGGGGAAGACTTATACAAGAACGGCTCTCCCGTTCACAAGAGGCTAGCCAACGGGGGAAGCTGAGGGTGAGAGAGACATGCAAAGCAAGCGGCTCACACTAACTTAATAGCTACCACATTAGACACTTCACATCGTCCTGTGAAGCCTTACTACCACTGCTCCTACACATGAGTTAAGATAAACTACATAATGCTAGTGTATGAGGATATTGTGCTGTTCAAATCAGGAGTATGATTAATGCTTCATGAGGATAGCTTGAAGGTGGAAAGAGAATCAATTAGGGTCGACTAAACAATCTAGCCTCTGATATAATCATTTGACATATAAAATATTGGTTTAATCCCTGTCAAATAATTTGGCCGCTGAAATGACTACATCAGGCGTGTTTTTGTTGTCGGATCTGGGATACACTTCAAATAGCAAGGGTAAGCCTTCTTGATGCTGCATCAGGAACGATCCCAGTCGACGCCAAAAAGATGTCTCAAATAAACCAATATAACATTCCTTCTTGCATTTAGAAGCACTTGGGCTATTTTAATGCCACCCGTGTTGGACTATTCTGTAAACTGCAATGAATTAGCAATGAAATGCAGTTTAATTAAAATAAAATACGAATCCTACCCCCAGAGGTAGAAGAAAACGATCTCTGGTGCTGTGACCCCAAGAGGGAAATTTGAAATAGCCAAATGAAGCAGTTCTTTGGTGGGCTGTTGGGTTGCTTTATTTGATACAGCCATTTCCTTTCCCTGGATAACGATCTCTCCCATGTTTTCTCGATGCTATATATACGAGGCACACTATTTCCATTTTAATAGCAACCCTTAGCTACGTCATGGCAGTTTAGCCCAAGGAAGCTTTAATTCTAGTCCATCTGCATCACCTGAACTTCGTCACACACGAATATCAAAAAATTAATCTAAATGGAACCGATGTCCCCATGAAAAAGTAATATATGTATTTAGTTTTATTATTTTTTTCACTTTTGTTTTGTTTTGTCCTGTATAATAGAAATCAGTCATTTTTATAACATTGTGCAGAGGAAACTGAGAGACAAGTTGAAGCTAGTAGTACTGCAATTTCAATAACCATTTGTTCTCGCATTATATTTTTTCTTGATATTACTTGCTTTCTTTTAATAATTTAATTAAAAATGGCAAAAGAAAGCAGCATCATAACAAAGATTACATTAACAAAACTCGGCGCAATAAATAAAAGATAGAAGCTTCTTACGTTAATGTCAGAGGAAACGAGAGAAATAAATTGGGATAATTGTTCAATTATATGTTATTTCCAAGGAGTCCAGAAAAATTATTTTCTTATTAAAACCTTATCAAAATTTAAATTAAGAGAAAAAGACCAGCAGAAAACAAGCAGAGGAGAATATAAGCCAGCAGAGGAAGGGAATACGAAGTTAATACGAGAGAAAAAATTCAGAAAAATTCGTCTATGCTGAAAACCCAGGCCGATCTCCGTTAGCTCAATATTGAGTTAGGATTAATCTATATAGGTCACAGCACCTTACTCCTCAAAATGAAGAATAAAGACAAATTTGAAGCGAAGCCTCTGGAATCGTGCTTTGATTAAATCTCATAACGAAATTTTCAAAACTGTCGACCATTTCAGGATCCTCCCTAACCTCTCTCTAAAACATTAGCGACCTTTCATTTTCAAAACTTCCTTCCGTTGCTGTGTTCTCCTCTGTGCTAACCTCTTCTTCACAGTAGCTGCATTACCTCAACAAAATTTCTTGCCCACCTCTCCCCTGATGTACCAATGTACCGTGTCCCCAACATTCCAGTATGTTGAGAATAGAGGCTCCTTGCTACCATGTGGCACGTCGAACCCACGATATCAGTCTTGAGGTCAGTCCACGTGAGCGAGGACCGAGACAATAGTCAGAATATCGAACTTATTTCTGCGATAAGCGAGGGGTTGGAATCTCAAACACGCGCTTCTGTCGTCTCCCAGGGTATTGTCAAGAAAACCCCGCGGGAGAACTTCCCATCCCTCAAACGCCGTGTTGGTTCATTGAGAGATTCCAGCCCCCGTTGGGGAAGGCAGTAACGGATCTGGCTGGTCTCTATGTATTGTTGTTTTCAATAGGACAGCGACAGTATAGGTCTGCCTTTTACAACGGAAAACGTCATTCTCGATCGCACTCTAGTCTATTTTTGTCCGCGGTGCTGTTAGCAAAGTTAAAGGCTCTCGCGTTAATTCTGGTATTTCCGAGTGTTCACACGGATATTATTAATTTCGCCGTGTGTATACCGAGTTAATTCGGGTCGACAATCCCGTCACGTTTTTATTTAAAAAGGTTAGTTCGAATTCGCGACCATCATGTCTTCATTCGACCAATTTAAATTACAAGGTGAATCTCTTGGTTTATCCGGAAAGGATCTTCTGTCCTATATACAAGAAGGAGGGAGAGCTGAGAGAGAGGAAAGAAGGGACAGAGAAGAATGAGAAAAAGAGAGAGAAGAAAGAAAACGCACCCGAAAACATGAACTGGAAATTAATAGAGCAACGATCGAAACGCTCTCCATCAACTCGCACGGATCGATTATTCGACGGTGAAATCGGAATTGTTAGCCGCGTATAACATGACACCCAATTTCTACCGCGTTAAATTTCGTCACGCCTGTATACAGCCCAACCAATTTTTCGACAGTTTGGGTATACGCTTCTGAGACATTTCAACTTCTGGCTTGGTTCTGTGAAAGTTCCACACGAGTATGATGCATTACTCGACTTCATTCTGAAGGACCAGCTTATGGCTTCGCTTTCTTCGAAGATTCGATCTTTTGTAAAGGACTGGAGGTGCTCCACCTTCAAGGAATTCCTCCAATAAGTCGATGTATTCGCTGCGAGCAACAATTGCTACCCTAAGGAAGGAAGAAAGTCTGATACATCGTCCTTCAAAGGTAAAAGTGGTAAACAAAAATTTACACCCTGTGACTGTAGTAAGTTTGTAAAAATAACTGACCCCTCTAAGCCCAGAAATTTTCCTTCATCAGAACCCCGTAACGTCAAGCCATTCTCGTAAAATCCCCCTTCGTCATACTTCGGCAGAAGGCCCCTGGTGTGTTTTTCCTGCGGTATCGAAGTACATTTGAGGACAAACTGCCCTCAGAACTCCCAATTCCGTCCTAGTTCTCTCAATCAAGTGCACCAAATTTGTGCTTCCCGCGCCACAAGCGTCGCAAGTTGAACCACTTCCCTCTCTTTCTGCTCCTTCTGCTGCTGACAATCAGGTGAACTTCGTGTTCGAGAAGAGCTCCCCAGAAAGCATAAAGTTTGAGATCGGATCAGTAAACGGCTGCCGGGTCTCCATCCTTGTTCGGGATACAGGGTGTACATGTATTGTGATATCGGACGACCTGCTCCCCCCAATCGCTTCTAACCATGATAAGTTTGCTATAGTACCTGACTACCTTGGGCGTGCAAATCGATTCCCCATCGTGAATTACTTTATTGAATGCCTGTATTATACCGGCTTGGCCGAAGGGGTAGCGGCCCCAATGAAGCTCTGTGCTGTTCTAGTCGGACAGTGCTCACAGGTTAGTTCCACCACTGTAGTTAAACCCAACCTCTCGCGTTCCCAGACTAAAAAGGAAACAAAGGCACTCGCTCTCTTTGAATCCCCCTGCGACTCTTCGTTTAGTGGCATTCTGAATAATGAATTCGTTAAAGAGAAAAATTACTGCGATTCCCTCCGCCCTTCTGACTCAAAGCTCATAATAAGATTCAAGTGTCCACCCACGGAAATAAAGTCGTTTCCTACGTCGTGAAGAACGACCTACTGTATCGCGCCTGCTTGGAAAGCAATAGTTCCGAGGCTCATGCGTTATGCATCCTCTGTTCGCAGGTCCCCCTCATATTAAAGAAGGCTGAAGATAGTCTTTTCTCTGGCCATTTCAGCAATACCAAAACGGCTCAGAGAGTTTTGAAGTATTTTTATTGGCCCAGTGCGGCCGATGACATCCTTAATTATTGCCTTTTGTGTAATATCTGTCAAAGGACAGCCGCCAAAACTCGCGTCATACCCGCTCCGCTGCAGAAGTTCCCCCTCATAGCTGAACCCTTCGCCCGTGTGGCAATCGAGCTGATTAGCCTCATTCACCCACCGTCCAGTGAATGGCACAGCTTCGGGTTTATCCTCGTCGATTTCGCCACCTGTTTTTCTGAAGCAGTCCTTTTGAATAAGATAGACAGTATCACCTGCGCCAATGCGCTCATGTCTATCTTCTTTCGAGTCGGAGTACGTAAGGAGATATTATACGATCGAGGTTGTCAATTTACCTCAAAATTAATGGAGTACGTCGGCAAGCTCTTAATGGTAAAACCCCTTTTACCACCACCTATCAACCCGCCATAAATGGAATGTGTGAATTATTAAACGCTTCACTGAAATCCATCCTAAAGAAGTTGGGCGCAGACCATCTCCTGGAGTGGCATAGATATTTGCCGGTAGCTTTGTTGGCTTATTGTGTTTTTTTTATCTTTCGTGTGTGTTATATATTTAATTTTGTGTCTGTAGCTCTAGGTCGTTATTGTCCTTAGGTGATCGCCCCCTGTTTGAACTAATATTAGTTCTTGTAGCCTTTGTGTTACTCTATACTCTTTGTACGTAAATATGTCCGAGCCACCAAAGCGTGACCAGTTCAAGGTCAGGTATCTCCCAATTGCCCCCTTCCCTTGAGTTCGGGAAAATTTGAGACTTAATACCCATCCAGCGGTTGTCAGGTGTCACTTTTTTAAAAGTAACATCTTGAGAATGGAGAAGTGTCAAGAATAGAGTCATTCCAGAAATCTACAACTCTATTGGCGAGAAAAAAGTTCTTAAATTCATGTTACACCTTAATTTTTAATGTCCAAGCTGTCACCCCTAGTCATATTACTTCCATTCAACTAAAATAAATTATCATTATTAAATTTCCCTATACCTTAACAAATATTAAATACTCTTATAGCTCTTCTCACAAACTGTTTTTACACTTAAACATTTCATTACCCTTGGTCAATCTACAGCAGTGAACAAAAGTTTGAGTAAGCCTCTGAAAGAGGAGGAAATTAAATAACTCCAGGGTTGAAAGTTTTTATTTATATCTCATTTTTAATATAAGAGTGAAATAGGAAGGAATCAATAGAAACGTTATATATGTCCCAAACAATCAACAACAATTAACAAAATACAAAGTTTTCCAATATATGAAAAATCAGCAACATATAACAGATAAGCCTATAAATTATAGAGGTTTGTAGCGTATCGATAGTCACTTAGCTGTGACGAGTGTATTTATTATTTAATACATGTTATCGACGAGAATCCGACTGCTGAGTGGTGTGATGCTGGCTCACTTCTCGGCGATAACTGCCTTTAGTTGCTCATCGGAAGCTGTCTGTAGAAGTCTCACGGCCCCTTTCAGGTCCAGTCAAAGGTTTTCCTGTATATTCGTATCCAGAGACAAAACTAGCGAGTCCATCACCCTGATATTGTGTTCCGGGAACCACTATATGGTGGACGCAGACTTGTAACATGGGGCATTCATTGTATGCTGGAAAATCACATTCCACTTATTTTTGGAGATGTCGTGGTCTGATAGCAGCATGTAATCTCTCAGGACAATTTCGTTCTTCTAGGAATTTATGGTGGTATCAGAAACGATGTGGACCCACACATGAACTTGACATCTAGCTCCATGCTATTACAGACCGGCTACCATAATTTATTGTTGGCAATATGGACTCTCAATTGCACTATCCGCCTTGCTTCCTGCGGACTCTAACCTCACCTGTGATCGGGAACATTTGGGACGTGTACTTATCAGTCCATAAGATACATTCCCATTGACTCATGGTTAAGTCGAGGTGAGCACGGTTTCTGGTAGGGCTTTAAATAACTACAGGCCCTGTTTAACAAGTCTGCGACTGACTGTTTTGACGGATACATTAACCTATCCGCATCTTTCGATTCATGTTGAAGCTGCAATGTGGTTTTGTTACGATCCTGAAAGCTCATGAATCGCCAAGACCTGTCGACGTGTTGCGGACTGAGCATGGCTCGTCCAGAACTAGGATGTTCTTACTTCCTCGGATCATCTGCAACACTGGAATGTGATCAGCCGAACATCTGGGTGATTTGTTGACAACTGAGACCCTCTTCGTGTAGAGTGAGTATCAGAATCCTTTCTTCCACGCATTATCATATCATTATCAGATCCTGTTGGCATGAGTATCATATTAATAATAAAAATGTGTTCTATCAAGATATTTTGGCTGTAAAATACTGCATACTGATATTAGAATTTCATACATTTCAAAATCATTGCCGTTTTAATTATTTCTTGAAGATTATTAGTGAACTTTTACTTCTATTTTGCTTTTATATGTTTTAGAAAAATTGATGCAAATCTACACTAAAAGATTCTTAAACATGGCCCCCTAATAATAAAAATTCCAGGCATCCGGAAATTTTGGGGTGCGGCTATATATAATCAGTGGCTCAGGAAAACTTTCTTCTTTTATGCCGTCCTTTGCACTGACTCAAAAAGGAATTTTCTTCCGTCAAGTTCAAGGTGAGTTGTGACGATTCAACCTTGGCTAAAATATGGGAAAATGCGTTTATGCATTTACTTAAACGTGATCTGACATGATTTTGTATCAATACAACGTAACTTTCTTATCCATGAAACAACTTCTTTATAACTTGATTCAAATTTTACCAATATCAACTAGTATATTCTCTGCTTCACACAGTTTACACTGATTTGCAGCTTTATTTATCTCCCTTATCACGTTATTTCCTTGATTACCTTTACATCAATGATGTTCTTATTCCAAGGAAGACTATTCCGATAGCTTTCTCTAAACAATCATTTAATGCTTCGCCTCTTTTATGTTTGAAGTGCCATGCACCAATCCATTAAATCCATCCCTCACAAAAATATCTCTTTTAAATATGTAAACCTGGAAAAAATACCTGAAACTACACACCTTCAACATTACCAAACCTTGTTTAATAGTTCACCATTTATATCTATGTACTAGCTCCTCTGAATTATCCTCCCTTACAGAATTTACCCACATGTGAAAAACAGCAGCTGCCTAGTTTTAGTTTCTCTTGCCAACTTTTCAAATCTTTCAATTACATTACCTACACGTGCTCTTGGCAACTATGATTCTCCTCTTTCGTTCTCTCACAAAATGTCCTATTTAACTTGAGAGACACACCACAATCACTTAAGGAACCACGTTAAATTCACTTTTACTTACAATCCCTCTTCCTTTTTCCATCTTTCCTAAAACACAGAACCGATTAGTGAACCCACAAGTATTGGACTTAGAATTACTCTAACTACTTACAAGGACTAATATCGTCCCACTGATCCTTGTTTACGGTTACACACTCTTCACCCTCTAACCTAACTGTATGTTTAGCCCCATCTACAGTAGCATGCTTCTCTTTCTTTACCTTCTTTTTCAACGTCACCAAATTTAGATTCACACCATCATTTATTGTTCCCTTCCAATCCCTCTCTATTTACTCCTCATCGATTACACTCTTATCCACTACTATTATCATGATTAATCTTGCTCTCATATTTCATCCTTAGAATCTCATCCTCAGCTCACTAGCTTCTAACCTAAGACATTGAATCCCAATAATTTATAGGCATACAACACATTCAGAAAATATGGGTTATCTATGGGTCGGATATCCTCAGGCCTAAGAGGGAAGCCCTCGCTGGACCGAACTTTGAGGCCATCATCTTCATGAAGGGCAACCTCTACCTACTCAAGAAGGCCCACAAGGTGGAGGAGAAAGAAGAGGACTAAGTTGGCAGGCTTAGAGTAGAGTAGAGTGGAAAACTTTAAATATTATGAGGTACAAAGTTGTTAGTTGACCCTATCTTTTTTTTCTGAGAGAATATATTAGTATTACTGTGTGTATTTTATGTAATATGTACTGTATAGTTTAATATTTTGTTATGTTATATTATAATTAAAATAAAATATTTACTTTTGACCTTAAAGCTTGGTTTCTCTTTGTAGTATTTAGAAATGGCTTATTTAGTGTAAAAAACATTAAATTCCATTTAGAAACATTGAAAATCACTTTAAAAATATCAAATCGCATTTAAAAATTTAATCGAATCGGATAATTGCTAAGCGGACTTAGATTTTTGTCATCCGAATCAGATAATCGAATCGGACTTGACGAGCTGACGAATCGCTAATCGGACTTCATTTTTTTCGAACCGCATCCACCTCTGCTTGTAAGCATAAAAGCATCCATGGATCAGTTATACGGACTTAAACTCTTCAAATACCCCGTCAAGTAAGTAAACTTAAGATATATTAATATTGTTTACTACCAAAATTTCAATAATCAACTTGTTTTGTTTAAAAGCGATAAATGTAACTTTAATACTTAACAGAACCTATGTGTTCTCCCTTTATAGAAAATCCCCGTCGCTATTAAAATTACTCAAAACTAATCTTAAATAATTTCCTTTTTAATTTGATCCTTATATTTTAATCAATCTCATGACCCTTTGCATTGACGACTGCAAGTTCACTTTCAATGGAGATGGAGAATTGTCTCTCGTCTGTCCTTTCAAATTGCATGTCGAGTTTTTTACGTTAATTATTTACCTCTAATTATCTAGACCACTTTAATTGAGTTCAGGTATGTGGATGATGTGGGTTGTTTGCAGCTTAACCATCTAAATGTATTGCAGATGCATTTTTCACAAGTATGAAGAGCCTCACCCCTTCGATAAAATACACCATCGAGGAGAAATGACTACACTCTTCCGTTTATTGATATGCTAATTCATAGGTCTTCCTAAGGTTTCAAATATAAAGTGTATCGCAAAGCAACCCACCAAAATTTGCTCGTTCATTTTTTTTATTCCAATCATCATAAAAATGTCAAATGTAATATTTTTAATTCGATCTTTTCTCCTGGTCTGAGGATTGTTTCCCCTGAATTCATACCCAAAGAAATTTATAATATATATATAATATAGGACAAAAACTTTTTCTCTCTTTCATTGCACTGACGAGAAAATTAATATAATCTAGCTAAAAATTGTTCTGCCATCCTATTAAGAAACAAAATACATTTAACTATGAAAATATCTTTTTCCTCCATTTTACATCTCTCACGTCTCCGTCATAAAGGTATCAACCACGTATTTAAATACAAGTTCAATTTGTATTTCGTTCTGTTAAACAAATCTCCTTCCAAAATAGGCATCGTTTATTCTATAAAATATAGAGATTGCACAAAAGTATGCATAGGAAAATCAGGAAAAGAATTACATGTAAGAGTAAAAAAAATCTAACCGATGTAGGCAACTATAAAGCGCAGAGCGCCCTGTTTGTACACATTCGAATATGTAATTAATTGGGACAGGGCAGGTTCCTTCTCAAATTGTAGCGGTACCGTTTAACGATATACTCGTAGTATGTTGTGATTTATTTGTATAACTTTCATTGATATCTTTAACGTAAACCTGGGTTTCTTCGTCTTGGTTCAAATCGTCATGTATTTAATCAAAGAATTATATCCCAAAGTATTTACTTAATATTCCATAGTCCCGCCATACGGGGGTACAAGTCATATAAGTACATTATCTCTCTCACTTATAAACTCTGATAATGCCTCTGTTCTTTTTCCCAAGGAAGGTCTTGGATAATAAAGACTAAAGTGCTTGGAATCACTTTGCATTTTACTTAAGTATAAAAAAATGGGCACACACCATATAAAAATGGAATAATAAAGCGGTAAACAGATATAAAAAATTATTCTGAAACCAATTTAAAAGATTTAAAATAAATATTACACTACAGAACAATGGGAAAGGAAATCAATGAAGTGGTAAAGTAGGCAAGACTATAAGTATGGAAGTCACTCCGTCTAACCACAGATGAGGATAAGCAATGTTCAGCTAGATGTCGGGAGGAATCTTTTAAGTATGATTCATATTTTTTTTCGGGTTTGTGTTGAAATATAGTAATTGCTTCAGCCTACAGCAGTTGGGTAGGATAATTTGATTGGCGCATTATTTGAATTAAGCATATTCGGTATGAGCTCAATGCCACGAATTCATTTGAGGTATGGCACTTTATGGCGACACTCTTTAGATATGCAGTAGCTAATTTTGAGAGTGCTATTGCCGTCATAACAGTGTATCTAAATATCTAATAATAATAGAGATTTCATATGGCGTCCTTCAAGACCTTGAAGTCTTAGCAAGTCTTCCGTCCATCAAGTAGGAAAAGGTGAGTTTTCAGAGTCCACTTGAACGAGCCAGGCAAAAAGGAGTTGTGTCAGAAGGCAGACCTTTCAAAGCAGCTAAAGTGAAATTACAGAAAACGGAACGAACACCTAGGCAGCAGAGACGACTGCAGGGAACCCAAGGCTGGAGGACACTTCCCGACTGAAGGTTTTCTTGTTGTCTGAACACAGCCAGTTTGAGCATCAAAGTTCTGGACAAGTGGAATAAAAGGAATTATAGTCTTAGAGGTTACAGTGAAAAGAGAGGTATAGTAATCAATGTGTGGATGGCTATCTCGAAATTCTTTATGTCGAAGTAGGACCTGATACGAATGAGGTTACGGAGAATGAAGAGCTTTGGTTTGCTGATATTAGCAATATGAGATTTGAAATCGAGCATACTATTAAAGGAACACCCTGGTTTCCAACGTTGTCAGAGAACGCGATCTGGGAGTCACCTAGTTTGAGAGAGGGAGCTAACTTTCTACAGCGAGTGACATCCTCTGAGGTTCTCACCAAAGAAACCTAAGAGTGGTCATGGATGAGTTTGAAGAAGCTATATAATAGCTATTTAGTAATCGTGTCTTATGAAGCTAAAAGATTAGTGAGAGATACGGCAGACGAATTGCGTAGATAAATATTTGCGTGTCATCAGCAAATAAATGGAGGATAGACCTATATCGTAGGTCAGATCAGATTCCGACCTAGGCTCGGATTCCTTGGTCCGAGAGGAGCGAGAAAAGTGTGAGCGAATTAAGCCGCTATGTGCGTGGGTAATCACAAAAATACGTAAGAGTGCGATTTTAACGTTGGCCGAAATATTTAATTATCTTGGAGGTCCTGGGATATCAAAACCGAATAAACAAAAGAAACTTTACTACTATACACCCGATATATACAAATTAATAAAAGGGGTTTCATATAAGTACTCACTCGGATTATACGTATACGGAAATGGTTTAAGGGACGCTTGGATGCGGCTACGAATACTGACAAACTAACAAACTGTCCACAGAACGTGACTTGATTTGCGATTGAGTCGTTTGCGAATGCCGAATTAACGGTAGACTTAGTGAGAGAGAGAGAGAGAGAAAGAGAGAGGGACTGCAAATGGGAATTACAATCACCACGGTTAGCTTCAAGAATATGGATCAAGTGAGTATCTTGCCAAAACGGGAACGGAGCCGAAGTTCAGAAAAATATTCTCTTGTCACTAAACTATCAATTAATCTGAATAGAAATCTTTCCTTCGGCTCTTGGGGTGCGTGAGCCGATTGAGAGTTACTCGTCGCGTTCAGGGTAGGCTGATACTAAATTCCTAAGTCCAGCGTCTGATAATTTATACGGGCTCGCCGGAGCCCGTATATCAGACGCCTCGCCGGAAGAGGTGAACCTTGGCTCGGTTCACATAATCTTGTGATGCTTTCGTCGTGACCTTTCGGCTCTCACGACTTGTCCATCGCTGCCTCTTATTGCAGGAAGCACTTACACCTGGTGCAGATTGAAGATTCTCCCGACCGCATGGTGCTCTCTCTCTCTCTCTCTCTCTCTCTCTGACATCTCCTCCCTCCCGAGATGGAACTTCCAGGGAAGTGACTTTGAATAATAATAAAAGGGTTGCACCTCATAGTTTCGTGACAATACCGGAAAAAATTGAACGATACATGTAACTAAATCCGCAAAACACTTAGAACAAAACACAAAATAGAGGGACTAGGGGGTATAATCTATATATACAGATTATTATACTAAGGCAAAAATAATAATTGACAATTGCCACAATTATCATTGATACGTTTAAATGGAGGCTTACCTAACCCGGGTTAATAGCATCCTAAAGTTATACAATAATAATTGAAATAAAGAAAATGAAATAAGAAATACACACAAAAAATATATATATACATGTTCCATTAATACATTGTTATCTGTGCATATTTACAATCTAAATCAAAATCAATCCCAAAATCAGAACGAACAAATAATATGGCTCAGGATTGGTTTGTAGGGGAATCCAATGGGTTCTTGCTCAAACTATCTGCAATATAATTATCCAAGCCCTTTATATACAAAATTCTGAACTGAAATTCCTGGAGGAACAGACTCAAACGAATTAATCGTCCATTATTTTTTTTCACATTACGTAGGTAAGATACAGGTTTATGATCGGTCTCTATGACAAATTACTTACCTACTAGGAACATTTATTGCGAGGTCTTCTCGCAATAATTATGCGGATAAAAGGCTATTTTTGGCAAACACAGTCTTTCTCAAAGCCTTCAGGAGGAGCTCTTCTCACATACACGAGAAAGTAACACTTAAAATAGGCGTTCATTCAGATTGCGTTACTGCAATATTTTTCTCAATTTATAAGGTTTGGCAAAGATGGAGAATAACAAATTTTCCATTCTCCTCGATAAGCAGGGATGACATTTGAAAAAGCCAATAGAAAGATAGTTTTTTGGCTATCTGAGAGAACGCCTATTTTAAGTGTTACTTTCTCGTGGATATGAGAAGAGCTTCTTCCAAGGGCTTTGAGGAGACTGTGTTTGCCAAAAATAGACTTTTAACCGCATTATTAATTGCGTTACTGCAATAATTTATATATATATATATATATATATATATATATATAAGAAAATAATAGTTAACCAGTTGAAAATGGCATCAATTATAATTTGCCAAAGCTAGTAGTTCTGTTGTTATAAATAAATTTAATGCGAATATTGTGGTTTATTATTGTTTTCTCACTGATATATATCAGGCTAATGGGATTTCTTCTAATCTCTTTCTCTCTCTCTTTATATAAATATATATATATATATATATATATATATATAATTGAAAACCAACGCTTCTTCAAGCCACCTCCCCCTCCGGGGACGAGCATTGTCCTCACCACTGAAGATACGTTCAGAGAACATTTCTGACACCCCCTAAAAATGAATGTCAATTATTCCCTTTTCGCAGTGGAAATCTATACATCTACAATTTTAGGCTAATAAAACAAATCAATTTACAGGCTTTTATATTTACATATTTGTATTTTTTCAAATTTCCGTTATGTTTGATGGCCATCTTTAGTCTCCGAAGCATAGAACTGGCCATGTTACCGAAGTATTGGGCATCCAGACCAACTCACAACTTCCTCACTTGGATGTTAGACGGATGTTCCTTCGCAATTTCGTTTTTTTTCAATCATGTTCCAGTCGTTCTCAATGGTATTAAAGTGACGAGAGTTACCAGGCCACTCTAAAACACTAATATTATTGTCTTTATCAAAGTTTTTAACTGTCATGGGCTTGTGAGCAGGGATGCTATCATACTGAAATGTGCTACAGAGAGGCAGAAAATGACCACGTAACTCTTCTACATAATTGACACTTTTCATGGTTTATTTTTAGGAAGAAGAAACAGTCCCACCCCACTTGCCCATGTTTCCACTAAAAACATCTCATACCATAACACTGTCAGGGTGCTTAATGCTCTCAATAGTGTATTTAGAGTCAAACAGCCAGACCATACTCTGACGTTGCACTGTCTTTGATGCCCTCCTGACCAGCCTGAAGGTGGATTCATCACTGAACATTACATTTATCCACTGCTCAGGAATTCAGTGGAAATATTTTGTGCAGAACTTCAGCCTTTCTCGTTTCATGCGGTCGTTGAAGAGGGTTTTTTTGGCGGCGCAGCGACAAGGGAGATTCAAATCTCTATGGAGACTGCTGGATCGTTCGTATAGCAACGTGCTTAGGAGTCGGGATGATTTTTGTGATTTCTGAGGTAGTTATAGATGGGTCAGACATCACTTCTTGTTTTATCGAGTTGTCAGATTGTAAACTCGTTTTTTATGGCCGCCAGAGCCTAGTCTCCAAATTGGTACTGCCCTTCGAGGAAATAACACGGCTACTTCCCGCAGGCTGTAAATAGTCATACACGTGACCTTAAGGTCAGGGATCACACGTATCACAGTCATGCCATTATCTAATAATGCCAAGGCGCAAATTTTATTTACCGAGGAGAGTTTAGATCTCACCATTTTTTACTTAAAAGAGCGAAGTTATAGAGCGTCAAGTTTGTATGTAAAAATGTATAGATTTCCGATGCGACAACTGTAGGATCCCACGAGTACAAACTTTCTCAATGATTAACAAACATCTCTTCCAAATTAATTGGTACCTTCTCTTAAGCTCACATTATCCATTCTGGCAATTTTGTTAATAAAATTAAAGAGGTTGATCTATCCAATAAGTATTTGCTAAGTTTTATGTCAATAACCTTTTCATTAAAGTTTCCGTTGATGAAGCCCTTGATATCACTTTAGAAAACTTGCCTTTCTCTCACCCATCATTACCCTAAACCTTGTAATAAAATTATAAAGGTGGTGTGTTACAGACAATGTGTTTAAAACCAAAGATTGTTTTTACAGACATAAATATAGCCTGAACATGGATGATCTCCATTTCCGAATGCTATGTAATCTGTTCATGGAGAACTTTGAGAAACACCTCCTGCCCTTTATCAAACCTAATCCTATAACTTGGTTCCCCTCTGTGGATGATACATATGCAGACTGGCCTATTAATAATAACGTATCTGATTCTTTCTTTGAACAATTAAATAATATCCACCTCACCATTACATTTAAAATAGAATGGGAACAAAACTACTCATTGCCATTTCATGATGTAAAAATATCTAAAGGAAACAACAAAGCATATTGTTCTGTCTACCTTAAACCAACCAACTCTATATTCACTATTTTTCGTGCCACGACGTATCAGTTAAAAAAATCCGAGGTTTCTTCCTTGTGCCTGAGAGCATAGCGCATATGCGATCCTTGTTTCCTGCAGGATTAAATCAATACGATCATCCAAACATTCATTGAGCTGCACTATCCCCTTTAGTTTCTATAAAACTGTTTTTTATAAACCAGAACCATCTTTTACTCACCAGCTAATCCTAAGGAAAAAGTATGTGACAATTATTATATTACATTCACATACTCGCCCCAAGTAATTAGTATTAAAAAGTTAGCACGTGTAAACAACATCAATGTTGACTTTCAATACGATAAAACGATCCAAAATTGTCTGTCTCAAAATAGATCCACGGATAAAGAACAGGGTATTTATTATATTGCTTGCAAATCTTGCAATTAAGAATATATTGGCGAAACAACCGATTCTCCAAGAAAGGGAAGGAACATCCATAAATGCGATATGCGACGTTTATCTCTTTCTTCTAGTTTGCTTCTCCACATGTCAAATGAAAACCATTCAATTTTGGGTAACATTGATAATGCAAAAATAATTTATAATTCTCACAATTTTATACATAAGCGTCTCAATTGAATCGGCACTTATAAAGGAAATTCCTAACTTTAATACTTCCAATGGGCAATTTAACACTAATCTCTTGTTACTTGTAAGTAAGAGATTTATAATTCTTTTACTAAAAAATACCATACCGCTGCTTCCCCATCCTCCCCCCTAATCACATTCCGACTTGTAAATTTGTGTGGCCCTATCTTAATAATGTAAGTATTTATTAGTCCGCCGGCGATTGAAGATGATAGAGGTTTCCGTCGAAACCCAGCTTCGCGAACAAATTGATTATAAGACTGTGGTTTCTTTCCGCCATATATATATATATGAATGCAATATCCTGCAGGAAAAAATAAAAAGGTGTTTCCAAGTACTTTCGAACTTTATTAATTTCCTTATCAAGGATAACTACCTAGTTATCCTTGATAAGGAACTTAATAAAGTTCGAAAGTACTTGGAAACACCTTTTTATTTTTTCCTGCGGAACATTGCATTCATTTGCCACCCTCACGTGATACTTTGTGAGTTTTTTATTTCATATATATATATATATATATATATATATATATATATATATATATATATATATATATATATATACAACGAATGATTGAAAAGTATTTACTTGACGAATGATTTTGAGGGGATATAAGGCAGGGAAAATATAAGTATAAGCTCACTTCTGTTCCAGAACAAGACTAGTTATATTACGATAAGATACATTATCTATTATCTTTTTTGTCTTCTCGATCATGTCATTGTTTATTATTTCTTTAATCTACCTTCCTATTAGTTCTTTACCAGTTTGTTCATTTTATTTGCCCTCTCCATTTACCCAATCCTTATAAAGCCTAAGATGTACTTAAGAAACCACAGAGTCACAAGATTAACACAATCCTAATTCTATTTAAAGCCACATCTTGTGCTCTTGAAAGACCATCTCAATGCTTTCACACCAATTAGTCTTTAATATTTAAAATGGGTGTGGGGCTTTTAATCCGATGCTTAACCCATCGCCTAAATACTGATTATTGCATTTTAATCCTTTTACTTTTTATAGAATGATAATTTCTGATAAGCAAAACTCGGCTCCATGGCTCACTTTTACCCAAAATGACATTTATTCTTGTTCAGATATTGGTATCCTGCTGAGTCAGTCCTGGCATTCCTTGACAATTCCCGATGAATAACAGTTTCGGTGAAGAAAAATGGATTTTCCCGGAGGAAAGAATATGAAGCGCAATAGCATGATTGAAATTTATCACAAAGGGTAGTCCATAAACATGTCACTATTATTGGAATCTTCGCCACTCTTAATCTACAGTTTCCTGAAGTTAGATTAAAAATGGCAAAAAGAGGCATTATCAGAGAACAGACAACTTTATTTACTTGGCGATTTGTGCGGGAATTGAACTTTATTGAATATGGAAAATGATATATAAAAGTTAATTCAATTATTTCTTTTCAATTTTGTGGAGGAAATTGCCAAAACTTTTGTTTTTTTCGTTTCATCCGTCATAGTTTCGTTTTACAGGAGCAGATATTGATAAAAATTATAGTCTCATATGTTTATGTGCGAGAGTATTGTTCACAGTTTTTAGCGAGGAAATAATTCTGTTTCGGACAGAAGATATATATTAGTGATATTGTGGAGAAGGTGTTCAAACTACATACCTTACTAGCAGTGTAGGAGAGATATTTTGAAAGGAAAAATAATTTACAGATGATTGAAAATTACATACCTGACGAACTCTTTAGTGGAGAGGATATAAGGCAAGGAACAGATATAAGCTGAAGTTGTTACATAAAGAATATATTTAGGTAAAATTATAGATAAAGCGTAGTATGAAGCATTTAATTCCTTTTCTAAATGATAAAGCTAATAACCGATATTAATTCAAGTGAAGTAGTTAAAGTTACGTCTAATTTTATGGTTTGCTTAACGATATTTAAAGCAAAGATTATAAATTAGATGTAGAATTTGTAACTGCTTGTTTCAAATTTTTAACGGGTGTTGTTATTCTTCTGAGGGCTGAGGAATGGCTTTATATATTAGCCATGTCTATTCTAACCCTAGTAAATCGTCCATAGAAAGATGTATTTGGTATACTAGCTATTTATTTATGCGCAATTTCTAATTATCGTCCATATCTAGATTTAAGCATTTATTATATGTAAAATGACTTATGTACTTGAATCTGACAGGAAGACTACCATTTTTTATTGATTGGTAATTTGACGTACATAAATATCATAGTATTACAAACTTACATTATTTTATGCTTTTTACTGACTATGTTGGTTTTTCTAGCAATAGTCTAAATTCTGGATCAATTTAGTTTATTTTGGGGACTTAACGGAATGGCATCTTTAATAATTCTTCATAGTTTGAACCGGGAGGCGTTTAGAGCAAGCTCAATAGTCATCCATTAGGTAGTTGATAGAAGAGTTCTTTCAAGACTCTTAAAATTTCGATCAAAAAATAAAGCTTGACTTAATGATGACGGTAAATGTGTTCACATATTGTCGTGGTATTGCAAGGACCGAGTGGTGGTGTACTTACGTATCGGTTTGTTACGTACTTCAAAAACTCCTTGATTACGTTTTCTCTAAGAGTGCTATATTATTATTATTATTATTACGTTATTTTAATCTTTGAGTATTTCTAGGGCCATGCTCAGCGTTTTGAAGATTGAATTATATACTACTAAGAAAATAGATTTTTAATTACAACATAAAACAAAGTGAAATAAAACAAAACAAACTACACAGCTATGAATTAAACGAGTTTAAGTGAGACTTACTAAATTAAACAAATGAATATAAAGTAATGGTTGACCCAAAGATCACTTTAATATTGGACGCTAATTGATCTTCAAAATAAATACTGTAATTTACCTTTAAACAACCACACGAGAATCTGGTTGGAGACTAACCTTGGCCTCAATATTTTATGTAGACGCAAGAATGTTGTTTGCGGCCAGGCGCATGGACGTATTCACAGACACTCCAGATGTTTGTCGGGCGCGGGGATAAGCTTAAAGACACAGGTGATTTCGGTGCCAGCGACGGATGGCGTTAAGCACGTTGTCTGGGAAAGATGATTTCAACCACGGGCCCGGGAGAGTATGTTTCTTCCAATCTTCTGATTCATCTTGGAATGATTTGCACTGACGAGCGATGAGAAACGAGTGAATCCTTTGACGAATGGGGAGTGTTTGAGGGAGCTCACTTTGGGGTATTCCTCAAAGGTGAGAACTATCTCTGAGTTTTGTTGTAAACCAGGATAGGGGGTTTCTCTGACGAAAGATGATTGAGCTTGTTTTTCAATACAAGCTAAACTAAATTTCGGTGTGACTACCAGGAACTGGATCAGGATGAGCTTCTTTGATGTCCCTTTCGTTGGTTTGCCGAGCACTCTTGCCGGACTTCGTCATCTCGATAACTTACTCGATCTTCTCTTCTCCTACAGTTCTCCGCATATATACTTCACCTCCCCACTGGCGGTAGGGAAAGGAGGGGGAGAGGATGAGGTCTTCGGAATTAAGCTTCCTCCTCTAACGGTGCTTCTCCGAGCGTCTTTCACTTAGCCCTTAAGGCACCTTATGGCCTTTGGTCGACGCTCCTCTACTTTCGCCAATGAAGTGAAATTAAATACCAACTCTTAGGGAAAATATTGCCGGTTGAACCAATGTTAGGCTCGCCGGACCCAAAATGTGATGATAGTGCATGTCTTGTTTGTGTAAAGGCCTTTCGAGTGGTTCTCGAGGCGAGGGGAGAGATGGGGGGGTTACTCTGCCAAATGCCAGGACGTAGAGGGGGAAGGCACAGAGCCACAGTTTTTAGGGTGGGATACCGACTTCCCTACACATATTTATATCGAGGCGAGAAAATTAGCCTGTGATCTTAATAACGCTCCTGTTTTGGTTAAATGATGTTAGAGCTTTGGCAGATGCTGAACCTATTTATGGTTCTGCAGAAATAAATTTCAATAACCATTTACAGCCAAATTTTTATAGCCACGTTTATTTCGACATTGCCCAAGTTATTAAGGATTAACAAAATATTGTCGGTTTTTTATAGAAAAATAACACACTAATAAATGCATTATATATCAACTTTACTTATCATTATGTTAACAACCGTCAACCAAAGCTTAATTAGGCGGTGATTTCTGGCCTAAACAAGAGGAAAAGCCCCTCCAATGCCCCCTGGCATTTTGTGATAAGATGATAAATGGTTATTGCATTGATGGTTTCCCATAGTTCAAATGACTTACATGTGATTTGAATGGCTAAATGAGGCTTCTGTCACTGGATGGTGCCACCCAACTTCAACTCCTATGGCAAGTTGAAATCTCCATGGTAAATAACCATATGTCCCATGGTCATATGGATCATTTCATGGCTCTAAATGGGTATATTGAACTTTACTCCTTTTGAAACAAAAGCGACGCCTAGACCTGGCGCTTTGCCGCCCTGAAAGGACCAGGAGCGTTGGATGTTTTTCTTTCACTTAGAAGGCATCTAAGTCAGCATGACCTTGGATGAGCAACTATCGCCTATCCCATCTCGGATTGCTAGCATTTGCACTAGACTCACTGCCACATGGACCCAAATTGACCGAGTGGACTGTTGTTGCCAGAGACTGGTCTCCAGAGGCGACAACTTTAAACTGAGAAGCATGGGAGACAGCGTTTATCGAGGAGGACCCACTTACTAAGTCTTTCTTGCCCATTACATGAAAGTGATGATCTTAAAATCTGCCATAACAGTGATTCAGATGCGTTTACAGAGACTTGTGTTTGGCCATAGCAATCAAGAAGAGAGTAAAGCTTGACCTCATATTCATTAAACCTTATATGTCTGGGGTCAGTCGCAGGGAATGGGGCAAATAGGTAACCAAAGCTATCGGGTTACTTGGGCTGAAAATTATCTCAAATATCGCAGATTGGCGCCTAGGCTCTTCAAGTCTGGATTTTTAATTTGTGGGAATTATTTATACAGGTTCCAAATCCTCTCCTTTGTCAAGATATGTGGCTTGCTCAGGTCCTTAATACTAGGTAAGATAATAATCAAAAGATAGTTGGCGATTTAAAAAAAACGTAGAGATTTCAACTGTGATATACTTATCATTGATGTATCTAACACACTATATTATTATTAAAGAGGTGCAAATGAGAATTCAAGAGAGCGCGCTAGTTTTTCTAGGCAGCGATTATAATGGTGACGGTTGATGAGATATCATATTTTGAACGAGTGTTATTTTTGACAAAGTAAGGATAAATGAGGCACGAATTTGTTTTTTTAATATATTAGATAGAAAATACTGAGCAAACGGATTATTTAAATTACAATTTATTAGGTTATATTCAAAAATGAGTAATGAGTAAGCTCTAGTGGTGAACTTAATTTTTACGAGAAAAAAAGATAAATAGTGAAAAAATGTATATAATAATTAATGAAATTCCCACTTTGGTCGCCATGTGTATCGGCAGATGAACACTAGAGGGTAGATATTTTAATTAATATACCAGCGGAAGCGGATGAGAAAAGAGAAGTAAAACTGTTCACGTTGCTATTATGTCTGACTAAACCGGATTTCTGATAAGTTGTTAATTAGGTGAAGAGAGAGAAGGAAGCTAATAGATGACCTGCAAGAAGAGTAGCGAAAAGAGAAGCTACATCAAAGCTAACAAATGCTCTTAACATTTATATTATCTTGTTATTTATAATTATAGTGAAAATTGCGTCAAAAGCTAAGCAAACAATTTTATAAACATAAAACAAAACTAAACACATAACGTAGAAATTAGAGCACCACAATTACTCCACATCACGTTACCAAACACTGATTACAATAGTATATGACATCAATAACACAACAAACAAAGATGATGGAAAAATTACACACTCACTGAAATCATATTCGTGCAGTGCACTTACAAGCAGTACAATCCATTATTAATGCACATGTGGCAGTAAGCAGTGGATACCCAGTCTTGCATCAATCAATACAGCTTTACGAAAAATAATAAAAAAGCGCTATACCTCGACATATAATTTGTTCACAGGTCCGTATAGAGCATTTCTATTTTATTAAAATGCTAGTAAAGGCTGTGGATCACTTTAGAATAACATATAATTATTTTGTAGAGATTATTTCTTAATCTAAGTGCCATCAGTTCATTTGCAGATATACCTGCCATTAGTGCAACAATGGCAAAAATCACGACAAGGTTCAAACCAAGTTCTCATATGACTAATTTTGTTAGGATTGGGCAAGAGCTGATGGTGTTTAAGTTACCAAAAATAAGAGATATTTTGAGGTACCGCATCTATCTGAGGGAGCAAAGTGAAGATGACCAGAGAAATTATACAGTGGAACAGCTAGTAAAAGACAGGTATCACAAGTTGATTAATCAGTGGACTAAAGCTAATGCTCTCTTCAAACCACCTGCTGTAAATCAAAAGGTCACAATAATATCAAAGCTTAAGGAGATGTGGAAGAAGGCAGTAAAAGTTTCCCTTGGTAAAGGAAAAATTGAAGTAAAAGAGAGGTTCATTGCAAAACTAAATAAGTTATTTAATATATTAACATGCCCATGTCAAATTTCCAGTTGTATGGAAGTAGGTTGTAATGGCTGTGAGACTGAAGCCCACATTAACTGCTGTTGTAGTAAAGAGAAAAAATACCTACTAGGGAACTGGCCTTTATTAAATGACAAAAGAAGAAGGTTGGAAGTAAAGGTACCTTTAAAATTAGAGGTCCTGATATTCCAGAGCATAATAGACAATTAATAGCTTCAGAAAGGAAAGAAAAAGGAAGGATAGCAGAAAAAAAGAGAAAAGGTAAGGAGGAAAGCACTGTTTTAGCAGGAAAAGCAGCAAGAAAACAATCGAGCATTTTTTAGCAGAGGTGGAGATCTGGAGGCAGAAAATATTGAAGGTGACAACAGTTTGAGTGATGAAGTAACTTTTGAAGCTGTCCAAGAGCCGGAATCTTCCACCAGAAATAGAAAGAATCATGAAGAAATTCCAAATATTGCTCTTGCCAGTATAGGGTATGGTTTCGGATTGAGACCAACTGCAGCTATACCAACAGCAGCTTTAATAGATGCTGGATTCATTACTGACGAAAATACAAGTAAAGTAATTAATAAGAATAAAGTTAAGAGAGCACAGGAAAAGCTAATGACAGTTATTGAACATGGGTTTGAGGGAACCTTGAGAAAGGATGGGGAAATTTCTTGTGTTCTCTTTGATGGACGAATTGATGTGACAAAATTTATGATAGAGGCAGAGGGAAGTAAAAAATTGTTTCCAGCAAAAACGAAAGAGCAGCATTACACTGTTATCAGTGACCTGGGGGCAATTACCTCTTGTTTGTTTGGTCTGTAACCTGCACACTGGGGAACTGCCTCTCCGTCATCTAAATATCAACCTGGATGGCCCAACACTACCTGACAACAGATATGCCAGACCAATATAAAAGCTCCTTGACTCTGCTACAGAGTTGGATATCAACCCAAATTTCACTCAAATATCTTTAGGTCTTCCTTTTACTAAGATACCTCAGGAAGTAGTGCAAGATCTTTCTACTGATCAACACTACGGCTATAGAATTGTATCCGGAATCAGAGATGGAGTGCTTCCTACAGGGCTTTCTCTATTAGAAATAGGACCAGTAAACCACATTCGCTGGCTGACCGCAGCTAACAGACTTCTTCGGTTGTGGGTGTCAAAGCATGAGCTCAAAGGAAAAGCCTTTAAGAATCTAGGACTGATAGTTAAGTTCATCATTGGTGTATATTACCCATGCTTGTTTAACGTTAAGATCAAGCACTCTTGGACCGAGTGACCTAGCCACATTCTTTATCAACTTCACTGTCTTAAGTCTCAGAGGAAGTAGGTGCTGGATATTGTTTTGCCAATTGTTAAGAGATCAGCTTGGTATGCATACAGTGAAGCCATCCTCCAAACCCTTCAATGCTTTAAATATCAGGCGGAGAAAACTGAAGGGGTGAAAAGAATCCAGACCATCAGGGAAGAACGGGACTCAGATACTCAACTGGGAGACTCCTTTGTAAGGCTTAGAAGGACGCCAGACATCAATTGTGATGCTACAAAGATTAGAGATCTGATAAATTGGTGAGGAATGTCTCTGAGCCACATTTCACTTAGTCTTTAAGTACTTCTAAATTGAAAAACATCATTGACTCTCGTATGAAAGTACTTGACTGGCATATCATACACAGAACATTTCTCACATGAAAAGAGGGATAAATGAATCAGGGCACAATAAATAAGTATACGTCTGATGTCCACGAATGAGTCAAAGCAAGATTTGTGTGCTCTGGTGAAGTTTAACTTCCGAATATAACCCAAAGTGACCCATGCAGCTACAAGGGGCGGTCAATAAGTTCTGCGAATCGGTAGGGCAAAACAGATGTAACGGGATGGCTATTTTGGGGGGTGTTAGGACAAGTTATGACAAGTCAGAACCTGCAGCCGCACGCTCCTGACTCGTCTATTTAAGAAGTAGTAGCTGATCACAGATCGTCAGTCACATATCTTTCAACAATGAAGAAGGTTGAGCACCGCGCAGTGATCCAATTTTTGATCTAGGAAGGCAAGAATGCAAAAGAGATCCATGAACGAATGGTTGCAGTGTACACCGACACCGCTTCTTCCTATGCAACCATTGTTCGCTGGAATAGGGAGTTCCGCCATGGGCGTGAGTCTCTTGAGATGCCCCCGTCCAGGACGCCCGTCAAACGTGACCAACGAGAACAATGTGGCCCGTGTGAAGAGGAGGATCCTCAAAAATCGACGGGTGAAGGTCGAAGAAATCGAGCGAGAACTTGGAATATCACATGGAAGTGTTATCAACATCATCCACGACAACTTAGCCATGACCAGGGTCTCTGCCCGTTGGGTCCCTAGAAACCTCACGCCCCATGATTGACTTTAACGTCGTCAAAGTCTACAAAGCCAGAGTTGCACAAGCTGCCCTGCGCGAGTGCGGATACGAGGAGCTTAACCACCTCCCCTACAGTCCAGATCTGGCCCCTAGCGACTACATTTCATTCCGCCAGCTCAAGGCTGCACTGCGTGGACGCCGGTTTGGGGAGGATGAAGATGTCCAGCTCACCGTCCAGGAGTGGATTGAACAGCAGTCGGGAGATTTCTGGTTGTCGGGAGATTTCTGGTTGTCGGGAACGCGAATGCTCAGGGACAAGGGGCGCAAGTGCATTGAAGTCGAGGCTAGTTATATTGAAAATTAATAAAACACTTTTCCTCATATCTCGTTTCCTTATATCCGAATTGCAAAACTTATTGATCGCCCCTCGTATATGTGGAAATTTGCATACACTTTTCTCACTTAATAAACATGTAAATTTGAGGTTATTTTGTGTTTGAGTGTACTTAAATTAAATAAAAATAGGTTACATAAGCTCGTGACGAAAGGGAAAGCATTACTTTTATTTAAATGGAAATTGATGTAGGTAGGAGCAATTGTATAACAAAATAAAGTTCTTTTTCAAAATCTAGACCGGAAAATCTATCACCTCTCATTAAAGGATTTAATAAAAATGTATGGTTTCCATAAAGTATGACGCGTCCTACTAAACTATGGTGCATAATCTTCCCTCCCCTACCACCCTGATAACTTACAAAGCAATCAATAATCACCTAACGCAGCAACCAGCTAATCTCTGGGTCCATCTCTCTTAAACACCTTTCCAATAAACCTCGACCTTAACAGTAAACCCACCCATGTCCTTAAAAATTCACTATGACAAGGCTCCGATGGGCTCACAAACAAAACCAAAACAGAAAAGCGGAACCTCCAGCCACCATATTTAGAACCCTCATTACACAAGCACAACTTGGCACAGATTATTTGGACTCAGGAAAGATGTCCGACCGATTGGAGTGATTTGTAGAAACTGCTAGAATAAGAAATTAACCCATAACAATGCACACTCTAAGTAAGCATTCTTAATACTCACATAAACGTTAATTTGTAATAAGAGGGGCGTACTCGTTTTAGGCTACCAAATCATATAGTACTTCTTCCTATCATTGTAATAGTTTCCTAGTAGTAATATTTAGATGATAGAGTCGGTCTATCCCTCTTTATAATGTCACTAAACGACATTATTTCAACCCGATTTTGCAACGCAGGAATTCTTACATGACGCCATCTTGAAATAGTGAATTGAATTTTCCCCATCGTTAAGGTCGTTTACAACTTTTACTATGTGTTTATGATTCTTTGCTTTTTTATGACTCAAACAGTCATTTTCATTTTGGTGTCAAGGTTGCTATTTCAACTTTTGCAATCTAATCCTTTTGTGCGATGATACATCGAAGTTTATTAACTTGCTTTATGAACAAGAAAAAGAAAGAGGGAGTATTTCGATATACTGGAGGGAATGGGATATCAATGATCGATTTATTTTTGTCCAAAAACTTTATTTTTTAAGATAAAAAACCCCTCTAAATCGAGGTGTAGTTTGAAAAAAATCGACTTTTTTAAGACTTAATTTCAAACGCACACGTCTCCGCCGAGACAATCTTGTGGATTGTGGATTTTTTTTACGACAAAGATACCAATACTGAAATCTGCATACAAATAGAAGTCTCGGACAGAACCTTGGTGAACTGGTTTAGTTTTCTCGGTGGTGATAATTCATTATTTCGAAAAGCATTCGGAGTTAATCAGTGGCCTAAGAATAACGACGTAATTAGAAGAGGACAATTTCGGGAAGCGAAAATTCTGAGGAACAATGACTAAGGTTAGGGGCGGCAGGTTAGTAAACATGCTTAAATACCCTACCGCCCCTAACTCTCCTCATTGTTTTTTATAAAAATAAAAATTAACCAGTATTAACATTAAAAGAAAGGACACAAGCGTAACCTAGGTCATACATAACATGGCATTTCATGATGGCCTCGTTGAAGAATCCTTGAGTTGCAGAATCAGGTTAGAATATTACCATTTTGTTATTACTTTTAGGACACAATTATGGCAATACGAAGAAGTAAAACAGGATTTAGTAGCTAAACCGTGTAAGCAACTCTTAATTAAAGTGACCACAAATTCTTGTCTGTAAATTAGGTTATTCCAATATTGTAAGGACGAATTAGCGTGAAATGCAGTGTCCACAGGGTATTTAGACAATTTACAAAGTTTATTATAAACTTAAATAAAATGGTAATAAGAATTGAATTCCTTTTGCATATTAATAGGTTATCATTAATGTTTTTATTAATATTATAGTTTTCTTTTAAGAATTGAACAATATTAAAATTGAACACTAAAATTTATTCAAATGACTACTTACTCAACAAGGACAAGAATAATGCATATCTTGGTTTATCGAAGCAAAATTTAGTATTCAAGTACAATATTAGATCACAAAATTAAATATAGAAAATATATTCCAGCACCTCAGTCGAATCGTAACTAGCATAAAGAATTTTTGGAAACAGGAAGTGCGCTAAATAAACCGAGGAGTAGAAGGCCAAGAATATCTGGTGAAGACATTAAATGTGTCTATCAGTAATTTATTCGTAGCCAAACTAGTTCGATCCGTATTGCTTCCGTTTAACTGAAACTTGCCGAGATAAAAGATTTGCTGTTACCATTGTGAGAAAAATCGAAGAAGATGTTTACCTCCTTAACCCGATTTCCTTTACAGATGAGGCATCCTTTCTTGAAAGCTTATCGAGTAGAATAGTCTCTGCCTAGAAAAACTGGCTCGCTTTCCATAGTGAATAATATGGTGTATCAGATGTATCAATGGAAGGCATATCGCAGTTGTAGTTTGGAGGACCTTGTGCCATCCCGATCCCATCATCCATAATGAAAACTTCGTTGGTGGCAATTATCACTACTCCAGTAATTGCCAAAAGATGCTTGTACTTTTATGATGTTCTCATATCTACGTTTTATTAAATCTAAAACTATCTTTTGATTACTCTCTTAACTAGTATTAAGGCCCTGAGCAATTGCCACATACCGTGACAGAAAAGAAGATGTAGAAACTGTATAAATAATTCCTACAGTTTAGACATGACCAAACTTGAAGTACCGAAGCGTCAGGCTGAGATAAATGAGATGATCTTTTAGCCAAAGAAAGTAACCCCATAGCTTTGGTTACTTAGTTTGCCCCCACTCGCTGCGACTGATCTCAGATACATAAGGATCTAATGAATATGAGGGAAACCTGTACTCTCTTGTTGTTTTCCATGGCCAAACAAAAGTCTCTGTAAACGCATCGGAATCAGTGTTATGGCAGATTTTCAGATCCTCATTGTGTCCTGTAATGGGCAAGAAAGACTTAGTAAGTGGGTCCTCCTCGAACAGCGCTGTCTACCATACTTCCTAGTTTAAAGTGGTCGCCTTTGGAAACCAGTCTCTGGCAACAACCGTCCACTTGGTTTCTTTGGGTAAGAAAGGGAAAAAATATTGAGACTACAATATTTTTTCTATATAAATCTTCTCATTTTAAATAATGGTGAATTTGTCTTTGTTGTTGTCTTTTAAAAGTTTAATTACTGGGATAAGAGTAGTCATCGCGTTTATTAAGTTTATTAAACGTTCGGTAGAAGTTGATTAGTCTTGAAGATTTAAACATGATGGCTGTGATTTTGCTGGTGATTGCGGATCTACATATAGAATTAACTCTAAAGCCCATGAAGTCTCTGGAATTATCAGAAGCAATGCATTTATAAAATTAATCCGCAATCCGTGCGATTGCAATCGGGCGAAAAGTTGTTCTAACAACTGTTCATGTTATTCCATATCTTATCTAGCCAATAGAAAGAAGGTCGTCTACATACCTATGCAAATCCAAATGGTAAATCCATAGTGGCGTCTTTTCTCTGAAACTTTGTCCCCCTACAGATTTGAATTGATTCGTCCTTCAAATCTTTTTTCGAAAAATTCGTACTACCTTCCATTGTAGCTACTTAATTAATGAAAAGGGGATGGGTTATCTATATTTAACTGTAATTGAATTTAGTAATCTATAATTGCCTGTGACTCAGTATATTCGATCTATTTTCTTAATTAAGTTAAGGGGAGATACAAAAGCTAAAATCTAACGTCAGATTTTTCCTTCATTCAATAATGATCTAATTATATTTTTGCTGCTTCGTGGATGCTATTCATTAGCCTTCTTCTGTGTCCTTTTCTTATGTTCTTATTTCAACTAAGGTAAGACTCTACTGGCTCTGCCAATGGGTGAGGATCCATCTGTGATTATCTGATAGAATTAGGATTGATACATAATAAATTTTCTGTTCCCCTAACTTTACTACTATTATTACGCACCTTATATAAATTGCGTGTAGTGAGATATTAGATCCATTAATGGCGAATCCTTTAAAATGGATGAAGATATTAACAGCACTGATATTCTATGGAACACTGCTTTGAAAGTTATTTGAGATTTTCCGTCTATTAACTTGAAACTTTTTAAATTAACTATAAGATTTTAATTGGAGAGGAAATCGACACGAAAAATAGCAGATTTTTTGTTACAGACTAGAAACTTCCAAGTAAAATTCTGCCCAACTGGAGAGACAGAAACAATTCTTCATAATCTCTGTTTGCAGCCGTAAAGAGTATGATCGAAATAACCGATCTCGTATCAATTAGGTATTTTCTGCTTGTGATTAGACACAAAAATGTGCAAACAGGCGTTTGTGGGGATAAGAGATGGCACATTACGTTTTAGTACCCTGCCCTGGCGTCTCCCGGCTGTTCGTTCTCTTTTGCTACCAGAATGGCGCTGATAAACTTGATCCCCATATTCCTTATAGTTCTAGCAAACTCCATCATAATGATCAGTAGGACTCAAGCGTGGTGTTTGAGATTTCTTAATGAGGGGTACCTGGCAGTCTCAAATATCACAACACACTCGTGAGAGTGGCGAATTCTGGTGTCAATGAGGCAACTGCAGCTTATAATTGGCGCAGCTTCGGCGTTGGAAATTTCCTTGTGATTGTTGCGGGATGCTGATCTTGCTAGTTGGTCGAGGTTGGTTTCTGGCGACAGAATTTTCAAAGCTTGTTGGATTTAAGGAAGAAGCTGCCTCAAAAAATATCCCTAAGCAAATCTTGATTGATATTGTTGCCAAAAGTGTCCAGTATTTTCTTCAGGAGCTGCCAGCGCTGCTTGTGAGAGAGTTACATGGTTTTAGAGAGCATCTTTATTATCTAGGCAACTGTAGGGGCGTGTCCTTCAAGGACTACTGCTTAAGGGATGTATAAATACAGTAGTTGTCCAGGTAACTGTTTATCCCATACAAACGAACTACGATGCAAGAAAATTAGTTTAAAAAATAGCTAGCGTCACTGTACTTACAGCAACTTCGGTGAGCTGGTGTTGTGGAATAGTGGTTCTTTGTTTGGTCGATTGTTAAGGAATTTCATTGTCTTGTTGCCAGAGGACAGTGGTGCCTCTTTTTAAAGTGTCACTCCGGCAGGACGTCACTTCGGCACAGGTATCAATTTTCTGTCTCGGCTTGGTCAAGATTGAGTTGCATCAGCACACTTAGCACTGAATTGTTCTCGGGTGTTCACAGATTCTACTGAGGCCTATTTTTGGTTGTCCCTCTTGCACAAAGAGGCTACTTTTGATGGTGGATTTTAGTATTTTATTTTTGAATTAAACCTTTGTAACAGAACGATCGCTTGAAGACACAACACCTTCTTAGAATTTACAGAATAACGGTTGAGAGTGACTGATGAACAAGTTAATGGCTAGTGGATAAGTGAAATTCAGATAATGTAGATAAAGTCATGCTTGTAATTAATTAGTTCATTTTGTAATTTATCAATAACATCTGCTTAAAAGGTATTGAAAACGGTACATTAAAATTGTTTCACAAAATGAACCAATCTTAATTAAACAGAGAAATTGCTAGCAGGGCAAAAAATGTTGAATTGGATAGCAAAGGAAGGGTGGGGGGGGGCGGTATTTTGTTATAAAGAGGTCGCTATCCCTTCTAAACTTTCATTGTTTGATAGCTGATGATGCTAACAATGTTGGCTCGTATGTTAATATACTAAGAGGTGTTGCATAAAACATCTGGTATCCTTTGGTGATTTATAAGGTAAGTTGCGCTAATATCACCTACGAATACAAAGGTAAATTTGTCTGCATATCAACTTGCGTTAATGAGAGGTAATTAATGATTGCGTATCTTACATAGTAAGGTAAAAATATTTCGCTGTCATTAAAAAATATAAAAAATATAAAGCAACGCTCCGTCCTGATCAGAAAGAAAGAATAACAGAGGTTCCTGACCAAAATGGTGACCCAATCAGAAGCAGAAGATGACACAAGTAATGAGACGTATCCCTCCGCCGAAAGATCACTATAATAAATAAATATTTTGGATTTTTTTACTAATCTTTAAGGTTTTATTTAAGTTCCCAGAGTCTTAGTGACAATAAAAGAAATTTATTTTATGATGTAATAAGCTTTCGAGATTTGCCTTGTTTCAAAACCTTGAATATTGATAATAGCCTAGAATCTTTTGATCGATATTATGATGCAAGTTTTCGCAATTTTTTTCTTTCTATAAACCTAAGAAAAATCTTTAGTGAAGAAGAGGCAACTTGAAAAGTAACAAGAAGAGAGAGGATATAAAGGAAATTTCAAGAATTTTATGTATACGACTTTAAATTAACTCTAAAATAAAATCTACGTAATTTTTTTTTTTTTAATTTAAAACTCCCTGGAGCCAATTATATTTAAATTAAAAATTCTAGCTAAGGAAAACGGCCTGGTATATAATCACAATACACCATGGTCGTAAGGAAAAGAGAATATGTTCAAAACATGTTAATTGGTATTGGTTTAATAAATAATAATAGTTCTCGAAATACGACTAAAAGAATGATTGTCATCAACTCTTATAAAATAGCAGCGAATAAATTTAAAGTATCTTTTACTCTCTGGAATTATCGTAAAAATCAAATTTACGTTAAAATCCAATATAAAAATATTCTTTTAAAAAATTCGTTGTATCTTAGTTTTTAAAATAAAATTCATTAATTAAAAAGAACAATCCAACATACCAGCTACACTACTAGGCCAGCTGAACAGCCTCAAAATTTTAGTATTAGTTATGATGGGCTGTAAGAAGACACTTTCTGCTTTTGGGGGCAATAAAAGTGAAGATTAGTTCATAATAAATATAAGTGGCAAAACATCATGAAATGAAAATAAAGTTTGTCTAAAGAAACAAAAACTTATAATGTACCTCATATACAAAATGATCAAATTGGCTAACCTGAAACTTTACTGTTATTCACAGAATTAAGTTCCCTCTTACATAGTGTCATAAGATTTTTACCAGAGAAATATAATGCAGGGCAACTCCATTCTAAGTAAAAACAATTCTTATTAGTTTAAGTTAAATTCTCTTAAAAATAAAAATTTAAATGGTTGCTGATTGGATTGAACGTTTCGCTGCCTCCGGAACCTTAGGCCACATGGTTGACACCACTTTGATAATTATTAAAACGGAGCAGAATATTCAGCACATTACCGACTTCTGATAGCAAAATAGTATGAAACCCCCGGATTAATTTAGTATCAAAGCTCATAATATTGCCTCCATCCTCCGAAATAAAATGGATAGTAGCTGCTGAAGAAGTCTCCTGTACACAAGCAGGCGGAGAAAAAATAACACTAAATGGTTATAAAGCCTGGATAAAGGTGTATATGGTGAATTTATCTATCTAAACCAATGCGAGGTTACCCCCGTCGGTGTCATTATCAAGGTAACAAAAACAACGGAAGAGAATGTTAGGGCGTAAGAAGCTATTGGATTAATAAAATTTAATATCGTAAAATTATGATCAAATGAAAGAACTTAATGAGCCGCGAAGCCATGGCATTGGCTGAAATGAATTCACGAGGTTTCATTATGCAATAAAGACAGAGCAACGAAAAGAGATATAAATTCGAGACAAAAGAGACTACAAGGTACTTTTCTGCCCAAACTGCCGTTATATACACATGTATAGCAAAAAGAAACGATTTGAAAGAGCATATCCTTAAACGATTAAAGTAATTGCTGGTTTTGAGAAGGCAATATTGTCAGTTTTTCCATGGATAGTCGTTATAATTAATTATGAACTGTAAGTTGCTCGTCATTAAATTGGTGTTGGTTGTACTTTCCATTTAAAATAGATCGTAGAAAAAGTGATAATCTTACATTTATAAACAAATGCGGTGTTTTCATCTGAATAAAATGCATTTATGCCATGTGGCTAAATAACTACTGGAAGACACATTAGGAAGGGAGGCTTACTTTATTAAATTTTTAGGGCCTGGTTACCTATGGTCATAATCGATTTTCCAAATCTAAATAATGTTCTTCGATGTAATACAATTAGTCACTAATGGAATATCATCATTTCAAATGCATTTTGTACAACAAAATGAACTATATATTTACTGAAAATAGCATTATATACATGGAATGTTATGTAAAATGTTTAAGAGCGATTAAAATCTAGGCAAATAAGTCGTTCAATACCAAATGGGGAAAATAAAAATTTTAGATGATCTTTCATCTTTCTAAATTTAGCGAGAAAAATATATTTATCTTGTAAAAGGGAGCTCACTGTTAGCGCTAATCCCCCAAGTAGTTTTAAGACAGATACATTAAAACAGCTCACACATTTTCTCTCTCAGTAACCCTTCATAAAATATTAAAAAATTACGAAAACCCTCTTTTCTAAGGGAGCAATGGGTATATCTAGATCACTAAAAAAGGAACTATAGTCGCAAATGCTTTTGTGTTTGCCCCGCATTGTCTACTTAAGATTCGTCCATTTACCAGGAGCTGGTACCTGTTTGCCCAGTAACACTGACAAAGATGCAAAGTGCCGGTAAAGTGATGGTGTGAGCCGGCATATGGGGGGACAGAATTATTGGACCAATTTTTGTCAGTGGAAATCTTAATGCCGAAAGGTTTCTTAACTTGTTGCAAGAAGAAATTTTCCCATCCCTGCTAAAAGAGAAAGGTAACTTCTCAGTTTACTTCCAACAAGATGGAACTCCACCTCATTATGGTCTTCCTGTGCGTCTGTATTTGGATCATCAGTTTCCGGATGCTTGGATTGGTCTGCGTGGTCCTGTGGAGTGGCCTCACAGATCCCCAGATCTCTCCATGCTTGATTTTTATCTTTGGGGGCACTTGAAGGCCATGGTGTATCAGGTAATGATACGAGACATAAATTATCTAAAGGAGCGTATCACCAACGGCATTATAAGCATAACTTCAACTGTGCTAATGCGTGTTCATCAACAGTGGGAAACACGTATTAAAATGTGTTTTCAAAACAATGGCAACCATGTAGAGCATATTATATAAATAAAAATGGTTGTCCATAATCAAATTGTCATTTTTCCTATGTATGGAAACTTACGGCCCACCCTATATATATATATATATGAAGGAGACTACTACTTATTTGACACTAACTCCGTTTTCACCTTCTCTCTTATTTTAGCCCAACCAAGTTATTAACATTTTATCTCGTACAAAATTAATTGAATTTCCGCTCCTTCCACCAAGATGAATTAAATCTTTGCAACATTCTAATAAAAATAAAAAATTGAGCACTTTATAAATAAATTAACAGTGTTGAACTGACGATTACACCATCTTATGAATATTGGATTGAAAATATAGTAGAAATCGGTAGAGAGTTTACTGAATATAGGCGAGTATAGTCGAAAGCTGTAAGGAAGAACAACAGGTAGTAATGAATGACTATACCGTGCAACAAATTTCAGTGTCAAGAAAATAACATAGATCTCATGTGAACTTTATTATGAAGTTCAGTATGCTTAATTTGAATGTGCCAACAAAAATTTCCCATAGCAAGACTCCATTTTCCCTTATGCCTGTTTTCCATTGACGCTATATTTTGATGGAACCTCTCTCCATGTTCCTCGCTCACATCTTCTGCGTTTTCCGGGAAGAAAGACAGATGAGAATGAAGAAAGTGTATCGTCAGTGACACATTGCATCCGAGATCTTGGTAGCACTTGATTAGGCTGTCCACTATAAGCTTTCGCTGGCCCCCTTGGTGCTTTCCCGGAAGTCCTTTGCATTTATCTTTGAATGTATGCCAAGCAGCTAGCTTATTTTCATCCATTGGCGCCTAGAAGTCGTTATCAGCTATAAGTTGAAGAATCTGGAGGCCTACTGGAAACATGGCTTGTTATGTTGCAGTGCTTTGGTAAATTGCTTCATTAGGCCTAGTTTTATATATAGTGTTGGCAAAATGATCTTCACCTTCTTAACTAGTGGCGCATGAATTACATTATAGCATCCATGAGCCATTGTTTCCCGAGGTGACCATTCTGAGCTTACATAATTTCTGATCTGGCCCTACTGTCCCACTTGCAAAGGAAGCACATAAACTTGGTGTATCCAATTTGTAGCCCATTAAGTAAGGCTACTACTTTCAAGACCGCAAAATTAGCCACTCATGTTCCTTGTAACTTTTATGGTCTAGAATAAAAACAAAGTTCTCATATGTGTCTATTAAAATGACTGAGTGAGGAATGGGAACTGAATGCATCATGTTCCGAATGTGCAACAGAACCGCTTTTATGTTGGAAATGGATGCATATATGAAAAACCTCTAATCAGTTGGTTCATCCGTCAGATCAAAGGCATTGAATAGGCCTTTGATCTCATTAGAATAAGTCAAGTTGTTTTCAAAAGTAAAGAATTGCCGTAGATCTGCAGAAGGCTTCCTAAATACTGCAATTAGAGCATGATCATCCAACAGGTTCTATTGTTGCAGGCATGAGACAAGGATTTCACTCTGTTGCTTAGTAAGTGTTAGATCACGAACTAGATGATTGAATTCCAGTTGAGTGATGAGGTGTGGTTTCTTTTCAGATTCAAGCTGTACCACATATGGTCTATCTTGAGATTCTGAATCATCTGAGTTGCTTGTGTCATCTCTTTGGAGTTCAAAGGGCGGTTGCAGTACAGGAATAGCACTTGAATGTTTAAATGGGAAAATAGCAGACCGAAGATCTGGATACATGATAGATTTCTTGCCTTTTCTGTTGCGACTTGCAGTGAAATAAAATAAAATCAGACTAAAAATGGATATGACTGGCTATGATTACTTGCAGAAATAGTGGAAGTACAACATAGTATGTATGTTGATCTTTTTAATTGATACATCTCTTGAAAATATATTTTAAGGACCAGGAAAGAAAACATATTGAATACCCAAACAAACTTTTATATCCGTTAAGCAGAAGTAGCAATCCGTTGAGTGGTCCTCTGGTTCCCTTCAGACTATTGGAACTTGTAGACCTGACACAAATGTGAGGCGCCCAGCGTTTGTCCTGGTCACCCACTTTACATCCAATGTATAGCTCATAAAGTTTATTCACATGTTTAGTCAACTGTCTCTTGTATTGTCTTAATGTAACTAATTCACATATATAACTTTAGTATGTATAAAATAATATAAATAGTAAAAGCAACAAATATTTATTAAAAAAGTAAAAATAGGAAGCATTTATATTGAGTTAAAAAATTAGCAAGCTTTACCACGGATTTGGACCCTATTAACTGAAAATAAATTGAGTATACTTTAATAAATTTCATAAGTTAGGTTGACAAATACTTTAGTAACACTCCATTAAAATCATATCAAAATCCGTTTATAAATTTTAGAATTATCAGTTTCGGCCGAATTCTGTTTGCATTCAATCCCTGTGGAACCATCAGTGTTTAACGTAAGTAAGATGGTAATTTACCAGAAACTGGATGGTCGTAGAAAGAAACGGATGTTATATTTGTGATTTACGCAAAAAATGCCCCTAGAAAAATTTATTCTCATTTCCATTTTTTTTTTTATTTTGTGCAGTGTTATCTAAAGAGCTAAGTTCTGATTCTTATATATAGATTAAGAACTTCCTATTTATTTTTTTTTTTGGTGC
Source organism: Ceratothoa steindachneri (assembly GCA_963969495.1). Taxonomy (NCBI): domain Eukaryota; kingdom Metazoa; phylum Arthropoda; class Malacostraca; order Isopoda; family Cymothoidae; genus Ceratothoa; species Ceratothoa steindachneri. Next base: position 138,227,695 of record OZ018327.1, read on the forward strand.
ATCTCAAAGGAAGTGTTCATCTACTTGAATTCGGCACGATTTGGAGGAAGGGTCTGTTCCAGATGTTTTTTCTAGAAGCGAGAAGTTCCACTGATGCCTGAGCAAGGTGGCGTCGAAAGGTTGAGCGTCGGTTGGTGCCACTCGTCCTATGAGGCGAGGTGAAGAGACTCAATATTTATATATATATATATATATATATATATATATATATATATATATATATATATGTGTGTGTGTGTGTGTGTGTGTGTAAAGAAACTAGAGAATTACTTATTGCAGATATAGTGTCCTTTGTCAGAGAAAGAAGGTTATTTACGAAGTTCCCACTTTGGTGTCTTTGAGTCTTTAATGACTTTAACTTAGTAAAAGGAATATGACTCTTTGAATTCATTTTGCGTCTAATTTCATATTACAACTAAAATTGAGCTCCTACTACAGAACTTAATGCAAATGATTTCATATTCCGCCATCCTCTTTGTTTGCTACTGATTTTATCAATACCTCCTATATTTTGCAACGCCAGCAAGAAGGAAAAATATTATAACTTTTATTGGCTCTAGTCTTTTCGTAGATGTTGTTTTCGTAAGTAGATTACTCTTTTATGTCCTAGGATTCAGCCCTGATGATTTTTGGTTCGTCCGCCTCACTCAATCATGATCTATATCATCATAATCATGCTTCTCTCTATCTCTTCCTTTTTTCACGCCAAGTAGTGAGGAAGTTCTCATTTTTCCCCTTTTCCTCTTTTTACTCGAATAAGTTATAATAATAACATTTATATTTTATACCATTATATGACCTCCAGGAAACTTTCAATATGACTTTTTTTCGGGGTACACATTGTATTTAAAGGAAATATGAAAATGCGCAATATTAATAGTATAATATTTCAATAAAAAATAAACAACAGCGAATTCCAAGTTAGAGTCCTGTATAACTTAGCAAAATAGGTAAAACAACAGTTAGTTCTTGTATGAAGTTCGGAAAATTAGAGAAGAATAAGGGATGGATCTGAGACTTTTTATTTTAGCAATAGGTTAAGTGTTTTGGAGAAAGGAGGATACATGAAATGGGCTATGGGAGAGTGTGTGCTATATGAGCATCTGAGACAATTGTGATCGATGATTCGATCGATATTTTGCCAGCGATAGCCTAATAGAAAGAGAGTATGTTTGCCAATAGCACGTTCAGATGTGACTCACAGCTTTGAAAAGCAGCTGAAAACAGGACTGAAAGAGATGCAATTTTTTTTATACGATGGGAAAAATTAAGTTTAGGAAGGTAGATTAGAAGAGCTACATAGTGTCTAGCTGGAGTGATCTGTTAAGAAAGGTATGACAAGTGGTGGTAGTAGATGTGCCATGTCTGAGATTAGAATGGGTGGGAATTGGCTGAGTATAAAAATTGAGATATATTTACCGGGTTTTGCAAAGGTTTCTGTTGCACTCGATTTTTTTTTCTTTTTGAGACGTATACGTATGTGATAGATGAAGTTCAGTCAAACGAACTTAAAATTCTACTTTTCTAGCATATCTCATTAAATCTTCTTTTCCATTGCATAGGTGTGTCAAGATGGAAGGGAAAAGATTTAAGATCAGTGAACTCCTGCGCGCAGTCCATAACAATTCCAACATGGCCATACGGCTCTCCATCGGCCGGATGACCGTCCACAGTGTGGCAGAGAGGCTCCGAAACGAACAAGACCTCAAAGATCGGCCTCTTCCAGGCAGCCCAGCGTCAACCACGTGTGATCCAAAAGGAGGAAGAACTTCATTCGTAACATGTGCGCGGATTTCAGGTCTCGCCTGGAGTGTGTGCTCGCCGCTGAGGGCAGCCACACTGACTAATATTACAATTTTAACAGATATTTATGTTACTACAATAAAGACGTAAATAACTACATCAAAAGTGTCATTGTTTTCTTTGTTGGGAGCGTCTTAACGAGCGTGGGAGGACTTTTGCCCTACCCTGTAAGTGTATAGGATAAATGATATGTATGGATGAATAGTCTGCATTTTGTGGATGAAACGATTTTTTTGCAAGGGATAGATGACACTTGAGTTAGGCGGGTGTGGAAGTATTTAGTAACTGCTTACAAACGGCTAATCGAAGAGATTTTATGTCAACCAGCACATATATAGGTGAGGGCAGACATGATAATATAATCTCTAAAACAGTTTAAATTAATTATGTTAACTCTTATTTTGATAAATAAATTATAGGAATTAAGTAATCATATACAGGAAAAAATAGGATAAGATTTAATTTGGTAAATATGTAGATTAGCGGCCCGGCCGAAAAAAAAAATTGTGTGTAAATATTATCGTTCACTCGTGTCGGAATATTCATGCGCGTTTGAGTCCTTTTCGAATTATTATTCTATAAACAATAAGGATTATATACTGGGGGGCTGTGCCCCCCAGACCCCCCCAATTTAATGAAACTCAGGATCATCGTAGTGTAGTCCCCCCATTGTGTTTACCCCCACACGAGCTGTCAACTTAAATGTACTCCAAAAACGTGAAACATTTTGGAACACGGACGAAATAGTACGTCCCATCGTTCGCGCCGATAATCTACATATTTACCTTTAATTTGTGTTACCAAGTCCTGGTTAAGGCAGCAGATTTAATATGATCAGATAGTTGAGTAAGAAATTAATGACTATAATTTATATTTGTATTAAAGGAGTGTCATATTAGGTGGAAGAGTATGGAAGGAATATTTATGCTAGTCACTAGATTGTTATAAAAGAGCATAAAAGATTTAATCGTTCTAGGTGGATAAATGGAAAGAGAAAGGAAATTTATTGAGGATTGAAGCTTATTATAGCTTATTAAGTAGAGTTATGAAGTGGACGTTTTACTATTTTAGACAAATGATAAAGCAAGTAATTTCAGAGAAGAAGTACCATTCATTTGGGATTTTAGCTTGTCCAATTTAAATTTGCAAGATAAAGAAGGGAATGATAGAGTTTGCGAACTATCCAGTTTTGGGGAAGATTTCCTTTTTTAGTACATACAGTATATGCATAATCCCAATCGAAATGAAGCGATTTCGGATCTTATTTTCTATCGACATAAAATCGAAATAAAAATTGAGAAATTCTGGGTAACGGCTATCATAACATGCTAAATTTTGATTCTATTTTTTGCGCTCAGTTATAGTAAACACTGAAGGTTTTAAATTCCAAGGGAGGAAATTTTACGAAATATGCGAAAAGAATCTGATAGGTTAAAAGGGAGGGAATTCTTTAAAATAGCTCAGGATTGGATGTGTGGGAGGAGTTGACAGTTACTGTCTAAACACTTCAATGTAAATGCATACCTTTTAAAAAAATAGGAATTAAAAGCAAAAAAAAAACTCATAGGATAGAACAGTGAAACCATAAATAAAATTAGGGTTAAGGGGCTGTATTTAGGGCTTTTAAATATATAGAGTAATCGTAAAGCTGATCTAAAAAACTATTGAATCATTAGAGATGATCTTAATAGAATAATTAAAGCCATTATAAAGAGAGTATAAAGTCCATTTTCCCATAAATTTTAATAAAGATCTCGAAAGTATTATGCTTTGTACAAGAATAGAAATAAGCATAGAATAAGCCCCTTTGAAATTAATAATAGATTAATTGATAAATACGAGAAATTAGTGTAAGATATAAATGATTACATCAGGTTTTTATTAGCGATGTTCTAGATTATTTTATTTATTAGAGATCATTAGTTTGAAAATATGAATCACAAGATGGTGTTCGTTCAGGTAAATCATGTGTATCAAATATTTTATATTTCTTTGAATTTTTGATTGTTACTTTGCATGAGGTGTAAGATGTTTACGCAGGTTACCTGGATTTTAATAAGGTTTTTGAAATGGTGATATATGGAAAATGATAAATAAGTTAAATGAAAGTCTGGTTTATTACTAGTCTCTAATTAATTGATGATTAGGTAAAAAAATAGAATATAGAATGATTTTAAAAGGTCAAATTGGGGCTTGGAGGCGCATTGTAGTGGTGTGGGACAAGGATCTGTCTTTGTTCCAATGTTGCTTATGAAATTTAAAACGGATTTCAGAACAAAGTTCGGTAAGTTTACTGATTATACTAAGATTGCTGTCCAACTGTCAAGAAGGGAAGGCACTACTACTTTTCAAAAAGATTTAGAAAAGCTTTTTAGTTTGGCAAATGAAATTAAATGTATGTAAATGTAAGATAGATCTTACAGGTAGTGTGAATATGTCGATCTGTTTATTATTTGAATGATGCTTTTTAACAGAATAACAGAAAAGTAATGCACGCAAAAAAATAGAAATAAATAACGACTGTAGTTCTATCAATTTCAGCAAGAATATATGAACTAGGCTGTCGGTAAACAGAGTATTTGAAGCCTAACAGCGATCTATGTATCATAAGAACGAGGAAAGGTCTGGTCCTGTTATATTCAATATTGACATCTCTATAATTCGGTTATAAACAAATAATATCATCATTATATGTAAAAAAAACAAGAGGAAAATCAAGAATTTGGTAGGAAAGAATCTACTCTCGAAAAAATTCATATGAATTCCCTACCATTGGTAGACCAAATTTTTTCCGGTAAAATTTATCCTTCCACAAAAACTTACAATTGTTAGAGAAAAGGAAAACTAGGTCGATAAAACTATTAACAGGCACAGGGAGGAAGATTATCAATGTGTACTTTTGTAAACAGAGAGAAACTTCGAAACTAACAGGAGTAAAATTATTCGACTAAGAAGTAGCGTTAAGCTTTACACCAAGAGCATACCTATTTATTTATATGCAATTAGGAAATAGTAGCAACATAGAGTGTTAGGTATTTGGAAAGCCATTTACAAAAAAAGTAAGAAACATAGGTTACAGAACTTAGAATATGATGAATAGATTATTGGGCTTATGTTTTTTTTACCAGACCATAAATATAAGGTAGAGAAGCATTACTAGACAAATTTGCCAATTAAATTTGGAAAATATTTGAAGAGAGTTCCAATACTTTCATGAAAGTCACTGTGAACTTGTATAGTCGCGCTTTGGCCATGTAGCAAAACATTGCGCTATCAAAATTATGTTTGCGCAAGGAAGTTAAATAATGAAATTGCTATTTTATTTTTATTTTTCACACGTAGTGTACTTAGTATAGGTAGAAATAATCCATTGAATACTGACTTTTTAAATATTTGAAAATAACGTTGAAATATGGAGGGTCCCCTTTCAAGCACAGGGACCTTTTACTGGCATATCATCGGTAGAATGGCCATATAGTAATAAATTTATTGTTTTAATATTAACCTATTAATCCAAAATAACACCCGAAACTGATTTATCTGCATCGGATGAAGCATTGCAAAACTGAAAAGGATAATTTTACTCAAGAGGCATCAATAAACACAACCTTTGTTAATAGAAATAAAATCACTTGGCACATAACACATTTTTTCTAAATAATCAAAGCCTTGAGCGATCGACACGGAGGATGATCTAGAAAAGCGTTTCTTAATCTTTTCAGACTCTAGCATCCCTGTAGTCAGGTCTGGGCACTCTAGCACCCCTTAACTTTGGTTAACATCTGATTACTAGAAGGATAAAGAAAAGTGAAGTGAAGTGCTGCTTGATCATTTATTTTGTTGATTTCTCAAAACTAAAACCAACTGCCATCATTGTTAATAAAAAAATATGAAAACCCGAAAAAAATAAAAGAGCATGAACAAACTCAAACATACACAGCTGGGTAATAATTCATGCATGAATCAATGTGATTTTTTTGTTGCTTATGTGTGACTAGTTTCTCAATTCGAGGCTTCGTGTTAGTCAGAGCCATCCTCATATCTTAGAACAACTCAATTTGAAGGCACTTCCGGTCAATTGTTTTGATTTGGAGCCTGGTAGAAAATGCCTTTTCACGCAGGTAGGTAGGTGGAAATGGGATGATGATCTCCAAGGATGCCTTTGCCAGTCCAGGTCGTGGTTCCATCTTCTCGGGTCAGATACACGTACCGAATGTGTAGCACAAAGCTGGCCGCGCCTTCCTATGAAGTGATATTTTACCGCCATGTATTCAGCCATTCTCAGCACCCTTTAAAATTGATTTCAGATGGTGCTAGCACCCCAGGTTAAGAAACACTGATCTAGAAGGAATAGATAATCTTAAAACAAATCAGAGTCAAGCACTAATGATAACGTTAAGTTAAGGGAGGAAAGGTTGGCAAAGGTTTTTTGGCGGCTGTCCTTGGTTCTTGGTCGAAATGCTATTTGAAATATGACCCAGTAATTTAAGATCTAACGTGCCTTCTAAATTCTCCCATCTTCTTTGAAGAGTACCGAAGATGGAGTCTTGAATCACAACCGACCAGAGTAGATCCAAATTGGAAGTAAACGCATGACGCCGTGCAATTTCTTCCTTCAACTCAAGCAAAGCAATCGACCATATGAGACCGTATCTTTTCTAGATCTTATGATACATAGGTCACCGTCAGACTTTAAATACTCAATTTACCATTTTTCTTAATTTTGAGAGTCCATCTGGCGACTGCCAACTACAGCACAAGTCGTCGTAATCACGCTACAGCTTAATACTAGGCTACTCTATTTATCAAAAGCCTTTTAATTCTAGTTCATATAATAATTTTTATTCTGGCCACAGTTATAAAATTGAATGGCCTGTATTTACTTGTATTTTCTTACGTGCATTACGATTTGGTTAGTCCGGAATTTTTAGATACAATTTTCCCAAATCTTTGAGATTGATCAGAATCTTTGCTACCCTCCGCCAATTTCTTTTTACTTCGTTAAATTCTGCCCATAAAAGCTTTTACAAAAAAGAGAACCCTACCATTTTTAATTATAAAAATTATCTTGTTTTACCGTTGACTTATCTATAAACAATTGAAAATTTCTGTGGTTTAAAAGTGTGAGCCTACTTTATGCAAACTGTTAGTTTTTAATCATTGTAAAAAATAGGGGAAATTTATCGAGTGTAATTAATGCTCATTTTGCTATACACGATACCTTGATCAAAGAGGAAAACCTTTATCTACCAGATTAAATCAAAACAAATATAATAGTAAAAAGGAGAATGTAATATACTGCACTATTCTTACAGATTTAATATAATATTTATACCATTAATTGGAATTCTACCAAATTCATTTATTATTCATAAGTTTATTTAAAAAGAAATATCCTAGAATGTTCCCCAATTAGTAAGTTTCCCAACAAGAATATTTGCATTAGTCTGTTTAAACACGAACATTTAATTATAAAACTCATAGTAAATTAAATTATTTATAATCATAAACTTGTTATCATAGTCTATTATTTTATAGGTTCCATTTTTTTATTTTACGAACTTCTTTAATCAGGTTTTGTTATTCTGTAATCTCTTTGATAGGACTCCTTCTTCCTTGCTTTATTTTCTTCTTTTCCTGCCCTCGTATTTTTGCTGCTGTTTAATCCCTTCCCTATAAATTCATGTTTTCCTTGTTTGTATCATTGTCTATATTTTGTTGTTTAGATTTAGCACATTCCGTTTCTCAAGATGCCGTATATTTCTTTTTTCCTTTTTGTGGAAGCATGAAACTCAATACGCCGTTATCACACAGAGCTCCTCTGGTCAAGACAGATCAACGCAGCTGTGTTTGATTTAGGGTGCTTTATCACCATCTCCCCCTCCCTAGTTTGATAACGCTGTCCCGCTTCCAGGTGGCAGCCGTGTCAATCTTCCTCCTCTTGGTGTAGAAGTGAATCCCTCTTTTTTTCCGTTTGCCTCGTCGATGCCCAAGATTATCAAGGTTTATGTTTGAGAATTTCGCTTAATTCCCTTCGTCTTGTCGATACCCGAAATTATCAAGGTACATGTTTGTTTAAGCCATGTCTGGTTATCCTTGGGAGGCCATCGTGCGCGAAGCCATCTCTCGACCATGGCTGTGGCTCCTCTTTAAGGTGATGTCTGCAAATCCTCAGCAGATAGAGAGAACCCGAGTTTCTCCCGTTAAGTGATCCCCTCGCCCTTGTGATCTCTTTAGCAGATCGTCTTCGTGTAATCCGCCCTGATCAGAGGAAGATTAGGGAAACCCGTTATACCCGGGATGATTGTCCTGGGTTTTTCTCGTCTCACTACCTTGGTTGAGACTTCCTGCCGTCCGCAGACGAATCTCGATCTCGTGATTACTTCTCCCTGGAGCCAAGGTGATCTCAACCCCCTTAGGAGTATCTCTGGACGCCTTCGCATTGAGACCCCATCGATGAAGACCTCGCCATTGGTCTTCCACATCCCCAGTTCATCCTCCAGTCCTAAGAAGAATTCCCCATTTGGGGTAACGCCAATCGGCTTGCTAAATCTTTCATTCACTCCAACTTGTATAATTTCCCGGATCGAGTTTCCTTAATTTTTGCCAATCATAATATTCTTTTGTCGTACTGATTATTATTTAAATTTCCATATTTATCTGTGCCATTGTTCTTATTATTTGTATTGAAGTTTATTTTTGTAGAGGTGTTTATCTTTCGAATAACCCTTGAGACGAACCCGGCAAACGTATTCCCTTTTAAAGAGCCAACCTATAATATGGCACACTAAGTAAAAGGTCCTTACCTTATTCCCAATTCAATTGTACCCGAGCTGTTTAGCGTACAGTAGTGTGCACCTTTAGAGACATTTTGGTCACACGCCTTCGTCCCTCGGCACTTTTTTTCTACAATTGGTTCATATTTTGTGGAGAGTGTTACCGACCATTCTCTGTAGTTTATATATTATATCTATCCCTTTAAAATGAACTTGACTATGTAGTTCGAAAGTAATTCGATTCCTCTTTTCATTTTCCTGCGGGTGGTTTTGAAATAATTAATTATTGTTTCCCTCTCACGATACTTTAGTAGTGTATCATTTATATATAAATATATATATATATATATATATATATATATATATATATATATATATATATATATATATATATATATATATGTGTGTGTGTGTGTTTATGTGTGTGTGTTTATATATTATAAAAAGTAGTGAAGTTATGCAAAGGGAAAATTTGTGGAACGTATATTATATATTGACGTAACGAGGTCGTTCGCTGCAAATTGATGCTGAAGTCCACAACTGAGATATGTGTTTATAAAAGCTGCGACTTAGTAAGAATTTTTTAAATAATGCCGCATGCGAAAGGAGATGAATCACAGCGAAAGCAAAGAAGAGCAAATTAAGTGACGGGGGTACAAGGCTAAAATGGGGGAATCACAACGATAGACTGAAAGAGAGGTGATGAAGGGGTTGTAATGCAGCCTGGCACTGATGTGAGTTTTCAGACCGAACAAGAAACGGCGTCTATTGAATTCGATCATGGCTATAATACTGGTATTAATTCATATGTTGATTAAAAAATATTTTTAACCAAAAAAGTAAATTTACTATGAAACTATGAAATGGAAAATGAAAAAAAGTAGCACCGGAAAAGAATTGATTCTATATAAAAATACTAGACTTTTTAAAAATAATCAAATTCAAAAAATATCTTTTTCCTCTAAAAAATCACTAGAAAGTAAATCCATTGAATTCGAAAGTAGTTCCTCAGAAAGCAGCGATCTTTCGTGTTTGTTCCTCATTATACCAAGATTTAATTAATTTAATTTAGAACGTCTGACGCCCTCTTTCCTCCTTTTGGGGGTCTATCTTATTCTTATGGCTGTCTTTCTAATACAAAGAGGACTCAAGCTTTACTCGATGAAAATGGAGATGAATTTATGGGTATGAATTTATGGTGGCTGCAGGTTGTGCCAGCGAAGGTGACTATGTAGCCCGATGCGCGATGCACACACTCTACCACAGAAATGGCACTCTATTCCGGGGTTATTTGCCTGCTGGACTGGTAGATTGTGGCGCAGTTGTCTTCTCGCCTTCCTCTCGTTGTGGATGGACTGTTTAAGGTGCGACAGTCCATCCATACTCGTCGATCTCCATGCTGCTTGGTCACTGGCTTTCACTTCCTGAGTTAGGGGTTCAATATTACACTTTTTAGGGTTGCTTTTACTTGATCTTTATAGCGTTTCATTGGCCCACCTTGTCTACGGTGTCCCAGTGGGAGTTGTCCATAAAGGATTTGTCATCATTCATGTGAATTATATGTCCAGTCGATCGCAGTTGATTTTGTGCAAGCATGGGCATGGTCTCAAATGGGGTTGTGCTGGCGCGTCGAAGGATTTCCACACGGGAAGTTTTGTCACTCCATGTTAGCTTGAGAATCTTCTGCAGATTTCCTATATGAAATACTTCCAATTCTCTTATCGTTTTGAAAGACTATTATGAGGAGTTTTCCGAAGGCTACGGAGGTTTGATTTATTCTGTTGCAGACCTCTTCATCTATATTATACTTATCCGACACGATACTGCCCAGATATTTGAAACTTGTGACCTGTTTAATGTCATCAACGTTGATGTTGAAAGTTAGACGTAGTTCTGTATTCTGTCGTTGCATTTGTATCTCTGTTTTATTACATTCATTTTCAGACCAATGGCTTCGTAAAGATCCGCTATGACATTGAGGGATCTTTGTAGGGCAAGTGGTGTGTGTGCGATCAGCGAACAGTCCTCTGCATATTGAAGTTCCAGAATATGATTGTCACAGTTTTCGTGTGGGCTTAAAGTCTTCTTAAATTAAATAGGTTGCAATCATGTCGATACCTGATAGCAACCCTGGCCACCTGAGGAAGTGCGTTCTGACTGAGTAAGGCGATAGAGATATAAAGATGTTGAATAACACTGGGGCTATGACACATCCTTGCTTGACACCAACTTCAACGCTGAAAGGTTCGGATCGTTCTCCTGAGGCAAGTACTGTTGCTGTCATGCCATCGTGTAGTTTTTTCAGAATTAAAAAGAATTTTGGAGGTCAATAAAGGCTATGTAGAGTTCTGTGTTTTACTCATTGCACTTCTCGTGTTGTTTTCTTACTCAGAATATCATGTTGCAGGTGCTCCTGTCCTTACGAAATCCGCACTGTGTTTCTGGCCAGGTGCTCTCTGATATATGGCGGCATAATCTGACAAGCATAATTCTTGTCAGAATTTTAGAGGCCACTACCAATAGAGAGTGTCGTGGTATAGCTCTATATAACCTACATACATCTATTATATTTGATTTACAGTGCGCGAGGGTTTCCTTTCTAAATGGTTTAGGTAGGCCGAGATCTTGTTACAAGGTCAAATCCTCGTAAGGAAGGGCTAGTCCAAAAGATGCTAATTTAAAACTTAGTATTGGCTGAGAGTTCCAATTCTCACTTAGTTACAGGCTATAGTTATACGGCTATGATAAGCACGAGGGTCAGAAAGAAAAGGAGTACGCGAAATAGACTTTAATAAATATTAATAATTAAAGTTAATATGATGCAATAATACACAGTTAATTAAGACACATAGTTACACCAATGATAATGGGCAACGGTAGACGGCAATTATAAATTTGGGGAAGCTAAAATATTCGATACGATACCTTGTACACAAATGGAGGGGTTGGGGAAAACATTGGTCGTTTCCGGTGAAGCGGTGAAATGATGGTTGGGTCACTTCGACGAGTCCAAGGTCAACTTGTTGGTAGTGAAATATTATTTGGAGATGACGGGGGAGGGATGGGGGGGTGCAGAGTCTTCGATGAAGGGAGGTTAGGAATTTTTCTGGTGTAAATTCCTTGAAGAAAACGGAGGATGAGTTTCTCCGAGACGTCAACGGTTTGTTTGGTCGAAGATGCATAATCAAGGGGGTATTACGCTAAGATGAATCTTCACTGAAGCCTTCTGGGTCAAGACTTGGTTCTTGTTTGGAGATGGCGTTGATACGTGGAGTCGGACGGGTATTCTTACGGGGACAAGAGTTCTTGACTAACTCTAGGGGGTGGATATTTGTTTTATCCAAGAAGGGATGCTTGGTTTTGTCCCACAACGTATCCTTGCTTTCGACGTATGACAAACCCGAATCGAAGAGGAGTAAGAAGGTTTTCACTCCTGAGCGTCTCTCTCACTAATTTGTTCATTCCACGTTACGTGGGTAGATATGGACATCAGAAGTGAGGGAGCTTACCCCATTGAAGAGGGGGAGGGACTATCTCACATCGTTTGAGTCATAGCGAACGTGGCCCGGATGGCGATTGTCTCAACTGCTTCCAGCGTGGCTGAAAGGGGGGGGGGGAGCAGACTTCTCATCTTGATCAAATACTCGCCTTGATAAAGGCTACATTCCATGAACCCACTCCTATACTTTCTCACGCTTTTGGGCTTCGAAAGTTGTTTGTAAGCTACACGAAGCCCATCACGTGGAAGCAATGCTTAAAAGCGACGTTATTTCTCCCCTCACGTGCTTGTTCCCTCACAGAGAGATTTCTCTGCTATTTTCACAGAGTCGTCGATCACCCTTTTTTTTTCACAAGCACCATGTCAGATTTAAGAAATTCAGCGGGAGGTTCTTCGGTATTCCAGATGACCGATATATGAGCTCATGTATCTTTGAGTGCAAGAAATACCCACCTTATTTGTACAATTCAGAGGAAAGGCCATCTGATCCAGGTGATTTATTATATTTTAAGGATCTTATGGCGTAAAGAGTTTCTTCAAAAGTAGGAATTTCGTCCATCTCCATTGCTAGAGTTACCTGAGGAAATGGATCTAAAAGGTTTGGCTCTATAGGGTTTCTATGATTTAACAGGGTTTGGAATGGCTGTTTTGTCTTTTAGGAGATTGCCATCTTGTGATCTGACAGGGGCTAAATTGCGTTTTACAGTCCCATAGATAGTCTTCAGGCTGTTATAGAATCCATGTTGGTTGTTATTGTCAGCAAGGTATTGCAGTTTCTTTGCCTGGTTGGTCCACATTTCATTTTCTATATCACGAGGCTTGAGTTGTGTTTCCTTTCTTAAATTATCAAAATTTAGTTTCAGATGTGCAGAACTTGGTCTTGAGACCCAGGCATCATGGGCCTTGTTCTTCTGCGTCAGCAATATTTGAATGTCGTTCGCATTTTCGTCGAGTCTCCTATGCACACTGTTTCAGATTGGAGTGAATAGTGGTCCAGGCGTCGCTAGCTGTTGGCATTTAGCTTTTTGAGGAGCATGTGGGCTGAGCTGGGAGGCGTATTATAAGATTTACCTTGCAGAGTAACATAATATGATCTGTTGAGCACTCTCCACCTCTCATTGCTCGTGTGAGGTAAATTTCCTTTTGGTCACTCTGCCTGGTAATTATAAAATCAATCGTATGCCCATGCTTGGAATGTCGTTGAGTCCAAGTGGTTTTATACTCGTTCGTCAGTTGAAATGTAGTATTAGTAATTAGAAAATTATGCTCTGAACAGAGTGTTAGCAGTCTGAGACCGTTGCTGTTCCAGGAAATCATGTTGGGTGATTTAAAACAAGTTCACAAGACAAACTGATAGAGCGCACCAATTTCTCATCAGGCAATGGGGTTGAGAGGGCATGCTACTCGTTTAGTTTGAATTGTATCATGTGAATTCTCTCAACTATACTCGTCCCCCTTTTGCAGCGTTCAAAATTGAATTAATTGCTCAAATCTCAACTGTTTGGACAAAATTTGCAAGATGGAATTGAAATATATAGATTTGAATAAATTTATCTTGGACATTAATAAGGAATTTTAGTTCAAATCACAAAAATCGTCGTGCAGTTTGAGAGAGGCAATTGACTTTGATGCCTAGGAATTTACTTAGACTATTTATATATTATTTTGACTTAAAGGCATAGGCTTTGCAAAAAGTAAAAAAATAAAACTAATGTATTTTCAAATACCGGTGTTGTCATAAAGCCCACCTGTCTATCGAGGATGAGTTCCAGTACCATATTTTAACTGGAGTTTTTTGAAATATTTCATAAGATTTGTTTACAGTTTGAAAATGACCACGTTTGTTACTTTCATTATTCAATTTTTTTTTTAAATGAAGCATTTTACAAATAAATATAATTATCGATATTTTTGAATTTTTTTTGAGAAAAGACATGGTTAAGTTCAAGATAAGGTAGAAAATTTATTAAATTAAGGTATGGCGGGTTTGTTCTTTTCGTATATTCGAAGATTTTATCAAAATTCTTTCTATAATTGATTTTTCATTTATTATAATAAGGAAATAGCTCCTGTCGCCTAAAAACGAGTAAAGCAAATGAAATTATTAAAGTAAATTTAGATGAAAAAAGAACTCGTAGGATTGTTAACGTTAAAGTTTTTTGCTTGTCTTTAGAACTAAAAAATATGGCTGGATCTGGAAAAACATACACTAGAAGTAAATTCTTCGAAAATTATATGCTGGTAACTTTATTGTCTTAAAATCCGATTAGTTATGAGTAATAATAGGTGGCATGACCAGTTTCTATTGTGTTGAAATTTCTTTGAGGAGGAGCTTTGTTTGAGGTGAATGTTCGTTGAAGTATGTTCGAGTGAGATAGAGAGAGAGAGAGAGCAGAAACCTTTTGTCAAAGGAATTTATGGGAGTAGAGATAAATGCTGAAAATTAAATGATAATAAAGTCGGGAGAAAGTTTGGGTAAAATGTTTTTGAGGTTCATGTTTAACTGCTTGGAGCTAAAATAACAATATATCAGTATCCTGTAAGCCAGTCTGATTTGAAAGAAAGATGTTTGACCAACAGGGAACATTTTAGTCTGATAAAGTCCATGTACGAGAGTGTATGTGTGTTCGTGTAAATGAATTTGTATTTGTACATATATATATATATATATATATATATATATATATATATATATATATATATATATATATAAAGTAATAAAAGAGATCTTACAAACTATAGACCAATCAGCCTTCCTTATTTAGTGTGCTTATAAACTTTTAATTTACAAGTATCATTAATAACACCCCTTAAAAAAAACAGCAAAATGTTCAACAACTGCAAAAACAAGCTGTCTTCTGAGAAGAGTAACTAGCTCATTAAAAAAACTTCAAACTACAATATCGCTTAATATATGGTAATTGTAGACTACTAGAAAACATTTGATTCTATAGAAATGCCAGTTAACGTAACATAGTTGATGAATCAAGGTATTGATCCAGTCTACTTAAATTTCATAGAACAGATATACTATATTTGCTGATCATGCATTAGATTATATAAAGATTCAGATATCTCTCAATTACAGAAAGCTGCAAGACATGGAGATACTATCTGAAATTATTTCCGTCCTGTACAGAAATTCTCAGGAGGCAAAGCTTCCAAACAAAGGCATTAAGCTCACTGGAGATTACCTCAATCACCTGAGATTCGCAGAGGATATTGTACTTATAGCTGATAAGCAATAAGAGAATTTAACAGTGTTTGGAGAACTTAACATCAAAGCAAAAATACAGCCTAAAAATAAATCTTGGTCGAAAACAAAGTCTGCTGACCAAAAGATTATTGCCAAAACAAAATAGTTCCCGGGCAAACCTTGGAGCAACTTAAGCCATTATATCACTCTGGCGAGAATGTAAAACAACATAGGGATTTCAAATTTCGCTAGAATCGGCCGAATAGTTATGATATTATTGCCAAAAGAAAATAATTCCCTGGTTAAACTTGGGAGGACTTTAGCAGTTATATTATTCGAAAGAGAATGTAAAACAACATAAGTGTTTCGAATTTCGTTAGAATCAGCGGAATAGTTATAATATTATTACCAAAACAAAATAATTCCGGGTTATCCTTGGGAGGACTTTGGCAATTATACCATTCAAAAGAGAATGTAAAACAACATAAGGGTTTCAAATTTCGTTAGAATGAGCCCAATAGTTATGATGTTATTGCCAAAACTAAATAATTCATGGTCTCACCTTAAGAGGACTTTGGCAATTATACCATTCGAAAGAAAATGTAAAACAACATAGGTTTTCAAATTTCGTTAGAATCGGCCGAATAGTTATAATATTATTACAAAAACAAAAAAAGGCCAAAACGGTGACCGACCGATCAACATATTAAGATGTAGGTAGAGTCGCGCGAGACTAAAAAGTAAATAGCCACCGACCTGAGGTTGACATGATAGCAATCACGATTGACAACCAGTAAATTGAAAGGGTAGACACATATGTCTATCAGGGTCAACAGATTATAATGTCACCGAGAAAAGACCAAGAAATCCAACGAAGATTAACTCTAGACTAAAAAACTTTTGAAAAGGTAAGCATCGTCTCTAAAAGCAAAATGCTTCTGTTCCTGAAAGGAAAAGTATACAACCAATACATAATCCCATTATGACCTATGAAGCAGGAACTTAGAAACATGAATTCATTATGATGTGGATAACTTCGTGTTACAGAAAACCCGCCAATTTGATACGTGGCAAACCAAACTCACTATATTTTAGGAAGCAATAAGAATTCACAAGACGATAGATGGACCAGAAAAATTACCGATTGGACTCTACTTGATGAAAGAGGACCGAAAAAAAGATCCAACACAAGAGGGTGAACAAGGGTAATGATCATCCTGTAAATGAAACCTCGATTATCTTTACGTCCTCCCAACCTCAGTGTCGCAAGGAAAAGCTGGTCTCTCTCCATCGGATCATCTTTTGCAGCTCTATTAAATCCCCCACTCTCTTTTCCGCGCCTATTTAGTCCAAACAAAGGCTGAAAGAGGGCGTTAAACGTTCTTAAAATAATTAGTATAAGGAGAGGGGAAAAGAAGGTTTGGTTTAATAAATAGATCCAAATCTCTCTGATCCTCCTTAAAATCTGTATGAATCATTTTCCTAATAGTTTGAAATAATGCAGCAGCAAATGGCAAAGCCAAAATAAATATTGGAACTTCCATCATAACAGAGTGTATTCATTTTTCGGTCATCTCAACTGCATGTGAGAGAGCGACGATCCCAAAGAGAACGATAGGATTATTTATTTCCTGTCATCTGTGCATTTGATGGAATCTTGCTTTATGCTTCGATGCACAAGTAAGGCTCCTCTAACTTGGAATTGAAACTGAGAATAAGAACCAAGCGCTGTATGTAGTGTGTGGAAATCAAATATAGCGTTGAACATGTTAAACAACATTACAATTTCTAACTAGATATCCCTTAACTGCCAGAGAAATAAAGCTTTCCACTCGTCTTTTTACATTTTTCTAAAGGGAATTTTAACCAGAGAAGCTAATTTTTCGTTTCTCACGGCTAACTTCCATTTAATGCATTTGACAACGGATTTGTGTTTTTTCAATGTTAGTAGTGATGCAGTATGCACTGTAACGTGTTCACTTCTTTTATTTAAAAAGGGGAAAATACTACGTTTCTTTCAAAGATGTAAATATAAGGGAAAAATTATGCTTCAAATAAATGCTTCTTGGTCAGAGAAATGCAACAATATTTTATCTTTCTGGGAGAAAAAGAAAGTAGTGAACACAAGATTGGAGATTTACTTTTGATTTTCTTCTACGCGACAATTTTCTAAGTTTCGGAACGTCCCCATTCGAACTGGGATTTGAAGTAGTCTAGCCCATTAGGGTACTATGATTTCTATTTTCCATTGTCTCTCATATTAGTACTTAGCCCTTTAGTTTCTGATAAATTATGTCTGTCTATCGTAAAAGAGGTTTATTATTACATCTCTTCAAAATAGTTTGGGACGGAGGTGGTGAGAAATTGCTAAGTGAAAGCCCAAAGAAAACATAGTCTTGTTTTCTCAATTGGGTTTAGTTCCTTTTCGTTGATAAAGAGATAATAAACAATAGTAAAAATGCATTAAAATTCAAATATCATTAACTATCAGAAAACAAGAAGAAGAATACAAAAAAAAGATGGAAATTATAATCTTCTTAGCCCACGAAAACACTTTGTTGTTGATCTTTTCCCTTCATTTCTCTTCTTCATATTTATTTGTGCTAAAAGAGGAATCGGACACTCTCTATATTTTTAACTTGAATGTAAAATAATCTGCTCGTCTAAGACTCTCCCTTGGGAGCGCGTCTATTATCTAAATCTTCTCCTTGGTTGGTGCATGGACGTTCTGTGGAGGCCCATTTCCATCAAGAGCGCCATACTAACTAAACCTATCCTATTATTGGCGTTACTTTTCCTTGTTTAACTCCTTTTTCCCAGCCATTGCGAACTGGAGATGCCGTCCATGAAATTAATTGGACCGCAAGTAAAATTCTCTCAATTTTACGGTTAAATCGCAAAGTGAAAATCGGATGAATTTTCATTAAGTTCTGAGGCGGCGAAATTCTGGGACACATCAAGTTTCAGATTCTCATTTTTCTGTTAATCGAGATGCCACAAGAGAATGGAAATCAACCACCCATTTTCTTTTTGGCCTTTCGTCCCTCTAAGACTGCCACCAGTGACTGGCATCATGGTCACCGAAAAGATCCTGATTTTTTTTAAGGGGAAATTTTTAACTTCTTTCCTTTATTTTTTTAAATGTTCTCTGCCTATCTGAGCCAAAGTTAGGAAATTATGGCAGCTTAATAAATGATATACGAGTATATATATATATATATATATATATATATATATATATATATAAACAATAACGTTCTAGTCAATGCGGTCACGTAAGGGTAATAATAAGGGTTCTTAATCCTCTAGAGTATTGTCCTGGAGTTCCTCAACCCTCTTCAGGAGCGTTACATGTACAACACGGCAACCATCCACTTCTCCCAAATAGGAAATTTCAAGCTAACGTTTAACTTCAAAGGCAAATGGAGAAAACGTGAATTTTAGCCGTGGTTCTTCGCCCTTTTTTTTTTGATCAATAAACAATAACGTTTTAGTCAATTATTATTCCCCTTACCTAACCGCAGTGTATGCTAATTGTAGAGACAAAATGGTTGAAACAGTAGCGAAGACAGTTAAAATAGATGAAGCAAGATTTTCCAGACGTCGCTAATACAGCAGAGGACGGGTTTTGGCAGGCAACAACGCAGCAGATAAAGTAGATCCCGAAAATATTGTCAACAATCAGAATTATGTGCGGCCGATTGATAGCCTTGAGGGTTCGTTTAGGAAAATGGGATGATGCGAGTTATTTCTACGTTTAAATGAGGGATTCAGTTACTTTATTACTCATCTTTGAAAGGGAAATATCCAAGGGATCACGGATACACTCGGATAAATAACCTGCAATATAGCAGGTGGTCACAACTTGGATATGATCATCAAAACGTAAACTACCAAGAAATTTATGTGGCTCCAAAAACATTAGCTCAAGATAGTGAAGAAAAAATGAGGATTATTAACCGGGCATCACCTGCTGTGTCACTTAGATGAAGTTTGTTGAAGACTTTCAAAGAAGAAAGATGTCGACTTATTTTTTTAAATGCTAACGGACATTATTTTCATTTTTAACATGTCCCTAAACAAACGAGATGTTTATGTTTTTAAATAAAATGAGTAGGAATAACTTTCTCTTTTCGCAGTACCGGGACGAGCGGGTTCACTACCGCTTGGCACTTGTAATTATGACGAGTTCGGGCACACTGACTTGTGGACTTTACGACTTTATGGAGGAATAGCGCGCTTCCTTCTTGCCATTTTTCAACATTTGTTAATTGCATATTGTTATTTGTCTTTTAATATAGCTGGGTTGGGTATGACGACTTATGCCCAAGTAGGCAGTCTCCAGATGGGCTCCTAAAAGAAAAATTTCTCAACTTTGGTTGAGGTAGGAATCAATTCCGGGTATGAAGAGTTGGGAATCACGCTAAAATAGAAAGTTAATTGGTAGGAATCACGCTTAAACAGCACTGACGGTTCTATGAAGAAGTGTTTTGACAACTCCAAAATTTAGATGTGCATATTATACCAGATAAACAGGAGGTCTAAATTTATTTCATATGAATTCAATAAATGAATGCAATTATTTAAATTATAACATTATATGTACTTTTCTAAATAAAATGGGCGTTATCAAAACAATTCTTCATAGAACATTCTTAATTTCTTCAGACTGGCAGAAGTTTGATACAGAAGATAAAAGGATCAAACAAATCTGTCAATTTATAATCAATCAATGTTAATCACTTTATAAGTAATGAAAGAAAAACACTAAAAACATCGAAAAAGAGAAATTGACATTATTCTACTGCAATAAAATAAATCAAATTAAAAAGGCACAAAATGCGCATTAAAGAATTAAGTATGAGATAAACAACAACCATTAACTTTCAAAACGATTGATTACCAAGAACTAAATATATATATATATATATATATATATATATATATATATATATATATATATACGAGTATATACAACAACGCCATGTATATGAATGGAATATGGTTGGATGAAAAAACACAAACTTTTTAAAGCATTATTATTAGAGCGAAAATATTTAGGGCTAAGAGTTCATCCACAGACACAACAAAGACACGTGGTAGGGGAGGCAATGCAAATGATATTACACTAATAAAGAGTGACAACAGGCTACATTATGAAGTTATTTCATTTAGTATAATTTTTCTTTTTAAACAGGGGAAATGTTCATATTAGGTAAGATACCAATTAAGAAACACTCCACAATATTTCTTTTTGTGAAATCAGCGGAATGATAAAGGAATTTTGCAGAATTCCAGTCAATAGGGTGGTTATTTTCAGGTAATGTAAAAATAAAACACTGTCTATTTCAGCTCTTTTAATATTATACTTATGTGGGTGAATTCTAAGTATATAAAGATTTACCTCTTTGCCTGAAGTAAGGTAAATTACAAATAGAACATTTTATAGAATATACTCAACCTTTTTTCCCTGTGTTTTTGTGAACTAATATTTTATATAAAGTGGATTCATATCTAAAATTTATATAGATATTAAGTTGCTTAAAAATAGAGGTGAAACAAAAAAATGGTTCAATTCCTTATCTAAAATTCTGGACTAACAAGGCGTAATACACGCAAAAAACATATAAGTAAATACAGACCGTTTAATTTTAACACTATGATCAGATTAAAAGTGAATATATGAACTGGAGTTAGACGCTTTGCGATAAACAGAGTATTTAAAACTTAACGGCGTCCTATCTATCAGAAGATCAAGAAAAGGAAGAGTCCCATTTTCCCCAATTTCAAGTTTTAATTTAATAGAAGGGACCAGAGAATTAAGATTACATTGAAAATTGTGAATATCTTTTGAGGAAGGCCAAAGGCCTAAAATATCATCAATGTAACGATACCATACAATAGGAAAATCGAGGATTTTGGGCAAGAATAACGTCTCAAAGAATTCCATATATAAATTAGAGAGGGTGGCAGATAGACAACCTCCCATCAGAAGACCGAATTTTTAAGGTAAAATTTATCATTGAATAAAAATTTACAATTTTTAGCACAAGGAGAAATAAGACTTAGAAAAGTATTGACTGGTACAGATAGATCGTCTAAAGAAACTTTAGTAAACATGAAACAAACATCGAAGCTGACAAGAATAAAGTTGTTGGAGTAAGGTATTGTATTAAGCTTCTCTATTAGTTCACAACTATTTTCAATATGAGAGTGGAAGATGGACCTCACATGCGGAGTTAAGTAATTCGCCAGCCATTTTGATAAGGAGTACGAAGCAGAGCCTAACGAAGTTATACTGGAGTGCATAGGATTATTAGGTTTGTGAGTTTTTACCAAACCGTACATTCCGTTGATTTTACAAAAAGAAATATTGTCGAGTGTTCCTTAATTGGCATCTTACATAATAGGAACATTTTCCCTGGCTAATTTAAAGTCGACCCTGTTTTTAAAAAAACTTGTACTAAATGAAATAACTTCATAATGTAGCCTGTTGTCACTCTTTATTAGTGTAATATCATTCGCATTGCCTCCCCTACCACGTGGCTTTGTTGTGTCTGTGGATAAACTTTTAGCCCTAAATATTTTCGCTCTAATGATAAATAACCCTTTAAAATGTTTTTTTTTTTCATCCAAACATATTCCATTCATATACATGGCATTGCTGTGTGTATATCATTTTAGGGATGCACATGTCTGTTATTAGTTGCCCATTGTTCTTTTTGCAGGTATTTTTCAGTCTTTTTTGTGTTTTTTTCCATTGGTGTGCACTATGTGATGGGAGTTGCCTACGTATCTTTGTACCCTATATAAGGTTGTCTTCTTTATTTTCATGCTATTCCTTGAAAATGAATTTGCAAATATAGTCCGAAAGTGCCTGGATTCATCTTTTCATTTCCATGTGGGGTAATTTTCATATATATATATATATATATATATATATATATATATATATATATATATATATATATATATATATATATATATATATATATATATGTATATATATAGGAAGAGAGAGAGAGAGAGAGTCACCAAGAAAAGTAGTATCTGAAAGTACATTGCTGACCATAGAAGTACTATTTTGGGAAGGCCCTAACATATAGCATGAGAGAAAGCGTGGCATAGATGAAGGCTCTCCCCGCCAATCTCTCCTATCCGCTTTTGCGGGCCAGAAAGCGGAAACAATATCTGAATGTGCTGCGAAAAGGAACACAATCAAGATTTTTTTATAGAACATTGCAACCTATCTACTTGCCTTTAATCAATAATCTATGCCAAGGTAGTACTATATAGTTCAAGGTGTGGATTATTTCGTCAAGTCGAGATTTGATATGTTCGACTGACGAACTGTTCACCACTTCTGGCGGTAGACGGTTCCACGTTCCGCAAATTTTGTACGAGAGGAAGTTGCCGTAAATGCTACTATGGAATTGCGGTCGTTCCACTTTGTAACTGTACTTAATGTAGCATTTGGGTTCAACGTGAAGAGCCTCCTTTGATCTATGTTTTCAACTCCGTATTATCTTAAAAGTTTCAATCAGTTGGCTTCTTAACCGGCGCGTCTCTAAGAAAAACATCCTCAGTTCTCGCAACCTA
Source organism: Ceratothoa steindachneri (assembly GCA_963969495.1). Taxonomy (NCBI): domain Eukaryota; kingdom Metazoa; phylum Arthropoda; class Malacostraca; order Isopoda; family Cymothoidae; genus Ceratothoa; species Ceratothoa steindachneri. Next base: position 138,250,568 of record OZ018327.1, read on the forward strand.
TGCTGATAATATTTATGTCTAAGGAAAGGGATAAATTTTGGGGCTCTGGCCACAAAACATAAAATTATATGGTACAGTTTGTTGTAGCTAATAATCAATGTGACCGCCTGTTGCCTGGATGAGAATACCAAGTCGAGGTACCAAGTATTGCAAAAGTCATGTTACACTCATTACGACGCTCTAAACAAGTAAGGAAAGATAGTTTTGATGCACTTAGACACGTTTTTATTATTCTAAAATATAAATATGTGTTTATTATGTAATATTAATCTAGGTCTCTGCCCTCGGTGGCGAGCACGCGCGTCAGGTGAAAACTGAAGGACGCGCACACTTTTCGCGTCCTTGTTGGCCCAAACGCGGTCGACAAAGGAATTATGCTCGTCAATGTTGCCTTGACGGACCTGAACAGTCTTGCCCTCGATATGTGCTCACACCCTGTAGTCGAGGATATGGCGGTTGGGCGACTGTGCTGGCAAAGATTCTTTAACCAGACGTTCTTGTTCGACCCTAAGCACTCTAGCACGGTCTTGGCCGTGTGGATCGAAGCATCGTCCTGATTAAAGACGTACTCCACCTTCTTCATGATCTTTTTTAAACAGGGTTAGACTTTTGTGGCCATTATTTCCCTCTAATCGGCCGTAGTGAGTCTGTACCCAGCTGCGAACCACATCGGCGGCATCGTCTTGCCATTCGAAGCCACGCCGCCGAGCATTATCACGGAGGCCGCTTCTTATCTTTGGAAACGTAGCGGACCTTGAAGACGTCCTGGTCGAAGCTTGGCGCGCCACGTTCTTCTCAGAAAACCTGAGGACTCGATTGTCATGACTTTTTCAAGTCGCTGAAAATCCGACCCTAGATGGCTCTCTTGACGTTGTTCTTACATACGGTCGGTGACCAAAGGCCTTTTAACGCAACGAGGTAACTTAGATGTTTTTCTCTTCTGTAGGCACATTTTGAGCCTCGGAGTACTTTTGATGTACTTTACCACAGCCAAGCAGTTAAAAACATGAGATCTACCTCATCCAGGTCAATCTTTGCAGTCCTGCCCTTTCTTGAACGTCTCCACCTTTCTGTGGACGGTCATCCGCCTGACGTTGAGTGACTAGGCGCTGTCAGACTTGTTGTGGCCCGCACGCAGGGGAACACAGTTCTTGATTTTATTTCACTTCCATCTCGATACACATCTGCACAAAATGGAAAAGACGTTTTAATTACACGTTTAACAGAACCTTTGCAAAACATGACAATAAAGAAGCTTTTGAACCATTTATTATAATAAATGCTTAATAATACAAGAATATCATATATAATAAATATTTCAGATGATGTAGTGAACATTATCTCTAGGGTTTTAAAGTATTTAAAAAAAGGATTTCCTAAGCAGACCTTAGAAGATTTTAAATAACAATCTCATGTTATCTGCTCTTTCCTCGGAATCCTAAGAATTCCAAAAGGCAAAGATGTTGCTCTGCCTTTGTTCCATCATCTCTAATTTTCGATGACCATCTTTCACTAGAAATGAGTAACAATTTTTTGTTCTAGTTCCCTAGTTTAATTTCAAAGTATGATCTATAAATTGTATTCTCAAACTTGGAGATTTGAAACTGGTTATTTTACATGGTAATCATCTATTCATTATGAAATAATTTATTATATATTTCTGAAAACTAAAAATTTACATTTCAAAAAACGTATTTACTTAAGAGACCATAGTCGGATAACCTGAATTGCAGTAAAACACTATAAGAACCATAATATACAAAATCCATGACAGCAAAACTGATGAATAGCAGTGTATGGGGATTATGTCCTCTTGAGGGAACCATGCATCAAAGTTACCTGCCTATTAACGGATGCACTAGAACCTATTAAACAAATGTTTAAGAAATTGATTTAAAAAAAGCAACAATCCCCTATCATGATGTTTTTCCAGAATGTTGTAAACCGAATTTCTACTATCAATAATTCTCAGCCCCCAACATCGTCTACCCCTAACATAATCTTCCCAAAGGTTGAAGCTGTTCAGGAACAATGATATACCAAATAATGTTTGACATATGCATATACTATACACAATATTTACATTATATATGGCATTCGCTAGTATATATATATATATATATATATATATATATATATATATATATATGTGTGTGTGTGTGTGTGTGTGTATGTGTGAATCCAGCAAACCGCAAGAAACAGAAAAAACAGGATAATATTTTTCTTCGGAAATACACAAGCTTTTAAGGTACGATCGACCTTGCGAAGCGTACCTTAAAAGCTTGTTTATTCTGAAGATTTATTTTTGTCTTCCACGTAGCTGAGTGGTCTATAGGGATGGTTGAATTGAGATAAAATCGGTCAATCGCTGCCTCAGTGTGCAAAGTTCAAACGAATCCCACCCCTCTACCGAATTTTTGCGAATTAGGAAATAACATTTGCGAAGAAAAATTATCTTATTTTTCTGTTTCTTGCGGTTTGTTGGATTCATTTCATCATTCTTTCGCGTTTATGAAAGATTTATACATTGTATATTCGCAGCGTGTTTACCTCAACTCTCCTTTGTCCTATGAATTCCCTATTAATTTCTCTCTCTTTCATAGTCCCGATCGACCTTGCAAAGCGTACATTAAAAGCTTGTTTATTCGGAAGATTTTTTATCTTCCGCGTAGCCGAGTAGTCTAAGGAATGGTTTAATTGAGATCAAAGTGGTTGTTCGCTGCCTCACTATGCACGGTTCGAATCCCACCCCTCTGCGGAATTTTTGCAAATTAGGAAATAACATTTCCGAAGAAAAATTATTCTTTTTTCTTGCGGTTTGCTAAGATAGATAATTCAATAGATAATGGAATTTAACAATAATAAATATAGATAAAACTGGAAAACATTTTAGGGAAAAATACTAACCTTTTGCGAACAGTTGTTAAACGAAGACGCGCGGAAAGCGTGAAGGGTGTAGGAAGAAAAAAAAATTTAGGGGGTTGCTTTATTTTAGAGAAGAAGTAGAGGGTGGGAAGAGGAGTCAGAATTTAAGGTGGGACAAAAATCTATAAACATGTATCCGAACAGGTAAAAAATCTTTCTTTGGTAGAACATTTCCTGTCCCGTGGCTAATTCCCATATGAGAACAGAATCTCGCCTTTACCGAACGAACGCTACTTTCTCTATAATTCCCCAAATTGCATCTGAGGTAAGTAAATTTGTAAATGACGGAGCGCTTTTAAACGTTTTATCGGTGCAAAACAGTGGTTTTATGCGATGTAGACTCACCATAAACATGATGCAAAGAATAAACAATAGCAGGGATTTCCAATCAAGTTTTGTTAATAATTTAATAACAGCTCTGATCTCAAAAGTATGCTTTCCATAGATTAAAAAAAAAGCTAGTTTCTTGTAAGCAGTCACTTGCTACTTGAAATACGTCAGAGGAATAAATGACGGTTTTGCTGGTACCAGGACAAACCAAAACTATGTTCAAACGTGTTTTGACTCGAAAATTTTCGATAATCTTTTAAATTAAAGACTTGCACATAAACCTTTTAAAGATCCCTCATATAAATGATTTATGTTGTTAATCATATTTTTTTTAGAAGCCTGCCTTTTACATGTTTTTCCAATACAATTATCATTCCTTTTCTTTCGCCTAAAGCAACCAATTCTTCTTCTAAGTAATACAATTGGCGTTTGGAACGATTAAGAACTGCTTCCGCAATCTCAATTTTTTTTAATTCATTGAGCATTGCCATAATTGCAATATCTAGACGAAGTAAAGAAAGATTCACAATAGGGGAGTGAACTAGGCTACCAGAAACACACGGACCAAAAAATCAGAAAATTCGTGATTCCTATTATTTCCCTGGCAGTTAAATTAATTTGATTTCAGAGAAGAAATAATATGGTGGCATAAATGAACTTTTTCATCCATATTGCTATCGGCATGATTCTAAGCCTTTGGATTGCGCATGAGGGAATACACGGGAGAGATCGGCCTGGTAACCTGGGAATGATGCTCTATCTCTTCTCCTATCTCACCACAGTCTACACTGGAACTCTTCATTGAAAAGACATCGCTCTGAAGAAGGACACTGAAAACAAAAGGTCGGCCAAAATTTTATTCTTCTAGTCTATTCTGTTTCAACCCCAAAAATGTTGAGTCCATGAATATTCTACCCACCTAACTGAGTTAAGAACGTAATTAAAAGGTTGAAATCTGTTAAAAAAAGTAATAAATGCATATGATATATATATATATATATATATATATATATATATATATATATATATATATATATATATATATATATATATATATATATTAATATATATATATATATATATTAATATATATATATATATATATATATATATATATATATATATATATGTGGTTGTATAACCAGGTGTATGCTATTATGCGCACACACGCCACTGTCCTACTGGCCGACCGAAATTAAGGCTCCACCTGGAGATGGCTCTAAAAGTGCTTTAAATACATAGTTGCTGGACCATGGAATATTCTAACACGGCTACAAAAATATACTTTAATAGGCCTAAAAATTACATAAACATATAGGACAAGTTAAATGGCAATGTAATTAAATATTGCCGGTTCACGGCTAAGATGATTGACATTATCAGTTAAGTTTGAAGCGAGGGATAATTAATTAAGAAATAATCTTTTAATTATGTAAGTTCTAGAGCAATGGGAATCCTTGAGGCTCGACGTGGTAAAGGGGGGGGGAGGAGCGTGATGAAGCGGGGGTTAAATCCCTTTTACATTGATGTGCAGCGAGTAGGACCAGGTAGGTAAGTTCGAACTTGAGCTATTGGGCGTCTTACGAGATGCTCAATCCAACTTTGTAAAATTGAAGATGAAGCCTATTATCCTTAAGAGGCAAACGGAGGATGCTTTGGGAATGACTTTTCCGATCCTTAAAATCCAAAGACGTGGTGAAAAGGGTTGAAGCGTGGCTAAAACTATCTTCACGAACCACACTGAGAGACGACTAGCTCTTTTTGGGCTCTTCGAAAATCATTCAATTCTTCTCTAGACAAGGATGTAGTCGATTCCATCTCGACTAACGAAGACGTTAACGGCTAACGTACTGGATGATGGTTTTAGACACAATCTGCCTGTGAATTCCGAAGTATCGAATATATAGTCCAAAATTATCTAGATGGGGAGAAAGATTCATCGCCCACAGACTTCCGTATGTGCCTTAGGTCGCGATAAGGGCCCATAGCCGGAAGTCGCGAAGCCCCTTTAATGGTCTTTCCACTGTTTTAATTTTTGCACTATATAGGGCAGATAAATATAGCGCTGCAAACGGGAGGTGAGGTGGACTAAATTCATCTGCGACAATAGCGTTTCGCCCTCGCGCGAATTGCTTGGGGCAGACGGTCAACGGTGAACTGGGAAGGTCAGGAAGGGGGGGAGATAACGGAGAACCGAGGTACCGGAGAAGGTGGGAAAAGAAAAAAAAAGAATTCCTCTTCTCTCTCCTTATTCTTCCACAATATATATATATATATATATATATATATATATATATATATATATATATATATATATGAATCCAACAAACAGCTAGAAACAGAAAACAGGACAAATTTTCTTCGGAAATATTATTTCATAATTCGTAAAAATTCCGTACAAGGGTGGGATTCGAACCGTGCACACTGAGGCTGCGACCATTCGCTTTGATCTAAATTAAATCATTCCTTTAGGCCACATATGGCAAGGCCAGTTGCACAACACTCAGTGGAGCTTTTAACGCCATTTCCCATCCTAAAGTGAGTAACTTTGTAAAATTAATGATGTTAAATTGAAATAAGGTACAGACAACTAGGAAAAAACTAATTGTGATTTTGCATTTGAGTAGATTATATTTATTATGCAAAGTAATCAAGATTTGAGACAAATGCAATCACTAATAATTGCTATATAATAGCATGTAAACTTATGTTGTATAATATGTTGTTCAATATATATTTAAGATTTTAAAAGTATGTGTAGGTCTGATCGTGATTAAATATTTTCAGCGATTTAGACAATCATCGAGTACATGCAACATATGATGGTGAAGAAAGTGATGCAACTGCGCCTAAAACAACTTATATACAACCAAAATCCCTGCTGCTTATTTCTCTTTGAACATAGAAGATAAAAGTTCTCTATGATGTGGCTAAAGTTGAGACATGTAGTTCCAGGAGAAAAAAGAAAACTCGAAACAGAAAGATCATTTAGGCAACTCGACTAGGGTAAAATCCTGCAGGCTGAGAAACCCAGTTGGAAATAGACCTTTCAGAAATCATTATGAGAGCAAAGAAACAAGAAGACATCGAATTGTTGTAATGCATATCCTCCACACTAAATTTTACCCCCCCCCATCAACACGATCTCCCCCTCCCCAGTATCTCACACAATTTCCAAAGCAGCCTACATAACTTTGTTAGTATGTTTCACAGATTCACCAGTACATTCTCCTTAAGGAGATACGCGTACATAGTAACTTATATGTACTGTTTTAAGAATATTTTTTTCTTGAAAGTACATTTATGTTATTTAACTTAAAGTACTGACAAGCCTTTCCTTCGTACTGATGGACTTCTTGTTTCTTTATATCTGGCTCAATAATTAATGTATAAAGTTTCAGTGAGCCTAACGCGATACAGTCTAATACATTGTCTAAAAACTTTCTCATCACTTTCCATTTCTTGAGCAAGATAATGGTATCTACCTAACTTCAGTTTCTTCATATTTATTTAATGTACAAACTTTTCCCTCTCATATTACTCATGATTTAATTGAGCCTTATTATATTCATCCCCTCTTCAGAGGGAATTGAAGCACTGCTTCCCATATCTGCACCACCGTGATTAGTATCTCTCAAAACTTCTGAAACATAGCTAGCTGACATCGCTCCTGGTGTCAACATTAGCATAGCAAGCATCATACGTATTCGTCCTCAGTATAATGTGCGTAGCATCACATCGCCCCCGGTGTGAAACGGCCAACGCTGCTAAGCTTTCTTGAGAACAAAAAAAAGGCTTTATGGAAGGCATATATTAATGTTAAAATCATCAGGGAACAATTTGGAGGCCAAACATATAGCTTTGTGGGGCGCGGTTTTGCCATCGTTAGAATATTCAAAAACTTAGATTGATCGCTAAGGAAGGATAACCAATAGACTTATAGGACATCACCTCCTTGAGAGTACAAACCTTAGGCTATATTTGCATCTTGTGTTTGATTTAAAACAATGCCTGAGAATGCAGGGGGTAAGAAATGTAAAATGAATCTCTCTCTCTCTCTCTCTCTCTCTCTCTCTCTCTCTCTCTCTTTCTCTCTCTCTCTCTCACACACACACACACACAAACACACACACACATTCTCTCTCTCTCTTCTCCAACCTCTTTCTCTCTCTCTCTCTCTCCCTCCCCGCCCTCTCTGTCTCTCTCGGACTATCTTACTCACAGAGATTAAAAGCGTCGAAAAATGTGATCCATTATTTCCAATTAGTCTTGCCCTGAATAGAAATACAATGGTTCAGTCAACCCATAATTTCAACCTAGTTTGAGAGAGAGAGGTATTATGTAAAAAAAAATGTGGTAGAAAAGCATTAGTTGAAAAGCATAGACGAAAGCTTAATATCTTTAAACATCCAAATCCCTGTAATTAAAATAATTAGTTTTTATATTTACCTCTTTGAGATTTGAAAATTAATTTAATTAAAATAAAACCATAAAAGACGTAGCAGACGACAAAATGATTATACAGCGACGTGTAACACAAAGAAGATAGTATGAATAGAGGAAATAGTTGTGGAAAAGAATAGGATGAGAAAAATCACAGAGGTAAGCAATGTCAACCTTTATACTTGGGTTGGGATGTCCCGATATGTGCCAAAGAAAACTCTATTTGAGAAAACATGGTTTCTTGTGATTTTTCTTTTTTTTGCTTTATTTAGGGAACCTCTAATCACCTTTTTGTTTCATCTAGCAGGGTTCCAGTGTACAACGTCATGATTTAGTCATATCAGTTGTTTTCTAATCACATATCCATGTGATTAAGATATAAACAAAATAGCACGTGTTTCACAATTATGCAAAAAAAAAGAGGATACGACTAACATATTCAGAGGGATCAGAATTTGATTTCTACTTTCCTTTTTAGGTGTTTTAAATTATATTACTCTATGGCTTATTTAACTTCTCGTTTGTCTTATTTTGTCTTTCGTCACTCTTCTTTCTAACAGAGGAACGTGGTTCTTGGTACTACACTTCCATTTGAATAGGGCAAAATGTTCACTCGTGCAATTTTTAGGTGGATTACTTCACTAATTTAGAGAACGTCGCTTGGAGAGTGAATAAGTTAGAAGGCTCGGGCGGCGTGTAGCCAGCCGGGTTTCCTCGTAAACAATAAATGGAAACTACGAGTACATAAGAGATCTGTAAATTCTACAAAGCGCGTTAATTTTGTCGCTTAAAACTCGTGCGCTCAAAGAGCTCAACGTTTTCATTTATTAGCTTTCAGACACAGGTAGTTAGTTACAAGCTGGAAAAAGAAGAAAATTCATATTTTGAGGGGAAAATACATAGATGAAGTGACAGAGTAAAACCTAGCACCCATAAAACTGTGAATAGTATCTATTTATGATAGAGTTAGGAGACCAGTAAGAAAGAATAAGGGGGAGAATAGAAAATGAAAATAAGATTAGGATGATAAAGAAAATGACGAAAAGGGATGACAAAAATCAAATATAACAACAGAAAACTCATTTACGAATACAAATTTGATCTTTTATTCTATTGTCCATGGTAACAAAAACAGATGGTAATTTCCTGATAATACAATATAAACATGATGCAATATGAGAATTAAAATTAAAATTATTTAATAGCCACAGGCTATTAACCAATAAGACGGAATCACATTCCAATGTACAGTCTCATGCAAATTTTTATCACATGACTCCCCACATTATTCATGACAGACCTGAATTTTATGTGCAGAATGAATGACTACCAGGGAAATCGAAATATAATTGGTGAAAACCTTTAAATATCGATTAAAAGAAATATATTCAAGAAGATAGGCCCAAACTTCCTAACATATCACACAGGCATGATGGAAACAATACCAAAGGTAACACTAAGCAACCAGTACTTGCCTTACAACACCCTCATTCAACCGGCCAAATTTGAAGTTAGCGACAATATTTGAACTCTTCTGATCCTCAATCAGCACCCGGAGATGAATAACAACAACAAAATGAACTGAGACGGGTATCTAGAAGAAATCCTCAACTTTGTAAGAAGCGATCGAATAGATGCTAACGTCGAAGAAATTGACGCAGAGTACGAGCGCTTGGTAAAAGCTCTCATCGCGGGGAAAACAACAACATTTCTGTAACACGATACAAAACATTTGCCCACCCTTAATCGACAGAGGAGATGAAGAATAGAACAATCACATAAGAGGGACATACGACTAAATCATTAATCTCGGCCCTTGCAGCTAAGCTACGCTGAACAGAATGAAGAAGATATGAAGCGTTTCATAGAAGAGCAACAAACTTATATATGGGATAACCTCGTACTCGTATTAAACTAGCTCAAGGACTAAAAAATAAAGAAAACTGGTGGTTAATCAATACGATGAAATGAAAACTTCTAAAGAGCGAATTTTATAAAACGACCAAGAGAAAAATGCAAGAGAGTGAAATGATAGAAGAAATGTTCAGAATTTAATGGAAGTCAGTGTTCTGAATCATGAAGAGAAGGAAGTCTTTATCCCAGAAAATGACGAGTTGATCAACGGAAATCCAGGTAACAACATAAAAAATTCCCCACCACCAGTTGTTGAAGAACACAGGGAAGAAGTAATCGAACCAGTGGCTAGAGTATTATTAGAAGAAGTAAAGATCACTATTAACTCACTCAAGCAGAGAGAACTAGGCGCCCTGGTATCAACACCCCACCCTAACCAAGGAAATCGACAATATAATCAACACTTTGCAGAATATCAGCAATGCGTACTTAATGACCGGATACTTCCCAAACGATTATAAACTTGTCAAGATTATCTTCGTTCCCAAACCAGACAAACCACCCGATCTCTTCATCATATACCTGAATGAATAAATAAAAGAATACCAGTGCTAAACCTCGTATACACCTTAGGAGCTTTAAGTTTAAAATAAACAAAGATCTATCTGTTACTAGGAAGAAAACTACTTATCTAGCCATCAATCTCGCTAAAAGATGTCTAAAAGAAAGAAAAAGGAACTTATAAAACAAAACAAAATACATATATCTACTTATTTACCACTAATATAACAATCAGGAAAATCTATAGAGGAAGATAGACTGCATTCCTACAGTAATCGCAGAGCTGACACAACTTTCAATTCCCGATCATGGAGCGCAAGAATTCAACTTACGAGTAGAATGGTGAAAATTAGTCTAACTAAGGAAAGTCCTAGCTCCAAAAGAGCTCTACCCGATAAAGTTAAAAAAAATCTCAAAGTAAAATAATTTACCAGATATCCACTAATTAATCCTCCCTCCTCCCTCCCACTCCTCTCCCCCAAACAAACAAACAGAATTAGACTCAAGGTATAAAGCACGATTAAGAATACCCAATCAAGACACAAAAAGTGAAGTTCGAACCAAAATTAAATAATAGAGAGTCAAACACTAGTGTATCAATGTGAAAAAGTGGTGTCGTATTAAAGTGTCGAATTAAAAAAAAGTGGAAAGGTAAATGTAATAGGTAGATAAAGGGTGTTAACAAAGTTTTAAGCAGATAACCATTGGCATCAACTCAACAAAAGCAAAAAATAATACAAGACAAATAAACATTAACTTATCCCCCCCCCCCAAAAAAAAAATAACAATTCAAGCTAGGTACTATCTCAATACATTTATTCACATAACGGCTTGAATGATACAATAAACGTGTGAGTGAAAAATTTTTTGCAAGTAGACAGTGATTAGATGGATCTCTCATTAACTATAGTGAAATTGCGGTAAAACAATAAAGTATAGCAACAAATAGAATGTAAATAGATAGAGGGTTTCGTGGTTCTAATTCCGCGAGAATCAGTAGGTCTCTATAATAGTGAGGTTTTATTTTATTCTTCTATCTTCTCTAACTAGGAAAAGGGCACACTTAGGTCGACTTATTATCTCTTACTATTATTTCGCATTTTATTCTTCTTTACTTCTCCCACCGAAATCTTTTCTCCGAACATGAGCCACTTTGAAAGAGGCGGCAAGAACCGGGGGCGGGTCGTCCTTGGGTTGCCTACCTTCTCAAACCATCTAGGGAGAATGTTACCTGTGATCGATCCTACTATTGCTCTTCTTACTATCTTCGAATATATAGTCACCTGAATTCACTCATCGAGAAGGTAAGTTACTCAGAAAGAGGACCGAAGCTTGGTAAAGGAGAAGAAAGTCTCACAGAGGAAATTTATAAACCGAAAAAAAAGTCTAATATTAACTTTCTTTCTTTTCTATAGCACATATTATTCATAAACCTACTATAATCCAATACTCACATTAGTAAATAAAAGAAAGGAGAATTATTTTTTTGGGGGGGGCTATTTCCACCAAGAATTAGGAGCTAAACCCTCCACCATCTCCCTTCACTCCGAGCTGATGTTCACATTAGAGAGAGCTACCACCCATAACCTTGTTCCACCTAGGTCACTGGCTAGAACAATATATGAGTGGAGGCGCAGTGTAAGTATCTTTGAGGAGTAATTCACAATAGAAACTAGCGTTAGGGGCTACCGGATAATGGGAATTGATACACCACTTTATGGTCTAACTCTAATATCTTGAGTTTAACATAAGAAACAGAACAAGCAAAAGAAGATGAGAAGTAGAAACAGAACCACAAACTAAGAAAAACATCAGAAAGTAAGAGATACGCAATTATAAAAGGCGTCCCGTAGTCAAATAATATAAGCAAACTGAGGATATTGCTATTTGCAAAGGCTAAAAATAATAACGTGGATTTCGTACTTAGAGAAGTCAATTCAGCTTTCGATAAAGTATGAAAAGCAGGCATAAGAAGTAAATTAAGTGATCTAGGAATGAAGGAAAATAGAATCAAACTCATCAGTAATTACCTAGAAAACCGTGAGTCAATATTAAATATCAATGATTAGAAAGGGCAGCAATTTACCATCAGAGGTGGTGTACCCCAAGGGTCAGTTTAAGCTCAAATATTTACACAATCTACACAGGTGACCTCCCTCCCCCTATCCACCATTACACTCATTCTGTTCAGCTGGCAGACGATATCACACAGGTGATCACCAGTAATCATAGTAACCCAATCGACATAGCAAACAGAACGGCCGGTGAAATTGTTAACCTTAACAACTATGAAAAAAGAAAAAAATACGAAGAAATGCAGAATAGTGTAAAGTCTTACGGGGAGAATAGTAACCATACACTCAACACGGTCGTGTCATCGGACTAGAAATCATGGCAAGAGAATACAGAGTACATATTAATGTGAAAATTATGAAAGCCAAGAGTAATTTATGCTACCTATACCGATTCAAGGCACTCTTTCAATAAATATAAGAAAATTGTACATGACCTTGGTAGGATCTATTCTACTCTACCCTGTCATTTCCCTCTATCTAGCAAGTAAAACTCACCTAAAGAAGACACAAGTAGGAGAGAAGCAAGCGCTGCGACTTATTTTGAATGTCACTCGCTGGGATTGCATTCCATCAAGAATATTGCAAAATCTTGCAAAAAGTGAACAAATAAACGTGACCCTACACGAAAATGCAAAAGTAATATGGACGAAAAGTTATTCCTACGTCCCAGATAGAATATTGTAAGATATTAGAATACCAGATTTCGAACTCTAGTATAGACACTACCGAATGGTATTTTACAACAGCCAATTACGTATGCAGGAGGATGCTGAACCAATACATATATAGATAAGTAAACAACGGTCAAACATAATTTCAAAAACAAGATAACCAGTAAAAAGAATATATATATATATATATATATATATATATATATATAACTCTATGCATATGTGAATATATATGCACACAAGAATTGATCTAAGAGAGAGAAAAGATATATAAGTAGTGGATAAAATAGATAAAGACAATAAAGAGAAAATAAGTCTAAAATTAACAAAAAATAAATAAATAAATAAATAAAAGATCCGAAGTCGACAAGCAAAATAAAATGATCCGTAGTGGAAAAACAAAATAAAATAAAAAGTAATAACATTGATATGATGAATAAAGGCTCAAGTGAAGAAAATTACCAGACGTACTGACACACATACTCTTCTACAAAAACAACACATATTCTACCTAAATGCTCTCCTACTATGATACACCCATTATTTTCCTATCTTTGAAGTTCGTTGATTCTTTTTTAGCAGTATAGCCCCAGAAGATGACCAGTATGGACGAAAGGTACGGTACATCAGGCTGTTAATAAATAATTGCAGTTATCATTTAAGATCCCTTTATCCTCATAATTTAGTCACTTGCCGGAAATTCGAAAAAGTTCTCAAGAAGCTGAACAATGCCTCGTTAGCTGTGAGTATAACTACATATATATATATATATATATATATATATATATATATATATATATATATATATATATATATATATATATATGCATATATAATGCAAGAGGAGCTTGCTCTTCGCATGCAGATCTTTTCTCTGCCTGTGGCATATTCGGCTCTTGCAACTGGGCTTCGGTCTAAATAATTTAAAAGGTTTTCAGTACATATCTCTCACTTCTCGCTCTACTTTTATTCATATCGATGTTTATTTTATAGGCCTAAAAGTATGAAAACCCTTTTATCGGAATTCTTTTCAAATACGGAACTTAACTTCAGCCGAGTTACATTCAATTTGGGTGGTTCCACACAATGATGTCATTTCGACAGAGTGGTCGAAAGGTACAATACTAACTACTGTACAACTCTTCTTCTCTTGCCCTTCAGGGTGTCTAGAGTAAAAAAAAATTACCTTTTGTTGCTGGTATTCCTGCCCTCAATAAGCAGTACAGCTTTTTTTAGAGCATTTAATGCTCTCCTTCACTTTTTGCTGGGTCTAAACCGTGCGATAAAGATAGTGGAATATTCAAAAGCGGTGCAAACCAAGACCCGAGAGACAGAGGCCCAATTTTCTTTCGGCAGTGTGGTTGGACGGGCGACGCACAAGGAAGGGTATTGTCCCTGCTGCACTAATGGTGCAGTGGACTTCCCCTTATCTCCTTCTTTGGAGGCGCCCTTGGGCTCCTCCCTCTTTCCAGCGGCAGTCCTTCCTTTACTTCCAATGGGACTGCAAAGAAAGCATACAGGCGGCCCAATAATGACCGCTCCCGCTAGTAGCGGCTCGATAGGGCCAACCCTCTTTAGAGAATAAGAGATCGTATGGCCCGTCTGCCCTTGCCCCCTCACATCCTGCACTCGTGCATTAAGACCTTACAGCGGGCTGGCGTACTTGTCCCCTTTGTTCCCTGAAGCATGCCAGTTCGCCGGTCCAAAACGAGACGACCCAAGGTACCTCAAATATGATCGTGATGTCTTAGGGGAGGCACGTAGAACCCCCCTTGAAATGGACAAGGTCCCTGAGGAGATCCAGGCCCAGACGGTAGGATCTTCCATAAGGTTGAACCCTGGCTCAGGGCCAAGCTCGGAACCCCACTCTGCCCTTAGGCAAACTCCTCTTCAGACGGCTCGGGTCTCCAAATCATTGTAAGGAGGGGGGAGCTCCTCCCCCGGCAGGTGCCCCTGTGACAGCAGGGAACTTCTCCATCTCGGAGAAGGATTTTGCTGAGTTCGGTCCATCCGACCTTTGGGCTCCTTCCAGTGGATAAGCGAAGAGTGTGGATTCCCCACCCAACTCTTCTAAAAAGAAAAAAGAACCGCAGGACAAAAATATTAAGCACTCCTCTCCATCAGCGAGAGCTACGGGGACGAACGGATCCGCTACCGTTTCGGCCAGAGAGCTAGCAAAGATTGACACCTCTGGCTTCGGTGCTACCCCAGGTGGGGGCTTCCTGAAAAGTCTAAAAGTTCAAGTGCGTGACAAGTTCCCTGACTCTGTGCGTGCCGGTTTGTATCTCTACCGTGTGAAGGCATACGTGCCACTGCCAGGGAGGTGCTGCTATTGCCACCGCTTCGGCAATACGAATCGCTCCTAAGGAAGTGCATTGCGGAGTTACCCGAAGTGTGTTTAAGTTGCCCCAAGGCCGCACATGACAAGTTTACATCGTGTGTGGACAAGTGTGGAGAGCCGCACCCCGCTTCTTCGAAGCAATGTGGTTCGTATCTCTTGGAGAAAGAAATCCTGGTGGTTCAGACCCAGGATCATCTCTCATTTTGTGAGGCTAAGGACTTGGTCCTGGCATGCCTGGAACTAGCTGGGACGTCTTATGCCTCAATGCTAAGAAAGACAACCCTCTGCTCCTGCCCCCTCTAGGCCTGTGAGAATGGTCGGTTCCGTGCTCATTCGGAACACTTCTGTGAGCTCTACCCATCTCAGGCGCTCCCCTGAAAGAGCTTGCGGCATAAAGGGTTCACACCCAGCTCCGGCTACCCCCCCCCCCTCTACTTCTCTCAGCGTCCTTGTTTAGCGTAAGGCGAAACGGCTGCGCCCCTCCACTGGGTCGTTATACTCACAGGAGGCTAAAAAACCTGAAGTTGGTCGTGAGGTCATATTCTGGGGTTCCTAAAGCTGCCTCTCCAAAGGAGGACAGCACTAAAGAAATTTGTGCTCCTACACCCACACTGAGTTCTAGGCTAGGAGACTCAAAGGCGGTGGATCGTCCAAATGAGGGACTGCCACCTTCAAAGCTGCCTTGCCTGCCTAAATTTTTAGCCATAGGGAGGAAAACCTTGCATGGCGAGCCCAACATTCCGCGAAAAGTCTTCGAGGGCAACACCGTCTTCAGCCCATTGTCTGACCAACAGTGCCCGCATTTCTGCCTCCGGAAAGCATATGACAATTCCCGTGAGGGTCTTCCCTTCTAAGAGGGCCCAGGCATCTCCTCCTAGATAAGGCCTGGAGGGCATATTCCTTCAGTGGAATTGCCGCGGACTCCGGGCCAACTGGGATGAGCTGCGGAGGCTCGTCTCCTCCCGTTTTCCATAAGCTATCTTTTTGCAAGAGACCATGCTGGGTGCGTGCCCCATGCCCACTCTCCATGGGTATAAGGATTTTGTGACCCCACCACCACAGGATTAAGGGCAGGCAGGAGTAATGCGCCCTTTACACCCAGCATGATGTCTCCGTTCTTCTCTTTGCTTAGGACACCTAATTTCAGGCTGTAGCTCTGCAGCTGCACCTGGATAGGAGGTATAATGTTATTTCTGCGTACATCCACCGTCAGCAAACTTCGACGTGGGAGCCTTCTGCCCCATGGTGGCTCGGTTGCCTAGGGCTTTCCTCTAGGGAGTTTCCTCGATAAATCCCAGTGGTCAGGTCCTTGCAGCCCCGTTTGACGAACTGGAGAGAGGTGTTCTAAATGTAGATAAGTTTACGCATCACTGCCAGAGAATCGCTTTGGATGCACGACCTGATTTTGGGTGGGGGATAGTCGATAACCTCCATGAAAGTGATCACTTTCCCATTTAAATATCATTTACTGCGCCACTGCCGCTTCAGAGCCCGCCCCGGTGGTGCTTGGCGCGGGCGTGGTGGTCCATATTTCAGAAAATGACTGATTTCTCTGTCTCAGTCGAGGATTTTATGTTAGTAGATGAGGCTGATGAGTTCTTCTAATGCAACCTCATTTCCTTAGGCCTAATTACTTATCCTAAAACGCCAGGCAGTTTTGCACGCCGACCGCTTCCGTGGTGGTCAGCCGAGTGTGAGGCGGCCACCAAACAGAAAAATTATGCCGAGCAAGGGCTAGGTTCCGATATGATTCGAAGCACGCCCACAGCTCTTTCTGGTGAGCATACTTGTCTTCACTTAACAGGAAGACACCTCTAAAGAGGTATGAAAGTGAGGCAAAAGGATTCTGGGCAAGTTATCGCAGGACTCCCCTCCCGTTTTCCAGGAGAATGGGACCGTAATTTTGGACCCCGCGTTCCTGGCGGAATCCTTTGCGACCGCTTTCTCTGCATTCCCTAGTCGGGATGCTTCTCCGCCAGCATTTAAATCGCATCCTGATGTCGTGGAAGGTAGGAGACTGTACTTTACCTTCAGAAGCGTAGAACCCTTCAACGATAGGTTTACATTTAGTGAGTTGCGTTCCGCTCTCGCTTCGTGCACGAACACCGCCCCTGGTCCGGACCATATCCTGTACGCCATGTTTCGACACCTGGGTGAGCAAAGTATGGTCTGTCTGTTAGATTTGTTCAAGAGAATTTGGGGTATATGGTATCCTCCCAAACTCCTGACAAATCGCAACTGTGCTCGCCTTTCGCAAACCAGGAAGAGATCACTCTACTCCGGCCGGTTTCAGCCCAATCTCTCTAACTTCTTGTGTGTGCAAGTTGATGGAGAAATTGGTAAATGTTAGATTAGCCTTTTCCTAGACAGCGGAGCCCATCTATCTTCTGGCAAGTTCCAGTCCACGTCGACTAGAAAATGCCGTCTGCGAACCTTTTCTTCGTGGACAGCACTACGCTACGTTTTTTTTTTTATCTGAAGAAGGCCTATAATACCTCATGGCGATACGGTATCATGGAGACCTTCCAAATGATGGGAGAGAGGGCAAGCCTCCCAATTTTTATATCTAAATTTTTGCAAGATCGTCGATTTCGTGTACGGGAGGGGAAGCCCTCTTCTGCCAAATAGAGCAGGAAGTGGGTCTCCCGTAGGGAAGTATCCTCATTGTCACATTTTTTTTCCTGAGCATTGACGGCATCACCTCGGTGCTGCCGTAAGATGTTCTCGCTATGCTCTACTTAAACCTGCTTTCGATTTCTTTTTGCACGGCCCAGATGCCAGCTCTTGAGTATCGACTCCAACTGTCATTGAACTGCGTCTCTCGCTATGCTGAAGCGCACAGGCTTCAGTTTTCCTTGCCCGATACTAAGGTCGCGCACTTATGGCGCCATTTCCGGCTTCATCCTCACCCAGACTGGTTTCTAAATGGAGTTTGCCTTGAAGTGGTGGACTCGCTCCGTTTCCTTGTTCATGTATTTAACCTACGCCTCACCTGAGAGGCTCATATTTACAGCCTTAGGTTCTCTTTACCAACTCCATGGATATTTTTCGTTCCGAGACGTGTATCGCCTAGGCCGCTGATAGGTCTATTGCTTTAATTTTTATCGTTCCTTAGTTCGTTCGAAGCTCGACTACGGATGAGAATTTTTACATCCGCGGCCGAGCGTGTATTACAGAAGGTTTACTCGATCCACCACATCGGCCTTCGCATGGCGACCAGTGCCTTGCCCCGTCCCGAATAATAGTATACTTGTCGGTTATAGGTAGATGCGACTCGCTCTGTGCCGTGCACAGTGCATTATTCGCATGTACGCTCGAGCATGATACCTGCCTCAGTCGCAAAAAGCTATCACTGCAATGCGCAGTTGATCTCGACGGTGCCTATGCCACCAAAAGATGCCAGTTATACCCTAAGCCCTTTGAGGTTAGGGCTAGGAAACGACTTCGAAAGTTCGATATAGCTCTCGGGCCGCTGGCGCCCCTGGTTATGCCCAGGACACTACCCTTGTGGGTACCACCTTTGACTATTTGTCGCCACGCGTCTGCTCCCAATACATTTTCAAACTCGTCCTTTTGGATTTATTCTTTCTACTTACCTTGTGTTTCCAGAAGAATCTTGGAATCACCAATCACCTTGATTATATATATATATATATATATATAGACACACTCTCCTGGACAAAAGTTTTAAGATTGCTATATTTTTCTCAAGAAAATTAATAGAATTAATCAAAAGTTGAAATTTATTTTAGTGTTTTTATCATTATTTGTAGGAGAAACATGGTAGCTTGAGTGATGTTTCTCCATTTTGCTTCAATAATCACCAGCAACTTCTTACAATGGGATACTACTGTCTATTAACTGCCAGTCTGATTATCTTCCACAAATATATAATCTTTTAGGTTTTTCAGCCAATAACTTTGTTATTTCATTTGGTTTGTGATAACGTGTGCTATCATGCAGAAAAATGCAGATATCATCATCAAATTTGTCTTAAAATGTTTTAAAAATGGTGCAGATGAAGCATGTTTTGGCACGGTTTTGAATTCATGCCAGTGATCTTTTCACTTTCCGAACAAGCATGGAACTGGTAGTAACCCAATCCTTGAGATAAGAGGACCTTACCAGGAGGCGAATTTAGCGCTAATTTAAATCTCTTGGGAGTTCAGAAGACGTCTTTACAGGAAAGTAACAAGTCCTTTTAAAGTTATTAATGATACTAAAGATGCAGATTCTTGATGCAATACCCTTAGCATCTATTAAAGCAATTGGGTTAATGAGCATGCCTAGATAGCTATAGCATTAATCTACTTTAAAATCAGATGATTTAGTTAATGAGGAATTAAAAGGATTGTGTACTATATCAAAACGAAGTTTGTTAAAATAATGCGAAAATGAAAAACGATCGACGTTCGGGAATAGATAATTTTGATGAGGAAATCGGTTAAATATTTCTGGAAATAAAATAAATAAGGAATGTTTATACCCCCTATTATTGAAACATAACAATTCAATATTTTATATAAAGATATATTATATGGCTGCGATTGCTTGCGAAGAAAGAGATTAATAGATGCAAAGAAGAAGATTGGAAATACACAGATGAGAATAGCACTTGAAATTGAATACAAATGAAAGATATTTTGATAAGTATGTGTATTAATTTAGAGACATACGGGCATGAAAATGAGTGGTATGAACACATTTAGTAAGACAAAAGGATATATGCACAAGATGTATGCACACAGGGGCTATAACCTCACGAGGAAATACCAAAAAGAATATTGGAAATTTCATTCCGGACACATGGACATTCAAAGGACGCTGATTATCGGAATATTATTGGTAACTGACCTCGTCTGGTGAATGAAGAAAACACGAGTGGCTTTGGAGATACGAGCGATACAAAGAGAAAAGGAGCTCGATACTGATTGTTTAATTAAACACGCGTCAGACAAGGGTTGTTATTGGTTAGATACAGGCGTATAGAGAGAGTACTTAGACGAGTGCCGTACGTGAAATAAGTAAGCTCTCAAACCAGAATAATGCCAAGGGCATTAAAGAAACTTTTGTAGGAGCTGGACAAGATGACACCTTCTACACTATCTCCTTGCATTTCAGGGCAATTTGTTGCAGAACAATATTGGTTTCACACTTTTCTTCGGAAAGAACAATTTTTCGAATTAAAATTGTTTCCAACTTTTATTTTTCCCATAAAATATCACGAAATCTATTATAATTACACAACATCCTTTGACTCACATTTGTCATCATTTTACCCTTTGATCAAAATGCAAAGCACCGGGGACGGAAACTCACCTCCTACAGGAACAGGAATCAATGCTCTGTTGGTTATTATTAACTTAAAATGCTGAATCTTTAATAAACTTGTAATAATTAACATATTAGAATAATTAATCGTATCACGTAAATCTAAAAACCAAATAAAAAAAGAACATATATTACTCTCTAAACGTTTGCCTCTGACTATATATATATATATATATATATATATATATATAATATATGTATATATATATATATATATATATATATATATATATATATATATATATATATATATATATATATATATATATATATATATATAAAATATATATATATATATATATATATATATATATACATATATATATACATATATATATATATATATATATATGGATCTGAAGAACTCACAAAGTAGCACGAGATTCGAGCAATAATTACAGAAAATCCCACAGGGAAAATGAAAAGCGGATTCCAAGTACCTTCGAAATTTGGCGAGTTCATTCTCAAGGAATACATATAGAATTTCTTTATACAAGAGTAGAAAACTAAGCCTTAAATACACCGAAAGGATACAAAACAAAGTAGGCGTGAAAAATAAAAATAAATAATCAGAAAAGAGGGATTAAATACAGGTACCGAAGGGTAAAGACATATAAATAAGATCTCCCAAAAATCTTCACGTGTGAAAGAGTGTGTGTGAAATGTAGAAATATAAGTCCCATAGCTATGAATAAATACATGAGCAATTATAAATACATTGTTCAATAAACAAAAGAAATATAATAAAATTAATGAATCAAAATGCTAAGATTTGAAATGGACAATTTCGTTTAAAATAACCTTTTTAATGACAGGGTCCAGTTTAAAAAGACCGGGGAATATATTACAATTAAGCGAAGAATTACTGAAGGAGCATTCAACAATATTTCTTTTAACATCGTCATCTGAGTTGTAAATAAACTTAGGTGAATTCCAATTGATAGAATGACCAGGTACAGAGAATATTGTATTTGTGTTATGTCAAAATATTGCTTAGGGCAAACGGCACAATCAACAGAATAAACTCCCCATATATTCTTGTTATTATTTTGAACCAAAATTATGTACATAGTAGACTGATATTTAAATATGACTAAAATAATTCAAGATTTCAAGAGACGTGGAAAAAAATAAAAAGCCTCAGAAAACGGTAAAACAATGCACTTGTTAAAATTGAAGGCGTGAGGGATTTCAATTGTGTAAAACGTCTTTTTTACCGAATCTAATCAGCTGGCAAGAAAGGTGTGAGGATACCAGAGGTTGTTACCTATTTCAAAGATCTTTGAAATCTCAATATCTAAGAAGTCCCCGCTGGCGAACTGCAACCGTAGGAGAAACATTGAAGTAAATACCGAACGATTCTCTTTATCACTATGACCAGAATAAAAATGAATGTAGGAACCAGCGTTGGTAGGCTTCCGATAGACGGAAAATTTATATCCAGTCGGAGTCCTGTAAATTATTAGATTTAAGAACTGGAGGACACAATTTTGCTCAAGTTTAAAGGTAAATTAAATTGAGGGAACCAAAGAATTAAGTTCAGTGAGAAAACCAATGACATCTTTAGAAGTAGGCCACAAACAAATGATATACTCTATGTATCTGAACCAAATAATTGGAAAATCGATAATAGTGTGGAGTAAAGTAGTTTCAAAAATCTCCATATATAAATTAGATAGGACAGGAAATAAAAAAATTCCCATAGCTAAACTAAACTATTGTTTGTATCCTTTCGTTGTACGTAGGCGGAGCGTCGCTTAGTCTTCTTCTATATATATATGTATATATATATATATATATATATATATATATATATATATATATATATATATATATATACTATTCTTGTAAATTAATTCTTTATGTATACCATGGGAATGAACTGAACAAAGTTCAAAAGTACTTGGAATCCTCTTTTCATTCTTTCCTGTGGGATTTTCTGCATATATATATATATATATATATATATATATATATATATATATATATATATATATATATATATATATATATATATATCGGCTGCCCCACCGTACACAGAATAACGCATTCTAAAAACGGAATTTAGATACCTTTTATAGTTTTCTTGTACTTGACAAGAATAACAACATGGGTGAAAAAAACCCAACAGAATATCGAGATAAAATATTATTTTATTGTGCAATATCATGTAATTTTCATGTTCTTACAAAAGCCTACAGGCCTGAACATGTCATATTATGGATATCTTTAGTACCTATAATGGCGTTGTCGGAAGAAGATCATATTCCTTAAGCTTGGTACTGTGAATAGGGATGGAAGACTAGAAGAGTATTGCGAGAATTTCCTGGAAAAATGTCGAAAAGATGTGCTGTGGGATGACTTTTAAAAAAGAATTCGCGAAACACGAAGCGCTAACAGAAATCAAGCTTCAGAACTGGTAGATGGAAATTACATTAACGATAACATCTACTCTCAAAAAGATGAACAAGTAAGTCATATAACGCCTAGAACAATTGTTAAAAACTTGAATATTTGAAGGTGTTTCGTACAACGAATTATAATTAAGACACAGAAGCTAAACGCCTTCTAAATAATAGTATCTTTTAGAAAAAGTGGTACTGTTAAGGATAAAAGAAAGCGAAGATGCAAACAGTTACTTGATAGCTTCTCTAGCGTTGATGTTAAAAATATTGTCTTCCCGGATGAAAAGGATGTTACTTTAGAAATTCCGCGAAACCAATAAAATGTTGTTTACGTGCGTGGTAAAATATATGACATTCCGATAAACAGATTGGATCATAAAATGCAAGATTTTCCAAAAGGGTTATGATATCTGCAAAGGTTTCTTTGAATGACAAAACAGATGTTCATTTTATGGATACTGAAAAGACAAAAGTAAATTCTGCTGATTACATTGAACACTTGAAACAATATTGTTGCCTGATTGTTGTCGTCTGTATTAATAAAATGACTTTATTTTAAAACAAGATGGAGCACCTTCGCATACAGCCACGCCACACAGAGGTTTCTAATTAGACAAGATTAGTAACGAAAAAGGAGTGGCCACGCAAAGTTCAGATTGTAACCCCATGGATTACTAAATTTGGGAGTCAGTAAAAGAAAAGGTTTACCGAGGTTGGAGAGAATAATTCACTGAACCACAATTGAAAAGCAAAATACGAGAAATTTGGCAAGAAATTGACATCAATGAAGTAAGAAAAAGTTTGTGTATGTGGAAAAAACCCCTCAGATTAGTGGTTCATCAAAGTGGTGGTCCAATCGCTCATTTACTGTAGGTAAGTTAAATTTCTGATTATTTATTTCTTTACAATCGATATTCGTTTTTTTTACCTATGTTTTTATTTTTGTAAAGTACAAGAAAACTATAATAGGTATCTAAATTTTGTTTTTTGCATTCGAAAAAGGAAGATTGAAAGTATCTTGCTTATAAAAATTGTCATGAATAAGATGGAGGTTACTGAGATAATAATTTTTTTAAAATGCGTCATTTTCTTTTTTTTTGGGGGGGGGAAGCACCCGCTATATATGTAAATATATATACCTATATCAAGATTTTAAAAGCTTTGCATGCTTTTGATAGTTTAATGGAAATCATCGTCAAGCCATCCCTCTAAAAAAACACGTAACTAAGAAACAACCTAAAGAAAAACAACATATTGGATCGGATTATCCCAAGTCTTATCAATAAGCCTTTAACTCAAGAGAAATCCCATTGAGAATTACAAAAATAAATAATTAAGGCAACGATCCATTTTATATGAAACTCATATAATTCATCTCCAGCTTAGCTTCGTAAGTAAAAGAGTTGACCTGAAATGTTAACAATATGAGAAAACGACGTTTAGAAAAAAACACACCTAAAGAAAATTGATAATAACCGAAAATAAACAAAGCATCACTACAAAACATGGTTGAATAGAAAAATTTAAGAAAGTATAACGCAAGGAAAAAGCGGGTCTTACCTCTTCGCTTGCCCACGAAATCGCACAGGGGCTTTTAAGGGACAGCCATTTCCTGACTGACAGCTTTATGCTCTTGTTTCCTAAATCTCATTCATCTTGTTAGAAGGGACCGAAGGGTGAATTTAATCCCTACTCTTGTTCTAAGTATTTTAGGAGACGGTATATATTGAACCTTGTCTCGATAAGACATTGAAAAGAAATTTATTCCAAGATTCCATAATATTAAAGTAATAGTAGCGTATATTACATATAAAATATTTATTTTTTAATTTAAAATTTGTGGGTCAATTGAAATGGGATGTTTGCCGGATTCTGATTAGGAGATAAAAAATTAATGTATTGAATTTATTTAAAACAAACGAAAACGAAATCCAACGAGAGCATCGTCACTGGAGATTTTTTGAGAGAAGCTATGAAAAGTAAAAATGTGCAAAAGGTACATGCAACAAAGAATTCCGGAAAGATAAGCAACTGTAATGAAGATCCTTTAAACCTCGAAGTGGAACACCGGGTATGATTGCAGCGAAGTTAAGCCACATCGGGTGTGGCAAGATGCCGGATGTAATTACGTTTCAGGTCACCTTCACGGAGGCTTTTATGCGCTTTTAAATAAAAAACATTTTAAATAGATAAAAATAGGTGATCAAACATTTAGCTATCTTATTTCTTCGATCTGGGTTAGCAAGCAAGGCCGGTCGGTCCTTTTAAAAGAAACCAGAAAAATTGAAACGAAGAGAACGAAGAATAGGAAATTGTTTTGTTGTAACATAACCCCAGTACGAATAAAAATTACCATGTCTTTATTCAACCCGTTGCTCTATTTTCCTTATGCCAATGTTTTTCAATTTTATCAGTTTTGAAATAGTTATAGAGGTGCCTTGAATTGTTATTATGAACTGTTGTTTTGCATTTGTCGAGGTGATCTACTGTTTTCCCTTTCTCACCTCTTTCATTTATTTGCAGACACTACAATCTCTGCTACCTATTAACAATCTCTAGGTATTTCTTTCTTTAATTTAATAATTTGAATTTCAAAAGCAAGTTTCTTTTGTTTCAACTAATTGATTGCACCTAAAGCACAATCCATGATGGTACCTGCTCCCGTAGTTCTCCTAACTCTTCTTCGATCTTTCCTTTGTCTAGCGTTTTTTCTCTCCTCAGTTTGGCCCTACTTTCTCTTTCAATTGCAAGAGAATGTGCCACAAGAAGTTCTAGATTTTATCTGAGAAATAGAGAACTATCTAGCATCTATATAATCTACCTTATTTTTTAACTTACCTTATTATTTAACTAACATTTCACCCCTTTCTTTATGAACCTCTATATGAAAACTTATGGCAAAGTGACCTTTCTTCCACTTTGCTTTGTGTGATCTTGAATAGATAAAATTAATCTACTCTGTGGGATTGTTTTTTATGAAAGAAAGAAATAACAAAATTAGCAATTTTATTTATTAGAGTGTAAAACGTCTACATACTTATCACTCTATATTAAATAGTTCCCGAAAAAACATAAACTAATCTTTGTTATGTTAGGGTATAATTTAGACCCAACGGCCTATAATAAAGATAGATATGTTTGTAGACTGCATGCGCACTATGAAATCGACCACACAATAAACTATGGGCAATCACTAATTCATTCCTATTCAGGAACTTATCTTTCTTGATTTTCTTTTCTTGTATTTCACTTATGATTTCCCAAATATCAGATTTCTTGAATTCATAGAAAGCAATTTTCTTAGATAAATGCTAGAACTACTCATGCTTTCATACAGATAGAAATGAATAAATATGAAACTAAAGAACTGAATTAGATTAGATAGAATTGGTTAACTTGAAGAGTGAGTTTGTCGTTGTACCGACTTGCGATTATGAGGTCCAGGCTTTTGGAAGCTTCTTCATTCCGTTGCCCCAAGCTTATAGCAAATAATACCTTGGTAAAAGTTTTGCCATTCCTCTTTTCTGACTCAGATTTGTGATCGAAAAACATGATGTAAATCTCAAACTATCACTTTCTTTAGTGCAACAATCCAGATGCTATGAATGGCTTCTTCTCTGCGCCGATTTCTATGAAACCATACTTGATGTATGTCTAGTCATATTTTCTCTTTGGCACGTTCCCAAATCCTGTGAACAAGCTTGGTTGTACCAAACAAGAAAACAAGCGCATACAATGAACAATATTAAAGAAATAATTACACAAAAGTCAATCAGTAAAGTACAATATCACATTTGAAATACACACACAAAAAAATTATATCCAAACCACAATAAACAAGTCCAAAATATACTAAGTGATAAGACACTAACACTTTTATTGAAACTTTTAAGAAAAGACTTGTATCGCTGTGGCTGCATGCGTCAGTGTGCCGTTACTGCCGTTGACATCGTTTAAAGGTTAAGTTGCTACAAGTGAATATCACACATAATCCCGAGAGTGATTACCTACCACCACTAAATAGACCTCGCGTACCAGTGCCACAGTTTGGGAACCACTGATTTACAGGAACCTATAGATGTTGTTACCGGGCCACTCTCTGCATATATTGCAAGACGGAAACGATCCTCACTTAGCTATGACATTTAAATCAGCTTGCCATATCTTAGCCTAAATCTGCTGGAATTGTGATGAAAGACAAGACCTAAGTACAGAGAAGATAACAGTAATAATAGTCTAGAAGAACTAGTAGAGTTATTAAAGTAGAGTTCCCAGAAATTTACAAATTCCCACATAAAAACTAACTGATATGGCGAGTCGTTAGGTAGCGGATGGCATAACTTGACTGAGTTTGTGAAATCTAATTTAGTAGCATTAAATGATTGCCGTGCAGCAGCATCCCAGATGAGCTGCCGAGCTTTGGGTTGAGCAGCGAAGCTCGGTTAAAGGTTCCGCAATTCAGCAAAATTCAACATCATCATTCTGTAGACATGTATCAACGTATTCCTTTGTAATCCGGTGGTAATGGCATATCGCTGATCTACCTTATTGTATTAGGTGGGGGGCATATTACTGCACCTGAAATTCGATGGCCATTGAAATCGATTTCTTTCTTAATAAACTCGCACTTTTCCATTGATATGGGTAAATTGTTTTTAGCCATGATTTTGAATATTTGGTTTAAATGGTCTAAATGGCAACGAAATAAATTGTCCATATGACGCAGGAAACTGCAACTTGCATTTCTGACACTAAAGGGAAACTTCAAAAATTCCCACAACCCAAAGGAGATTACCACAGCGATCATTTATATGTCTCCCGGGATCATTGGAGTATGATGGTAGGCCCAAACCAGGTGTAACCGAAAAAAAGCCCGCTTTGTTATAAGGATGATTTACCATACTCTGGAATCAAGGAAAAATGATACATTTTCTGCTTCGTAATCGCGTTTAGTGATCTAAAATCACCAACCACTCTTTAATCTGCTGGGGTCTTCTTTTCTACCATGTGAATGGGTTAGGCCTAAGGGAATTTTGACGGGCGCATCCCCCTCACCTTCAATAGAGAATCAAACATTGGTCTGGCAACGTTTACTTTCTCCATTGAAATAGGCTTCGGTCGCGCGAAGGTTGATGGGGCACTGCCGGTTTTGATGTGTGTACTACAGTGTTAGACGGCGGAGAGCTGCCATGGACACTGTAGGTTTGCACAAGGACTCGTACTTATTTAACACTGCCCAACAGCGAGGCGGCATGTGCGGGAAATCATTACTGACCAGCAATATTATCGGTTTCTCGGACTGTTTTACTTTGGAAACGAGCCTCGTCTGATTGTCAATAAGGATGCCGTGCACACAATCCATCAAAAGATTAAAGTGCCCTAGAAAATCGACTCCCAATAACGGTGATGTGGTATCCGCCGCAACGAATGTCCATCTAAGTGAGCAGAATAAACTAGGAATAACTATTTCCATCTGTACATCACTGTGAACCTTTATTTTACCTCCCTGCATTGGCAGTTGCAATATTTACACTGGACTCTCGCATTTCACACGACTACACCAAATTGACGGGAATTATAGATACACTTGCCCCTGTATCGATTAGGAATTCACATTTCTTATTATTTAATTTCGCAGTGACATTCGCAACGGCATACCGTTTCAGTTTTCCGAGGATACTGTCGAGGATGGCATGGAGGATGCTGCATTTTTACGTTTTTACTCCGCTTCGGCCACCTACACCAAGGTTTACAAAATTTGGCACTTGCATCGAAATATAAATATGACCGACTTACTACAGGCCTTTGATTAACAGGAAATGGTCGTAATCCAACTGGAATATTTTTCGCGCTATCAAACAGTCACTGAACGTGCACTGTTTTAATATTGAATATGGTTTGCCTGATTACCCCTCCTATCATTTAAACTTAACGCACCTACATTAGGAAACAAGTTAGGACCACTTTCCTTTCCGAAAGCACTATCTACACTGAAACACTGTGCTTTGTAAAACGGCATTAGTTCATCCGTGAGTTTTACCAGCTGGGCGAGGGTTAGGTCCTTCTGGGTGGCGATGATAAGCGCGATGTTTGGATGCAGGAACTGAATGAACTGGTGCCTCACTTGGTTTTCCCAACTCCAACTTGTGTTGTCGTTTTCCCTAATTCTTCCAAATTAACCGATGGTAGACCAGTAAGTGGAGAGGATGCTATGAGCTTTTCGAATAATTCCGGTTTGGTCCTCTCGAAAAGCCCGACTACTTCTGACTTGAAAAGTTGATGATTCTGCGACGCCAGAACTGTAGCTTTAAGGCGGTTGACAGTTTCGGGAGGTAGGACAGCCAGGATGTGAAATAATTTTGTCTCCTCCCGATTTATTCCTGTGATGGGAAATTGGGTTTCTACAATTATGAACCATCCCGATACTGCTGTTTCATGAAAAACGGGTGGCTTGAAGGATATCCCATTGACGACTTTTGTTTCCCCTAGCTACGCTTGTGGTTCGTTCTGGTAATCCATTTTCTGATGCCTCTCCTCGTTTGGTCAAAAAGGGTCACTAGTTACGGGAGATCCAAGGTCGCCTAGCTATAGCAAGTGCAAAGCTCGCCGGTTATAGGCTGGTAGTTGGCCTATAGGTTATTGGTTATTAGTTTACCGATGGAGGTCTACTCAGCGGTTTTCCACCCAAATACTAACATTTCCGAATATTGCTTAACTTCGACTTAGATCTATTGGTGTATTCGGTTAACTGGCGGTGACCTTTGAGCTGACTTCAATTTTGGGGGAGATTATCCTCTCACTTAGTTTTAGTGACGTAGGCTGGGTAAGAGGACCGGTTGGAGTACTCCAAGGAAAAGAAATCTCGGAAGGTGGATTCAAGGTCTTTATATTGGGCGGAGGACTCCTTGTGTCAAGTATTTGAGGCAGGCCTAATAATATTTTAGTTTATTTCCGACTATCCTTCTGACTACCTGATGTCTGACTGACTGACCTTTGACTGATCTCTTAGGCTCTGTCAAGAGTTGTATATAATACACCTAAAACAGTGAAAGTGGCCGGAGAAAATTAAACGGCTCCAGCGGAGCTTGTTCTACTGGATGTTTATTTGTTTGTGCAGTGTGATAGAGAAAAACTTATCTCAAATTTCGAGAATATGATTTTGTCTTTCGCATCCTTCTGACAGTAAATAAAGTTCGCATCTTTTCTGTCCAGCTCGGTGTCAATGAGTGTACCTGTTTTCATGTTTGTTGGTACAGCTGTGTCGTTTCCCTGAACCTTGGCGATAAGGGTATGTGCAGATATCGCGAGAGGTAAGTGTATATGCGTGTGAGTGTTTAAGTGTGTGAGCGCGTATGAGTGTGGAAATTCGTTTTGCCTCTAGCCCTTTATAAAATTCAGTAAATATTAGTGTTGACATGATTAAATGTTATACATTATTATTTATCTGATAAAATGTTATATATTAATATTTATATGACAAAATTTTATATATTTTAGATTACTTGCATGCACATAATTATTGCGTGCCTATTTTAAGCCTTCATAAGATTTATCTGACACTCATCTGTGAGGCTTCATTGTCAATCCTATTTCGACTTGCAATGTGCCACTATGATATGAACTGGAGTAGAACTGATTAAAAACAAATTCAAACAACATAAAATGTCAAAATAGTTATTTAAATGACGGATGGGGTGAAATAGAGGCGAGTGTAATATTTTACATATCGAAAAAAAAGAAATGAAGTAATCACCCTGACTATGTTAGGAATTTCTTACTTAGGGTAGAAAGAAAAAAAAGAATTAGGGAGTGTCAATCAACGGCAAATTAAGATTTTCAAACCTATTTGTAGAGTCGACAAAAAGGGTAACCAAATTATTTTTATAAAGTTTTTCATACAAGTCTAAAATAGCTCATTTGTCCACAGTTCAAATTAGTATTAAGGCTATACTTGGAATATGCGTAGCAGCATTGGTGTTCTTTTGTTCAAAAAGGAGCACAAATATTTGAAAATGTGCAGTGATGAGAAGTAACTAAGAAGTTTCAAGGAGCGCGAAAGATATCATATGACCGCAGTTTCAGGGTGCTCAATGTGAAGTCGCAAGCACACGTATAAAACATGTTCCTCTGCATGAATTAGTTTCATTAGAGACAAATCCAATGATCATTCAAAGTCTAGAAAATGGTTTCTAATTCAGTATAATTTACTCATAAAAAAGCCTAAATTAAATTACTACTAGGTAAAAAAGATCACGGCGAACAAAAAGTATTGTGTACTGCCAGAATAGAACCCCCCTTTTTATGAATAACTTAAAACAAGTGCTTCAGAAGTTTCTTATTCGACCTGTGTTATTTTAGATCCAATTATGAGTCATTTCCTAATCAAGTTCCCCTCTTCTTAATAATGGCTGTCCATGCATTAATGGCTATCAAGCAATCACTGCGACACCAACTAATACAAAAAATAATCTTACAAAAATTCAGCATAAAAATGCATTAGTGGGTTCATTTTAAAAGGGGTGTACTGACCAAAAGTCACGTGCTCTCACTTATTCAAAACTTACAATAATTCCAGGATAATCTTGTGATGACCTTGGAAATTATATCATTTGAAAGAGAATGTATAACAACATAAGGTTTTTTTTTTAATTTCTTTATGTAGAATCGGTTGAATAGTTATGATGTTAGATGTTATTAGAAAATAATTCCCCGCATAACCGAGAGAGGACCTTAGCAATTATATCATTCGAAAGAGAATGTAAAACAACATAAGGGTTTGAAATCTTGTTAGAATAGTTACAATGTTATTACCCGCCCCTCCAAAAAAAAAAGCAAAAAGGGGACCCTCTCCCTCCAAATATCGTATTTTTTAGGACAAAAATCTACATTTTATTCAATAGATTTATTCTTTTCCTTGGAAACTCGGGGAATTTCGAAGAATTGCGTGAAGGCTGAAGTTGCACTTGATGATATTTTTAAGGATTGTAATTAGTCTCGTACGAGTCTAGTCGCGAACGACTCTACATCTCTCTATATCGGTCGGTCCCCATTTTGCTTCTTTTGTGTAGTAACATCATAACTATTTTGTTGCCTCACCAAATTTGAAAATCTTATGTTGTTTTACATTCTCTTTCGAATGATATATTTGCCAAAGTCTCCCAATGTTGGCCCGGGATTTATTTTCTTTTGGCAATAACATCATAACTATTCGGCCGATACTCTACTAAACTCGACTAAGCTATATTATGCTATACTCTGGTAGGCAAGCCTAGAATAGGCTATAATATGCTAGGCTATTATAGGCTAGGCTATACTATGCTAAGCTATGATGAGATATAATGTACAAGGGTAAGATATACTATGATAATTTAGGCTATTAAATGCTATTCTAAGATAGCATATAGTATGTTAGCCTAGACCAGTGGTCAGCAACCTGCGGCTCTTTCAGTCCATTTGTGTGGCTCCAAAACCTTCTTACAAAGTAATAATAATATTCCATCAAAACGATGACATCAAACACTGTAAATAAAACATTCCAGGCAAAATTACATATATATTTTTATTCAACTTCGAAAAGATCTGTAGCTATCAAATTTTATGATTTGTACACTACAAAAAATAGAACACAAAAATCCGGAATTCTGTCATTTCGCGAACAAATTCGAGTCAAAGTAGAAACCCCGTTATAGAGAACCAACGCGGCTGAATATGAGAGAGAACGTTAGGACCGTTAGGTGACTATCATTCACTGCTTACAGCTCAAACTGTGCACATCTGTGTCGTATATTATCACTCATTTGATACATTATATAAGATATAAGACATAGAAAATTAAGAATAAAACAATGGCTGCTAAAAAGATAAAAATAGAAGATGAAAATAGAGAATTTAAAAATGACTGGACAGACTATTATGCATTCATACCGAACTCTAGAGGACTTCCATCCTGTCTGATTTGTAAAGAAGTACAGTCTAATAATAAAAAGTGCAATCTTGAAATGCATTTTCAGAAAAAGCATAGTGCATTTACTGAGAAGCATCCAATTGAAAATGCTAGAAAAAAAGCGGTGGAGGAACTGAAGTGTAATGTAACACTGAGTCAGAATGTATTTACAAAGTGGCTGAAATCGTCTAGTAGCACAACTGCTGCCAGTTTTGTGATTAGCCATAAAATAATAAAGAGAGGAAAGCCTTTCACAGATGGATAATATATTAAGGATTGCTTTATTAAGGCGTCAGAACATATCTTCAGTGACTTTAGAAACAAGGATAAAATAGTGAAGAAAATACAAACTGCGCCATTGTCTGCAAAGACTGTGAGAGATAGAACAATGAAGATGGAAAAAGACATAACTAATAAACAAATAGAAGCCATTAATTTTTTCCCAGGTTTTTCTATTGCTTGTGACGAGTCAAGTGATATTACTGATATAGCGCAGGTTGCACTTGTTTGTCGGTATGTGAATTCTGAGGGCTCTCAAGAAGAGCTCATCGACTTGGTACCTCTCACTGGTCAAATTAGAGGTGAAGATGTCTTTAGAGCTATTATCTCATGTCTGGAAGCAAAAGAAATAAACACCAACCATATTATCTATGTTGCAAGTGATGGGCAAACATAAGGGATTTGTTTCTCTAATGAATAAAAAGCTGGATCATGAAGTGATTTTATTTCACTGCATCGTCCATCAAGAGGCTCTTTGTGCACAGTCTTTACCTCCTGAATTCAATGAAGTGATGGCATTAGTAGTGGAAATGGTAAATAAAATTTTGGCAAAGGGTTTGAACCACAGACAGTTTCGCGAGTTATTGGAAGAGGCTGATTGCCAATATTCAGACCTTCTTGATAACAAAGTCCGATGGCTTTCTAGGGGACGAATGCTTGAGCGTTTTGCACCCTGCTTGGGAGAAGTGAAAACACTTTTGGTTGAGAAAGGTGATGCATGTCAAGAGCTTACAACACCTAAGGGCTGGAAAAATTCAACTTCATGGTAGATATCACCTTACATTTAAATCAACTCAGCCGGAAATTGCAAGGGAAGGGAAATACTGCTTTATTCCTTTTAGAAGAAGTACTGTCATTTGAGAGAAAGTTGGCATTGTTTGCTAGAGACCTGGAGAAAAATAAGTTTCTTCATTTTCCATCATTGAAGAAATACAGAGAAGCAGCAAGCCATGGGTTGGATGTTGGCAGCCTACAAAATGCTGTCTTAAAGATGGCGATGTCTTTTAGAGGTCGTTTCCAAGAATTTAAAAGGGAAAAGGCAACTTTGTCTTTCGTGATTAAACCACTCAAGGCAGACATTTCTGTTCTAAATTTTCAGCCTTTTCTAAAGTGAACCGAGCAGAAGTGAAGCGTGAAATAGCTGATTTGAAAGAAAAAGAGATTTGGGCTTCAAAATTTAAAGTTCTACTCGCTGACCTTGAATCGTTAGAAAAACAACAAGCCACACTAGCAGGTAAACACAAGTGGGAAAAACTACAAAATCTTAAAAAACAAGATCAGATGATTTTTGAGGTATGGAGTGCATTACCAGACACCTACAATAACTCCAAGAATTATGCATTTGGTATTTTGTCTATTTTCGGATCCACTTATTTGTGTGAGCAAGTTTTTTCAAGCATGAACCGTATAAAAGGTAAATTAAGAAACAGACTAAATGATGCGAGCTTCTAATCTTGCCTAAAACTGAAGACCACTTCTTACTCTCCTAACATTGAGCAACTCTACAAGGAAACCCAGCCACATATATCACATTAATCAACTACCTTAGGAAAATTATTGATAAAATTATTTTTGTGCTTTATAATATTGAATTTCCTCTTTTAGTTACCGGTACTGTACAAGAATAAGATGCTATGATTTATATTAACGCAAGAAACCTATATTTTGTTATATTTTTTCCTATTGTTTTATTTATCATATAATAATATTAATAATAACAATATTATTTTATTTATGAAGACTCTATACAGAGGTTGTACACAGAAATCATTATTTAACATATAAGAAAAAATTCTTAAGACCAGCAACAAAATATATCTACAACTAAGACAAAGATTAACATTATTATTATTGTTATTATTTTTATGTTTTATGAGTCTTCACACATGACATATATTATGAAAGCATATTGAGTAATATAACATAATTTAATTCGTTTTGGGAGTAGAAGTAAATTGAACAATATAACTATAATTAGAGTTGTTTTAAAGTGGGGTATATTTTCATATTGTTGAAGTCCTGTAGATTTCGGTTTATGAGACCATTTTTTTGTATTGCGGCTCCGACAGTGCAAAATCTTTATTAAATTTTAAAAAAAAAATGGCTCTTCTGGATATAAGGGTTGCCGACTATTGGCCTAGACCATATTAAGCTATGCTTGACTAAGGTATAATAGGATAGTATAGGCTATAATTGTCTAGGATAGTTAATGATAGGATAAATTATACTCTGCTAGGCTAAGCTATGCTAAGCTATACTAAGCTAAACAGGGCTATATATTGCTATGTTAGGGTAGGATAAAGTATAATAGGCTATGTTAAGCTATGCTAGGTAATACTATGTTCAGTGTGGTTATGCTAGGATAGGCTATACCAAGCTCGCCTATAGTATGCTAAGATAGGCTAGGCTATCGTATGCAAGAATATATTAGCTAGGCTATAGTAGTCTATTCTAGCTTGGCTATACTAGGATAGGCTATACCAAGCTCGCCTATAGTATGCTAAGATAGGCTAGGCTATCGTATGCAAGAATATATTGGCTAAGCTATAGTAGTCTATTCTAGCTTGGCTATAATAGGCTAGGCTACTCTAAGCGACGCCAGGCTAGGCTCTGTCTTGCAATGCTAAGCCATACCTGGTTAGGTTAGGCTAGGCTATAGTAAACCAGGCTTCAATGGCCAATTCTATACTAGGCTAAGCTAAGCTAAGCTATACTATAATATTCTAGGCTAGACTAGGCTCTACTAAGCTAGGCTATACTAGGATACGATAGGCTAGGCTATACTAAGCTAAGGTAGTATAAAGTAGCCTATACTATGCTAGGTTATACTCGGCTAGCTAGATTATACTAAGCTAGGGTAGGTTAGGCCTAGTATAGGTAGGCTATTCTATTTTAGGCTAAGCTATCCTATGTTTGGCTTGGCTTAGCTATACTAGACTAAAACAGGGTAGGTTATACTATGCTCTGCTTGACTATGATATGCTATTCTATACTAGGGAAGTTTAGGTTAGGCTATTCTAGACTATACTAGGCTATGCATGGTAGACAATACTATGTTATACTAGGCTATGATATTCTCTACTATGCTATGCTAATGTAGGTGGTTCTACTACGCGATTTTAGGCTAAACTATGCTATACTATTCTGTGCTTTGCTATGCTATGCTATTCTATACTATGCTATAATATACTATGCTATGTTATACTATGTTATGTTATACTATGCTGTGCTACATTATGCAATGCCGTGCTATACTATACTATGATATGCAATAATATTCTATAATATACTATGCTCTAATCTGCTATGGTATATTATGCTATCCTATAGAATACTGAGCTATTAGTGTGCGTCAATATTTTCAACGTTCTAATTACATAAATGAGGGGTGCTCAAAATTTTCAGCCCTATTTATCAATTCTAAAGCTTATTTTGTTTATTTTAATCGAAATTTAGTTCGACTTGGTTATCTACATAAATGTTTTGACTTATTCTTGTCATTTTGGGGACTTAAATGACTATTACTATATTAATAATTATATCTATCTCACTCTCCTTTGTCCTTTGAATTCCCTATTAATTTATATATCTTTCATAGTCTCGATCGACCTTACGAAGCATACCTTAAAAGTTTGTCTAATCGGAAGATTTTTTTTGTCTTCCGCGTAGCCGAGTGGTCTAAGGGACAGTTTAATTGAGATCAAAGCGGTTGTTTGGTGCCTCAATGTGTACGGTTCGAATCCCACCCCTGTACTGAATTTTGCGAATTATGAAATAACATTTGTGAAGAAAAATTATCCTGGTTTTCTTTTTCTTGCGGTTTGCAGGATTCATTTCATCATTTTTTTGCGTTCATGAAAGATTTATACATTGTTTATTCGCCGCATATTTACCTTAACTCTCCTTTGTCCTTTGAATTCCCTATTAATTTCTCTCTCTTGCATAGTCCCGATCGACCTTGAGAAACGTACCTTAAAAGCTTGTTTATTCGGAAGATTTTTTGTCTTTCGCGTAGCCAAGTGGTCTAAGGGACTGTTTAATTAAGAATAAAGCGGTTGCTCGCTGCCTTAGTGTGCATAGTTCGAATTCCACCCTTGTACGGAATTTTTGCGAATTAGAAAATAACATTTCCGAAGAAAGATTATCCTGTTTTTCTGTTTCTTGCGCTGGATTCATTTCATCATTCTTTGGCGTTCCTGAAAGATTTATACATACCTATATATGTATATAGGTAGAATGTATGTAATCATACATACAGGAGTTAGGCATATATTGCATGCTCTTTAATTGTCCATAAGCTGCATCAACACCTTAACGAAGTTTATATAGGGCAGTGGGGAACTGAAAGGTGCCTCTTGTCTCTGTGTTGTCATGAATAATCTGTAAAGTATTTAGTAAATCAGTAGAGGAGACAATATTTTAGTGAAATCTATAACCAAACGAACAATAATACAACTAAAACCTGATAAAACTTTATGAATCAGAGGAGTCTGAAAGTAAAATCAGAGGCGTGTCTTGCATCTTTCATGTACTGCCTCGCTCTCGACACATAAATTTGACTGGATAGGTAGTCAATTTTCTTCAACAAACATCTCCCTGCCTTCTGCGTCACTTTTCTCTCCTTTATTGAAAGATATTTAAAAGTTCATGCCAAACCTCACGCTAAGACGAAAATATACCACTAAACTGCCATACTATTTCTCAAGGATTTTACTGAAAAAAAACGCGAACCCCTAAATCAAAGGTTTTTCGAGAATATGTCAAAATATGGTTACCAAATGCTATCTTTCCCTAATAAATTACCTTCAAACACTCTTGTCTGTTTGATGGATCGTAAATTGCCCGGTATATTATGCACGTGCAAAATGTGTAAAGCCTTTAAATTTGAGAGGAAACTTGTTGATTACGGTCCAATATTTAATTAAATGCAGGTAAATTACAAGTCTTTAGTAAGGATCCTATTTGGGCATCAGGATGGAAGTAAAAATTTATGTATTCTGCCACAATTGGTTGGCTGCGTATGTTTACTACAATAATAAAAACCTACATTCCTAACTTTCAATCCCCCATTTCACCGCACTCCTCTCTCCATTGGTCAAAGACATGCGCCTTCATTAATGAATCTTAAAAGTTCAAAATACCAGAGACTTTTTAGCTACATTCGTATTTATTCCTCTATCCTTGTCCTCTTTTCTCGATATGTCTTTCGTGTTTTCTTTACCTCATCTTTCAACTCCCCTACTCTTCCAGAGCGCAAGAGAAGGTCTTTATACTTTCCCGAGAGGGAGGAAGGGGCCTCTTGGACAAATTTGAAAGTTTCTTCATAACTTATATGCATTCCTCTCGCCCCAAAACCTACAATCATGTACGACAAAACGTATTTGTATTTTTAAAAATGTATAAATACAAATATTGGTCATTATTAGAAATAATATTGCTTTCATTTATACATTAATATCTCTATACACATTTTAGGACATGTTGAATTTAAGACTCAATATTTAAAGAGAGAAAAGCTTTGTTTTTATCAAGTTAAACTACTTTGAATTAATTATCTCTATCAATAAAATGTCTCTCAGCAAGAATACATAACCAAAAGCACAAGTTTAAAATGTCTTATTCTCTTACAACCTTTATAAAGAGGTAATTTATATACCCTCTTATTCGCACTTCTTTCAGTCTTGTTTTGATTACGAACTGTAGATGTTTTTTTCCTAAAAAAAATAATGTTTGGAGCAATTTCTGCACACGATACTCCAATTTGGCGAAAAAGACTTAATAGTATACACAAGTTAAGGTAGGACCATTAATAAATAATAAAACAATGCTGTAAAAATGTAAAATATATTTAGCAATAGGTTTATGTCGGGATAGTATCAATGTTTTGCAGTAATTAATGTAAAAATATTAGATTAAAACTTCAGTTGCAAACGTTTGTGAGAAGTCGTCAAATGTAAGTTAAGCTGTTTGGCTTAATGCAGCCAGAAGTAAGCCATGAATAGTCAAACTGGAAACCCAGTGAAGTGTCGAGAGATATTTAATGACTTGAATATACCTGCTACTATGTTTCTAAATAAAAATGCTACAGCAAAAATGTTAGGTGTCTGAATACAATACATACTTACTTTTGTGCTTGTAGAGAGGGATCTCCAATTAAGATCACTTTGATGGGTATATTTATTTTGTTTGTCTTTTTTATATTTAAAAAAAAAGAAATTGTTTTTTGCCTTTATAATCAAACTCTTTAATCAATGAGAAATATATGCAGCGAATTTGCTATATTCATTAATATTTATTGAATGATCTCTTCCTCCACTTTCTTACAGTTCTTCTCCCTTCCTTTTCGTACACTTTTTTCATCCTCTAATTCCTTTCTTTTAAAATACCCCCTTGCTCATTCCCCGCCCGCAAGGAAGTGCATGCTGTAACATGGGTAGTGTCCAGGCCACAATTGAAACCGGGGAGAGTAATTCACCCTGGGGGCTCTTTTTAGGGCCGTTTTTTTTTCAACTCTCTTACATCTCCGAATTATCTATTTTATTACTCCTATTTCTTCTTTTACCCCCTGTTATGGGGTAGATGCCGTAGCAGGGGTTATCCCCCTGCAACAAATAAATCAATTTGGACAGCACGCCCTCCCTCCTCCACTACCCGCAATTCTGCCGAGTCCCGGCCCATACCCCGGAGGGGGGCCTACTTCCTTTAAAGATCTGCGATTTGCGCTTTAAATTACGACACCTGTCTCCTTTCATTCTCCGCTGAACTCCATTTTATATTCCCCACTTACTCTCTCTCCTCTCTTCCGCCTTTATCTCCCAAATTGCTAATAACCTTAGCTTCATTAACTGTTTATTGATGGATAAATGTATGAGAGCTTTGAAAAGTCACCCTCAAAGATAGCAATTAACAGACAAGGTTCTTCCAATCAAATATGGCAAAGAGGAGGGTTGTAATGAAACTTTACTTTGTGATGCAAGATCTATAGAGTTTTTGCTTATATGCAATGTGCATTTATTTGCCATAGATACCATTTAGATGATAATTTATAATAAAAAACGCATTGGCTAATTTAGTTTTTTATGCAATTTTCATCATTTTGCTTCATTGGAAATTATATGCTTATATATACATACTAACATATATATAGATACGCTTGTTGGTTTTGACGGCAAAATCATAGTTGAAATTAAACTTTACGTCCAATTATTGGGTCCAATTTGCTTTAGCCCTAGAACTAAACTAAACTAAGAAAGCTCATTTTTATAAAATCTCTTCAAGGGCACAGGAATAAGTGTTGAGAAATATTCCAGCGAATGTAAATTCTCCATCATCAGTCCAGACAATCATACACAAATATAGAGAAATGAAACAATTTTGAGTAGGTCAAAAGTGAGGGGAAGCTAAAATATAATTGATTGATATTCGTAAAATTTTAAGAAGTATATATATATGTGTTTTAGAGACAGGAATGGAAGGATTGCTACACAACAATGACTTCTTTGGATACCAGGCAATACAGTCGTAAATCTCATGTTGCACAAGGCTCACGTTTGCAGAGAAACAGACACAGTGATAAATGGTTTTGGACGAAAACACTATGGAGGGACGACATGAACATAGAAATAAGAAGGCATAATTAAATAATAAATCTTACCCGGAAAACAGGGCAAGACCTTCTTTCAAAAGGAACCACACAAGCCATATAAGATAAAAGTTTATTTGCTACTTATTTAAGGAGAACAATTGTTAAACTCGATGGATCATAAAGAGAATATTATCTGGGTTCTTTAAAAGAAGAGCTTGTGTATGATATCAGCAACATAACTAAAGTTGTGTATCTATCTCTACTTTCAACAGATTAACTATCGAAAATATATGATCACTTTTATCAGTAGCTAGTTTGAAAATTCCAATTTAATGTGTTGAGATACCATCATGAAGCTGAAACGTGAATCCCATAAGAAATATGTAGATCAAACTTAAATGCAGATCCTAGAAGAAACCCAACGAATATGGACCATTTGAAGATGAAACGTAGGGAGTAATAGATGAAAAAATCAAATAATCACTGGTGTAATTCAATAAAACTCTGATTAACGGTTGCTAACTATAATTACTAACAAATATCATGCAAAATAACATCAATTTTTATTTTCCACATGGGATTTTAAACTTTTGTTCAGTTTAATTGTGTAAATATTTGTTGAAAACTCTTTAGGATTAATTTTAGGATTTCGGTGGGAATGAACATGCAGCATTTACTAAAACCTTAATTTTTAAAAAAAAATATTAATGGATTAAATAATTAAAAACCTACACACATGCTGTGTGTAGGCATTATAACTCTCAGCGACTTTATCCTTCAACCAATAAAATGGATTTAAGGCAAGTTCGAACTATGAAGGTACCAAGGAAGGGCAGCGAGCGTATAGCAACAGGCGGATCATTCTGCACCAAACAGCCAAAATAGAAGAAGGACGTTCACACATCCAGCACAGATGACAAAAAGTACCAGTAATAAAGCTGGTGAGTCTAAACCTAGGAGTCTCAGATGCCCGTGGCAGGTACAGAGGGGACAAAATGAAGGGGGATGTTGAGGACGAGAGGGAAGCAGGTTAGTAGCCAGTGGACTTCACAGATCAGGGTAATGCTGCACCAAGAAACTCTCTTTGCGAATAATGACATCGGCTGTAAAGTGTTGAAAAAGTTCAAGGGGTCAAGGAGTGGGAACGTGAGATACAGCGAGATTGAAGTTACAGTGATCAGGACGAGAGGTAAGGAAAGCATACAATATGATCTCGAAACTACTTTAGTTAAAATAAGAGCGGATCGGCTAAGCTTACTCAAGAAACAGAGAAATGACCATCAGACATTAACTTGTAAAGTTCTCTCTACAAAGGAGACGCTCAAGTTCTTAACAGAGTAAAAAAACCGGAAAAGTCAATCCACCAAGGTTAAAAAAGCGAGTAATATCTTCACAACTAACGATATTCCAAAGAGTACCCACCAGCATTGCTTCTCTTTTGTTATGGTTAACTTCCTTAAATTGTCCAAAACCATTCAGTGATGTCGTAATCTGATAAAAGATTTTTAACAGCGATAGCAAAGGAGTGGGGGGGGGGAAATACGATTACGTCTCTTTGGGATGTAAGTAAAATGATAAATTGAGGCCTGGCATAATAATGGCAAAGGTACTTATTCAAAGTACAGTACTTTGAAGTCTTCGCACTGGATTGGCGTCAAACACTACTGAGCATGTGTTTGGCCCAAAATAACGTTCTATGCTTCTACTTGTGAGGGCCTCTTCTCTATTAACTGGTGTCTGCAAGTTGGGAAATAGTCACTGAGCGTTCGGAGCGTCCGTTATGTGATTTGTTGACTCTCTTTGTTTCCATTCCATAGTCGCATTTTTTCTTTTTCTGATTTTAAATTCGTAGATTTCAGGTTTATACTCTACTTGCTTAATTCTTAAACATCCCTTAAACATCACCGCTGGATCCCAGTATTTAATTTTTATCCATTACTTTTAAATTAATGTATTTATCCCTGATCCTCCCTGTCGTAGAATTCCCCCCTTTTTGTTCTATCTCTAAGAGTGCTAAGAGTGTCTAAGATATATAGATATTTTGATATCTTAAAGAACAGAGCCGTTACCAAACACGTAAGGGTATAAAAGAAACGCCCACTAATTCACAAAATAAACTTATATTTTATCTTTATCAATTGAATACATAACCTTTATACATTAACTACAGCAATACTCTGAATATTATCCTAAACAAGAATTAATTAAATTAGTTTCCCCACAAAATTAAGTTAACGTTTTCTCTACACACGACAATAATATAAGAATTAGGCTTACGGACTCATGTGGAATTTAAAGGGCCTCAGAAATGTTATTGACTCACGACGCGTGCCGTGTGTCCAGTTGTAGATGGGCGAAATTCTACGGTCGTTTTGGCGAAGGTTGCAGCTGGAAGGTCCACACGTTCTTCCGGGGGGGGGGGATCTTCAAGGACGAGGACCAATACGGTGCTTTATGCAACACCTAGGCAGTCGTGGTCTCTCTGGCGAGAGTGAGTCGAACTTGTTTCTTAAATCAAGTTAACTTGAGTGCGGTGTGATCACCGAGTAACGAGCTTGAGGAGGAGCTTTTCTCCTTAGTTACTTATTTCCTTATGGACGAGGACTGAACTCGGGGAGGGTCTTCTTCACGGGCGAGGATAACGGAGGGGGATTTCTCTGGCGAGAATAATTTGAACTTGGTTCCTTACCAAGTTAACTTAAGAGTTCGGTGTGGCCACCGAATAACGGGCTCGAGGGGAAGCCTTTTCCTTCTTCTTCTTAATTCCTCAAGAACGAGGAATACCCCTGGTGTTTAAGGTGCACCAGGATATGAGAAGTCTCTCTGGCGAGAGTAAGTTGAACTTACCAAAGTTAACTTATCGTTTGGTTTGATAACCAGGGACTTAGCTCGAGGATGAGCTTCTTCTTAGCCCCTTAAGGTAGGTAGCCCTGCCTCTCTTGCAGGCTACTTCTTGGTCTGGCGAGCCAAGTACACTACCTCTCCAGTCTCGGTAGCTCGGTTGTGGATCCGAGGACTTCGTCACCTAGAGACTGACGTATACTACCCCGATTTTTTGCATTTTGCATTTTGTGTATAGAAAGAACAGAGAGGGACTGCTGTAACACGGCAGTCGGGTAGTCAGAGAGGAGCGTTGCGGAAAATAATTAAGAAAGGGACAGCGAGAGTAGATAGGTCGGTGGCTATACACCGAAGCGAGGTGTTGTGGTGAGGGTGTAGGTTATGTGGTAATTGACTGGGCGAGGGTTGGGGGCAAGTCAGGGGGGGGGAGGCTGACAGTCCATCCGGAAACGCGTTATTCACGATGCCTTATTGGTTTTATGCGAAGAATGGTACGGGTGGCAGGTGTTCGTGGGCCACGGGATATCGCGGCGCCATCGCGTACCTTCTTACATGTAGCGAGGTGTAAAGTGGGTCTGTGGTGAGTTTTTCAAGTTGTTTTGTAAGTCTGGTGTGAGCGTAGGTGTTGAGAGGAGTTAGTTTGTTGTTGTTGTGTAGTGCGTCCATTCTCGAGTACAGCGGCGAACGGCAAGCGCGCTTCAGAGCAGAGTTCTGAATGCGCTGAGCCTTACGCTTCCATGTGTCGCTCGAAGCTACGAGTGACAGTGGGGAGTACGTGAGAATGGGACGCACGAGTGCTTTGTATAGGTGTAGTTTTAGTTTTTTACTCGCTGGGTAGAACCTACTCAGCGATGCGTTTGTACGTGAGGCTCTTGCTTGTATTATGTTCTGGTGTAAGTTGAACCTGAGGGATTTGTCGAATGTTACCCCCAGGATTTTGGTGCACTGTGTGTATGCGAGCCTTGTTGGGTTTTGGTGGATCATGTTTGGTGTGTGTGAGTAGATTTGTAGGTTGTGCATGAAGTGATCTCTAGCGCTGTAGAGTGTCATCTGTGTCTTCTGAGGATTCGTGGCAATCAGCCATTTGTCCTCGTAGTCTGTCTTCT
Organism: Ceratothoa steindachneri; assembly: GCA_963969495.1. Lineage (NCBI taxonomy): Eukaryota > Metazoa > Arthropoda > Malacostraca > Isopoda > Cymothoidae > Ceratothoa > Ceratothoa steindachneri. The sequence continues at coordinate 138,295,258 of OZ018327.1, forward strand.
CGTCAAGTATTCTTTGTGCATGGAGCGCTATTTCTTCGGGGGCCCGGCTGCTGACGAGAATGGTCTCGTCGTCGGCGTAGGCCACTATGTATGGGTGAACGCAGTTTTCTGGTTGTCGTGGGGTGTCGTTTGTGAACATAATGTAGAGTGTGGGTGCCAGAACGCTTCCTTGGGGAACGCCTGAGCGTGGTGTGAAGGGTTTTGAAAGGGTGTTGTTGTATCTAATGTGGTAGCGCCGTCCAGTGAGGTAGTGTGAGAGGAGCCTTCTGGTTCAGAGAGGTAACTCCGTGTTGTTGGCGAGTTTCCAACGGAGTCCCTCGTGCCACACCTTGTCAAAGGCTTTCTCCACGTCCTTACTGACGAAGAGAGTCTTTTGGTGTATCTGTCGTTTCTTCTGTATTCTGTCGTGTACGATGGTCACGGCCGCCTGAGTGGACCTGCCTCTCCTGAACCCGTATTGATGGGGGGAGAACCAGTCCCTTTCTTCCAGGAACTCCCGTAGGCGGCAGTTGACCATACGTTCGAGTATTTTGCCTAGGTGCTCTAATAGAGCAATAGGCCTGTAATTGTTTGGATGTTTTGGGTCTTTGTGTTGTTTATGAAGGAGTATATTGTGAGAGACTTTGAATAATTTAGGGAAGTGGCCTGAGGCTAGAGAGGCATTGAATAGATGTGTGAGTGTGGGGTATATGTCTGCGGGGAGGTTGTGTATTAGTGTGGCTGGTAGGCCGGAGGGGCCGGGGGCGCGTTTTGGTGTCGATTTTATGTAGTGTTTTGTTTCCTCGACGGTGATTGGAGTGGTAAGTGTGGACGTATAGTCGAGCACCTCCATGCGTATCAGGGGGGCAGGCCTCAGCTCGTGAGCATGAGTCCGGCACCATTCCTGAATGTCCTGGAAGTGCTCCTGCGCATGTGGTTTTGGTGGGTTGGGGGTGTGTACTGTGTCCCAGTGGGACCTGAATGCGTCGAGGATGTCATTGGTGTCTGTGAGTATGTGGTTGTTTATTTTTAGTGTTATTGGTTTGGATGGTTCCGTACCCAGCATCCTTTTCACGTGCCGCCAGAAGAAGGAAGGGTCCATGCAACGGGTGTCGTCCGCGGACGACCTCACGCCACTGCCGGTTCCTATCTAGCTGCACGCATTGAAGGATGCGGGCACGTAGTTGGTTATGTTCTGTGGTCGTGGGCCTCTGGTGTAGTGTTTGTTGTACTGTGTGATAAGTCTCTGTGTGTGCATTGAAAATGTGAAGTGTTTTAGGCAGGTGTAGTCTTTGCGTGGTGAGTGTAGATTCCGTGCGGTGGTGATGGTGTCCAAGAGTGAGCACCAGTGGTGGTCTATTTGTCCTGGATTGGTGTTCTCCAGGTCGAGGTTGTGTGGTGTGTTTGTGGATATGTGGCTCCTGAATTCAGCCCAGTTTGTGTTTTTGTAGTCGTATATAGGTGATGTGGGGATGAGTATGGGGGATGTGGATATGAGAAGGCATATTGGTATGTGGTCTGATAGTACGTGGGGACCGGGTGCAATGTGAGTGTAAAATAGTGTGGCGTGGTCGTTACAGAAGACCACATCCGGGGATGTGGTGCCCCCGCGCGTGCCGAAGAACGTGGGGAAGGCAGGGCCGATGTGTTCGCAGCGGAAACGCCGCAAGGCACCGGCCAAGTAACTCCCCGGATCGTTCGTATTGTTAGAAAGGAGTGTCGGGTGAAATGCGTTGAGGTCCCCCACGAAAAAGATAGGTAGGTTGTAGTTTGAAAGTGCCCGGAGTGGGACTTCTAAGTTCAGCTGTATTCGTGGTGGTCTGTAATGAGTGGCCACTATTATGGGGCCAGAGCTTGTGTCTATTTTGCAGGCTAGAAAGGAGGTGTCGCGTGTGTTGACGAGGGAGTGGTGTATGTTGCGCTTTACTTGGATCGCAGATCCTAGGTGCCGCGCCTGTGGGGATAAGTATGTGTGATAGCCTGCAATGCGTAGTCTGTTGTTGGGAGGGTGTAAGCTGGTGGAGTTAAGGAGTATGATGTCGGGTCTTTGTGTGTTGAGTACCCAGTTGGCGACCGTATGGCGAATACCGTGCCAACTGCGTACGTTTAATTGTATTACACTAATACGACCTATTGTCGTGGTCTTAGTGCGCGGGAGGCTGACTTGCCATGAATCCTCCCCTTCTCCTTGGTTATTGCCCAGGAGGCGTGAGGGGCGAGTACCTTGACTCGTGTCGATGCTTGTTTGTGAGGCACGGCCGTGTTATTGGGTGGGGGAGCCGTAGTGGGTGGAGGAGTGTGTTCTGTAGAGGTGGTGGCTTTGGGTGGGGTGGTGTCTTGGTGGGGGGAGTTCGTGTCGGGGGTGGGCGGTGTAGAGCTGGAGGATGATGGGCTGGAAATGGTTGGGGAGGTACATATTATGAGAGGAGGGGTTTCAGGGGAGAGAGGATGTAGGGACGGCGGAGGGGTGGTGGAGGGGGAAGGGGAAGGAGTCGGAGGAGAAGGAGTAGAAGAAAGGGGGTGGAGGGGAAGGAGTCTTAGGTGAAGGGGCGGAAGGCGGAGGAGGAGGGGAGTGAGAAGGAGTAGAGTGAGAAGGGGTATGTTGAGAAGGGGAGGATGCAGAAGGAGTGGAGGGGGAAGCAGTATGGAGCGAGGAGGTAGTGGAGCCAGGAGAGAGGGGGGTTTGTTTGTTCCGTGCCTGTCTACGCGGGTGGGGCTTGGGGGTGGGGTTTTGGGGGTTGACATGGGGTGTAGCGGACTGCGAGGGGGTTAGAGTGACAGTGGAGGCTGTGGGAGAGGAGGCTGAGATGGGTGCGAGGGGGGGGGGCAGCGGGAGGTAGGCGGGGTTTGGATAGAGGGGTGGCGGAAGCGCGAGGAGGATAGGTTGTGTGAGTGGGGGCTGGAGCAGTGGCTAAGGAAGGTGCAGGCACAGGACAGACGGCGGGAAGAGCGTGGTGAGAGTGGGGGGCGGTGGTTCCCTGCGGGCAGGGGTGTGTACCCGTCGGGGTGGGGAGGAGTGCAGGTCTGGATGTGTGTGCGTCTATTAGAGCGAACACCTTCTCGGGGAAGGTGATTTGCTCAATGCCGTTGGAGGCGAATAGTGTATTTAATATGTTCGCGTATAGTCGGGGGTCACCCCTCGACATGTCTTTTGCCACCGCTGAGAGCAGGGTGGCCAGGTGTAGTTTTGTTTTTGTGTTGTCGCAGGGGTGGGGTGGGGTGGGGGTGGGGGTGTAGAGTGGGGTAGGGGTGGGCGTGTAGAGTGGTGTGGTGTGTTGGTGTTGGTAGTAGTGGGGGTCTCTGAGTGTTATGAGCTGGGGTAGAGGGGGGAGGGATGTGTGGGTGGGGTGTGGATGCTGCAGGGGGGGGGGTGCGTCGGGGGTAGAGCAGGGGGAGCCGGCAGCGTAGGGCTGGCAGCAGCGGCGAATGACATGGTGAGGGGAGGGGGTGCGGGGGCGGGGTGTGTGGTTGTGCGTGTGTTTTGTTGCGGGTGCCGGATGGCCTCCACGGCGTCGTGGCGTGCCTTGCCTAGGTAAGGGCACCTGGGGTTGACGGCGACGGGATCGCCGCCACAGTTTGCACAGCGGGCTGTGGTGGAGGTGCAGGTCGTGTAGTGGTGCCCCATTACACTGCACTTTGAGCAGATTAGGTCTGCAGTGCAGGTGTTGGTGCTGTGACCGGTTTTATAGCACCGGTGGCATTGTGTGGGTCTGATGTTGTGTTGTTCCTCTATGTGTGTGGGGTTTGTGAGGGTGCCGCAGACCTTGATGCCTTGGTCTAGCAGCATGTTTTTCGTGTTGTCACTGGACAGTGTAATTACTGCCCAGTTTTTGGACCTGTTGAAGTACAGGTCCTTGATGACCTCCTCCCCGTACTCCTGACGGAGGTGCGAGCGAAGGTCCTCGTTTGTGAAGGCCAACCACAGAGGGTTGGTCCTTGTGACGCGTATTTGGTAACGTTTCATGATACCGTCAGCGAGTCTCGTCTGCAGGTTGTGTGTGTTTAGTGTTGTGGTGGCGTTTTGGTGGAAAGTTAGCGCGTCCTCCTGTGAGCGGAAGACGAGCTTGTGGCCTGTGCGTAGATTAACTATGTTGGTTATTGGTGTGTCGTGGGTGGAGGCTAGCGTGAGCAATGTGTGGTGGTCGATTGTGTCGGGTGCTGGTTGTGTGGTGCTCGTTAGTATGAGGTGAGAGGTATTTGCCATTTTTGTGGTCTTTACGATTTTTTCTTTATATAGGAAGGCCTCCGCCCCGATGAGGACCCCGTGAACATGACTCGAATGTGATGAAGGGTGATGGATGATTTTATGGACCTGGTTGGGCTCCTCAGTGGGTGTAAAAACATGGCGGACTTAATGATGACTGAAGCCAGAATCAACTGACTCCAGTCGGGGTGCCGCCCCTTCTATTGAGTTTTGGTTATTTAACAGTTACGTCCGACATCTCACAGAGACGGAAGAGTCTCCCTCTGTGGTCCTGGACGGTGCCGCAGGGTAGGTTGTTATGCCTCCCCACGTTTGTAACTGAATCCCAAACCAGGTTGCTTCTTCCTCTAGGTTCCGCAGCGGGGTAAGCCTCAGACCTCCTTTCCCCAGAGTTTTCAATTATGCCTTTTCTAAGTAGAACGGCATAGTTGCAACGAAGCTATATGTGTAGAGTCACGTTCACGGAGCCAGACATCACGGCGGAGCAGGGATGGGGGGGGGGGTTAGCACGTCATATCAGAATGACGTGCCAAGGAAATAAAGATATTTTTATTCAGGGGGGGGCAGGGGGTGACTTAAGGTCCTATTTAGGTCCGGGGGTACTTGTAGATGGTGAAATCTCGTCCTCGAGAAAAATCCGTTGGTGAGCGGGAGTGTGCTGGAGGTGACTTTCCCTCAACGTTTCCTCCTTTGCCGGCTAAGACTTCTCCTAGGTTGAAGAGCTCACGTAGAAATCGATCGCTGTATGCTCGATTTTCCTCAGAGTTCCTCATTTATACCTCGCACCCCCACTGGGGGAGTGGTAAGGGGGGGGAGGGGCTTGAGGACGGCCCCAGGAGAGTTCTTTTTCCAAATGGTCTTTCCCACGAAGTCAAACATCGGCTCCTCGTTAGCCATCGAGATGGGAGAAACCCGTCTCCAATTTCTTGTTCGACGTGAAACTGGATCTCACTCTCCTGGGGGAGATCTTACCTTTTTGACCTTTAGGGTCTTACATGGCACCGAGTTGTGCCACACTGCGGTTAAGCACTGACCCGCCGATGCCTTCGACGGATGTCTTTGCGGTAACCGCCTTGTGACTGTACCAAGAGTGTACGGGGGGGGGGGGGGGGTAACCATTCCCCGACACTCCCTTAAAGAAACCCTGCTGCACTCCTGGGTAGCATTTATCTTTCAAATATGCCGTGATGGTCAGAATCATATCTCCCCCCCTCAAAATAATGTTCTCGTTTAATTATTACATTTTTTCTTTTATTTCTTGCAAATTAAAATAAATATTTATCTCTTTACGTCTTATGGTCTTCTTCAACTAGCAATCTTCACTTAGATAAGTCCAATTGATATCCTTTTTATTTTTATATTCTTATTATGAACTTGTTCCCGTAAGTATATACTGTATATTTAGCTCTCGTAACTATAGGGTCTTTCAATAAGGTCGCTCAATTTTTAAATGTAAATAAAGCAGGTTTTGCGTAATATATTAACTTGATTTAATTTAAATTTAAGAAGTACATTTGATGGCATTATTTGTGGAATATGAGGTCGTTCCAATGTCCGCTGTGGCTTCGCTTGGTGGAACGTATTTGGGAGGCCCAATTTTCGATGACTTTGTTGCATAAATCTGGCTGAATTTGCTGGATGGTGTTTGTAATGTTGACTTTGAGGACATTAACTGTTTATGGATTATTCGCATAGACCTGCTGCGATTTAAGGTAACACAAAAGAAAGTAGTGTAATGGCGTTAAATCGCATGATTTCGGTGGCCAGTTGACGTCGCCGCCGCGCGAGATGCCCTACCATGAAATCGCGTGTGCAAAATGTCTATCGTGGCATGCGCAGTGTGGCACGTAGCGCCGTACTGTTGTAAACACATGTCTTCAGTATCCATATCAGGCATATAATCTAGTTGAAGCCACAAGAAGTTGCTTATCATGGACCTGTAGGTCTCGTCGTTGACGGTTATGGCCATCCCACCTACGTGCATAAAAAAATACGGACCGATAATTCCGTTAGACGAAAGTCCGCACCAAACATTGACTTTGTTGGAATGCAATTGGTGCTAGTGTATCTCATGTGGATTATTTTCATCCCAAATCCAAAAATTTTGCTTGTTCACAAATCCATTAAGCCAAAAATGGGCCTCGTCGCTGAAGATGATTTTGGGGGAGAAAGCGTGGAAAGTTTGTCGAAAGGAGCACTGATTTCAATAATAACATTTGATGATTTACACACGCTGTTCAACGCTATAACCTTCCATTATAACTTGCCAAGTACAACTGAACAGTTCACAGTGAGGTTTCTAGATATCACTTTAACAACATGGCCACTATTGCTTGACAAAGCTCGAGCGTCCTTGTTGAAAGACCCTATATATAGGATTGAGTTATTGTTCAAATATATAATTTTCAATGAATTTTATATTTGCTTTATTTCCCACTAAACGGTGTGCGCCCTTGGATAGCTGCAGGTTAGCATTCAATGCGCCCCGTTCTTTCAATGATTTGTGCGTGGTTTCGTCTAAAAGATTTTCTAGTGTCCAAAACTTGAGTCTGGTATTCGTGTTCTTTTAATACGGTCCTCGAAAGATGCATTCATTAAAGAATTTCATTCCTCAGTGATTTCGCAGAGAACAAAAGATCTTTTAAGCTGTATCTTTGTTGCGAGGCAAAACTTATATTTTTACCATTATTATTTCATTTATTCAAATTCCTTTTTTATCGGTGCGCAACATAAAGCTTTTGTACTGGATAACTTCGCCTATTACATATTAATGTATCTTAAGGATTAAAACATCTCTAACTATTTTATTGATTTTAAGAAGACACGTAGTTTTGTATTACTGTATACAAGTAGAGCAATATAGGGTTTGACCTGGTTGATGGCAAAGTCAGTCTAGATAAGAGTCATTAACCCTGCTTTCAATGAAGAAGGAATAGATTGAAGAGAGCGCATTAGCTACAATAGGGTTCATCGGGAGAGTATTTTGATAACACAGGAACCGAGAATAGTCCCAAGTATAATGGTGAACTGAGGTAACCGATAACTCTCAGAGCAAGCAATGATTGTAATATTTACAAGGTTTATTTTTAAACTTATCAATGAAACAGAACATAAGTATAATTAAGAGTAAGGAGAAAACTAGAAATACATAGATGGAGTATGGTAATTAGGAATGAGTATAAATGAATTAATTATTTGATTGAGTCATTAGAGAATGTGGACCACTGGGATTATTTGATACGTCGGGAATGAATATGAGTTAGTTTACATATAGTAATATGAATGGCATAGCAATGTGGTAAATTAAGTTTTATATCGATTGTGTGGTAAATTTAGGGGTCTCCCTATAAGTGAAAGTTAAAATAGCTAATTAAAACAGGTATATTGAATAATAGTTGATAAAGTCAGGAGAGTCACAAGTGCATTCTCGATGCAAGTTGAAGATGATTAACCATTGTTATCGCAACCGAATACCAGTAGAGTACAAGTCCATTTAATTGACAATTTTGCCATATAATCTTGTCTATCGTGGGGCTTATAACCATCCTGTAATAAGAAGGCCAATGTCAAGGTAAAATTGGCAATTGAAACATCCTCAATAAATCTCCACTAAACACTACACCAGACTACACTAACCCTTTCGCTGCTAATCGGCCATATATGGATTTGATTAAGTATTTCTTCTCCTATTGTCCAAAGGTGTGAAATATTTTGTAAGTAGTTTCCTCTGGCAATCTTCTATCAGTTGCCATGTTTTAAATATTTCCATTCCAAATCAGTACTTCTCAGAATGTCGAGTAGAAAAATTCAGCAATTTTTCACACCAAATTTAGACTCAGATAACCTAAGCAGTATATCTAGCAATTTATGGCTGGCCCAGCGAATCATTATTTGAATTTGAAAGTGATAATATAAAAGTTTTAGACCAAGAAAATAGTGAAAATAATGATACAACAGACGAAAATGAAGAGTCCGACCCTCGGCCACGCAAACGAACGCGGCGTGCCACAACCGAATAGCGTGTTGTAAACCGAATAGCCGCCTTTCCACTTACAAAGAAACGGACGCCGACGAAATACGCTCGTTTTTGAGTACTTGGCTTCTCATAGGTGACAGTAACAAAAACCAGCTAAATGATTACTGACAAACTAATGAACTTCACGAACAGAGGATATTTGGAAAACTCATGTCAAGAGATCGTTTTCTGCAAATATTGAGGCTTTTACATTTTAGCGATAATACAATTGAAAGAACCAGCAAAATAGAAAAAAATCAAACCTGTCTTGGATCTCATTAGAATGAAATTTAAATTAAAGCTGATTGCTTTCAAAGACCTTTATATAGATGAAGGTCTACTCCTTTGGAGAGGAAGACTCCATTACATACAATAAAATTGAAATAAAAGACAAATTCGGCGTAGAAACGTTTGTATTGTGCGATTGTAATAGATTTGATCATTTATACTGGAACCGGTACAGAAATTACTATCGACAGTGAAGTAGGTGTGATGGGCTGAGTTGTGATGACACTGCTTGAATCCTATTTGAATAAGGGCCATGTTCGTTTTGTTGACAATTGGTACACAAGCCCTGATCTCTTTGCACAATTACTATAAAATAAGACTGGGGCTTTTGGAACAGTTCGTTCCAATAGAAAGAACATGCCTAAATTTAAAATTTAAAGAAGGGGGAGGTTGAATAGATGCAAGGCACTAATATATTATGCGGAAAATGGTGTGATAAACGAAATGTACAGTTGCTTACAAGTGTGAATGATGACCAAATGTGTGACATCGGGAAAAGGGATAGAGATGATAACAATATTTTGAAACCTAAATGTGTGATTGAGTACAACAAGAAAATGCGAATGGTTGATAAGAGTGATATGCTGATAAATGGTATAGAGTGTGTACGTAAAACTATTAGATGGTATAAGAATTTTTTCTTGCATCCGAACTGATATTGCCCCAGGTTTTTAGTCGCAGGCGACTCTACATCTCCCCCTCTCGGTCGGTTGGTCTCCGTTTTTAATTTTTTGTTTCGATAATAACATTGTAACTACTGGGCCGATTCTAACGAAATTTTAAACATTTATCTTGTTTTACATTCCCTTTGGAATTATATAATTGTCAAGGTCCTCACATGTTTAGCCCAGGAACTATTTTCTAGGGGAAATAACATCATAACTATTCAGCCAATTCTAACGGAATTTGAAACCCTTATGTTGTTTTACATTTCCTACCCGCAACTTTTTACACTTGCATAGCTACTGTCAATCAACCGCCAGTTTGTTTATCGCCCACAATTTATCTATTAAATTCAAATCGGGCAAATTCCGTAGTCAAGGTCCATAAAGTTAGAAGTTATTTTCAGCCAAATTTATTTATTGCTTATGCTTTGTGACAATGCGCGCTGTTATGCTGAAGACTACATTTATCATCCCCAAATTGGGCTTGAGCTTTCGGTAAAAGGCGCTGACGACCACGTTTTTGTATTATTGTGATTTCATGGCAGTGTTCTTGAGCAAACTTGTTGCTAATCCAGTTCCCTTCGATGAGAACAAGCCAAAGATATGTAGGGTGTATGGATGGTTCACCATCGTCCCGACACTTGACTCGTGAAATTGCTCTATTTTTTCTTTTAATGAAGAGAGTTCATCCTAGGATTTCTAACTATGAAGAATGGAACTCCATCAGAGCATATCCTTCCCCTTGGCCTTTGATTTTACATTTTCTTATTTTTATAAAAGTGGAGCCTATCCGTAGGGGAAAACGCCACAGGGAAACCCTCGCACCGATCAGGTCAAAAGACGTCCTTTTGATAAGGTAATGCAGAGACGACATCGAGGTCACATGCAGCAACTGCATCAGGACTTGTCGTTCAAGGATCGGGCTGTACAGTCACAGCCGGCGCTGCAGTTCCTCCAGTTCCTCACCCATCTCCTAAACATTTACGTGCTGGCTTCAAGCGCCACACCCCTGTAAACCGCCTCAGTAGACGGGCTAAACCATGTGAGTAAATGGGTTTGCATTGCACCACCAAGCTAGGCGGAGGAGATCCTCCACTGATCCAACGGCCAAGTGTAGGGGAATAAACCTTCCAAATGAGGAGTGGAGCATCGAAGCTGAACCAGTGGGCTGGCTGTGCCCACTGACTCCGGCAGCTCCTGCAGCCAACCTGGTGCCAAATGTACTGCTCTGCATTCCTTTGGATGACACCGGCGAGGCCGAGAGGGGGATCTTGGAGACTGGCGCAATCTCCATTTTCTTTCGAGACAGAAGGATGCCAACGAAACTCTTAATGTTCTTCTTGTAAGATGAGGCTTCTTCGCGGCCCTCCTCGACTTAAGCCCTATGTCTAAATGTCTCCGTATCACAGTGTGCGCTTAAGAGTTCACACCTGATTCTTTCCAATCGTGAGCAATCTTGCAATGGAGAAACCCAATCCTCGAGCTAGGAACTTATTAATGAGCGATATTGGCGTTCATCAAAAGCAAATGGGAGTCCAGAAGTATTCTTTACACGAGCATAAAATCATTGATGACCCTTAAGCAACTACCTCCTTACAATTTAGGGCACTTTGGTGCAGAGTAACAATTGTTGCACCTTTTCTTTAGGAAGAATAATTTCTAGAATTGAAAAAAATTTAAACATTTGACCTTAGAATATTAAAAATAGAATATAATTACACATTATTCATTTAAACCATATTTGTCATCATTTTACGCTTGTGATATAATAGTACAGCTCCAAGAACTCAAAGTAACCCCGTATATTAAAATAATTTTTCCAATCATGTGAATTTGAAAATGGACTAACAAAAATAAGCAAGGTCAACAGACCTTAGTCACGTGCTCTCAATTATTCTAACCTATGACCATATGACCTGCAAAACTTTCAATAATTCCCGGACTGATCTTGGGAGGACAATAGGAAATATATTATTCAAAGAGAATGTAAAAGAACATAAGGGTTTAAAATTTCGTTAGAATCAGCCGAATAGTTACAATGCTATTGTCAAAAAACTCATTGTAAAGTAAAGCGGTTACCATCCGACCGACCATCTTACGGACCGACATGGTCAAGACTGTGGGGTGTAGTACAGTTGAAAAACTGAATTTTAGTGTACCGTGCTATTCCCCTTTAATAGAAAGCCTCCCGCCGCCAATTAGCCCTACCAACAGGACATATACCTACTTGCACTAAATACGATGCTTCTAAACAACTTCAGTTTTCTTCAAGTAACCCATATTTGCCCAAATTATACCTTTCACACATTTAGTATTACTCCATCCCTCTGTTTTCTTTCATATAAGACTCATCTGATTAACTTATCAGGGACTTTGCCTTTACATTTCACCTTCATCATCATAGCTTGGCGCAATCTCTTTTCAAGGCATTTGTGGAGTGGAAGGCTGTAAGGATAATATTCTCAAGCTGCACATACAACTAACTTTATATTGTAATCCAAATATTTGTTAAATGCGTATTATTCCTAATATATTCTATATTTCTTTCACTTCTCCGAGCCTAGAAGCTTCTGAAGCATCATACAATTTCACCTTTGTATGTTAGAAAAGATGAAATGAATTGCTTAAACTTTTCATCTATTAAGTTCTAGTCTTTGCTATGAAAGTAAAGCTAACCAATCTAACTAACTTCCAACCTTTTTTTATAATGATTTCTTTCCATGTACTGCCATCAAGAATCATAATTGCTCAGATATTTAATCATCTATTCCAAATCACCCTATCTTCAACTGAATTATTGTTTGTGATTTTGCATTTTCTTTTAACTATTAATATAAGGCTAGTAAATGATAATGCTGAGATCATTGACTAAGACTTCTAGAAGTGATGAAATTTATCCAATGTTAGAAAAGTGAACGAGTATAAATAGCGCCTGTTTCTTTTAATTTTCTTTTGTTTCTAATCTAGAGGTCTAAATGTCTCATTTGCTTTGTAGGAGAAAATGTCAGGTCCGTAGAAAATTACTGCTTGCTTCGCTAGCGATCTAGGTATTCTATCAGTATTATAAAAATGAAAGCTGGTCCATAGGTTAAAAATAACATATAAATATGCTTTCTTATTGAATACTTTACAATCGAAGATATTGAATAGTTGAGAAATTAATGGATGTGCTGTAATTACTTTTAAAAACTGCCGTTCTTATCTGGCTGATAAGGAAGTTTCCTCCCTGTTGCTTGTTGAATCTTCCCTGTCTTTCCCTTTTCATTAATATTTTCGAATAAGAGACTGATCTGTATTTCTTTAATCTTCCCGTTTTTTTAATCAAAAGGAGTAGGGGTGAAGTGTTAAACGATGCCAATAATATCTTATATTTTAGATACTTTTTAACAAAAGATCAAATACTTCGAAAATATGGTCTAGCTATTGCTTTATAATCTAGATAATTTCATCTTATTCTTTACTTGCTTTACAATATATCATTTTTTAAATTGTATTTAAGTTTTTGTATATGTTTAAAGTGGACCATAACTTTATCTATTGGCCGGAAAATATTTGTTGTTGGGTGTCAATTGTACTCGTAGTCATAAAGTTCCAGATAGCATCTTTGACTGCTTCAAAGCTGGATATTACAGTAATAGTGTCGTTTATAAGGCCCAATATAAAAAGCGATTGTTTTATGTAAAGTGTAAAAAGAAATTGTGATCTGTCGTATCGGAATGATAATTTTTAAGTTTATTAACAAATTAATTATCGATGAATAATAAGGGTGTATAGAGGGCAATTTTGTCTTAATCAACCATTTGACTGTAAAGAATGCGCACAACACAGATTCTGCTAGCGTACTCTAACAAAGAAGGCCCATAACCGAGCGGCGTGCATGTGTCAGAGGCCTGAGAGAGAAGGAAGGCCGGGGCAGCCGTATCTGCAGAGTCTGAACAGTTGTCCTGGCCCCACTGTCAACCCCCATGCCGTTCCAGACTTGGACTCCACAACTACCTGTGAATCCATAAGAGATGAGATGTGCAGAAATCGTCGAAATCGCTGGACTACTACTGATATATAGATCAGTGTGATAGTTTTTTGCGATGGGCCTAAGCTAATAACCCAATTATTTGATACTTAATTAGGTTTGGGCTCATAACCAAAATTTAGGGGTAATCATTGAAAAGCTTATAAATTAGTGACTGGTTCCAACCCTAATTAGCCATTTACTAATAAGCTATTATATAATGAACTATTTAAAGACAATGGCGGGACATTGATGGGTTTGTCCCTATGTATGGAGCACTAAGTGAGGTATTTTTCTACAATACTTTGGATCGATGTAAAATTTTACTAGAAATGTAGAAGTACGCAATAATTCACTGATTTGGACTCTAAGTTGCTCATTACAACTTTATATCTATTTAAAAGAGAATTTTTAAAAAATGCAACAAAAACAAGTTGATATTAACCAAATTGACATAAATCTAAATTTAATCTTAGTAAATATATTACAATGGCTAATATTTACGTAGAAACTTAAGATATAAGAACATAGCTATTTATTTCGCATATCTTTCATGCTTTGTTGAGTGTTCTTTTATTCTTTTTCTACTTTTTTTACGGTCCTGTTGACCCATTCATTCCGAACTGACGGTCTAGATTTCAGTAGACTGAGAATTGACTGGATATAATATATATATATATATATATATATATATATATATATATATATATAGTATATATATACATATATATATATATACTATATATATATGTATATTTAGGCTTGGTAATAATCCTTAACGGAAATTTTAAGATTTCAAGTGTTATGGGTTCCGGAATGAATTCCCAGGTCTTGGTACGAAACGCTTCTTTGAAATCAATAGGACTTCTGTTTGGCCAATCAAGTTTTTAAACTTCTAAAGGTTAGGATATTCTTTTTAAATAGAACTAAGTATTAATTTCTTCAAAGATTTGACACGGTTTTTGCCCATGGAGCCCAGTTGATTGAAATCTTTAAAAAATTGCTCTAATTTCAGCAGAAGGACTCCTTTCTCTCTAAAGTAAGAGAAAGGGACTATATGGTATACATTTGAACCAATTTAGTTTACTTAATTAAGTCGGAGGGGAAGGGGATTTAAATAATTTTATTTAAATAAATAATAAAGTAGTGGTAATGGACTTTTAATAATATTCATTATAACCTTGTAGACTCCTTTAGAGTAACGATCGACCTTTCATATTTTAGAGACGATCTGTGTTTCGTGCTACAACCACTCTATACCATATACTACTTCTATATTATGTGTGTGGGGGGGGGGAGGATTTAATCACCTATTGCAACGCGAACCGCCCACGGACTGTTCGCAAGGATTAAAGACCGACGACTAGGAGGTCAAACTTGAGGAGTTGAGTTTCAAATCCTTAATAATCAAACAGAGTGCATAAATGGTTGGCGAGATTTACTTGAATAGACCGAGAGTATCGTTCAAGGTGAGTTAAAGATGACGACAACAAAAATATAATTTTATTTACAAGGATTAAAATAAGAATAATAATAGACAAAAGGGAATTATTTAAATTAAGAGTCTTTTGATAATTATTATGAGGAGGGATTCTCAAATGGAATTAATTGATTAATGTAAATAGGCTCAGATCAAAAGGGGGAATTTGACAATACTAATAATGGAGGGGGTTTTAGTCATACGGGTCGATGACTTCGAAGAAGGTCCTTATTGCGATGATGCGAACTATCCGATGAGGCATGTGGGGTACGATCCAAATGAGGAAGGTGGGGCACGATCCGAACCAACTTTCCGATAGAGATAGCCAAACTTTAAAGATGACGTTCGACGGGGAATGTGGGAATTCTCGTAATTCCACTGAAAGAGAAATCTTCTTTTCCTTAAAGATAATCGATGGAGATTTTCTTTGGTTCGATTAAACGAAGGGAGACTGTTGCGCAAATTCAAAGGCTTGCCGTTCACAGAAGCTACCAATTGACGTGGGTAGAGCCACGGCTGAAGAAGTCTGCTCTCTGCCGAACGCTCACGGGACGAGACGATAAGGACGGTCTTGAGGTGCGGTATGGACTCGACGAACTACAGAATAACATGAGTATTTGTATGCCCGATTCTGAAGGTGAAGGGGGAGTTTGGAGAAAGAAGTCACAAGCTCCAGACATCTTAATCGGGAGGCGGAGTCGATTCATCAGTTTGCAGCAAGGGAAGAGCCGTAGCGGTTCTTTCGCGCCTCGTCACCGGGCGGTGGGGAAAGGCTTGGGACGAGTCGCTGGATTGGGAAATATTTTCCCAACGTGCTTAGGAGTCGAAAATTCGAGAATGTTCGAACAGGAAATGACATCGCCCATGGCGGGATACCAATAGCACGTGGTCCCGATAAATGGGGGCGAGGGTAAGAGGTTGTTCTTTTACACTTTGCATTAATTTCATTTACAATGTAATCTCACTAAACATTAGAAACCTGAGTCCATATGGGGCCTCATACGTACACTATACTCAAAAACCTCGGGATATACCTAACGGTTTACCAATTTGAGCTCTCTTTTCTTTTATGTGTTTCCTTTCGAGTCTCCAATTTTGCTACCGTAATTCAAATTTATTGGTCTTCCTCGTGATCTACGTTGAGAAATGGACAGCTGGGCCCAGACATAATTTATTTTCAGCGAATTTTTCCATAAACCTGTTACAAAATCCAGTGGGTTTTGTTTTCCCACTATTAATTTCATTTCGACTATTTCTTACAAAAATCGACCTTGTATTATATTTTTATTCACCTATTTGTGTAAGTATTTAATCATGACAACAAACTAAACTGTCAGTGTAGGGACAAATTACTAGATTTCAATGGGTGTGATTTACTATTTACTTGCAGTATCTTTTAAGAGATCGTGTGAAACATTTTTAATAGTAAGGCTTTTTAGTTCAAAAGAAGGCCTACTTGTTTAATTAAGTTGTCGATTTGCAGTTCTATTTTTTGAGAGCAAAAAGGATACTTTGATATATTGCAAATTTTGTTAGTATATTATATCATCATACATCTAATTGCTTGAAAGGTTATCTCATCTGACTTCCACCTTTAGCGGTCGCCTGTAAATTAGTTTTTAGTGGATCATAATAGTATTTTGTCTTTCTATATTTTAGAGTTCTGTAAAAAAATATCCGGTGGATGGATGAGAAATTTTTTATTATTTCGAACGGTGGCCAAAAGATTTGAACACCAGAAATTTTAGGAAATTAGACAAGAGATTAACGTTCACATGTGATAAATACCTTTGCTCTTTTTAATTAGTAGGCTTCTGGTCAGCTATATCGATTAATGCCATTGAAATGTTTCGTTTAGCCAAGTCTAAAGGAAATACTTCATGAACATTTCAACCTCCATTTACATGCTTTTGACCGAATCACAGTGTTAAAAGTTTACTCATATATAAGAACGGATCTTCTCTATAAGTTAATTTTAAATCATTTATTCTTTTAGAAGATTAGGTTTTAAATTAATGGGGATTTATATATTAAAAAAACTCGATTAAATTCTAGAGAATTACCCAATATTGACTCTAGACAACTCAATTACTGTTTAGGCAATAACAGTTTATCAAATTCTGGATACTAGATTTAATCTATTGTCTCTCCAAATTAAAAAAGATACATGATCTTCCTCCTCATAGCTATCAAAAATAGTTAGGGGCAGAAGAGTACTTTTTTAAATACTCTAACTGCTGCTAAGGCAAGGTCATCATGAGGTTTTCGAAATTAATGAGTGGTTTGGTTGCTTTTAAATCCTTCAACATTTGAATTAGCCTCGATTTTTAGCTTTTCTCTCAAGTTTGGTTAACGAACCAAACGCATCCGTTTTTGTGAAGTTGGGTGATTTGCGATCTAAAATTTTCACGAAGTGAGCCACATTTTGGTTTCGTCTTCCGGCAGACTGCTATTGCAAATTTGTTGCTTATATTTTTCTATAGAAAATTGTACATGATGAATAATATTATGGTTATTTGGTGTAGTATTGTAAACTTATAAACAGTTAAGTCCCAGCGACAAAGTAAACGACAACTCTTCCTCGACAAACATGACGCCTCAGTAGTTGGCATCAATCTGCGTAAAATAATTTTGTTTAATTTCTGTAAGCCTTAGATTGGGTAGAGTGATGAAGTATAAAACAGCCTAAATTATTGTAATACAAACTACATTGTTAGGTGTTTTGAATAATATTACTGCATGGGTTTTTTAAATTCTATTTTGTCTTACTTTGTCTTTCGTCTCTCTTCTTTCTAACGAAGAAACACTTCCATTTGAATAGGGAAAAATATGCACTGGTGCAATTTTTACGCGGAGTATTTTACTAATTTAGCGAAATTCGCTTGGAGAGTGAATAAGTTAGCCGGCGCGGAGGGCGCGTAAGGCAACCGGGTTTACTCGTAAGGAATGAATGGAAACTACATAAAAGATCTGTGAATTATACAAAATGCCTTAATTGTGTTGCTTAAAACTCGTGCGCTCAAAGATTTCAACATTTTAATTTATTATTCTTCAGATACAGGCAGTTACAAGCTGAAAAAAAAAAGAAAATTGCTACTTTAAGTAAAACCTAGGCCCCATAAAAGTGTGAATAGTATCTATTTATGGTAGCGCTGTAGTGTTGAAAGACCAATAAAATCGAGTAAGGGGAGAGTAGACTAAGAAAATGAGATTAGGATGATGAGGAAAATGACGAAAACGGATGACATAAAACCTTATTTACGAATACAAACTTATCATTTGATTCCATTATTCGGGGTAACTAAAAATAAATGGTAAATTCATGATAATACAATATAAACATGATGCAATGTAAGAAATAAAATTAAAATAATTGAATGAAAAAGTTAAAATTTGCAAGAGATAAATTGGTTGATCAAAATTTGTGTTCAGACAGCAGACTTCAGGCTGCTAGTTCAATCCATGATCTACCAACTTTTTTTCATTTTAACTTTTTTAAAGTACACTTTTATCGTTAGGGGTTACATTGAGATAATAATGATCTCTAAGCTCATTATGAAAACTAATGCGAGCTAAATCTAAGATATAAAACATAAATTTTAATCTTTAGAGGAAAACAACCTTAATATCATTCATATATTAAGACTATTTTATCAAACCTAAACTAATCGAATTTAGGATCCTTGTTGATATCAATTGTTCCTCAGAAACTAAGATACACTTTTTCTCAACACGGTGATAAAAAAGGAGTTCTGGTTCAAGCTTGAAGGAGCTGGCGCGAATTCTTAAGAGATAGGAATCGGATTGACGTCTTCACGGGAGCAGCTTTGCAGCAAATGAATTTGATTGATTTATTCGTGGTGGAGTTCATTAATATGGATTCAACATCCATTGAAGCTATGAAACTAAAAAAAAAAATCCAAGCACCGGACACCAAACCGACCAACAAGATCAACCTAGTAATTTGCAACAGGACGAACAAAACTAGCAGCCTCATTATAAAGAACAGTTGTATCCCCATGACGGGGCCTATCCAAGAGTTTATTATTTTTAAGAATATACCTGGAATGTCAGTGACTGTGAGCAACGCGGAGTCATCAAACGACACAGCATAATTCACTGGAAGACCCTCACCCAAGCAAAGCTCAACAATAACAATAACACCTTTCCACGTGAGAGCGATAGAAGGCTGTTATGGATGGCAGAATCTGTCACCATATGGCAGCGAGACCTGCGATAAACGTAAAACTACAGCCTAAATCAATGTTTCTCACCATTCGAAATCTTAACCTTATTGTAGCTTGTATTGCATTTCTTTTTTCTACTTAAACAATTTTTATTACTTTACCCTTACATACATATGTTCTAACCATGCTAAACCTGAGACTGGGCAACACTAAAAAAAACAATAAAGAAATTGAAATATGTAAAGTTTAAAGCTGCTACCTCTTTGTCCAAACGGTTTTGCTAACAAACAATAGAACTTTATTAAAATATAAAACGATCTAGGCACAAGAAATAATATCATGGTACTCGTCAATCCGAAATCCTGAAAAATAAAAACCTTCAACAAGTCATTCTTAAATGTAAACGCTACAGGCTACTGCAATGAGGAAGCTACGACCTCAAGGAGCTAACCAACATCTACCAAGCATACATGCCCATAAGCGTTGAAATCAAAATATAGCCAGTAATAATAGCCACAGGCTATTATTACTGGCACAGGACTCCACACGATATTTATGGGAGACCTGAATTTCATGTGCAGAATAAATGACTAACAAACGAAATAGAAATATAATGGTGAAAACTTTGAAATTTAGATCAAAAGAAAGATATTCAAGATAGGCCAAAATATCACATAGGGATGATGGAAACGATACCAAAGGTTAATCTAAGTACTCAGTACATCCCTTACAAAATCCTCATTTAACCGGCCAAATTTTAAATTAGGGACAATATTTGAAATTTAATGATCATTAATCATCACTTAGAGGGGAATAATAACAATAGAATGAACTAAGACAGGTAGCTAGAGGAAATCCTCAACTTTGTCAGCAGTTCCGGATTGGAACAATATTCATTCTCTGCTATATGGTGCGAGTTCGTTCTTGAGGGCTTTCACCAAGTAAATTCGTGTTTGGACTTTATAAACAAACGACTTGATAGAAATAACTTTATATTGAATTTGATATTTAATGATAAGGGCTAGAGGCGGCGTTAATAAACAAATGTTTGAATGACGGTTTTGTGGCGACGGAGTTTCTTGATCTACAAGAAGATAACTGAAACACATGAGAGTGTGAAAGAACGAGTGATTGAGTGTTTGCAACTTCTTGTACATGAATCTCTTTCTCTATCTCTCTCTATATATTCAAGAAAACTATTCTTTATGGTTTGAATATTGAATATATATTAGGAACGATGGTAGTAGTAAACAGATGTATTATTCTAATTTATTGATACACCAATGTTTCGTAGGCTAGCCTGATTATGAACTACTGAAAATGCTAAAAGGACAGTTGGTTTAGGGTAATACAATATATATATATAAATATATATATATATATATATATATATATATATATATATATATATATATATACGAGGGGCGGTCAATAGGTTTTGCAAATCAGCAGGGCAAAACAGAGGAAACGGGATGGCTGTTTGTGGGGGTGTTGGGGCAAGTTATGACAAGTCAGGACCTACAGCCGCACGCTCCTGCCTCGTCTATTTAAGAAGCAATAGCTGATCGCAGATCGTCAGTCACAAATTTTTCAACAATGGAGAAGGTTTAGCACCGTGCACTGATCAAATTTTTGATCAAGGAAGGCAAGAATGCAAAAGAGATCCATGAACGCATGGTTGCAGTGTACACCGACACCGCTTCTTCCTATACAACCATTGCTCGCTGGAATAAGGAGTTCTACTAAGGTCGTGAGTCCCTTGAAGATAACCCCCGTCCAGGACGCCCATCAGAAGTGAAGAACGAGGAAAATGTGGCCCGTGTGGAGAGGATGCTCCTCGAAAATTAAAGGGTGAAGGTCAAAGAAATCGAGCGAGAACTTGGAATATTACATGGAAGTGTTATCAACATCATGCAAGACAATTTGGCCATGTCCAAGGTCTCTGCCCGTTGGGTCCCTAGAAACCTCACGCCCCATGATCAACTTCAATGTCGTCAAAGTCCTCAAGGCAAGAGTTGCACAAGCTGTCCTGCGCGAGTGCGGATTCGAAGAGCTCAACCATCCCCCCTACAGTCCAGATCTGGCCCCTAGCGACTACTTTTTATTCCGCCAGCTCAAGGCTGCACTGCGTGGACGCCGGTTTAGGAACGATGAAGATGTCCAGCTCGCCGTCCAGGAGTGGATTGAAGAGCAGTCGGGAGATTTCTGGTTGTCGGGAATTCGGAGCTTCAGGGACAAGTGGCGCAAGTGCATTAAAGTCGAAGGTAGTTATATTGAAAATTATTAAAACACTTTTCCTCATATCTCGATTCCTTATATCCGAATTGAAAAACTTATTGACCGCCCCTCGTATATGAAAAACTCACAAAATAGCGCATGAGTAGAGCAATAAATGCAAAATATCCCACAGCAATATTTTGCCCTTTGATTTATTAATTTAGTTATGTCTCTCTTGTTTATTTTTATGTATTCATAATCGGGTATGTATGTACTTAGTAAAGTCACATTAATGTAACTATTTGGTTTTATACTTCACATCCGTCTTTGATATTATTTTTCCATTTTGGTTCCTTTCGTTGTATATGGGCGGGGCATTGCTCTTCTGTTTCATATATATATATATATATATATATATATATATATATATATATATATATATATATATATATATATATATATATATATATATATATATATATATATATATATATATATATATATATATATATATATATATATATATATATATATATATATATATACCACCTTTGTAAAATTTTTCACTTTTTCTTGATAATGAACTTAAGTTTGAAAGTACAGGATGCGGCAGCACCGATTGAGAAGTTTTAAGGAGTTATAAAAAAATAATGGGAGTATATAGAGAAGAGAAGTTATTATACTCGAGGTAACAGTACATACTATTCATAATCTCTAGGTTCTGAAAATAATTTCATTAAGATGGCAGTCGTTAACAGCAACAAACTGTTGGAGTCGATCTCTAAGGTTTCGCACAGCACGTTCGCACATACTGCAGGTTATGGCGTTAACTTCTTCAATAATCCGCTCTTTTAGCTGTGGCAGGGGTGAGGGCGACGTTTAAACACCTTTTCTTTCAGATATCGCCAAAGAAAGAAGTCACAAATGCTCAAATCAGGTGACCGCGCAGGCCACCCAAAATCACCTTTCAGAGACACCAGACGTCCGGGAAACATTTGTCTCAAAACATTGAGTGAATTTCGGGCTGTGCGAGCTATAACCCCATCCTGCTGGAACCACACGTCCCCAATTCCCTTATCTTTAAAATTCTCCTCCTTCCTGGGCTGCAGAAAATTGTGCAACATTGAGACCTAACGTTTGGAATTCAGTCACGGTCATTCCTTTCCCCTCAAAAAAGTACGGGCCTATCACGCCAAATTGTGATATGGCACACCACACCGTTAGTTTAGGGGAATATAGTGGTATTTCCTGGAAAATTCAGGGGTTATTTTAAAACCAATAACGGAAATTTTGCTTCTTCACAACCCCACAGATGTGAAAATGTGCCTCGTCGCTACTGAAGAAAGCTGCCTCGGGGGCGATCTGTGCAAATATGTTTTCAGTCAGATTTTTGCGGTTGGCAAAGTCGGCTTGGTTCAATTCTTGAGCCATCATTATTTTCTAGAGGCGAAAATTCAAATCCATATGCAGAATTCTCTTCAAACTGCCTTCGGAAATTCCCAAAGCAACAGCATGCCTTCGAACAGAACGTCTCGGCCACTGCTCGATCGTTGCTCTCACCATCTCCACATTTTCTAGTGTTCTGATAGACCTGCGTCGGCCATGTATATCTCTTCTTAGTGTGCTACCAGTTGCCTCCAACTGCCTAGCCCAGGACCGAATTGTGTTCCCCTGAGGAACGGCATCGTTGCGCGGAATATTGAACCGTCGCAAAAAAGCTCTTCGCGTCGCAATCACATATTGATTGTTCTCAAAATACGCGCGCACGGCAAAGCGGCAATGTGCTCCCGTCCACACCATGTTTGCTACTGAAATGGGGAGGTCTATGGAGCAGAGCGAAACTACGCGCACCTTCCGCACCCCTCCTTTCCCCGAGCATTGACTCCTCAAAACTGCTCAATCGGTTCTGCCACACCGTGTACTTGGAATTTGCCTTTAATTTTCGTGTGAGAATTTTTTCATTTATATATTTTTAATATTTAGTTGTACAACATAGGCAAAAAGAAAGATTGATTGGAGCTCGTAGTTTCGCTATCTTAATAACATTTTCAAATTCACAATGGTTTATGAAATAGAGAGACACTGTATTTATACAAAGCAATGATTTCTCTATAAGATCAGATTTTTTAGGACCTCTGATAAGTTCGATTTGAGGAAGAAAGATAGGGTTGGATCTAAATAAAACAACCCGGGGCTAATATTTACATTTCTCTCATTGTGCTGGAGATTAGGAACGATTCAAATAAATTTCTGCTAATAAAATTATTTAGATGCATTATGGTATCTGCTTTTGACCAGTTAATCTGGTGACCCATCTTAAGCCTGTGGACGGCCAAAGCATGATTTGTATATTCCGTAGATACTGCATTTTAACGTTGCTTAATTCTTACAGAGATATTTTTAGATGTTTGACCTACATAGATTAAATTACAATCATTCAAGGTACTCGTATACTATATATTACATTATTATCGTTCGTTGGGCTGTGTTCTATTATCATATTAATTAATGTATAATTGTATATATAAGTTACATTTATATCAAGTTGTTTTAACATTGGTACTATTTACAAGAAATTAGCATGCTAAGGTACAAGTAATATGTTGTGTAAAGGTTCTGTTTTCCCTAACTTGCAGTTCTAGAAATTCTGAATGTCCTTATACATGCAGTTTTCCAAAAAATATTTCGGGTAACACAGATTGAAGGCAATCTCTTCAATTTTTGTAAATTCTTGGTCTATATAGTCACGTCTACATATTCTGAGTGCCTTAAGATACATGGAAGAAAATAATGGTTTTAATAATTTTAGAATGACTTGAATAAAAATGGACATGGGATAAATTATTTGTCGGTTTTCTGAAAATAGAAAACTTAAACCTGTCTCGTTGTCTAATTATTAGAACATCTAGGCAAAGAAAGCTATTATCTTCTTCTATTTCTAAAGTAAATTTAATTGACAGAACTAATGAATTAATATATAAAAGAAAACCAAATGAAGTGGAAGGAAGGCAAAGATCACATCACCGAGTGCTTCTTCTGCATGACAAATTTGAAAGATATCAATCGTAAGAACAAGCACCATGCTCAATACTTCAATGTTCCTTCTGCTATAAATCCAGTCCCACATGTGCCCGATCTTACGTTTCCTGAGCTGATTTTATCATGGATTCTAGCTCTGATTTCAAGGCTAGTGTTACTACTGATATAGCTGACTTTGATGCATACAAGCCAGAAGAACTCAACGATCTCACACGAGACCTGAACCTTTCCGAGAATCTGCTCTGCTGGGGGACACAGCCAAGCATCTCTCGTTTTTCCTTACTTTCCTAAACTTTATTCTATCATAATTCATTATATAGATATATGGCATTACTACATTTAGCCATGAGAACCAGGCCCTAGCAGGCCTTCAATGGTCGGGGGGTGCTAAGAATCTCTGGGTTGGTAGTTAGTAAGTAGTTGTTTTTTTGTTTAGCTTGTTGTTTTTATTGTTGTTACTTTCTAAGATTCTCTGTCTATCACTTTTTTTCAGGCTTTATTTTTATTTTGTCTGGCAACAATGAATCTAATCTTAGGCCCTATCCGTCATAAATTCTGCAATTTATTCTACTGCAACATCCGTGGTCTTTATGGCAACTTGAAACAGCTTTCTGTTGCCTCAACTAAATATGATATCATTTGCTGTTCTGAGACTCTTGTATCAAATAGGAGACATACTTCAGAATTCCTTTTGATAAGCTTTAATAAGCCTATGCAATTTCTAAGGAACTCCTTACCTCGAGCGCAAGGCTTGTGTGTATATACTCTAGCGGGATTTAATGCTTTACGTTTTAGTAAGTATGAATGTGCATGTCATGAGATCATGATTATTAGAATATGCAGCCGTTTTAATATTTTTTATATTTTTAGCCTTTATAGAAACCCCAACTTAGATGACAGTATTTATGATTGCCTTCTAAACTCATATATTAATATTCAGGAGGAAGACAAGAAATCTTCCTTCATTTTTATTGGTGATCTGAATGCTCATTACAGAGACTGGCTGAATTCACTCTCCCCAACCAATCAACATGGTATTGCTGCTCTTGACTTTTCTGATATTACTGGTTGTGAGCAGTTAGTTTCTGGTTCAACTCACACATCCGGCAATCGTCTTAGTCTTTTACTCACTGATGTGAGAGGGGTTGTTGTGGTTCAAAACACTGCACCAATTGGTTCCTCAGATCATTGAAGTTTGGCTAGTAAAATCCATTACGGCTTTGAATTTAAGGTTATTAGACTTGAAAAGTAGGTTTCTACTAATGAAAAGTCTTAAAGTTCATGTAACGATAAAGTATGGTTTAATGACAAGTGTTGCCTGGCCTATAATCTTTGGTCTGATAACCTCTCTCGGTTGTGTTGGAAGAACTACTCTTATGTTGCGATGAGGAACACGGTAAATAATGTTTATAAAGAGGATGAAGCCCATTTGACAAATGTCCTCACGGGTGCGGCTCAGCCACATATTTGGTGGTCAGCACATAAATCTGCTCTGTTTGGTGTTGAGCCTTCTATTCCTCCCTTAATGAAGCCTGATGGTAGGGTTACGTATCATCCTCTTGATAAAGCCAGAATTCTTGCTGACAGTTTTACTTCCAAGCAAAGTAGGGAAGAGATTCAGCTGCCCTCAGGCTGTCTCCTACTATTTAGTTTTAATACATTTACCTTCAGATCCTCTGAAATAAAATTTCTTTTATCTAACTTAGACGAGTATGGGGAAACTAATCTTATTGGTCTGTTTCCATTGAGTTTAAAAAGATTTAGCAGTTAACTAGCTCCAAAACTAGCTGTTATATTTCGTAGTTTAGTTCGTTGGGGGTAATTTCCATGAATACTGGCGTTCAGACAACATTACCCTAATTCCTAAAGGATCATCTCTATCTCCAAGTAAATATAGGCCCATTTCCATCACAACGATTTTATCTAAGACTTTTGAACGTCTGCTGTCCAAACGTCTTACTGTATATTTGAGACAGTTTCTTCCAGTGACTTAGTTTGGCTTTAGAAAGTGGCTAGGCACTGCTGATGCACTATTATTGCTAGTACATGAAATGCAGTCTGATTTAGATAATAATTGTGAGTCTAGGCTTGTCCCTCTTGACTTTAGTACCGCCTTTGACACTTGACCTAATAGACAACAATGGGTTGTTGTCGATTGATTGTTCCTCAGGGTAGCGTTCTTGGGACTTTGCTTTTTATATTATATACTAATGACATGTAGTTTAATATCACTAATAAAATTCTAGCATATGTTGATGACACCTCTCTCTATGCTTATGTTCCATCTCTTGCAATGAGACTGAGTGTTGCAGACAGCCTCACTGAGGATTTGAATAAACTTAATTCCTGGTGTCTTCAGTGGTGTATGAAATTGAACCATAGTAAATCTAAGGAAAATATTGTGATTCGTTCTAGATCTCTTTTACCTGATATCCCAATTTGTTAATAAATAGAGCTATTATTAACAAGGCTGACCAGCTCAAGCTCTTGGGAGTAACTCTAGATTTAAGACTCACTTTTGAAACGCATCTAAGATACATGTCTAGGGATATCTCGCAGAAATTGGGCATTCTTCGTTAATCTAAGAAAATTTATGAGGATGATGTTGTTTTTTGTAATTGTTTCTTTTCTTTTATTCTACCTCATTTTAAATATTGCTTTGCTGTATGGAGTTCTACTGCAGACTCTCATATGAGATTGTTTGATCGTGCATTTAATTCTTTAAAATTGTTAGTATCAGATTTGGATTTAGACATTGGGCATCGTAGAGATGTTGGAGCTCTTTGTATTTTATTTGAAGTAGTGAATGATGCCAATCATCATCTGCATAAACTTTTGCCGAGATTTTATCAACCAGTCAGGGTTATGAGGTATTCTGAGACTGTAAATTCCATGGCATTCGAAATTTGTCTTCCTCTCACTTTTCTAAGTGCTTTTTACCGAACATATGTAGATTGTGGAATACCTTGCCCACAAATATTGTGACTGCTCCTACGCTTGATAAGTTTAAAAGATTGGCTGATGTCTTTTTGTTACGTAACTGTGGGGCCGTTTAATTCTTTTTCCTTTCTTTCTTGCTGTGCTTTGATCTGCACTGGCCCTTTTTGGTGCTATAATTTATAAAATTTTGAGTGTGGCTCCTTGCATGTTCTATATAATAATAATAATAATAATAATATTGTGTTCAAATCTTCAAGAGAAATATATGCTGGCACCAGGGACAACATTCTATTGGGATCGGGACCACGAGAAAGAATTTATGAAATTTTTCACGTTTGATGAAGCCTCTTTAATGGTCTACTGTAACAACATCACTGACATTCTTAAATTAATAGCCCTGAAGTATGATATTATGGAATGAAGACTTTTCATTGAACCATTCAACAAAAGTCTCAAGGCAGTTCATCTTAATAACGGCAATAAGTTTTCATCGATCCCTGTTTGACACTCAGCTTCAATGAAAGAAACCTGCAACAACATGGATCTTCTGTTTTCTGCTCTCAACTATTAGAAACACAAATGGTTGATCTGTGGAGATCTTGAAGCTGTTGGATTCATACTAGTCCTTTAAGGTGGGTACACAATGTATCCATGCTTTATATGCTTGTGGGACAGCCTTATGTTAGTCAAGAATGGCCGTCAAGACAAAGATTAGAACCATGTTCACACGACGTTATGTCTCACACTCTTGTGGAACCGAGCAGGATATTGCTTCCACCCCTTGCAAATCAAACTCAGTTTGATGTAGAACTTTGTCAAGGAAATCAACAGAGAAGGTAGAGGATTTGCTTTCAACCGTCAAAAGTTTCCACGAGTCAGCATGGATAAACTGAAGGCAGGTGTATTTGATGGTCCTCTAATAAGGAGGGTCATCAAGGACACCAGTTTTAATGTAACACTGAATCCTGCTGAACTCTCTGCCTGGTTGTCCCTTAAATCATTCACTGCAAACTTCCTTGGCAACAACTGAAGTCCGCAGTATGGTGCGTGCATGTCAGTTAAAATGCACTTCCTTCGGTTCCACCTTGACTATTTTGCCAATAATCGTGGAGACTTCAGTGTAGAACAGGGTGAGCTCTTTGACCATGATATCTATGTGATGGAGGAACGCTATTTAGGGGGTGGGGATGTCAGCTTTCTTGCTGACTACTGCTAGTGCTTAAAATGGATGTGGTGTCTGTTAGGCCCGATTGAAAGTCCCTGAAGAGACCATTCATCCATGCGTGGCTTTTCTGTTATTTTGGACTCCTCTTGTTATAAATTAGAACATTATGAAACCTTCTGTGTATAAATCAGTTCAAAATTTACCATTGTGTGTACATTTTCCTACAAATAGATCGGAATATAGGAATTTCTGGCAAGTGCTTATATCTCAAAAACTTGATCTGATTAAATAAAAAAAGCATGATTTTCGAATCCAACACAAAAAACTAGCCTAAAATTATATATTATGTGTTAGATCTTGAAAACGGCGCAGACCAGTGTAATGAATATCATGTTTAGAATTGTTTGTTAGCTCTACTTTTCAAGACACAACAAAGTTTCCCAACAGGTTAGAACAGGCTTGCGGCATTGTGTTTCTTATCACACTTACTGTCTCAATGCCCTTCAATATTGTTCCAACAGTGATAGAAGGTGGTTGTGCTGTGCAAGTTTACATTTTGAGGTGAAAGGTAGGTGATTTTCATAGTCAGACACTTTTTAAACTAATAATAACTATCCATTGAGCAAGCTATTAATATGCATGTGAGGCATTTTATATTAATTTAACTTTCCTACTGAATGATATAAATACTTCTGCTAATCTGTCATACTCTGTATTATAATGATAAATTTATGAATAAATTGTCTGTTTTTCTTCTAATTATTTGTTGTTTTCTTCTTTCAGATGCC
Source organism: Ceratothoa steindachneri (assembly GCA_963969495.1). NCBI lineage: Eukaryota > Metazoa > Arthropoda > Malacostraca > Isopoda > Cymothoidae > Ceratothoa > Ceratothoa steindachneri. The sequence continues at coordinate 138,324,234 of OZ018327.1, forward strand.
TCATACTTGTGTAAATAAGGCTGACAACTTCTGCTACATTTGTGTCGGGGTGACTTTTGAATCACAGAAGCGCTGTATGGTTAGAAATGCATATTACCTATATTTTGGATTCAAGATTGGTGACCAGAAAAAGAATTGAGCTCCTCACATATGCTGCAACACTTGTGCTACTAACCTTTGCCA